>CM060919.1:776179659-777429659 GCA_030737875.1 Allium sativum | reverse complement strand
AACTAAGTGGTAAACCTTAGTTAACAGAACTAAGTAGTAATTCTTAGTATAACACGGGAAGGAGCGAATGTCTGTCTGATTAAAACGAAGGCTCCAACGAATTGGGTACGAAGCCCGAGGCTTCGAGGGAACGTGAGGGTACTCTTGGTATCCCTCTGTGAGGCTGCAGATGATCCTCCTGGGCTCACAGAGGTTAAGTTCTGCGGTAGAAGAACAAAGGGTATGCCTTGGTTGCAAAATATGGCAACCTAAAGACTAGGATGGACCAGCGTGATTCGGCGAGAAACCGGTAGCCCTGTGATAGCAACTCGTCGTCTTCCATCCATCTTTAGTCAATCGAGATACGTGAAGCGGAAAGGCGAAGAACTCCAAAAGACCATATACTTGCTATCTAGTTATGGTTGCGGATGGCCATAGGACAGTGGGGCATAGGGGGGCCTGCGTATAGTTCTCATTTTTCAAGGTGTGCCTTTCATTAGTTGAGGGAGGGGTCGAGTGGGACCATAGCCACTGGAATAAAAACAGACCTTAGCATCTGCATCGGCAGATATCTGAAAGCTCCCGACCGAGTTCTGTGTTTCTTGATTTGCCCTGCCACAGGACTCGGGTCGCACATTACAGGACATGTGCATCTAGACAAGCGATAACGATTCGCGATACATGCGTGGGGAAGTATAGGAACATATACCACTCTAGGTAGTGTGTCCTAGACTTGGGGGCATCGTTCGACAGGTAGCATAATCCCTAGTTGGACTAGGTGGCATAAACCCTGAATCCGAGAAGCGTTCAGCAGATAGCGTAAACTCTAGTTGAATCTAGAAAGCACTCGATAGAAAACCCAAGATTAGATCTAGGTAATAAATAATAAATGTATGCCTGAAGGCAATGGAAACTACAAGGATTGTGATCACGTTATCGTTACTAGTTGGAACACTAGTTAGGTGGTGCAGAGTTATAGAAACCAGTATAATAAAGAAATAGCGAAGCGACGAAAGTATTAGAGCATATCCAGTTTATCTTATCTTAGCATATCTTGTGATTATCTTGTCTAATCTAGATGACCTTATCGTCATGGTGTTATCTTGTATTCAGTTAATTCATGTTGCATTGTTTTTCCATGTTCACATGCTAGAAGTTACTGAACTTACTCAGGCTTTATGTCTGACTCTGTTTTTCTTTCGTCTTCTTTTCTTCCGTTCCCCCCCAGGTAGTAAAGGAGGGAATAGTATAGCTCAGGTTAAGTTGGACTGTCACTCTTTCCCAGCTTGAAGATTTGTCGAAGTTTTGCTTGGATTCTCATTCCAGATGCTATAGCTGGCTCTTGCTAAAATTGGGGAATATAAATGTTGTTTTATGCTTCTTTATTTTGTAAGACAGATGATACTCTGATATTCTAAAGAAATCGTTGTACAAACTATTTTATCAATAAAGCAAAGTTTTATTTTCCGCTGTTTAATTTCTGTCTGTCTTGTAATTTATCTGCATCTTTTACCCTAAATGCTCCACAGTACTTAGTGCATTCCCTTTGTGAGTGACACTAACGGATGTGGGGTGTTACAATAGTTATGCAAGATGACACCTTTATGTTTAGGTTGACGACATACATAGTTTATGTAAGTTTGTGATAATTACCTAGGCTAGTTGGGTGTAAAACTATGTTCATACATGCAAGTTCACACCTTTTAGATCTATGATTTTTGGATCCTTGATAATACAAAGACTATGCAAGTATGTTGTAATTCTTAATTGCTAGTTAGATGCAAATTACATCTATTATTGTGTGAATGTGACTTTGTGACATTTATTCTCTTTTTTTAAAGTATTAGACTGTTTGCTAGTCTAATATGTATATGTCATGTTAAGCGAACGAATGACGGGGGTACGATGGGGATAATAGTGGATACACACATATTGTGAATTTGGCATGTAATGGCCTAAAAAGGCATGTAATTAATTTTAAGGAATAAAATTAATTAGTGATGAAATTGGTATAATTTATATACCATAAATAGATGAGCATAATTTAGGTGATAAATTATGGACATAAATAAATATGGAAATTTGAATAGGGAAAGTAATTCAAATTTGGGGAAAATTAATTATGTATAATTAATTGCCTAAGACACAAGGTTGGACTCATTTGTGGTGTAAGACTGCCCGGACCCTCCCGGCAAATCCAGCAGCCACAAATGGTAGCCCAATGTGAGAGGTCAAAGGCCCAAACTAAACGCATAACAATTGTATGGACACGAGATTAGGCTCGTTTGTGGTGTAAGATTGCCCGGACCCGCCCGACAAATCCAGCAGCCACAAATGCTAGTCTAATGTGAGAGGTCCTACAGGGGTTACGGTAGTAATAAATTAAGAAACACTTAACCAAAGTAAAACTTGTGGTGGAACATGGGGTTAAGTGGGTGCCTTGGGTGGCATGAGGAAATACGATTAGTAACACTTAACCAAGGTAAAAACATGTAAGTGAGACATAGGGGTTAAGTGGGTGCCTTGGGTGGCATGTAGAATTACTAATAGAAACCCTTAATCAAATTTAAAACATGTAAGTGGACATGAAGGGGGTTAAGTGGGATGTACTAGAGGGGACCAAGCCTAGGTGGAAAGCTTATGTCAAGCATGGGGGGCCTTTTAAGTCTAGTAGCCCATTAAGTATCTTTGTGAGCTCGACCCAAGTCGAGGACGGGACACGCCTACTTGGTCTGATTTTCAGAGGCCAAAACGGGTTAGCGGTGGCAACGCAAGTCCAACGGGGTCACGTGCGTGTGTGGGTCCGGGCTGGTAGGTAAGACGTTGTTGCATCGTGTAGTTATAAGCCATGCATTCCTTGTGTGGTATAAGGTTTCCATATTGGTGGGTGATACACCCCACTGTGGGACATGCACGGGTATCTACGAGTTAGGGAGCCGATCGAATGGGGTAGGGTAGTGGGTACACCTAGTGGAGATAGGAGCAGATGGCACCTATGTAGTTAGCTAGGGGTACACGAAGCTACCAATATTATTAATAATTATTTAGGTGGTACACCTAGTGGAGATAGGAGCAGGCGGCACCTATGACGTCAGCTAGGAGTACATGGAATTACCATTATTACTTATTGAAGGGGTACATCTAGTGGGGATAGGTACACACTGGGTACCTATGATAGCAACTAAAGATATACAGTCAAACATGGAGGATAGTGGGTACATCTAGTAGTACACGAAGCTATCATCGTTCTATTTAGCCAAGATGGATCAAATTTCTAGAGTGACTAGTATGGGTGCAGTTAGTGTTAGTACAGTACAGTATGGTACAGTACGGTAGAGTATAGCAATTATCCTATATTGATTAGGATGCGCCATTAATGTTATCTCTGTTCTCTTGATTGCCTTGCCATACCCATGTGGTTCACACATTCATTACCTTATTCTCTAGCTTATATCTTATCATATTGCTTTAATAATTATGTTGTTAGAGTTATCGGACTCGCCAGACTTTATGTCTGTAATGACCCGCCATTTTGACCGTGCCGAATTGACAAAATATGCCAACTCGAAACGTCCAAAACAACAGATTGTTATTAGCTTCTAAGGTAAATAGAACAAATCACATATCACAGACACAGATACAAAGCAATATAATATCTCACAGCGGAAAAATTAAAATACAATAGTAGTTCATGAAGCTTTACATCAGAGTTTACATAAATAATTCAGCGGAAGTCTAATACAATAAATAACTGATAACAATCTGAAACAGAATGACAAAGATAACTGAACAGGTAGATATAAATGAGAAAACCCAATAATCTTCAAACTCCAAGAGTGGATCTCGAAAGCTGTGATAATCGATCTGACCCGAGCAATAATGCAAAACAAAACAACTCGGATCAGGACTAACATTCTCATGGAAGTAAATCAATTCAAATGAAATGCTCGATGAAATGCAAACAGTAACTTAGAGGATGTTTGGGATCACCATCCTCTAAGGATCCGTCAAACTAATACTATATAGTATAATACGCTATATACAATAGTGTCTATCAGTAAAGTAAAATATCAAAATAGCGTAAGCGGGATTACCATGATTACCCTTACACCGTTTATATATTCCCAGAGTATATACAGTACCGTAATTCCTCCGTAAACTGGAGGTTGATCAGAGGGCACTCCATATAAAACAGTACAAAACAAAATCGTAGTGGGCTCGTATAAGGCATGTGACAAGGCACGCAAGGAATGCCAGGGTGGATTCACCGTTTGCAGAGCCGGACTGGTGGTAACGCATAGTAGCTACTACCGCCCACCTCGATACACACTCCCATAATCAAAAGGGCCCAAATCGAATCTCAACAGTAATAGAATAATATCGAAGAAGTGTGCTCGATAAGAGGTATGACCTCACTTGGTCCGTGCGTAGCTCCTGTTTTAGCCACATCAAGCTGACTCAAGGTAGTCAGGGTCTCGTAATTAATATGAAATAAAAATGGAGTCGTTTGCCAAATCATCCCCTTCATTATGGAACTCCACCGCGTATACAGTTGTTAAAGTGGTTTTCGGTACTGGCAGAGAGTATGACAAAAGTCGATCCCGATTTCTTTAACAACCAGACGTTTACATTTTTCACACCTTGGTCATTTTTTTATAAATCGCTTTATAAATAGTTTATACGAAATCTCAAGTTAAAATTTTGAATTCAAAATTTAATATCCAACTTCGATTATATTTAAATATGGAAACAATTCAATTCGCTTAAACCAAATCAGTTTAGAACCATATCGTAAAGATTTAAATATAGTATGAACTATACTAAAACATTTAGCTTCTATTATTATTTGGTTTGGTTTATATTCGCAAAAGTTCAAGTTCAAAACAATTCAAATAATTCAAACTTTACCTTTAGGAAATCGTTTCAGGTCGATTCCTATGAATTCAACATTTTGGTTCGAATTCAAAATGTATAATTCAAGTCAAAGATTTACATTTTTATTTTAAACAAAACATATAATGGTTCGCAATTTCAATTCATGAAATTTGAAATCGTTATTTATAAATTCAAATAGTTCATATAATTCAGTTAATATAATTCGAATCAAATCTTACATTTCAGTTTCAATTTCAATGAATCATAAAAAAGTTTATAACTCAAGTCGAAAGATTCAATTTATTACATAAAGTCAAGTCAAAACCTTATATTTCAATTTAAACAGTTCATACAATTTTAAATCATTCGTACGATTTCACAAATATTCCAATTTAAATTCACCTCTACTAAAAGTTCGCATCAAGTCGAATCCATAACTTAATATGAGTTCATTCATTATTCAAATATCGTTATATAAATTTACATCTTTAAACTTCGAATTTAAAATCGTGAAATCTAACTTATCCATCTTGAGTTTATTATTAAAGTTTATAAAATATATATAAGAATATAAATTTTGAATATATATATATATATATAAGTTTATAATATTCTAAAATAAATTAGAAATAGATTATAAACATATATAATATTAAATAATATAGAAAATAAGTTTAAATAATTACTTATAAAAAGTTAAAAATACCTATATATAAATAAAATTATAAAAATTTAAGTTTAAAATATTTAAAATATGAATATATAAAAATAAAATAAAATAAATCTTAAGTTATTATTTTAAAATCAAAATGCCAAATCAAAATACTTTAAAAATATGACCAACGGTGTCCGTATATAGTTTTCTACCCTATGGTCAAGTGATACGGATATTTATCATTTCAATCCGCAATTTATAAAATTCAACGGGTCTATCGTTTCAACCCGCGATCCCAAATTCAGTAAAAATCGTTCAGGTCTATCATTTCAACCCATAACGATTTTTCCTATTCTAATGTTCGTTCGGGTATGTATCATTTCAACCCTTCGTGATTTTTCTAAACTAGGGGTATCAACCATCACAACAAAAATCACATAGCAACAAATCACAATATATATATATATATGTATGTATGTATATATATATATATATATATATATATATATTAGTGCAACTAAGTGTCATATGAATAAATCGCGGCACATATGAAATGTGCATATATATCAAATCAAACAATTTCTATCAGCAATCCTATACATTTCATATAACAATTCATTATTGATCTAACATCCATGAAAAATGTAAGTCAGGTGTGAGATAAACTCACCTTTCGTGGTACAGAAATGGAGACGACAAACAGATTAACACCGAACTGAAACAACGACTTCTAGACATGATTCAGAATGGATCCGACTCAATGATCGCTCAATATTATTTATTTTAATAGGAAGAGGTTGTGAAAACCCGTAACTTCCCCGTAAAGGAAAGCGGCGGATAGTTCGAGAACACGCCACAACAGAACACATACAAAATAACATTTCATTGTATATTACAACAATGCATCAGATTACAAGAATATACAGAGTATAAATGAATATTACACAGAAATATCAGAGATTTAAATTACATTTAAATACATAGCAGCGGAAAATAATACAATACACAACTAGAAGAGATATACGGATACAAAGCTTTCCGGATATCGTTCCAGCTGAAAACCAGGATCCTGTGAATATAAATCTGCAAAACCAAAACTACTAGCTGCCCGTGTCAAAATAGGGGCACCCAGAGTTTAGGTTAAAACAATAAACTCCAGGTCAGTCATGTGACTGGTGTGAGAACTAAAACAGTTATTAATCTTTATTTTTAAATCATTAGGTAAATCAAGGGACCACGCCGTATAACACGGAACGGGTTTCCTCCCAAGAATACCAGTGCAAGAAACCAACAGCGCAATGCTAAATAAAGAAAAATGAAGCTGTTATAAGACCCAGGTCCTATCACACAATGCAACGCAAGCCGGGGGATAGGGTTTTCCCTTATAACAGCCAAAGCATGCTTGATACGTTTAAAACAAATCATTTGATACTATTATAAGTGCATAGTGTATAAAACAACTTCAAATCATAAGTATCAATCATAGACGGCATGAATGGCCCATAACACTATGTCGCCATATATAAGTTTACAATCAAAACCGCAAATGTCGTATTGGAAGTTGGGTTATCATTTATGGTATGAACCGAGGCTAGGGGCAAGATCCTCAACCGATTCGAGACGCTCTAGTCCGCCCCTCAGGATCAGAGCTCGAGTGACCCTTGGATCGTCAGGGCCGGTCCACCGATGTGGATTAAAATGCCTGAACATGCGTTTCCCCACCCTTTGGGGCGTAAGTCTGGCCCGTCAGCCGACCAGAAGCATCGGCCGAAACCGATATCACGAGGCGCCTCGCTTTTCAGCAAGTAATAATAAGTAACATCCACATGAGTCAAACTCGTCAGCCAGTTCAAGCACTGACGCCACTCCTAACTAGAAAGAAACGCATGTCCTCCCTGAGGTCCGTCTCCCGTTTTTGATTCATACCGGGTGTGATACTCGTGAATCAACGTTACACAAAGCTACGCCACAAAGGTCGTGCTTCGATCATCAACCACAAGGCTTTGCTTTTCAACAGAAGCCTTGATCATTTGCATCTTAGCATGCCACACAGGCAATTCACTCCATGCGATTGATATCCATCAATATATAACCCCTGAGCTCGTACGTCTCAGAGAAGGGCGTTAAGCAAGAGAATAAATTCTCCGCCGCGAAACAGATATATATTTAATAGAGATCAATCACCCGGACTAAAATCCAATGTCAGACACACAGTCCATTTACAAGTCCGTTCTGGGTCTGAACGAAACCGGAGGCACCTAGTACCCCGCATATCCATCGATCTCTAAGTACGTCTGGACGATCACCAACTGTTTCCATCTTCTTGGGTGTACAGCCCAATCAAGATCATCAGTAATTACCCAAACGACGTAAAGACCTCCGGTCTTCGACCATCGTCTTCATCTTCGACTTATCGTCGTATCAGTTATTCAGAATGGGATAAACCCGGTCTTTCCGAATAACTCGCGTATATTTTGAATAAGTGTTACACAAACACAACATACGCCTCATTCCAATTCATCAGTCACTAACCGTAAATTAATCAAGAGAATAATTTCCCAAATATTAACCCCGAAGGCCGAAACCAACATCAGATCAATATCCAGAAAACCATTCTGCTTGGCTAACCGACAGTTAGTTTCTAAATTTCACGTTCATAGGGAAAGGTTCCCATTAATTTTTATCAAAGATAAATTCTTTGAATTTATTCTTTATTCTATTTTTGAATCTCAATTCAAACTAGTCGGGATTAGCGAACCTTACCGAAGTAATCATTTATTTTAATTTCCCCATCCCAACCTATTTATCCCATGAAGTAAAACTGGTAATACTTCATATCTAACACCACAGTGTTATCGGTAAATTCAATTACCATTTCACGTTCAAATCTAATTAAAGATTTAACTATCTCCTGGAGCAAAACTGGTGATACTCCATTTTCGATCACTTCAATCTAATTAAAGATTCATTAAAACTCCACTTAGTTTTAATCTTCGACTGGGTTAAAGAATCAGTGTCATTTAAAACACGGTTCACGATAAACCCAAAATCACATTCATTAATTATCGGGTTAAAGAACGAGTGTTATTTAAAACACTGTTCACGATAAACCCAATATCAATATCAATTCAATATTATTGAATTGGTACACTTCATTAAATCTAAATAAAAAGATTTAATCTTTCCTCAACTGGGTTCAAGAACAGTGTTAGTGAAGACACCATTCACGACAAACCCAAATCACATTCGATATTCAATACAAGGCTCTGAATAGAAAATATATCGGCTTATATTCAATATCGAATTCTACGACTAACAGATGTCGTATTGGAAATAACGATATAAATATATATCTTTCAAATTTCCATAACAACACCTGTATAATCACGAATTCCAACATCGAAATATTCCGAAGACAATTTCGATTCAAATCCACTCCAATGCAATCATTGGATATTCTGGTTATTTTTAAAACCCTTTTTAAATTCAATTTATCTATTTAAAAATAAATAGAATTATAACTCTAGTTCAAAACTAGTTCATTTCGATAAAAATCTATTTTTATCTTTTCAAATATGGAGTTTTTTATCCCAATTCTTTCTAAATCATTTCTTATGATTTTACACTAATTATTACTATTTTTGATAATTTTATCAAGGCCCGTACAGTCGATTTCCATCAATGGCCATCGAACTGCACTTACAGCGACCTTTTTCAAATTTGATTTGGACGTAACTCCAAATCCAACCGTTAGATTTCAAATTTCTAATATTCGTTAGAAAGCTCTTTTCGATACGAACCCAACGGTTCCGGTTTTAGGAGAATCCGACGGTCGGATCTCCCGTAATGTCCGTTTGAAATAAATGGTCGAAATTCACGAACTGCCGCGGCGCGGCGCGTTCTATTCAGACCATCATATTATATATATAATATATATAATATATACTTCGTCGATTTCTATTTAAAACGAATTATATGAATAGTTTTAAAATCGTTTCAAAAGCAATTTCAACTTCCGTTTCAATTCAAATCAAAATTGAATTCTTCTTTATAAATTCGTTTTAAAATTCATTTCTATTCAATTCAAATTTCAATTCAATTTGAATTCATTTCAATTCAATTCATTTCGAAATCGTTTTCAATTCAATTCATTTCGAAATCGTTTTCAATTCAATTCATTTCGAAATCGTTTTCAATTCAATTCATTTCGAAATCGTTTTCAATTCAATTCATTTCGAAATCGTTTTCAATTCAATTCATTTCGAAATCGTTTTCAATTCAATTCATTTCGAAATCGTTTTCAATTCAATTCATTTCGAAATCGTTTTCAATTCAATTCATTTCGAAATCGTTTTCAATTCAATTCATTTCGAAATCGTTTTCAATTCAATTCATTTCGAAATCGTTTTCAATTCAATTCATTTCGAAATCGTTTTCAATTCAATTCATTTCGAAATCGTTTTCAATTCAATTCATTTCGAAATCGTTTTCAATTCAATTCATTTCGAAATCGTTTTCAATTCAAATCGATATAAATATCGTTCACGTCAAAATAGCGTTAATCTAATCAACACGGCTTCATAAACTTCTTTTTCAAAATAGTTGTTATTATCAAAATATTTCGTTCAACACATGACCAATCTCAATGGATGAGTACTGTCAACACATGAACTTTTATTTTATATCGATAAAGATGTAAATTTTGTTACTAAAATATTTCGTTCAACACATGACCAATCTCAATGGATGAGTACTGTCAACACATGAACTTTTAGTTTACATTATTCTTTATTTTTCAAATTGGAATGAGGCCCAATCAATTACCATATAAAGTTAATTATATGGATTTTCATACAACACATGTATATAATAGCATGGAAAAATAATCAACCATCAACCAAAGTGCACTACACTGTATAAGCATCAAATATAGATATCTAACGCTTAAAACAGCCTGTCAATCAACCGATCGACATATTTAATCAATCAGGATGAGTGAACTTCAAATTTCATCCTAACACCCGTGTGGGGTTTCAAACAATCAAACACATATTTTATTTGTGCTGTTGGGCGATGTGTAAAATTTATCGTCCCAATCAATGTCCTTCAAATAGGTGTACATAAACAAACCGTCTGGTTTGTAAATGAATATTTTATTTTATTCACTTTCACTATATTCATATTCACGTTAAAAATTATATTTTTAACGATAAAACATTTTATTCCAACATATGAATTTCTATTATTCATTTACACAATAAAATGATATTTTTATTTTCTAACATATTTTAGAAAATTTCGGCGGCATAACGGCACGATACTAGAAACGGGACAAGGCCTAGCCTTATCCCCGGTCTAGTGAAGGCCCACGCAATTCACACATCAATCAAATCAATTCTATTCCACCAAACAATTCAATTCAAACCAAAGCATCTAACTAATTTATGCAACCAAACAAACAAGTCCATGGTCTGTGGACGATTGTGTCGGGTGCTACTAAGCACCGTCTGCATCCTAGTATATATATATAACTAGAAAAGAAATTGAAAGGTGAGAGATTCTCACAAATAGCTATCCTAGCTCCACGGCACTTCATTGATAGAAATCTTCGTCGCTATCGCATCTTCGTTGCTGTAGCCACTACATATGTAAAAATCGAATTTTTACTTCGTTATTCAATATATAAAAATCACATTTTTAATTCGAAGTTCAATATATAAAAATCATATTTTTATTTTGCTACTATCGACATAAAATTCACTTCTTTTTAGAACTAGAAATCATATCTTTAAATATATATATATATATTCCTTTTAACAATCCTATATGTATTTTATATATATAAAAAAAACAATCCTATTTTTAACAATGACATTTATTTAAAATTTCAGATTTTAACTAAACTATAAAGAAAATAATCACCAAATTTTTATATAATAAAAATCCTACTTTTATAATAAAATCACGTTTTTAATCACAATGTTATTTACATATATATTCTATTCTTATATTTTTAAAGCTATCCTATTTTTAAATACAAAGATGTTTTATATTTTTTTTATTAAAAAAAAACAATCTTTTAACCAAAGTATAAGTTAAATAAATAAAACCAACCTGTCACTGTATAAACGCGATTCCTCCACAACCCATTTCTTCGATCCGAAATTGGACGCCGCCCCTCAATCCCGCCACCAGATCGACGATCGGAAACCGCCCTATGACGCGCCATGATGCCGTACCCCACCCCAATGAACTTCACGAAATTCGATTCACCCTTCATCGTTGAAATCGCGCACGAACTTGGCCATTTTGACGCTGAAAATAAAACAGAACCCCTAACGATTTTCGATCATAACATATGATTTTAACGAGATCGAGATGCACTTTAATTGTGTGTTGGGGTCTTGATTTGATTCAAAGTATATTGCGAGAAATCGGAAGATGGAATTCTGAGATTTCTGGCCCTAGATTCCCTACTGGCGGCTTCTTTCAAATGAATAAGGGTAGTTAGGGTTTTGGACTTGGTCAAAGAATATACACCCTTTTTCTTATTTTAAATTATTTAATTCATTTAATATTTGTTTAGCATCAAGAACTCCAAATTAAACCCAACGAATGTCGCCCCTAACCAAATACCCCCATTCCGGACACAATGGGATATGTATCGTAAGCTGATTTGATCGATACAATCAGTTTCCGTTAAATTTACATTTAAATCACTTTATTGAATTTTAAACGTACATTTCAAATTACCGGGGTCACATACTAACTCGAAAAATTCCAGAAAAATATTTTCTAGCTTCGTATTGACGATACGGTCCTAACAAAACTAGTTTCGTCGAATTCTGAGACCGTTTGAAAAATGGTCATTTTCCAGTCGATTAAAATCAACTAAAACTGGTCAAACGCGTTTTCCTTTACCACGCTCACATATTGATTCAAAAAATTATGAAATTTGAAACCTAGCAACAACTTGACATCACGGACCCAACAAAACTGGTTTCATCGAAATCCGAGGTCGTTTGCAAAATGTCCATTTTTAAGGGCCTGAATTCCATAGCGACTATTCAGAATTTTCAATTGGACATATCTTTTGATTCCCGCTACGAACTTTTGATTTTTCAGATTCGTTGGAAAGATATCATCAATTAGATACTAATGTTTTTGGTTTCACTAAAATCCGGATTGTTTTGCACCCGGTACATTCAATTGAAGTTTGAAATCGAATTATCGAACTACCGCGCCATTTTCAATTCTATTTATAATTATATAAAATTATTTATATTCTAACGACGACGTATATAATATATACGTCGAATTCTATTCAAAATAAATTTCTCGTCGATATTATTTAAAATAATCCATTTTAAATAATCAAAGTTCGCTAAAATTGCCAAAATAAAAATTTTAAACTGGCCCAGATTTTCCGGGTTATTACAGAGGTTAGTGGATTTCACAATAGATCGGTACGGTATTGGGTTTTGGGACGCTTCAGCTATGGAGTTTGGAATGGTTTACGAACTCAACACCACATTCAATAAAAATAAACACAAAACCCTTTACACCAAAAAAAATATATATTTAAATATAAATATACACATATCGTAACTACCAATATAAATTTTTCAAAAACTAAATAAATTCAAAACAACACACACCAAACAAACACTCACTCATACAATACACACACAGTTAAAATCAATACAAACAAATATAAAATAGACATACCTGCAAACTCACGCAACACACTAATATAAAACATATACAGATTCACACTTAAGTACCGGTACTCGCACACAAAGCACAAAGATACCAACTCACGCACACGCAAGGACCATCCATATACTCACACCAAAAAGAGAACTCAATGCAACAAAGATACTCAGAAGAAAATCAACCCGTAATACAATTTATGAACCCCCATACTCAAAGACAATGGTATACACAAAAAATTATACCATAGACAAAATCAACAATACTCACACCGAAATCTCACACAAAACAAACTGTACACATGCACAAATCACAAACTCACACCATACCATATACACACACATTCAACACATGGGCGTTGGGCATATCAGTGGGTTTAAGGCTGTCGGATCAGGTCACATGGGTGAGGTGACACTGTTCAGGTGTTAAGGCAGTTGTTGGGATTTGGCCAGTGGAATAGTCGGAGCTTGAGGCTCCAAGCTGAGGCGAGGGTTGCTGATGAAAGCAGAGGCAAGTGGTTTCAGTTGCGGGATGGTCGGCATCGTTCAGGGGTGGGAAGTGAAGCAAGGCGGAGGGAAAGGAGGCAAGGTCGAGTGGGTAGCAGGGCGCGGGTTTCAGGTGGCGGAGAAGAGACGGGTTTGTGGGTCTGGGTAAGCGGATCTTGGCTGGAGGGCGCATAAGCGAGGTTCAAGGCTGAGGTGCGGAGGGAAGGGCAGAGCAGTGAGGCCGGTTGGTGGGTGGTGCGGTGAGGAAAAGCATGGTTTCGGTGAAGAGATGGAGACGATGGGAAGAAGAGGCATTAAGTGGTTGGTTTTATTTTTGATGAGGGAACAGACGTTTGGAGAATAAAATGGGCCAACTCATTGAAACGTGGTCAAGAAAGTAGGCTTGGGAACCGATAAACAATGAAGATGGAAACACGGGCGAAATAAAGAAGGAAAGCGTTTATAGAATCTGAAAGCTATGAACAATTTTATTTTATTTTTTTAAAATGACAAACGGTCGTTGGTAAATAAAATAAACAGTTAAAATTTTGAACAATTGGGAACTGATCAACGTTCTGAACGGAAATGGAGAATGAACAGTATATAAATATAAAAAAAATCGGACATTTACAATTATGAAGAGGACGATGAAAATTCGTTACACGCACAATAAATTTTTTATGACTTCTGGTGAACTGATGAGAAACTATTGGCATACCAAAATTTTCAAATTCTCAAACAAAAACTAGGATTCAAAACATACGGTAGTTGGACATATAAACATTGTTAATCAAGGAAAAGAACTACCCGTGCATGCATGGAGAACAAAAGAAATGTGCATGCCATCAACAGTTGAAAATAAGAAGCTTTGGAAAATAAAAGTGAATGCATGCTTTTGGAATTGAAAGGGAACGTTGCATGAAGGAAGGAAAGAGAATTCACAAATGTTCATGCATGGAAAGTGGACGTGCATGTCTTAATGAATGAAGAAAATGTGTCCATGCTAAGCCTTTGGATAAAGAAATGATAGTTAAAAATGTACAAATAAATGGACGTGCATGCTTTATGGTTTGAAAATAAAAGGGTAAACATTAACAACATACATGCATAGTTTACATGTAAATGTTTCCATCTTGCGAACAAAAAAAAATATTTGGATGGTTTAGAAAAATAAAAGAACGAGTTTTGCAGACCCAAAATGGTTAGAAAAATATGCGGGATCCAAATAGGGACATGTCAAACTCAAATGACTTTGTTTCAAAAATGAACTGTGCAAGCCTTTTCACAATTACAGCGCAAACCAAGCACCAAAACTGACAAACGAATATATAATGGTAATCAGCGCGACGAGACGGACACAACGGTATAAAATTTGCAGTGCCAGGATGCTCCGTTCAAAAGCGCGTTACTGACCCCTTTGACGTAAAAATGCGGACGGAAAACAAAGGTCAAAACGTCCGATTTTCGTGAAACGAATTTCGCTGTTGAATTTGTGCCAACGAATAGAATATTTTTCGTGTTTGTTCGAACTGGTTTTGAAGAAATTTTAAAATCGTTAAATTTTGAACTGTTATAGGCAGCTTTGCACTGAAAATTGCGCGATCGACAAACATTCAAAATTTTCGATGAAATTTTCACCACTGCCATATCTCACTGTACGTAATTTAAATTTCAAATTCCCATTATGAAAAATTATAGAATATTTTCGAAATAAAAATTTCAATTTAAATCGGAATATAAATCGTTGGAAATAATGGGTTGTTACAATCTCCCCCACTTAAACCTTTTCGTCCCTAAAAAGGAACGAGGCAGGGAAATAATAATTAAGTAATTAATATTTTTAAACTAAATGGTTCATATTTATTCTCATACATATATATAATTTGAAATATAGATAAATCAAAAGCTAAAATATTTTCAAACATTTTAAAACAATTTTAAGTATTCACTCGACGTCTCGATTGACTACATATAGTTATCCCACTTTCGAATCCCGAAAATAGATATCGATGATGCCGCGGTCATCACCAGAATCATTTTCAAGCGACTGGAGTGTGACTCTATATCTATCTAATACATATAGGATTTAATATATACGTTGATCAGACGTATACCCAATCACTAAGTATTCGATAGGCTAATTTTAACGTCAGGTAAATACTCAAAGCATTTTTGTATATATTTAAACAGAATATATATATACCAAATTTTCAAATCAAATATTATAAATAATATATTTCAAATCATTAAAAAATTTAAGTAGGAAAAATTTATATCTTTCCCCCACTAATTTATTTATTAAAATTTAACTTAAATCCTTATTAAATATACAGACAATATTCTTATTAAATCAAATTCATGAAAAATCATTCAATCAATACAAAGTCGATTTCTAACAAAATATTAATCTTTAAATCTTATTCAAAATATATATAGCTATAAAATATAACATCTTATAGTATAAACATCAAATCTTTCAAAATATTGGTATTACCAAACAATATGTTGTTTACAAATATACATCTTACAAAATAGATATATCAGAATTTCAATACTGCATCTAGGGAATTATAAAACCTATTTCGAGCTAATATAATAAGAATGAATTTTCTAGAAGACTGATACTCTTCTTCTACTTCTTACCTTGTTATGGACAGGAATAAGTTATAGAATTCGAGTTGA
Organism: Allium sativum; assembly: GCA_030737875.1. Taxonomy (NCBI): domain Eukaryota; kingdom Viridiplantae; phylum Streptophyta; class Magnoliopsida; order Asparagales; family Amaryllidaceae; genus Allium; species Allium sativum. The sequence goes on along the minus strand of CM060919.1, from coordinate 777,413,270 downwards.
AAACTGAACGAATGAAAGAACCTAATCAAAGAGGATCTACGAAGGAAGACAGACTCAAATGGAAAGTAAATTTCAGAAAGGATTTAAATACTAAACAAAATTTTTATATTCGAAAACATTTATTTCAAAACATTTAAAACCATTTTAAAACTATTTACTTTAAAAATACGTTCTCTCCCAAGAAGAATTCTGCGATTGATTCCACTCATTCTAGGGTATCTCTACCCTATCTATAATGAGTTTTTACCCCATAAGTTAAAGCTTTGATAAACCAAAGCTCTGATACCACTTGTAATGAACCGCCATTTTGACCGTGCCGAATTGACAAAATATGCCAACTCGAAACGTCCAAAACAACAGATTGTTATTAGCTTCTGAGGTAAATAGAACAAATCACATATCACTTACACAGATACAAAGCAATATAATATCTCACAGCGGAAAAATTAAAATACAATAGTAGTTCATGAAGCTTTACATCAGAGTTTACATAAATAATTCAGCGGAAGTCTAATACAATAAATAACTGATAACAATCTGAAACAGAATGACAAAGATAACTGAACAGGTAGATATAAATGAGAAAACCCAATAATCTTCAAACTCCAAGAGTGGATCTCGAAAGCTGTGATAATCGATCTGACCCGAGCAATAATGCAAAACAAAACAACTCGGATCAGGACTAACATTCTCATGGAAGTAAATCAATTCAAATGAAATGCTCGATGAAATGCAAACAGTAACTTAGAGGATGTTTGGGATCACCATCCTCTAAGGATCCGTCAAACTAATACTATATAGTATAATACGCTTTATACAATAGTGTCTATCAGTAAAGTAAAATATCAAAATAGCGTAAGCGGGATTACCATGATTACCCTTACACCGTTTATATATTCCCATAGTATATACAATACCGTAATTCCTCCGTAAACTGGAGGTTGATCAGAGGGCACTCCATATAAAACAGTACAAAACAAAATCGTAGTGGGCTCATATAAGGCATGTGACAAGGCACGCAAGGAATGCCAGGGTGGATTCACCGTTTGCAGAGCCGGACTGGTGGTAACGCATAGTAGCTACTACCGCCCACCTCGATACACACTCCCATAATCAAAAGGGCCCAAATCGAATCTCAACAGTAATAGAATAATATCGAAGAAGTGTGCTCGATAAGAGGTATGACCTCACTTGGTCCGTGCGTAGCTCCTGTTTTAGCCACATCAAGCTGACTCAAGGTAGTCAGGGTCTCGTAATTAATATGAAATAAAAATGGAGTCGTTCGCCAAATCATCCCCTTCATTATGGAACTCCACCACGTATACAGTTGTTAAAGTGGTTTTCGGTACTGGCAGAGAGTATGACAATAGTCGATCCCGGTTTCTTTAACAACCAGACGTTTACATTTTTCACACCGTGGTTATAAATAGTTTATATGAAATCTCAAGTTAAAATTTTGAATTCAAAATTTAATATCCAACTTCGATTATATTTAAATATGGAAACAATTCAATTCGCTTAAACCAAATCAGTTTAGAACCATATCGTAAAGATTTAAATATAGTATAAACTATACTAAAACATTTAGCTTCTATTATTATTTGGTTTGGTTTATATTCGCAAAAGTTCAAGTTCAAAACAATTCAAATAATTCAAACTTTACCTTTAGGAAATCGTTTCAGGTCGATTCCTATGAATTCAACATTTTGGTTCGAATTCAAAATGTATAATTCAAGTCAAAGATTTACATTTTTATTTTAAACAAAACATATAATGGTTCGCAATTTCAATTCATGAAATTTGAAATCGTTATTTATAAATTCAAATAGTTCATATAATTCAGTTAATATAATTCGAATCAAATCTTACATTTCAGTTTCAATTTCAATGAATCATAACAAAGTTTATAACTCAAGTCGAAAGATTCAATTTATTACATAAAGTGAAGTCAAAACCTTATATTTCAATTTAAACAGTTCATACAATTTTAAATCATTCTTACGATTTCACAAATATTCCAATTTAAATTCACCTCTACTAAAAGTTCGCATCAAGTCGAATCCATAACTTAATATGAGTTCATTCATTATTCAAATATCGTTATATAAATTTACATCTTTAAACTTCGAATTTAAAATCGTGAAATCTAACATATCCATCTTGAGTTTATTATTAAAGTTTATAAAATATATATAAGAATATAAATTTTGAATATATATATAAGTTTATAATATTCTAAAATAAATTAGAAATAGATTATAAACATATATAAGATTAAATAATATAGAAAATAAGTTTAAATAATTACTTATAAAAAGTTAAAAATACTTATATATAAATAAAATTATAAAAATTTAAGTTTAAAATATTTAAAATATGAATATATAAAAATAAAATAAAATAAATCTTAAGTTATTATTTTAAAATCAAAATGCCAAATCAAAATACTTTAAAAATATGACCAACGGTGTCCGTATATAGTTTTCTACCCTATGGTCAAGTGATACGGATATTTATCATTTCAATCCGCAATTTATAAAATTCAACGGGTCTATCGTTTCAACCCGCGATCCCAAATTTAGTAAAAATCGTTCAGGTCTATCATTTCAACCCATAACGATTTTTCCTATTCTAATGTCCGTTCGGGTATGTATCATTTCAACCCTTCGTGATTTTTCTAAACTAGGGGTATCAACCATCACAACAAAAATCACATAGCAACAAATCACAATATATATATATGTATGTATGTATGTATATATATATATATATATATTAGTGCAACTAAGTGTCATTTGAATAAATCGCGGCACATATGAAATGTGCATATATATCAAATCAAACAATTTCTATCAGCAATCCTATACATTTCATATAACAGTTCATTATTGATCTAACATCCATGAAAAATGTAAGTCAGGTGTGAGATAAACTCACCTTTCGTGGTACAGAAATGGAGACGACAAACAGATTAACACCGAACTGAAACAACGACTTCTAGACATGATTCAGAATGGATCCGACTCAATGATCGCTCAATATTATTTATTTTAATAGGAAGAGGTTAGGGGATTTCACAATAGATCGGTACGGTATTGGGTTTTGGGACGGTTCAGCTATGGAGTTTGGAATGGTTTACGAACTCAACACCACATTCAATAAAAATAAACACAAAACCCTTTACACCAAAAAAAATATATATTTAAATATAAATATACACATATCGTAACTACCAATATAATTTTTTCAAAAACTAAATAAATTCAAAACAACACACACAAAACAAACACTCACTCATACAATACACACACAGTTAAAATCAATACAAACAAATATAAAATAGACATACCTGCAAACTCATGCAACACACTAATACAAAACATATATAGATTCACACTTAAGTACCGGTACTCGCACACAAAGCACAAAGATACCAACTCACGCTCACGCAAGGACCATCCATATACTCACACCAAAAAGAGAACTCAATGCAACAAAGATACTCAGAAGAAAATCAACCCGTAATACAATTTATGAACCCCCATACTCAAAGACAATGGTATACACAAAAAATTATACCATAGACAAAATCAACAACACTCACACCGAAATCTCACACAAAACAAACTGTACACATTCACAAATCACAAACTCACACCATACCATATACACACACATTCAACACATGGGCGTTGGGCATATCAGTGGGTTTAAGGCTATCGGATCAGGTCACATGGGTGAGGTGACGCTGTTCAGGTGTTAAGGCAGTTGTTGGGATTTGGCCAGTGGAATAGTCGGAGCTTGAGGCTCCAAGCTGAGGCGAGGGTTGCTGATGAAAGCAGAGGCAAGTGGTTTCAGTTGCGGGATGGTCGGCATCGTTCAGGGGTGGGAAGTGAAGCAAGGCGGAGGGAAAGGAGGCAAGGTCGAGTGGGTAGCAGGGCGCGGGTTTCAGGTGGCGGAGAAGAGACGGGTTTGTGGGTCTGGGTAAGCGGATCTTGGCTGGAGGGCGCATAAGCGAGGTTCAAGGCTGAGGTGCGGAGGGAAGGGCAGAGCAGTGAGGCCGGTTGGTGGGTGGTGCGGTGAGGAAAAGCATGGTTTCGGTGAAGAGATGGAGACGATGGGAAGAAGAGGCAATAGGTGGTTGGTTTTATTTTTGATGAGGGAACAGACGTTTTGAGAATAAAATGGGCCAACTCATTGGAACGTGGTCAAGAAAGTAGGCTTGGGAACCGGTAAACAATGAAGATGGAAACGCGGGCGAAATAAAGAAGGAAAGCGTTTATAGAATCTGAAAGCTATGAACAATTTTATTTTATTTTTTTAAAATGACAAACGGTCATTGGTAAATAAAATAAACAGTTAAAATTTTGAACAATTGGGAACTGATCAATGTTTTGAATGGAAATGGAGAATGAACAGTATATAAATATAAAAAAAATCGGACATTTACAATTATGAAGAGGACGATGAAAATTCGTTACACGCACAATAAATTTTTTATGACTTCTGGTGAACTGATGAGAAACTATTGGCATACCAAAATTTTCATATTCTCAAACAAAAACTAGGATTCAAAACATACGGTAGTTGGACATATAAACATTGTTAATCAAGGAAAAGAACTACCCGTGCATGCATGGAGAACAAAAGAAATGTGCATGCCTATCAATAGTTGAAAATAAGAAGCTTTGGAAAATAAAAGTGAATGCATGCTTTTGGAATTGAAAGGGAACGTTGCATGAAGGAAGGAAAGAGAATTCACAAATGTCCATGCATGGAAAGTGGACGTGCATGTCTTAATGAATGAAGAAAATGTGTCCATGCTAAGCCTTTGGATAAAGAAATGATAGTTAAAAATGTACAAATAAATGGACGTGCATGCTTTATGGTTTGAAAATAAAAGGGTAAACATTAACAACATACATGCATAGTTTACATGTAAATGTTTCCATCTTGCGAACAAAAAAATATATTTGGATGGTTTAGAAAAATAAAAGAATGAGTTTTGCAGACCCAAAATGGTTAGAAAAATATGCGGGATCCAAATAGGGACATGTCGAACTCAAATGACTTTGTTTCAAAAATGAACTGTACAAGCCTTTTCACAATTACAGCGCAAACCAAGCACCAAAACTGACAAACGAATATATAATGGTAATCAGCGCGACAAGACGGACACAACGGTATAAAATTTGCAGTGCCAGGATGCTCCGTTCAAAAGCGCGTTACGGACCCCTTTGACGTAAAAATGCGGACGGAAAACGAAGGTCAAAACGTCTGATTTTCGCGAAACGAATTTCACTGTTGAATTCGTGACAACGAATAGAATATTTTTCGTGTTTGTTCGAACTGATTTTGAAGAAATTTTAAAATCGTTAAATTTTGAACTGTTATACGCAGCTTTGCACTGAAAATTGCGCGATCGACAAACATTCAAAATTTTCGATGAAATTTTCACCACTGCCATATCTCACTGTACGTAATTTAAATTTCAAATTCCCATTATGAAAAATTATAGAATATTTTCAAAATAAAAATTTCAATTTAAATCGGAATATAAATCGTTGGAAATAACGGGTTGTTACAATGTCCGACCCCCTTTGTTTCCACCACTTTTATTCCTTCCCCTCCCCCAGGTTCTAATGGTGGGACTAGTACTAGTGGAGCTTGATTGGGATCTCTTTGGGAGCACTTAGATTTGGATTGCTGAAGTAAAGTTCAACCTATCATTTTCTTTATGGCTCTTTGTAGTAGTGGGATTATGTACTTTGTTTTACCAAGATGGATATTATGTACTTAACTTTGGTTTATGGTTTTTGATGATATAACCAAACATATTTACCTTCTGCTGCAATAAATAAAGTTTTAAATTTTCCATTACTGCTTTATATCTGTCTTGTTGTGATTTTCTGTTCTATATTCACTTAAAATGCTCCATGGAAGTTAATGTATTCCCTTTGCGAGTGACATTAATGGACGTGGGGTGTTACACGTGGTATCAGAGCTGAAGGTTACCAGAACGGATAAGACATTTTGAAAAAGTATTTTTTAAAAGCATTTTTATAAAGAATACTTTCAAAAATATGTTTGTAGTAGAGTATTTTTGAAAGAAAGGTTTATTTTAAGAACATAATCCCGAAGAGCCATATATCCTTCCTTTGATTCTCCGTTTTGAATCTCTTCCTCTTTCTATTTTTGAGTCCCCCCCCCCTCCACGTATAGATGCTTTTTCTATGATAAATAAGGACTTCCGTACGAAGGACGGAAAACCACTTCAAGGGACTTGGACTTTTGTCGGGCTAGAAGTTAGTCCAAGGAAGTGGAGGGCTTGTTGGTACCTTTAAGATAGACGATGGGAGGAAGGTTCAAATAGCTGTTTGGTTAACAAAGGACGAAACCTCATCTTGGTGGGAGGTCACGAATGGAGAATGTGAAGAAGAAGGCTAGTATTTTTGGAGAAATAGGACACATTAGGATTGTCCAAAGAGGCAAGGACAAAGTACAGGATCTTCTGGAGGGTAGTTGTATTCCCTCACGGCTGGTATACCTGATGGGAGTAGGACCGTCTAGGTTGAAATTTGGTTTTCTTTGTCATCCTGTTTGGAATTTGTTTGATTTTGGCGCTTCATACTCGTTAGTATCTGCTTCATTAGTTGAAACATTGCACCTAAATACTAGTCTAGTTAAGGATCCCATCCTAGTCTCAAATCCTGTTGGTGGTTCGGCTCATCCTTCAATGGTTTGTCGGGATTTGAGAGTGTCTATCTTGGGCGTTGGATTTGAATGCAACGCCTTCGTCCTTGGTTTCACGTGCTATAGTTTGATTTTAGGGGTGGATTGGCTAGCGAGGCGGGGTGCCATTCTAGATTGTGAAAGGAGGGTAGTTAGACTATTGATTCGTTATGGAAAGACCCTCATGTTTCTTATGACCCTAGGGGTTCAGTGATGCTTAGCTTCTTAGAATCTTCTGACGCATCCAACGATGATTGGGAGTCTATTTGTGTGGTCCGTGAGTATGGAGACGTCTTTGATAAAGTGCAGGGTTTACCCAGAGGCGCGAAATAAGTTTTCATATGTGCTTAGTAGATTAAGAAAAGCCAGTTATGTGATCAGCGGTGGTTTTGGAGCAAGACTGGCAAGGACAGCCAGAGTCGGTCAAGTGCTCAATTGGTTGGCTGTCTTACTAGTATCATCTCACGTAGGTCGTCTGAATTCGAAGGAGGTATCCCTTGGGTGTTTGTCTGATATTGGTTTAGGCCTTTGGAGCTTGCACTTGGGGGATGCCGAGTTCGACTAGGATGGTCTGTGTGAGAGATGGATAGTTGTGACGATTTTGCTTGGGATAATATCCTGGTTTTCTGTAGAAGCAGAGAAGAGCATGCCCTACATCTTAGGGAAAGCTTAAGGACCCTACAAGCGCACCAGCTTAAAGCTAAGTTCTCCAAAATACCATTTTTGGAGGAAAGAAGTGAGGATTCAAGGGCATGTGGTTTCTAGGGTAGGGTGATATGTTATGGTGGAAGACAGTCGAAAGTCCATGAGAAGAATTACCCTACCCACGACTCAGAATTAGCTGCCAATGTTTTTGCGCTCAAGCCTTGGCGTCATTATTTTTGCTTGGTGAGAAGTTTGAGTTGCTTGCAGAACATAAGTCGCTAAAGTACTTGTTCTCTCAGATAGATCTAAACCTGAGGCAACAAAGGTGGATGGAGTTCTTGGCGTCATACGATTTCGAGACAGCATATACCCCTGATAAGGGCAATGTTGTGGCGGATGCCTTGAGTAGGAAAAAGTTGACATTGAGTCCTCTGTTTGTCGAGCGACGTAGCTTAGAGTTTATCTCTACCTTTGAATTTATACCATCCATTGATTTTGTACCCAGTTTGCTATCGTCCTTGAGGTCAGACCTACGCTTTTGGGATGGGTTGGAGAGGCACAGCGTGATGTCCCACAGTTGACGGAGTTAGTAGAGAAGCTCATAAGAGGGGAGTCATCAAGCCACCTAAGTAGGTATACCCTACATGATAAGGGTTAGTTGCATAGGGACGACAGACTTTGTGTATCACGGGATGAGAGCTTGAGGAAGGCTATTCTTGATGATGCACATCGTTCGAAGATGACCATTCATCCCGGCGGGGACAAGATATAAAAAGACATGAAGCGAGTTTTCTTTTGGGCTGGTATGAAGAGGGATGTGGCCGAGTATGTCACTAGATGCTTAGTGTGCCAACAAGTAAAAGCGGAGCAAAAGAAACCCGGTGGATTACTACACCCATTGGAGGTTCCACAATGGAAGTGGGATAGTGTCTCGATGGATTTTGTCGATGGATTGCCGAGATCGAGGAAGGGTAACACGAGGATTTGGGTCGTGGTAGACAGACTTACTAAGAGCGACCATTTCATTCCCGTGAAGAGTAAGAGGACTGCTCCATGGTTAGCCTCCGTATACATTCGAGAAATAGTTCGTTTGCACGGTGTTCCTTCTGGCATAGTGAGCGACTGCGATCCTATCTTTACTAGCGAATTTTGGAAGAGCTTACAAGAGGCGGTAGGGACTCAGTTATGTTTGAGCACCACATATCATCCTCAGATGGATGGCCAGACCGAGAGGGTGAATCATATTCTAGAGGACCTTTTGAGGCTATGTGTCTTAGACTTTGGAGGTACATGGGAAGAGCATCTTCCATTGGTGGAGTTCGCGTATAATAATAGCTTTCAGTCTAGCATTGGCATGACACCTTTCGAAGCTCTTTATGGAAGGCCTTGTTGTTCACCTACATGTTGGTGGGAATCTACAGATAAGATCTTACTTGGGCCCGATATGATTAGAGAGACTTCGGAAAAGATCGATTTGATTCGAAGGGGGATGAAGACGGCGCAAGATAGGCAGAAATCTTATGCGAACAAGAGGAGGATAGATCTTGAGTTTGATATTGGGGACATGGTCTTTGTCAAGGAGTCTCCATTACGGAACGTCGTTCACTTTGGGTACGTTGGGAAGTTAGGACCAAGGTTCGTAGGGTCGTTTCCTTAAGGAGAGGATTGAGTAGATGGCGTATAGAGTAGAGTTGCCCGAGGGACTTAGTGGCATACACGATGTATTCCATGTGTCACATTTGAGGAAGTGCTTGCACGAGACCGCGGAAGTGGTAGAGCCGAGCTTACTTAGAGAGGTGGAGATAGAGCGTGATGCGACGATTCGGCGAGCTCCTACATGCATTCTTGGGTCAGAGGTTAAGAAGTTGAGGAATTGAGAGGTCAAGCTAGTCGAAGTGCAATGGGGAGATGATGAAAGCAACGCTACTTGGGAGCGGAAGAGAAGATGTGTTCATTATACCCTTTTCTTTTCGAGGGTATTTCTTTTAGTTTCTCCTTTATCGCTTACGTTATACTTATCTTTTTGTAGTATGTCCTCTCGTTAGTACCTTTGACCTTTAGATAGGATAGTCCTATGGTTGAAACATGTGTTTGAGGCATGTTATGTATGATGGATGCATGTGGATGCAAGTGTTTGCTAGTGGTTGCTCGTGGATGCATATACACACACTTTAGGCACTAGATCGGCTCAGTCACTTCATATTGCATATTGCATAAAAATCTGTGTGCATATTTAAGCTAATAGATGTATAACGGTTGTGCTATCATATGGATGTTGCATTTTGGTGAATGGTTGTGCACACATGTAGAAATAATATGTATCCATAGGGTTCTTTCGCATGCATAATGGATGCATGACACTATCATGGTTTGCATTAATGAGGTCAACTGAATCAGTAGACCGCCTGATTTTGCATTAGATAAGGAGCATATACACGCACTTTTTGCATATGTTCATACAGTATTAGAAATTCTATAAGAACAATGGATGCCTGTGTTTGATGGTTGAGTAGATGGTTGTTTGGATGTTAGGATATGCATTCTCCTTAATTTGGAGATTTCGGGGGCGAAATCCTTTAAGGAGAGGAGAATGTAACACCTCGGATTTTTGAATAATCGAATTAACTAAATTAAAGAATAAATGTTTAGCATTGTTCTAAGGTTTGTAAGAAAAAGACTTAGTAGCTCATTTGGTTGGAACATGTAACTTGCATATAGGAGGAACAAAGTTTGATCCCCGCCAACGCCATATTTTTGTTTTAGGGGAATAGCTAAAAAGCGGCTTAGTGTGAACGTGGTTCAAAAAGTAGTTTAGTGTGAAAATGGTTAATAAGAAGATAGAAATATATATAGATATATTTATAAAAAATAAAATAAAATTCAACCTAAAATTTAAGAAAAAAATTCAAAACAGCGGAAGCGGGAAGGCAGAACACCAAACCGGCCTATTTTATGGGTCGACCCAAGACCCGCTGGGTCGACCCCAGGGTCGACTCAGGAGGTTTGGATTTGGTCCCGTTGGCACTAAATGGTCTATGACGAAATTTTATGTTTTAGGGCTTAGGTGGTGATTTCTGGTTGGTCTGTTGACATCATTTCTTGGTTTCTAAGGCCTAGATGGATCCTAGGATTATCTGATGGTTGTAAATAAATCTAACTTCTATATATACATAGGTAGACTCACATTCTAAAATCAAATAAATTTAGAACCATGGCCGTCATGATGTCAGTCTACAACTTTGAATAGCCGCCACAAATTAGAAGAAGATTAAAGCAACTCAGTTCAATCCAACTGCAAATTCAACTACAACAAAGGGATGTTAATAAATTCCAGAACTTCGTTAACTGGTGAGTTTGATCAATTTAACAAAATAATTGCTAAATTAATTATGATTTGATATACGTTGGATTATAAGTTGTGGTTGTGAATCTAATTCATATGTTTAATCATGTATGTTAACTTGATTCATATTATATGATGTTATGCAAGTTTTATATATGATGTTATGGAAGTTTCATATATGATTTTATGCAAGATTAATATGAATATGCAAGTTAATATGATTATGCAAGTTTCATATATGATGTTATGCAAGTTAATATGATTATGCAAGTTTCATATATGATGTTATGCAAGTTAATATGAATATGCAAGTTTCATATATGATGTTATGCAAGTTAATATGATTACGCAAGTTGTACATGTGATGTTATGCAAGTTAATAGGATCACGCAAGTTGTATGCGAGTTATATGATGTTATGTAAGTTTGGATCTAAAATATATGCTAGTAGTTCATGATGTTAACTTGTGTCAATGAATCCCTTTTTATAATCCAATCACCTAGGTTTATAGCATCAGTTTTTATGCGAATATGGATGTGGAACATATGCTAGTTCGTATAAGTATTATGTTCATATGCAAGTTTAAGTGATAATCGGATTCACATATATACAAGTTCACACCTTTAAAGTTTGGATCCATATTCAAGTTGACATTTTTATGTTGAAACTATGACATGCATAGTTATGCAAGTTTACACCTTTATGTGGATCCATAGTTTACTCAGGTTAACACCTTTTATTGGATCTATAGTTATGCAATATGACACCTTTATATTTAGGTTGACGACATACATAGTTTATGTGAGTTTTTGATAATTGCCTAGGCTAGTTGGATGTAAAACTATGTTCATACATGCAAGTTCGCACCTTTTAGATCTATGATTTTTGGATCCTTGATAATACAAAGACTATGCAAGTAGGTTGTAATTCTTAGTTGCAAGTTAGATGCAAATTAGATCTATTTTTGTGTGTATGTGACTTTGTGACGTTTATTCCCTTTTTTTTAAAGTATTAGACTATTTGCTAGTCTAATATGTATATGTCATGTTAAGCGAGCGAATGACGGGGGTACGATGGGGATAATAGTGGATACACACATATTGTGAATTTCGCACGTAATGGCCTAAAAAGGCATGTAATTAATTTTAAGGAATAAAATTAATTAGTGATGAAATTGGTATAATTTATATACCATAAATAGATGAGCATAATTTAGGTGATAATTTATGGACATAAATAAATATGGAAATTTGAATAGGGAAAGTAATTCAAATTTGGGGAAAATTAATTATGTATAATTACTTGCCTAAGACACGAGGTTGGACTCATTTGTGGTGTAAGACTGCCCGGACCCGCCCGACAAATCCAGCAGCCACAAATGGTAGCCCAATGTGAGAGGTCAAAGGCCCAAACTAAACGCATAACAATTGTATGGACACGAGGTTAGGCTCGTTTGTGGTGTAAGATTGCCCGGACCCGCCCGGCAAATCCAGCAGCCACAATTGCCAGTCTAATGTGAGAGGTCCTACAGGGGTTACGGTAGTAATAAATTAAGAAACACTTAACCAAAGTAAAACATCTGGTGGGACATGGGGGTTAAGTGGGTGCCTTGGGTGGCATGAGGAAATACGATTAGTAACACTTAACCAAGGTAAAACATGTAAGTGGGACATAGGGGTTAAGTGGGTGCCTTGGGTGGCATGTAGAATTACTAATAGAAACCCTTAACAAAATTTAAAACATGTAAGTGGACATGAAGGGGGTTAAGTGGGATATACCAGAGGGGACCAAGCCTAGGTGGAAAGCTTATGTCAAGCATGGGGGGGGGGACTTTTAAGTCTAGTAGCCCATTAAGTATCTTTGTGAGCTTGACCCAAGTCGAGGACGGAACACGCCTACTGGGTTAGATTGTCAGAGGCCAAAACAGGTTAGCGGTGGCAACGCAAGTCCAACGGGGTCACGTGCGTGCGTGGGTCCGGGCTGGTAGGTAAGACGTTGTTGCATCATGTAGTTATAAGCCATGCATTCCTTGCGTGGTATAAGGTTGCCATATTGGGGGGTGATACACCCCACTGTGGGACCTACACGGGTATCTACGATTTAGGGAGCCGATCGAATGGGGTAGGGTAGTGGGTACACCTAGTGGAGATAGGAGCAGACGGCACCTATGTAGTCAGCTAGGGGTACATGAAGCTACCACTATTATTAATAGTTATTAAGGGGGTACACCTAGTGGAGATAGGAGCAGGCGACACCTATGACATCAGCTAGGAGTACATGGAATTACCATTATTACTTATTGAAGGGCTACATCGAGTGGGGATAGGTACACGCTGGGTACCTATGATAGCAACTAGAGATATACAGTCAAACATGGAGGATAGTGGGTACATCTAGTAGTACACGAAGCTATCATCGTTATATTTAGACAAGATGGATCAAATTTCTAGAGTGGCTAGTATGGGTGCAATTAGTGTTAGAACAGTACAATATGGTACAATACGGTAGAGTATAGTAATTATCCTATATTGATTAGGATGCGCCTTTAATGTTATCTCTAATTCTCTTGATTGCCTTGCCATACCCATGTGGTTCACACAGTCATTACCTTATTCTCTATCTTATATTTTATCATATTGCTTTAATAATTATGTTGTTAGAGTTATCGGACTTGCCAGACTTTATGTCTGACCCCCTTTGTTTCCACCTCTTTTATTCCTCCCCCCCCCAGGTTCTAAGGGTGGGACTAGTACTAGTGGAGCTTGATTGGGATCTCTTTGGGAGCACTTAGATTTGGATTGCTGAAGTAAAGTTCAGCCTATCATTTTCTTTATGGCTCTTTGTAGTAGTGGGATTATGTACTTTGTTTTATCAAGATGGATATTATGTACTTAACTTTGGTTTATGGTTTTTGATGATGTAACCAAACATATTTACCTTCTGCTGCAATAAATAAAGTTTTAAATTTTAAATTACTACTTTATATCTGTCTTGTTGTGATTTTCTGTTCTATATTCACTTAAAATGCTCCATGGAAGTTAATGCATTCCTATTGCGAGTGACATTAATGGACGTGGGGTGTTACAGTATGTTACAGAGGAGATTGGAATAGAGTAGAATACGGAGGTGATGGCATTTGATTTCATGAAACAAGGTGGGAGAAGATGGAGTTAAAGTAGCGGCCATAGGTTTGGAGCTACAAGATGGAATTGTGAATTATAAAGGAGGAGGAAGACTGTTAAACGTGGAATAAATAAATTAAGGTTAATTAGTTTATAATTAATTAAGTTGATGATTTTAATTTGTATCAAAACTTGTAAATATTATATCCTATTCAATTTAAGTCCAATCGAGATGTAGTAAGTTGCATTGGAATCACAAGGGCGAAAGCTAGTGTAGGAACTGGTTGAGGTTGATTTGGAGATGATGAGAATATTGTCAAAATTTAAATGCCAGTTTAAAATTGGACAAATCGACGTGAAATCATCAATTGAATTAATTTGTGAGTTAATTCTAACTCTTTCTGGAATACTTTCGAATATTACTATTTTGTATAATAATATTCATTGTTATTAGTATAAATTGTGTGTTTGAATGCTTTGAATGATTAATGTTTGGTTGATAATTGATGATATTTACTATTGACATGCTTTTTGGTTGAAGCTTTCACACATCAAGTTTTTGGTAGCAATACGCTCAAGCGTCAAAAACATCGTCAGAAAAAACAAAGTGATGTGGTTGAAGTCACCATGTATTCATAAAAATGGCCCAAAATCCCTTCGAATGGTCTCTTTTAGGCTCGTAAACATGGATTATGGTGCTTTGCATAGTAACACTTGTAGTTATCGGAGTTAGCTTCATGTACAAATTTCATTTGGCCAAAACGACCTTACGGTTTGAAAGTTATGCCTGTTTTCATAAACATAGGCAGAAATATCTTCACGGTCTTCAACGGATTCTTGGGCTTCTTGGGATGCATCACGTGTCGATCCCCCAAAACTGATCACGTGACTCGAAATGGCAAGATCAAAATTTGGCAAGCATTACCCAATATTTTCGCTTTCCCTGGGATGTAGAAGTGCATATTTCGTATCCGCATGGGATGCGAAATACGCACTTCGCATCCCTAAAGATAAAAATCGCATCCCTTTAAGGGATGTGATTTCGTATCCCTCGGGGGATACGGTCCGCATCCCATCACAATACATTTAAACTCACTCCGGTGCACCTCGTCTCGCTTGTCTCGCATCCCATGCTCCACATCCCTCCAACTCGCCTCCGTCATCTTGTATCCCACCGGGACTTCACATCTCGTATCCCTTGGGGTACCAGTTTCGTATCCCTCAGGATACGAGACTTTGTATCCCAGGGACATAGTAACTCGTTCCCCTTGGGGATGCAAAATATCATATCCCCAAGGGATGCAAATTTCGCATTCCCCAAAGGGAATACGAAGTTTTTTGCCACGCATAGGGGGATGCGATTTTATCCACCACACCATTCGAATGTGATGCGATTTTTTAGGATATGATATGGAGGATACAAAATTTCGTATCCCACCTCCCTGGGATGTGAAATTTCGTGCTCTGGACCCCAAATCTCAACTAATCCTACCTAACCCACTATCTATAAATACCCCTAGGCTTGGCACTCAAAGAGGGAATTCTCTTGGCCTTTTTGGACTTCTTGAAGCTCTCAAGAATCATTAATGATTTCCATCTTATTCTCCAAGACTATTCAACATAGCATGGACCACTAAAAAGTTACTTGAACGTTTTCTATCAACTTTTGGACATTTACACTACTTTTGGGTTATTTTGGACATTTCCTGGATTTCTTTGACATTGTAGTTATATTTTGGACATTGTTAAAAGTCAACACATTTTCACTCAACGAAGAAGATGAAGGGCATTTTAGTCAAAGTTTAGAATTAACAATCGTTTTGTTGATCTATTGCAACACTTTGTACTCAAATCTTGTCCGAACTTGTACAACAATTGTAATCGAATATTATATGATGAATGATTACTGTAAAGTGGACATAGGCATTAGTGTCGAACCACTATAAAAAGCTGTGTTCTCCCTACGTTTACTTACATCACTTTGGATTATCGTGTTTCTGCGTCACTTACCCTCATGGGTTGTCGTGCGCGAATAAAGCGGCAATTCCCTATGTCAACACTTTAGGACACCAGGATGGGGAGACATAACTTCAGTTCTCGACTTCAATCCTCAGCTTCAGTTCTTGACCTCGGCTCTCAACTTCAGTCTTTAGATTTTAGAACTCAACTTCATCTTTCTTTTGGAAATGAACTTCACTCGCTTACCACCATGGTTAAGAGAAAACAGACAATTTTCTCGGAGGGAGCAAGTGCAGAGGAGGAGCAAGAATTCTTCTCGACCGGACACCCATCAAAATTTATCACCCGAGACGGCATCGACGGAGTCTGTAACAACCCGGATTTTTAGAAATTTTAAATTTTTTATTTTGGTTATTTTAATGAATTTTGAATATTTAAAATGACTTATTTTAAATAATAACGACGAAAATTTATTTTCAATGAAGTTAGAACGAATAATTTTATTTTAATTATATAACGAGCCTGAAATGGCGCGGTAGTTCGAAAATTCGATTTCGAATTTCAAATGGATATACAGAATTCAATATAACTCAGAATTGAACGAAACAAGAAATATTTGAATTTGCTTAATCATATCTTTCTAATGAAGCTAAGAAACTGAGATTTCACTTTATAAGTTGAGAGTTACGTCCAGTTTAAAATTCAGAAAAGTTGCTGTGGAATTTATATATATTTTAATATATATAAAGCCCTTAAAAATAGCCATTTTTCAAACGACCTCCTTTTTCGACGAAACCACTTTTGTTGGATCCGGGATGTCAAATTATAGCTAGATTCCAATTTCCATATTTTTTTAGAATCAATATGTGAGTGTGGCGCATTTAAACGCGTTTACCAATTTCAGTTGAATTTAATCGACTGAAAATTGACCATTTTTCGAACATCTCAAAATTCGACGAAATTAGTTTTGTTAGGACCGTATCGTCAAAACATAGCTAGATTTATTTTTTGGGAATTTTTAGAGTCTGTATGTGGCCCCAATAAATTAAAATGTATGTATGAATTGAATATATTGATTTATAATTTAATTCTGATGAAAACTGATCGTAACAGTCGAATTGGCTTACGAAACATATCCCATTGTGTTCAGAATGGGGGTAATTAGCTAAGGACGTAAGTCGTTTGGTCTTGATTGGAGTTTGAATTAAAATGTTACTTTTTGAAAATTTAAAATAAAATAAATATATATATTATTAAATTGGTCAACGCTCCTTATTCCTTCCTCACCCCTCCCGTCGTTCATTCAGTAGAATTGAAATAAAAAAAGAAGGAAAACAACCCATGCTCCCATTGTTTGGCCACCGACCGCCGCTGCTACCCCCTCCCCCCCCCCCCCCCCGTTGTTCGCTCCAGCAAGGCCAACCGCTCCTTGGCAGCGCGCCCCTCTCTCTCCTCCAGCCCCCTTCTGAACTCCAAACCCTAAAACAAGCCGTCGGCCACCACTGCAGCGCTGCCACCGCCACACTCCGACGCAGCGAACCCTCCTCCGCCACCTGAAAACCCTAGCGTCGCCTCATGCCTTTCCCCCACTGACTATAAGCTCTTTTTCTTTTATATTTTTTTATTTGTTTTATATGGAATTGGATTTAAGAAAAAAAATAGTTTTATATACATAAAAATATGATTTTTAAACAAGGAAAGGTTTGATTTTTTAATCAAGGAAAGATTATATTTTTAATCAAGGAAAGATAAGATTTTTATGATAATGTTTAGATTTTTATTATATGAAAGTTTAGATTTTATTTATACGAATAGAAAATAAAAATAGGATTTTTATATCATAAAGAAAATAAAAATATGATTTTTATTATATATATCGAGAGAATATAAAAAATACGATTTTTATAATGAATTCTCGTTATATAAAAATATAATTTTTCGTTAGAGGAAAAATATGATTTTTATATATAGAAAGCGATATTAAAAATGTGATTTCTAAAATCGACTACGTGAAACAGATCTCGTTGGAAACATGGCGAAGATTTTCTACGTATAAAGAGTTGCGGCGTTTGGTTTAGCTTCTGGGTGAGAACTCTCTCACTTAATTTATTTATACAGTTATTTATTTAGTACTGCATATATGAATTGTTCCCCGTCGTCCATAGACCATGGACGACTTGTATGTTTGGTTGTTTGGTTGAATTTGGTTGAAATTGGTTTGGGAAATGAAACGAATTGATATAATCTGGTTTGTGTATGACGTGCACCGTTATGAGGCAAGGGATAAGGCTAGACCTTGTCCCGGTTCTAGTATCACGCCGTTATGCCGCCGAAATTTTCTAAAATATGTTAGAAAAATAAAGATATCATTTTTATTAGATAAATGAATAAACTAAAATATTCATTTACAAATCGGATGATTTGATTCTGTGCACCCATTTGACCGATACTGATTGGGACGATATATTGTACACATCACCCAACTGCACAAATAATATTCAGTGTTTGTTGGTTGAAACCCCACACGGATGTTGGGATGATATTTGACGTACATTGATCCCAATTGTTTAGTTGTATGTCGATCGATTGGTTCACAGGCTGTTGTAAGCATTAAATATTTATATTTAATGCTTATGTAGTGTAGAATGCACAATGGATGATGGTTGATTGTGTATCATTGTTATTGTATACATGTATTTTATGAAATCCATATAATCAACATTATTTGGTAATTGACTATGTCTGGTTCCAGTTCAGAAAGAATAAATATTTTAAAATAACGAATATTTTAAAATAATACTCAGAAAAGAATCAAAATATAATTTTGATGTCCGATTTGGGATGAGCATGAAAGTATTGAAATATATAAAGTCGTGTTGATTAGAGGTGCGCCATTTTGACGCGAACGATATTTATATCGATTATATTCGTTTTTATAAGGAATATAGAAAAAGAAGTGATTTCAAAATCTAATACTTTGAAAATATTATCATTTATATAATAATGATATAGAATACTCAATTTTGATTTAAAATTGAAAATAAAGTTGGAATCGTTTTTAAAACAAAGTTAAAACGATTTATAAAATATGTTTTAAAAGGAAATCGATGAAACATATATAATATATATATTATATATATTTAATGGCCTGAATAGAACGTGCCGCACCGCGACAGTTTCCGAATTTCGACCATTGACTTTGAATTGACGTTACGGGAGATCCGACCATCGAATTCTCCTGAAACCAGAACCGTTGGGTTCGTATCTAAATGAGCTTTCCATCGAATATGAGAAATTTGAAATCTAACGGTTTGATTTGGAATTATGTCCAAATCAAATTTGGAAAAGGTCGTTGTAAGTGCAGTTCTATGGCCGTATATGGAAATAGACTGCACGAGCCTTGATAAAATTATTAAAAATATTAATAATTTGTGTATACTCATAATAGATGATTTGAAAAGAATTGAAATGAAAAATTCCATGTTTGTAAAGACAAAAATATATTTTTATCAAAATGAACTAGTTTGTAACTAGAATTATAATCCAATTATTTTTAAATAAATAAACTGGATTGAGAAATTGTTTTAATATAAACAGAATTTCCAATATATGAATGGGAATGGATTTGAATCGAAGTTATCTTCGGAATATTTCGATATTGGATTCCGTGATTATACGAATGTTGTGGAGGAATTTGGAAGATATATATATATATCGTTATTCCAATACGATATTTTTTGGTTGCAGAATTTGATATTAAATATAAGCCGATATATTTTCTATTCAGAGCCTTATATTAATATCAAATTTGATTCTGGGTTTGTAGTGAATGGTGTCTTCATTAACACCGTTCTTGAACCCAGTTGAGAAAAGAATAAATCTTTTAATTATGATTTAGAGAAGAATTACCAATTGATTAACATTTAAGTGGAACTGAAATGGAATGTGAATTGGGTTTATTGTGAACTGCGTTTTAACGACATTCGTTATTTAACCCGATTTACAGTGAAATGTGATTTGGAATATATATAAATCTTTCATTAAGATTTAATGGAAATTTTCCAAAGTAAAGTTTTCCAATTTAATATATTGGAATTGAATGGAACTCGATCTGATAATAATTGAAGTGAACTTTTGTGGAGGAAGGCTGTTAATATATATGGAATTTAAAAGACTTAGTCGTTATTCCATTTATATTATTAGCCGGATACAGAAATTGATATCAATTATATATTGATCGGTTTTCCGTGAAGATTCCATAATTAATGGAATGAGATTTTGGGTTTGTCGTGAATGGTATCTTTAATAATACTGTTCTTAAACCTGATGGAGTTAAGAAAATTAGAAACTAAATGGAGGTTAGTTAAGTTGAAAGGTTTCCTGGGTATTGATCTGATGTTGGTTTCGGCCTTCGGGGTTAATGCTTAGGGAATTGTTCTCTTACTAATTTACGGTTTGAGACTGATGAATGGAATGTGATTTTGGGTTTATCGTGAATTGTGTTTGAAATAACATTAGTTCTTTAACCCAAGAAAAGATAAGATTAATTTCTTAAATTAGAATAATCATTAAGTAATGATTATTGAGATTAAAACTGAATTAGGGTTTTAATGAATCTTTAATTAGATTGGAAAGAGAATGAGAATATTTGAATAAAAGAATATTCTAGATTGGAATGAGGCGTATGTTGTGTTTGTATAACACTTGTTTATAAAATACGTGAGTTATTCAGAAAGACTGGGTTTATCCCACTCTGAATAACTAATACGACGTTATGTCGAAGATGAAGACGGTGGTCGAAGACCGGAGGTCTTCACATCGTTTGGATGATTACTGATGTCTTGATTGGGCTGTACACCCAAGATGAGGTAATAAGTGGTGATCGTCCAGACGTACCTGGAGATCGATGGATATGCGAGGACCTCACTCCTGTATCGGACATATGGGAGCCAGAATAAGGTTCCTTCGGTTTTGTTCAGACCCAGAACGGACTTGTAAATGGACGGTGTGTCTGACATTGGATATCATTCTATGTGAGTGATGGATGTCGGTTGCATGGAGTGGTTTGCCTGTGTGGCATGCTGAGATGCAAATGATCAAGGCTTATTTTGAAAAGCAAAGTCTTGTGGTTGATGATCAAAGCACGGCCTATGTGGCATCGCTTTGTGTAGCGTTAATTCGCGAGCCTCACACCCCGGTGTGAACCAAAAACGGGAGAGGACATCAGGGAGGACATGCGTTTCTATCTAGCTAGAAGTGGCATTAGTGGTTTTACACGCCTTAATGAGTTTGACTTTTGTGGTTGTTGGAATGCGAGGCGCCTCAGTTATATCGGTCGATCCGGGACCGATGGAGTCATTTGGCTCATTTACGTCCCATAGGGCGGTAAACACATGTTCAGGGTTTAAGTTTAATCCACTCCGTGTGGATCAGCCGTGACGATCCAACGTGCAGTTGGGCTGTTCCTGTGACTCAAGCTAGACAGTCTCGAAGCGGTGAGGACTATCTTTTGCCTCGGTTCACAGATGGAAATCCAACTTCCAATACGACATTTTGCGGTTTTGATTGTAAACCTATATATGGTGACATAGTGGTAAGGGGCAGTCATGCCGCCTATGATTGATACATTTATATTTGAAGTTGTTTTCTTCACTTATAGTAATAATAAAAGATTAAAATTCGCGTATCAAGCATTATTTGGCTATTATAAGGTAAAACCCAATCCTCGAGGCTTGCATTGCATTGTGTGATGCGACCTGGGTCTTATAATAGCTTCATTGTTCTGTATTTAACATTGCGATGTTTGTTCTATGCACTGGTATTCTTGGGAGGAAACACGTTCCGTGTTATATGGCGTGGTCCCTTGATTTACCGAACTTTAAAATAAAGATTAATAACTGTTTTAGTTCTCACACCAGTCACATGACTGACCTGGATTTTATTGTTTTAACCTAAACTATAGGTGCCCATATTTTCCACACGGGCAGCTAGTAGTTGGGTTTTGCAGATATTATATTCACAGGATCCTAGTTTATAGCTGAAGTGATATTCAGAAAGCTCTGTATCCGTGTATTCCTTTCAGTTGTGTTTTGTATTATTTTTCCGCTGTAATAATGTATTTAAATCTCTGATAATTATCAAATGTGTAATATTTATTCATACTCTGTATATTCTTGTATTCTGATGGAATTGTTGTAATAAGCAATGAAATGTTCTTCTGTTTGTGTTCTGATTCGTCTTATTCTCAACTCAATCCGGGCTTTCCTTTACGGGGAAGTTTGGGTCGTTATAGAGTCGTCAAGTATTTAACTAAGGATCTTACTGCTCGTTTGGAACAATAAGAAGAACATTTTCATCATCAAGAGGCCTCCGTGGCGACACTTCTTGCCCAGCTTGAAGGATTTACGAGGCAGTAGGGCCATGGAAACGTTATCAGAACTAGTGCTAGTGTTCCGCAAGGATTAACGCGGGACTTAGGGGCAATTCCGGAGGAACAACCATGTATCAATATCAATCCATAGACAACTATCAGATTGGCTAGGCTCGAGGAGTAATAGCCCCAATCCTGTAACAATCTGGAATTTCAGAACTAATTTAAAAAAAATTAGCTATTTTAATGGGTTTTGAATATTTGAAATGATTTATTTTAAATAATAACAACTATAAATTTATTTAAATCGAAGTTAGAATGTATAAATTTAAAATTTAATTAAAACGAGCCTGAAATGGCGCGGTGTTTGAAAATTTGATTTATAATTTCAATTGAATATATGGAATTCAATATAAATCAGATTTCAGTAAAACTAGAAAAGTTGGAATCTATTTAAACGAATGTAAGAAACTGAGATTTCACTTTATAAATTGATAGTTATGTCCATTTAAAATTTAAAATAGTCGCTATGGAATTTATATATATTTTAAATAATATATATTCATTGAAAATAGTCATTTTGCAAATGACCACCGTTTTCGACGAAACCACTTTTGTTGGATCCAGAATGTTTTTTTCTGTAATTTTCGGAGTCAGTATGTGGCCCTAGTAAATTAAAATGTACGTTTAAAATTCACTATGTTGATTTATATTTTAGTTTAAAGAAAAACGGATCAAAACGGTCAAATTGTCTTACAAAACATATCCCATTGTGTCTGGAATGGGGGTATTTAGCATGAGGCACCAGTCGTTGGGTTTTATTTGGAGTTCAGACGAATTAGAGTGAATTAGATAATTTAATATTATTAAATAATATATGTAAATATCACGTTCTAAAACCTTAGCACCCTCATTCCTTCGGCGCCGACACTAATGAAATGAACGGCAGCTCAGGTCCCAACTTCTCCCTCAATTAGCTCTTCATCCGATCGATGATATTCAAAATCTCCAACACGAAATTAAAGAGGGTGATGAGATCAATAACTTCAACGGTAGAGATCTAATTTCATGAAGTGTCTTGCTCGATTTACATGCTCAAAGGCACCGGTTTTGTGATGTTCTCTGGCACAGAGGGGGGTCTCGAGATGGCCATGCTTGGCGGCATTATGAGAGGAGGGAGGCACGCATCTTGTGGTGGTATTGGATCGACCGTCGACGACTAGAATCCGATGCGATAGAGGAGGAATCGAGGCGAGACGAGTTACGGAAGAATGGCAGAGAGGATTAATTAAGAAAAATGGGTTAAGTAAATAGGTTAAGTAATTAATGAATTGTGTATTCAATTGTTTAAAGATAAAATGCCGTAACTTCTTCAGACTGAATCAGAATTCGACGATCTTGTGTGTGTTGGAATCGTCTCAACGAGAACTTCGCGATGGAACTAACCAGAACGGATTCTGAGCTAGATACAGTTTCTACCAAATTTAAACGTCTAGTTTATTTTGACTCAAAGGAAAATCATCATTTAAAGAATAACGAGTGGAACCCAATGTGAGAACTCTCTCACTCAAATCATTTTTGTTATGCTATTTATTTTTGGAGTTACACAAACTCGCACAAATCACATAAATTGGAAGCCATGTATGGATATTAGGGACACTCGCATTTTATTATCTGCAAATGGCCACTTGTGGTGTCTAAATGGCATTGGGTAGTCGAGTATTTATTTATATGGATGATTTGGTGATGTGCATATTGTGATTGTGATGATTAACATATTAAAATAATATTAATATTATTGCGGTCGTTGAAATTAAAATTTTAAATATCCATTTATAATATAAAATAGTAAAATTGGAATAAATATCCACTTACAAGTCGGACAACTTGTTTATGTACATCTATTTAACTGATAATGATTGGGACGATAATTTTTACACATCACCCAAATGCACAAATAATAATCAGAATTTGTTGGTTGAAAACCCCACATGGGTATTGGGATGATATTTGACATACACTAATTCCAATATTTTGTTGTATGTCAACCGATGGGTTGACAGACTGTGATAAGCGTTATTTATTTATTTTAATGCTTATACAGTTGTAAATTGCAATCTAGATGATGTTTGAATGGTTAATGATTATTTATCATTATTGTTGAACACATGCGATGTATGAAATCTATATAACTGAAATTAAATGGTAATTGTTTGAGTCACATTCCAATTCGAAAATAACGAATATTTTAAAATAGTATTCAGTGAAGAATAAAATTATGATTTTGATGTCTGATTTGGGATAGGCACAAAAATATTGAAATGTAAAGCCGAGTTAAGTAGTTAAACGCCATTTTAACCCGAACGGGTTTATCAATCGATTTTATTCATTTTATAATGAATAAGAAAAGGAAATGAATTGCAAAATCATATATTTTGAAAATATTATCATTTTAATATTATAATGATATAGAATATTCAATTTTTATTTAAAATTGAAAATGGAGTTGAAATCGTTTTAAAAAGAATTTATAAACGATTCATAAAATACGTTTTAAATGGAAATCGACGATATCTATTAAATATATATACATATATATGATGGCTTGAATAGAACGCGCCGTGTAGTGACCGTTCGCGAATTTCGACCAATAACTTCAAATTTATGTAACAGGAGATCCGACTGTTCGGTTCTCCTAAAACCGGATACGATGGGTTCGTATCGAAAAGAGCTTTCTAATGAATATAAGAGGTTTAAATTTGAATGGTTATATTTGGAAATATGTCCAAACCAAAATCAGAAAAGGTCGTTGTGGACGTAGTATGGTGGACATTATTGAAAAACGATTGTAAGGGCCTTGATAAAATTACTAAAAATATGGAAAAATTGTGTAAAATCATAATAAATGATTTGGAAAGATTTAAGATGAAAAATTTCTAAGTTTGAAAAGATACAAATATATTTTTATCGAAATGAACTGGTTAATAACTAGAATAATAATCCAATTATTTTTAGAAAAAATAAATTGGATTGAAAATGGGTTTTAAAATAACCAGAATTTTTCCAACGTCTGAATTGAAATGGTTTTGAATGGAAGTAATCTTCGGAATATTTCGTTATTGGATTCCGTGATTAAACGGATATTGTTGAGGAATTTGGAAGATACAGATATCGTTATTCCCAATACGATATCCGTTAGTTTCAGAATTTGATATTGAATATAAGCCGATGTAATTTCTATTTAGAGCCTTGTATTTAATATCCAATTGAATTTTGGGTTTGTTGTGAATGGTATCTTTAATAAAACTATTATTAAATCCAGTTGAGAAAAGAATAAATCTTTTAAATAAGATTTAGAGAAGTTTACCAATTAATTAATATTTAATTGGAGTTCAATTGAAATTGGCTTTTGGGTTTATCATGAACAGTGTTTAAAATAACATTTGTTCTTTAACCCAATTAACAGTGGAGTTAAGATTTGGAATTTATAAATCTTTTTATTAAGATTTAATGGAAAATTTCCAAAGTAAAGTTTTCGAATTTAAAATATTAAATTGGAATGGAATGGAATTATTTTTGGTAATAATCGAGATGAGCTTCTGTAAAGGAAGAACGTTACTATATATGGAATTTAAAAGGCTTTGTCGTTATTCCATTTATATTATTAGTCCAACACAGAAATTTATATCGATTATATATTGATCTGTTTTCCATGAAGATTCCATGGTTAATGGAAGATGATTCGGGTTTATCGTGAACTGTGTTTTAAATAACATTGGTTCTTTAACCCTGTTAAGGACATGATCTATTTCCTAAAATTTGGATAATCATCAAGTAATGATTTTTGAGATTGAAACCAAACTAGAGTTTTAATGAATCTTTAAGTAGATTAAAATGAGAATGGAATCATTAAATTTACCAAAAATCATGAAATGATCAAGAATGGAGTACCACCAGTTTTACTCCCGGCGATAGTTAAATTTATAGTTAGATTTGAATGTGGAACGGTAAATAAATTTACCGATAACACTGTGGGTGTTAGATATGTAGTACTACCAGTTTTGCTACATGGGATGAATAGGTTAGGATTGGGATTGGGATAATAAATAATAAATGATTACTTTGGTAAGGTTCACTAGTCCCGACTAGTTGATAAACCTTAATACGGTTTAGAATTGTTAAAAGATAAAATAAAACCTTTTGAAATGAGATCCAAAGGGATATTAAAGAATAAATTTAAAAGAATTTATCTTTGATAAAATTAATGGGAACCTTTCCCTTACGATGTGAATATTTGAATAAAACAATATTCTAAATTGGAATGAGGCATATGATGTGTTTTTATAGCACTTGATTATAAAATACGCGAGTTATTCGGAAAGACCGGGTTTAACCCATTCTGAATAATTTATGCAACGACTAAAATTCGATGATGAAGACGGTGGTTGAAGACCAGAGACCTTCACGTCATTTGGATGATATTGATGTCTTGATTGGGCTGTACACCCAAGACAAGGTAATAAGTGGTGATCGTCCTGACGTACTTGGAGATCGACCAGATACGGGAGGGCCTCTCTCCTGTATTGGACATATGGGACAAGAAGTAAGGTGACTCTGGTTTCATTCAGACCCAGAACGGGCTTGCAAATGGAAAGTGTGTCTGAAATTGTATTCCTTTGTACTGCATTCGTTGATCTCTGCTAAATATATATCTGTTTGGTGGCGGAGAATTTATTCTCTTGCTTAAGACCCTTCTCAGAGACGTACGAGCTTGGAGGTTATATATTGGTGGAAATCAGTGGTACGGTACGGATTGACAGTGTGGGATGCTGAGATGCAAATGATCAAGGCTTTTGTTAGAAAGTAGAGTCTTGTGGTTGATGATCAAAGCATAGCTTTAATTAGCATACCTTTGTGTAGCGTTAATTCGCGAGCTTCACACCCTGGTATGAATCAGAAACGGGAGGGGACCCAGGGAGGACATGCGTTTCTTTCTAGCTAGGAGTGGTGTCATGGTTTGGAGCCCAGACATTTTACTTATGTGGATGTTGGAAAGCGAGGTACCTCGGATTTGAGTCCCTAGTGTCTCTTGATGGTCGACATACTGACCAGATTTTATGCCCCATAAGGTAGGGAATCGTATTGTTTAGAAATTATTAATCCACTAATGTAAGTGTGGACCGGCCCTGTCGCATCCAGGTGCAGTTGTGGCTGAATCCTGAGGCACGGGCTAGAGTGTCTCGAATCAGAAGGATGATCCCTTTCCATGGTTCATGACGGAAATCCAGTTTTCAATACGACATTGTGCGGTTTTGATTGTAAATCTAGTATGGTGACATAATATATGGTACCTATGCCGTCTATGATTGATACGTTTATATTTGAAGTTTATTTTGACACTATGCACCTATAGTAATATCAAAATGATTTGTTTTAAATGTACCAAACATGTTTGGCTATTACCAGGGAAAACTCTATCCTCCGGTTTGTGTTGCATTGTGTGATGGGACCTGAGTCTTATAACAGCTTCATTTTCCAAAAAGCATTGTGTTGTTCTATTTTAAACTGATATTCATGTGGAGTAAACCCGTTATGTGTTATACGATGCGGTGCCATGATTTCCCAACTTTAAAAGTAAAGATTTAATAGCTGTTTTAATTCTCACACCAGTCCCATGACTGACTCGGAGTTTATTGTTTTAATCTAAACTGTGGGTGCCTATATTTTCTACATGGGCAGCCAGTAGTTTTGAGATTTTTAGATATTTTGTAATAACCCGGAAATCCGAGCCAATTTAAAATTTTTATTTTGGCAATTTTAGTGAATTTGGAATATTTAAAATGAATTATTTTATATAATAACGAAGAAAAATTTAGTTTGAATGGAATTAAAACGTATATATTTATATACGTCGTTGCTAGAATATAAATATTTATTTATATATAGAAAAGGAATTGAAAATGGCGCGGTAGTTCGATAATTCGATTTCAGAATTCAAATGAATGTACCGGGTGCAAAATAAACCAGATTTTAACGAAACCGAAAATATTTGAATCTATGTGTGAATATCTTTCCAATGAATCCGAAAAATCCAAATTTCATAGCGGGAATCAAAAGATATGTCCAGTTGAAAATTCTGAATAGTCGCTATGGAATTCCGGCCCTTAAAAATGGAAATTTTACAAACGACATCGGTTTTCGACGAAACCACTTTTGTTGGATCCGTGATGTCAATATATTGCTAGATTTCAAATTTCGTATTTTTTCGAATCAATATGTGAGCGTAGCAAAGGGAAACGGGTTTGACCAGTTTCAATAGATTTTAATCGATTGGAAAATGGCCATTTTTCAAACAGTCTCAGAGTTCGACGAAACTAGTTTTGTTAGGACCGTATCAACATTACAAAGTTAGAAAATATTTTTCAGGAATTTTTCGAGTTCGTATGTGACCCCAGTAAATTGAAATGCGTGTTCAAAATCAATATATAGAGTTGTATTTTGATTTTAAAGAAAACTGATCGAAACAATCGAATCAGCTTACGATATATATCCCATTGTGTTTGGAATGAGGGTAATTAGCTATGGGCGACAGGCGGTGGGTCTCGATTGGAGATCAAAATTTGAAGTTACTTTTTTTTTGTGAATATAAAAGTTAAATTAAATAAAAAAAGGGTTCAACCCCTTTCTCCTATATTTGGTC
Organism: Allium sativum; assembly: GCA_030737875.1. Classification (NCBI taxonomy): domain Eukaryota; kingdom Viridiplantae; phylum Streptophyta; class Magnoliopsida; order Asparagales; family Amaryllidaceae; genus Allium; species Allium sativum. The sequence goes on along the minus strand of CM060919.1, from coordinate 777,384,399 downwards.
AACCGCCCCCCTATACCCGTCAGTATAAATCGAATGAAATTAAAAAGAAAAAGAAAAAATCGCAATCCATAATCGATCGAGCGCCCCCTCCGCCTCATCGCGACGGCGAGCCATCGGCCGCCATCACCCCCCTATCTCGCCTCGCCCTCTCTTCTCTCCTCTTTCCCCCAATTGAAGACCAATACCCCTGTAATGGCCCGCAAATCCGTGCTATCTGAGTTGACTAAAAACACCCCACGTCCAACCCAAATAACACAGAAATACGACTCATTATTAGAAAGAAGATAGAGGATGAGAAATAGAAAGAAAGAAATATTAGAATAGAAGAAAAAACGAAGATCACAACTCACAGCGGAACGAATAAAATATATTCTATAACATAAGCTTTGAAATACAAATCTGTTTTGTACATATACACATACCATCATCAGAGTACACATAACTTTTGATTCAGCGGAAGTAACTCTAAATAACTAACATTGAAGCCTCCTGCTTCAAGCTTCTCCAAGTGTATCTGTAAAAGCCTGAAACACTTGACTGCCCGTACAAATTTGGGCACCCAAGAGTTTAGGGAAAACAAAACAAAATAAACTCTGGGTCAGTCATGGGACTGGTGTGAGTAAACTACAACCACTTGTTTAACTTTAAAAATCCTTTCAAAAGAAAAGATAATAGTAAGACCAGCCCACACATAAACACGGACGGCTTTTACCTTACTATAACCCAAAACACTTTGATATCAAATCCAGTGATATTATAATAATGTCTACATCAAGTAAATAACCAAATAGCAGAACGCTTGCATCTCACGCTCCACATATATAGTATAAAATCAAAAACCGCATGGCGCTTATTGGAGATTGGATTTCCACATGACAAGGTATGGGACCACCTTCCGATGATGTATCTCTAGAGGCAAATACACCTGGGTTCAACAAGAACGTCTTGCAACCCGGCCCACACATGACCGACCACTCATTTCGCTTGAGTGTATCGAATGTATATCACCAACGGTTGGACTCAAACCACCGTTCCCGAATGGGCAGAATCGATAGATTTAGAAACAAAAGGAATTTCTCTAGATAGGTGATTATACACCCTAATGGGTGCGACCCACATAGCCATGCTGCCTGCCCGATTTTTGTCCTTTCCCGGTTGTTGAGGCCTGAGGCTACGCATACTTACATTTCCTTGATAACACAATCACTTTGAATGCCACATTGTCAGATCCGTTAATCACTAGTTAAGTTTGCACAAATATTCTGGATATTATGCTAAGGGATAAATCCGTTGCAACCATATATATTTATACAGACCAACCCATTTGATCATTGGAAATACTCTGTCAGACATTCGTCCATTTACGTTCGTTCTGGGACTGAACGAAACCGAAGGCACTATTTCTATAAATAGAAAAGCCCTTGCACTTCACTCCGTCTTCAATATATTCAGCATACTTGGTTCGCAACGCTTATGCCAATACGGAGTGGTTCTTCGGATAATAATCCAACCGGTCTCTCCATATTGACAACGATGGTCAAAACTTCGATAGTCTGTGATTTAACTATCGAATAAAAACAAGTGTTCAGTCAACATATCAAACAAATCACTGGGCTCTTTAATTAATATTTCATTAATTAAATCTCTTCTCTATTTCCTTATCAATATTTGTTATCCAAACATTTCAATAATCAATCTTGGCCCTTATGCCATTTTTGATTTCGTTTCCTTGTCGAATTCTATATATATCGATATATATATTTCTAATTGTCAAATTTCTTAAAAATATTCTAACTCCTTAAATTCCCGGAAAATTTCGCCATAACCTCCCCTGTATCGGGAGCATCGGGAAATTTCAAATAGCTTCCCGGTATCTTCCTCAATCAAAAAGAAAAAGAAAAAGCCAAGCGGCTTGCCGATACGGCGCATAAAATCTCATATACGAATTAAACGTACCTTTTTGTCGAGCACACAGATTTAAATCTTCATATACTCCATCCCATATCTGTTTAACACTTGTTCACCTGTTTCCAATTCAATTCAACTCAATCCATTCGTTTGAATTCAATTTCGCCCATTTATTCTTTAATTAGTCATTTTGCCTATTTCACTCCTTTGTTTGAACATAACATGTTCAAATAAAATGTTTAACTTGCTCACGACCAAATTGAATTTCAATTTCAATTTTAGTTCTCTTTTCTATTTCGAATATAAATTTCAAATCGAATTTACTTATTTAAACCCCAATATTCATTCGAAATCTTATTAACTAATTTCTATTCAATTTAGTAAATTCTATTCAATAAATCAAAATCTGGTTTCTGTTTCAAAAATCATATTCATTTGCACAACTTGAATTCGCATATATTTCACAACTAAATTCTGAAATTTTCTAAATCGAACTTCGGATTTTATTTGCTTAAAAATCCTTTTATAATATTAAATAAACCATTATGGTTTTAAAACGATTCTGGCGCTGTTTTTCTGAAAATTTGATTTTGACATAACTCAAAATCTATACGACGAAATCCAGATTTTTCTCCTTCATTAGAAAACTATTATCAAATCGGTCCTGACGTTTCTTGTTTCAAAGAATTCCGACTTCAATCGAGTTCTATATATTCAATTGAAGTTCGAAATGCCAATTTGCGAACTGCAGTGCTGCAGCGAGTTCGTTTTAATTATATTTATATATATAAACTTTTTAAACTTCTTAAAAATGAATTCAACTTCGTTTTAACCTTATTTGAATTCCTTGATTCAAATCCCAATCTTACTTTTGAATTCTATATTTCAAATCCCAATTCCTTTTCTATTTGATATTCAAATTCAATATTTGAATTTCTGTTTCAATTCCATATTCAAATTCTATGTTCGAATTCGTTTGAATTCTTTTATTCAAACCCTATATTTAAATTCCATTGTTTAAAACCCATTTGAATTTCATATTCAAATTCCATAGATTAAATCCTATTTGGATTCAATTTGAATCTTTTACATTCAAATTTCATTTTCCATTTCCATTTGAATTCTAATATTCAAATTCATCTCCAATCCCATTTGAATTCTAATATTCAAACTCATTATTAACGCCATTTGAATTTCTTCACTCAAATCCATTTGAATTCCCTTGAATCCAAATTCCCTTTCAAAACCCTTTGGATTTCCTATTTTGAAATCCTATTTGAAATTCTATTCCAATTCTACTTTGAAAATCCTATTACAAAGTTTATTTCAAATTCTATTTTTGAAATCTCATATTCAAATTTCTACTTGAATTTACTAATTCAATTCCCTGTTCAAATTCAATACTCGAATTTCTATTTCAAATCTCTATTCAAATTTCATATTTAAATTCCATTCAAATCTTTATTCAAATTTCACATTTGAATTCTCCCTTGAAATACTATATTTCAAATTCTATTCAATTCCTCTTTGAAATTCTATATTTCAAATTCTATTTTGAAATTCCACATTCAAATCTCTATTTGAATTTCTTTATTCGAATTCCTTCGAATTCAAATTATATTTTAATTCCTTGAATTCAAATTCTATTTTTCATTCTAATTTCGTCTATTCAAATTCTATTTGAACTTTCTATTCGAATTTCTAATATTCAATCTCTTCTTAAAATTCAAATATTTAAACCCCTTTTAAAATTCAAATGTTATACTCAAATTTTATTTACATATTTAAAAATTTCCTTTCACATCCTGTTTGAAATTTCTTTTGTATTTCAAATATTTCAACTCTTTTCTAATATTTAAATTCTATTTAAATTTCTACTTAGAAATTCTATTTCAAGTTCCATTTTGAAATTTCCTTTCAAAGTTCTATTTCAAAATTCCACTTTGAAAATCTATATTTTAAATTCTACTTGAATTTCAAATTCTATTTGAGAAAACAGAATTTCCCTTTTTAAACTTCAAATATCATTCTCATGATATTTTAATAAATTAACAATTGGCCCAGTGATATTTAAAACAATCAAATCACCCAATTTTCAATCATTTGGTTTTAACACATCATATATGAATATATGTGGAATCAGCAACAACAAACAGATAATATATTTTTGAGGAATCCTGTTGGATTCCTCCAACCTGTTTTCCTGCATCCACAGACGTTAGTACATAAATAATACCCATTCTGCTTCGTGGCAGAATATCGCGGTATAGAAGGTCATCCACTAATCATAGCGTGGGGCGTATAGGGTAATCATCCGCTATGAAACTGCGGGCATCCGCTAATGAGACTGCGGGAATCCAACCAATCAATCAACCCAATATATATATATATAGCCTAAATAACTAATATATATAAAACAACCAGAAATCATTCACACAAGCAACAGACAATTATTTTTAATAAAATAAAATAATTCTAAAGGTGAGTGAGATTTACTCACCGGGGATTTTCCTTTTTGCCGGATATTCAAAGTCTAGATTTTCATAAATTCACAGCTGGCTCTGACAAATTCCAAACCACTTCTAGAATCCCAGCTACGAACCCAACTCGAAAAATCTCATAAATAAACCTTGTATAACAAGATGATAAATTTTAATTACCTGATTATACCATAGTTAACTAATTAAAATGCTAATTTCTATTTATTTTAAACAGCTTACTAAATTAGTTTAGAAATTAAATTTCAGTTTTTGTTTGACTTCATTATTTCAATCAATTAACTACTTAATAAATTATATATTTTAATATGACACTTATTACTATCGAAATAAAAATTAAATTACCTTTTTCTAATTCTGCTTTAAACCAACCATATCGGTCCGCCTCTTTGATCACACCACCACACCTCCCAAGGTCAGCGTCGACCTCCAGTTCACCCACGATGCCACCAAGAACAACCGTACTCCCCTCTTTCACTGGCGAACCCACCGCCATAACTCCTCACCAAAGAACAACCGTCCGTCTTGCTTCACGAACTCGATTTTGACCTGGAGCCTCGAAGAAGACGACTACACCTCGCATCGTCGAACTCCACCAAACCTTTCACTGTCGAACTCCTCAATCTATCCCTTAACGCAAACACTTTCCCATCGCGCATTCAATCTTATCTTCCAACGTCGCGCTGACCTTCGTACTCCACAGTACATGACTTCGAGGCCAGCGCTCCCCTCTTCAATCAACTCGCCAACCTTCAAACCCCATTTGCGATGAACGTCGACCCCCAAAACCACTCGCGAGCTCCATATATCAAATGAAAAACCCCTTTGACTAAGTCGCGATGCTCAAGCCCTCGGTGGACTCGCGATTTCCAATTTGAATTGAATTTCTTATTTCCCTTTTTTTTTTCTTTAATCGGTGGATTGATTTGTATTAAATTTTGAATTGGGGGAAAGGAACGGAAGTAAGGATTGAAGATGGGATTCAGAATGAAAAAAATAGCGAAGCCTTAACCTTGTTTTATAGGCGCGAGAAGGAACATCCAGTACCTAAAGCCATTAAATCCTGTCTGCCTTTGTTAAGAAGCTAGAGAACAGAATATTGTGCTCGAGAATTTTATAGGTCTGCGAAACGAAAGTATAGGATGGTGCGAGTATGTACTTAGGTCGGCTGATGAAACACTAAAAAAAATATTATAATTTGAATTTTTAAATTAAAATATCTTGTGGTCTTTAACCCGTAAATCTGAACCGCTATTTTAACGTATCCACTGACTTTTCAACACTGTAACATTATTTTGAACTGAATAAAAATCTAAAATTTAAATCTGAACGTATAATTAGAATAACCATATTATATTGATAATTCAATTATAAAATATCATTTGTATTATCAACTAAATATTTAAAACAATATAAAATATTTAAAATAAATTATTAAAAAATCTGGGTCGTTACATTCTTCCCCCCTTAAAATAATTTCGTCCTCGAAATTGCTAAGTTAGGAAAAATGGTACAAATCTATTACTTTTCAAAACTTCTTTATGTTGAAACTCAACTCCTCATATTTCTGTGACTTTAATTTCAACCAAAACTTTTGGTTTCCATTCATATGCATTCTAATTCATATTCATTTCAATTTATTTCAAATTGATTCTAGTCAATTTAATTCACCCTGAACCATTTAACTTGCTTCAGTTAAATTTTAATTCCAGAATCCAAATCCCAGGGTTATCATTTCAAATCCTTTGAAATACATAAATGTATACTTATATTTATTTTCATCTCAATTCAAAACATTTGAATTTTCAATCTACTTGTTTTCCTTCAAAACAAATTTCCATCAAAAACTTTCTAAGGTAGCAATCCATCACTTAGAAACTCGAAAATGAACACCGATGATGTCGCGACTATCATCAGAATTATTTCCCAGCGACTGAAGTGAGTTCAGTGCTTTATCATTTTAAAAATCAATTCAAAATGATTTTTATTCAAAACCTTTTCAAAATAAAACTATATTATTTTAATTACTTTGAAAAATATTTTTCAACTTCCCAGGATTTTGAATGCTTAATTCTGGTTCGAATTAAATTCTAATTCATCTCATTTGTATATTTAATTTCTATACAAATTCTATTTGGTTATAAATAACCATTCTAAATTTATAATCTCATCTGATTATAAGGTCAACATCCAACACATCCATATAATAATAATTCTAGAAAATTATTCCCTCTATATCAAAATAAAAATTTTGGGTAAAATTAGTTCATCTACCCATTTTAAAACAATATCATGTTCAATCTTCTGTTCAAGTATTTAGAAACTCCTATCGACGTCGTGGCGTCCCACGATTCGACCAGAATTCATAAACTACTCAACAGACAAGCCAACACAATATAAAACAATTTTATATCAATTTACAAATACGCTCTCTCGTATATACACTTAACTCATTCTAGGGTACTACTGACCCTATCTCTAATGAGCACATGCCACACAAGCCTAGGTATTCGCTCAACCTAAGCTCTGATACCACTGTAATGGCCCGCAAATCCGTGCTATCTGAGTTGACTAAAAACACCCCACGTCCAACCCAAATAACACAGAAATACGACTCATTATTAGAAAGAAGATAGAGGATGAGAAATAGAAAGAAAGAAATATTAGAATAGAAGAAAAAACGAAGATCACAACTCACAGCGGAACGAATAAAATATATTCTATAACATAAGCTTTGAAATACAAATCTGTTTTGTACATATACACATACCATCATCAGAGTACACATAACTTTCGATTCAGCGGAAGTAACTCTAAATAACTAACATTGAAGCCTCCTGCTTCAAGCTTCTCCAAGTGTATCTGTAAAAGCCTGAAACACTTGACTGCCCGTACAAATTTGGGCACCCAAGAGTTTAGGGAAAACAAAACAAAATAAACTCTGGGTCAGTCATGGGACTGGTGTGAGTAAACTCCAACCACTTGTTTAACTTTAAAAATCCTTTCAAAAGAAAAGATAATAGTAAGACCAGCCCACACATAAACACGGACGGCTTTTACCTTACTATAACCCAAAACACTTTGATATCAAATCCAGTGATATTATAATAATGTCTACATCAAGTAAATAACCAAATAGCAGAACGCTTGCATCTCACGCTCCACATATATAGTATAAAATCAAAAACCGCATGGCGCTTATTGGAGATTGGATTTCCGCATGACAAGGTATGGGACCACCTTCCGATGATGTATCTCTAGAGGCAAATACACCTGGGTTCAACAAGAACGTCTTGCAACCCGGCCCACACATGACCGACCACTCATTTCGCTTGAGTGTATCGAATGTATATCACCAACGGTTGGACTCAAACCACCGTTCCCGAATGGGCAGAATCGATAGATTTAGAAACAAAAGGAATTTCTCTAGATAGGTGATTATACACCCTAATGGGTGCGACCCACATAGCCATGCTGCCTGCCCGATTTTTGTCCTTTCCCGGTTGTTGAGGCCTGAGGCTACGCATACTTACATTTCCTTGATAACACAATCACTTTGAATGCCACATTGTCAGATCCGTTAATCACTAGTTAAGTTTGCACAAATATTCTGGATATTATGCTAAGGGATAAATCTGTTGCAACCATATATATTTATACAGACCAACCCATTTGATCATTGGAAATACTCTGTCAGACATTCGTCCATTTACGTTCGTTCTGGGACTGAACGAAACCGAAGGCACTATTTCTATAAATAGAAAAGCCCTTGCACTTCACTCCGTCTTCAATATATTCAGCATACTTGGTTCGCAACGCTTATGCCAATACGGAGTGGTTCTTCGGATAATAATCCAACCGGTCTCTCCATATTGACAACGATGGTCAAAACTTCGATAGTCTGTGATTTAACTATCGAATAAAAACAAGTGTTCAATCAACATATCAAACAAATCACTGGGCTCTTTAATTAATATTTCATTAATTAAATCTCTTCTCTATTTCCTTATCAATATTTGTTATCCAAACATTTCAATAATCAATCTTGGCCCTTATGCCATTTTTGATTTCGTTTCCTTGTCGAATTCTATATATATCGATATATATATTTCTAATTGTCAAATTTCTTAAAAATATTCTAACTCCTTAAATTCCCGGAAAATTTCGCCATAACCTCCCCTGTATCGGGAGCATCGGGAAATTTCAAATAGCTTCCCGGTATCTTCCTCAATCAAAAAGAAAAAGAAAAAGCCAAGCGGCTTGCCGATACGGCGCATAAAATCTCATATACGAATTAAACGTACCTTTTTGTCGAGCACACAGATTTAAATCTTCATATACTCCATCCCATATCTGTTTAACACTTGTTCATCTGTTTCCAATTCAATTCAACTCAATCCATTCGTTTGAATTCAATTTCGCCCATTTATTCTTTAATTAGTCATTTTGCCTATTTCACTCCTTTGTTTGAACATAACATGTTCAAATAAAATGTTTAACTTGCTCACGACCAAATTGAATTTCAATTTCAATTTTAGTTCTCTTTTCTATTTCGAATATAAATTTCAAATCGAATTTACTTATTTAAACCCCAATATTCATTCGAAATCTTATTAACTAATTTCTATTCAATTTAGTAAATTCTATTCAATAAATCAAAATCTGGTTTCTGTTTCAAAAATCATATTCATTTGCACAACTTGAATTCGCATATATTTCACAACTAAATTCTGAAATTTTCTAAATCGAACTTCGGATTTTATTTGCTTAAAAATCCTTTTATAATATTAAATAAACCATTATGGTTTTAAAACGATTCTGGCGCTGTTTTTCTGAAAATTTGATTTTGACATAACTCAAAATCTATACGACGAAATCCAGATTTTTCTCCTTCATTAGAAAACTATTATCAAATCGGTCCTGACGTTTCTTGTTTCAAAGAATTCCGACTTCAATCGAGTTCTATATATTCAATTGAAGTTCGAAATGCCAATTTGCGAACTGCAGTGCTGCAGCGAGTTCGTTTTAATTATATTTATATATATAAACTTTTTAAACTTCTTAAAAATGAATTCAACTTCGTTTTAACCTTATTTGAATTCCTTGATTCAAATCCCAATCTTACTTTTGAATTCTATATTTCAAATCCCAATTCCTTTTCTATTTGATATTCAAATTCAATATTTGAATTTCTGTTTCAATTCCATATTCAAATTCTATGTTCGAATTCGTTTGAATTCTTTTATTCAAACCCTATATTTAAATTCCATTGTTTAAAACCCATTTGAATTTCATATTCAAATTCCATAGATTAAATCCTATTTGGATTCAATTTGAATCTTTTACATTCAAATTTCATTTTCCATTTCCATTTGAATTCTAATATTCAAATTCATCTCCAATCCCATTTGAATTCTAATATTCAAACTCATTATTAACGCCATTTGAATTTCTTCACTCAAATCCATTTGAATTCCCTTGAATCCAAATTCCCTTTCAAAACCCTTTGGATTTCCTATTTTGAAATCCTATTTGAAATTCTATTCCAATTCTACTTTGAAAATCCTATTACAAAGTTTATTTCAAATTCTATTTTTGAAATCTCATATTCAAATTTCTACTTGAATTTACTAATTCAATTCCCTGTTCAAATTCAATACTCGAATTTCTATTTCAAATCTCTATTCAAATTTCATATTTAAATTCCATTCAAATCTTTATTCAAATTTCACATTTGAATTCTCCCTTGAAATACTATATTTCAAATTCTATTCAATTCCTCTTTGAAATTCTATATTTCAAATTCTATTTTGAAATTCCACATTCAAATCTCTATTTGAATTTCTTTATTCGAATTCCTTCGAATTCAAATTATATTTTAATTCCTTGAATTCAAATTCTATTTTTCATTCTAATTTCGTCTATTCAAATTCTATTTGAACTTTCTATTCGAATTTCTAATATTCAATCTCTTCTTAAAATTCAAATATTTAAACCCCTTTTAAAATTCAAATGTTATACTCAAATTTTATTTACATATTTAAAAATTTCCTTTCACATCCTGTTTGAAATTTCTTTTGTATTTCAAATATTTCAACTCTTTTCTAATATTTAAATTCTATTTAAATTTCTACTTAGAAATTCTATTTCAAGTTCCATTTTGAAATTTCCTTTCAAAGTTCTATTTCAAAATTCCACTTTGAAAATCTATATTTTAAATTCTACTTGAATTTCAAATTCTATTTGAGAAAACAGAATTTCCCTTTTTAAACTTCAAATATCATTCTCATGATATTTTAATAAATTAACAATTGGCCCAGTGATATTTAAAACAATCAAATCACCCAATTTTCAATCATTTGGTTTTAACACATCATATATGAATATATGTGGAATCAGCAACAACAAACAGATAATATATTTTTGAGGAATCCTGTTGGATTCCTCCAACCTGTTTTCCTGCATCCACAGACGTTAGTACATAAATAATACCCATTCTGCTTCGTGGCAGAATATCGCGGTATAGAAGGTCATCCACTAATCATAGCGTGGGGCGTATAGGGTAATCATCCGCTATGAAACTGCGGGCATCCGCTAATGAGACTGCGGGAATCCAACCAATCAATCAACCCAATATATATATATATATATAGCCTAAATAACTAATATATATAAAACAACCAGAAATCATTCACACAAGCAACAGACAATTATTTTTAATAAAATAAAATAATTCTAAAGGTGAGTGAGATTTACTCACCGGGGATTTTCCTTTTTGCCGGATATTCAAAGTCTAGATTTTCATAAATTCACAGCTGGCTCTGACAAATTCCAAACCACTTCTAGAATCCCAGCTACGAACCCAACTCGAAAAATCTCATAAATAAACCTTGTATAACAAGATGATAAATTTTAATTACCTGATTATACCATAGTTAACTAATTAAAATGCTAATTTCTATTTATTTTAAACAGCTTACTAAATTAGTTTAGAAATTAAATTTCAGTTTTTGTTTGACTTCATTATTTCAATCAATTAACTACTTAATAAATTATATATTTTAATATGACACTTATTACTATCGAAATAAAAATTAAATTACCTTTTTCTAATTCTGCTTTAAACCAACCATATCGGTCCGCCTCTTTGATCACACCACCACACCTCCCAAGGTCAGCGTCGACCTCCAGTTCACCCACGATGCCACCAAGAACAACCGTCCCCCCTCTCTTTCACTGGCGAACCCACCGCCATAACTCCTCACCAAAGAACAACCGTCCGTCTTGCTTCACGAACTCGATTTTGACCTGGAGCCTCGAAGAAGACGACTACACCTCGCATCGTCGAACTCCACCAAACCTTTCACTGTCGAACTCCTCAATCTATCCCTTAACGCAAACACTTTCCCATCGCGCATTCAATCTTATCTTCCAACGTCGCGCTGACCTTCGTACTCCACAGTACATGACTTCGAGGCCAGCGCTCCCCTCTTCAATCAACTCGCCAACCTTCAAACCCCATTTGCGATGAACGTCGACCCCCAAAACCACTCGCGAGCTCCATATATCAAATGAAAAACCCCTTTGACTAAGTCGCGATGCTCAAGCCCTCGGTGGACTCGCGATTTCCAATTTGAATTGAATTTCTTGTTTCCCTTTTTTTTTTCTTTAATCGGTGGATTGATTTGTATTAAATTTTGAATTGGGGGAAAGGAACGGAAGTAAGGATTGAAGATGGGATTCAGAATGAAAAAAATAGCGAAGCCTTAACCTTGTTTTATAGGCGCGAGAAGGAACATCCAGTACCTAAAGCCATTAAATCCTGTCTGCCTTTGTTAAGAAGCTAGAGAACAGAATATTGTGCTCGAGAATTTTATAGGTCTGCGAAACGAAAGTATAGGATGGTGCGAGTATGTACTTAGGTCGGCTGATGAAACACTAAAAAAAATATTATAATTTGAATTTTTAAATTAAAATATCTTGTGGTCTTTAACCCGTAAATCTGAACCGCTATTTTAACGTATCCACTGACTTTTCAACACTGTAACATTATTTTGAACTGAATAAAAATCTAAAATTTAAATCTGAACGTATAATTAGAATAACCATATTATATTGATAATTCAATTATAAAATATCATTTGTATTATCAACTAAATATTTAAAACAATATAAAATATTTAAAATAAATTATTAAAAAATCTGGGTCGTTACAACCCCCTAAAAACCCGGGCGCCCAAAACAGTCCCCCACCGACCAGTAGAGGCCGCCGCCACCAGAGCGGACCTCGCAGCTTCAGCACCCCGGCGCGAGCGCCGCCATCAACCCCTCCCCCCCTCAAGCGACTGTGCCATCACTTTTGAACGGTATGTTTTTATTTTATTTTTATTTACATACATTAAAAGGTTTTGATTTTTAACGTTAAAAGGCTTGGACTTTTTAACAGTAACAGGATTTGATTTTTTTTACTGAAAGTTTAAATTTTTAATGAAGCAAAGTATATATTTTTAATGAAGCAAAGTTTATATTTTTAGTGGAGTAAAGTTTGTACTTTAATTAAGAAAATTTTGTTTTTTTAAATATATTTTAGAGTAATAAAAATTTGATTTTTATGAAGAATAAAGATTCGATTTTTGAAAATATAAAAGTTTGTTTATATAAAAGGATATGATTTTGTTCATATAACAGAGAATATAAAAATATTATTTTTGTATGAGTAAAGATAAAAATTCGATTTTCATATACAATAAGTGAAGATAAAAATTAGATTTTTATATATATGAAGAGAGTAAAAATATGATTTTTTTTTATTTTAGAAAGATTAAAAATATGATTTTTATACTAGTAGAGTATTAAAAATATGATTTTTATATAATGTAAAGAAAAAAATATGATTTTTATTCATGTAGAGTAATAAAAATATAATCTTTTTTAGGAGAATAGCAATATAAAAATATAATTTTTATAACAAAGTGAAGATAAAAATTTGATTTTTATAAATGTAGCGATATAAAAATATAATCTTTTATATATGTATAGCAATAAAAATTCGATTTTTATATAGAAGGTAGCAATGAAAAGAATATATTTTTATAAGTGAAAATTTAGATCTTTTAAAAATAGAAAGACGAGGTTTTTAGAAATATATAAACATTATATTAAAAATGTGATTTTTTTAATATGAATAGTGTGAAAAGGATGGCGTAGGACGTTTGGGAAAATCCAGACGGTTTTGAAATTTCAAAAATATAGAATGGTGGAGTGGAACCCCACGGTGAGAACTCCTCACTTTTAATCTATTTCTAGTTTTAAATATATATTAGGATGCAGACGGTGTTTAGTAGCACCCGACACCCGTCGTCCACAGACCATGGACGGCTTGTGTGCTTGTTTGTTTGATTTTGATGTGTAGTTGATTGTGTGGTGTGATGTGAAATGAAATAAAATATTTATATAGTTAAAAATATTTTATAGTTAAAAATAGAATTTTTAATGTGTATTCAAAATGAAATAAATATAAACAAATCGGACGATTTGTTTATATACACACATTTGACTGATATTGATTGGGACGATAAATTTTACACATCGCCCAACTGCACAAATAAAATATGTGTTTGATTGATTGAAACCCCACACGGGTATTGGGATGATATTTGGCGTACACTAATCCCAATAGTTAGTTGTATGTCGATCGATTGATTGACAGACTGTCATAAGCGTGAAATATTTATATTTGATGCTTATGCAGTGTAGAACGCACTTTGGATGATGGTTGATGATTTATCGTTGTTGTTATATACGTGTGGTAGAAAATCCATATAATTAACATTATATGGTAATTTATTGGGCCTCATTCCAGTTTTGAAATAGAATATTTGAAAATAGAAATATTTGAAGCCGTGTTGATTAAATTGAAGCCATTTCGACGTGAACGATATTTATATCAATTTTATTCATTTTATAATGAATATCGAAAGTGATTTCAAAATTTGATATTTTGAAAAGAATTGAAATTCGAATTAAACTGAATAGAAATGAATTCGAATTGAAATTGAATAGAAATGAATTCGAATTGAAATTCAAATAGAAATGAATTCGAATTGAATTGAATTGAAAATGAATTGAAATTGAATTAAAAATCGATTTGAATTGAAATCAATTTGAAATGAATTTAAAACGAATTTGTATTGGAAAATACAATCTTGATTTGAATTTGAAAAGGATGTTGAAATTGTTTTGAAAACGAATTTAAAACGATTTATAAAATACGTTTTAAAAGGAAATCGACGAAGTATATATTATATATATTATATATATAATATAATGGCCTGAATAGAACGCGCCGCGCCGCGGCAGTTCGCGAATTTCGACCATTGACTTCGAACGGATATTACGAGAGATCCGACCGTCGGAACTCCTAAAATCGGAACCGTTGGGTTCGTATCGAAAAGAGCTTTCTAACGAATATTAGAAATTTGAAATCTAACGGTTGGATTTGGAATTATGTCCAAATCAAATTTGGAAAAAGGTCGTTGTAAGTGCAGTTCGATGGCCGTTGATGGAAATCGACTGTACGGGCCTTGATAAAATTATTAAAAATAGTAATAATTTGTGTAAAATCATAAGAAATGATTTGGGAAGAATTAGGATGAAAAACTCCATATTTGAAAAGATAAAAATAGATTTTTATCGAAATGAACTAGTTTTGAACTAAAATTATAATTCATTTATTTTTGAAATAAATAAAGTGAATTTGAAATGGTTTTGAAATATAACCAGAATTTCCAAAAACTGAATTAGAATGGATTTGAATCGAAATTGTCTTTGGAATATTTCGATGTTGGGTTTCGTGATTATACAGACATTGTTATGGAAATTTGAAAGATATATTAATATCGTTATTTCCAATACGATATTTGTTGGTCATAGAATTTGATATTGAATATAAGCTGATATATTTTCAAATCAGAGCCTTGTATTTAATATCTAATGTGATTTGGGTTTGTCGTGAATGGTGTCTTCATTAACACTATTCTTAAGCCCAGTTGTGAAAAAGATTAAATCTTTTTATTTAGATTTAATAAAGTGTACCAATTAAATAATATTTAATTGGAATTGAATTGGTATTGATTTTTGGGTTTATCGTGAACAGTGTTTTAAATAACACTTGTTCTTTAACCCGATAATTAATGGAATGTGATTTTGGGTTGTCGTGAATGGTATCTTCAATAATACTGTTCTTAGACCCAAAGGAGTTAAGAAAATCAGAAACTAACCGGAGATTAGTTAAGTTGAATGGTTTTTGGGATATTGATCTGATGTTGGTTTCGGCCTTCGTGGTTAATACTTAGGGAATTGCTCACTTGATAATTTACAGTTAGGGACTGATTAAAATGTGATGTGATTTTGGGGTTTATCGTGAACCGTGTTTTAAATGACACTGATTCTTTAACCCAGTCACAGATTAAAACTAAGTGGAGTTTTAATGAATCTTTAATTAGATTGAAATGATCGGGAATGGAGTATCACCAGTTTTGCTTCAGGCGATAGTTAAATCTTTAATTATATTTGAACGTGAAATGGTAATTGAATTTATCGATAACACCGTGGTGTTAGATATGAAGTATTACGATTTTTACTTCATGGGATGAATAGGTCGGGATTGGGAAATAAAATAAATGATTACTTCGGTAAGGTTCGCTAATCCCGACTAGTTTGAATTGATATTCAAAATTAGATTAAATAATAAATTTAAAGGATTTATCTTTGATAAAATTAATGGTAACCTTTCCCTAAGAATGTGAAATTTAGAAACTAGCTGTAGGTTGGCTAAGCAGAGTGATTTCCTGGGTATTGATCTGATGTTGGTTTCGGCCTTCAAGGTTCATATTTGGGGAATTATTCTCTTGATTAATTTACGGTTAGTGACTGATGAATTGGAATGAGGCGTATGTTGTGTTTGTGTAACACTTGTTTATCATATACGCGAGTTATTCGGGAAGACCGGGTTTATCCCATTCTGGATAACTGATACGACGATAAGTCGAAGATGAAGACGAGTGTAGAAGACCGGAGGTCTTCACATTGTTTGGATAATTACTGATGATCTTGATTGGGCCGTACACCCACGATGTGGGAATCAGTTAGTGATCATCCAGGCGTACTGGGAGATCAATGGATTTGCGGGGTACAGGTGCCTCCGGTTTCGTTCAGACCCAGAACGAACTTGTAAATGGACTGTGTCTGACATTTGATTTCAGTCTGTGTGATTGATTTCTATTAAATATATATCTGTTTGGCGGCGGAGAATTTATTCTCTTGCTTAACGCCCTTCTCTGAGACGTACGAGCTCAGGGGTTATATATTGATGGATATCCATCTCATGGAATGAATTGCCTGTGTGGCATGCCTGAGTGGCAATGAATCAAGGCTTCTGTTGAAAAGAAAAGTCTTGTGGTTGATGATCAAAGCACGGCCTGTGTGGCGTAGCTTTGTGTAACGTTGATTCACGAGCCTCGCACCCCGGTGGTGGACCAAAAACGGGAGAGGACCTCAGGGAGGACATGCGTTTCTTTCTAGTTAGAAGTAGCGTCAGTGGTTTTACACGCCCTGACGAGTTTGACTTATGTGATTGTTGCTGTTGCGAGGTGCCTCGGTTTGATCGGACTATCCGGGTCCGATGGAGTCATTCGTTGGCTCGTTTACGTTCCCAAATGGCGGGGAAACGTAGTGTTCAGGCATAATAATCCACATTGGTGGACCGGCC
This sequence comes from Allium sativum, assembly GCA_030737875.1. Classification (NCBI taxonomy): domain Eukaryota; kingdom Viridiplantae; phylum Streptophyta; class Magnoliopsida; order Asparagales; family Amaryllidaceae; genus Allium; species Allium sativum. Next base: position 777,367,224 of record CM060919.1, on the reverse strand, counting down.
CTGTCGCTCCAAGGCATGCCTGTGCTCTTGCCTAAGGCTCGGGCTAGAGAGTCTCGATTCGGTAGAGGACGATCCCTGGCCTCGGTTCACAGACGGAAATCCAATTTCCAAATACGTGATTCTGCGGTTTTATTTGTAGAGCCTAGTATGGTGACATAGTGGGATGGGGCGCTTATGTCGTATATGATTGATACTTATGGTTTGAAGTTGTTTTATACACTATGCACTTATAATAGTATCAAATGATTTGTTTTAAACGTATCAAGCATTATTGGCTATTATAAGGTAAAAACCCTATCCTCCGGCTTGCGTCGCATTGTGTGATGTTACCTGGGTCTTATAATAGCTTCATTTTTCTTTATTTATCATTGCGCTGTTTATTTTATGCACTGGTGTTCTTGGAACGAAACCCGTTTCGTGTTATACGGCGTGTTCCCTTGATTTACCCAACTTTAAAATAAAGATTTATAACTGTTTTTAGTTCTCACACCAGTCCCATGACTGACCTGGAATTTATTATTTTAATCGAAACTCTGGGTGCCCTTATTTTCGACACGGGCAGCTAGTAGTTTTGGTTTTATAGATTTATATTCACAGGATCCTGGTTTACAGCTGGAATGATATCCGGAAAGCTTTGTATCCATCTATCTCCTTCATTTGTGTATTGTATTATTTCCCGCTGATATGTAATTTATTGTAATCTATGATATTTCTGTGTAATATTTATTAACTTATACTCTGTATATTCTTGTAATCTGATGGAATTGTTGTAATATACAATGAAATGTTCTTCTGTTTGCGTTCTGATGTTGCTTATTCTCGACTCAACCGCAAAGGGGGATTTCGGGTCGTTTCATCGTGGTATCAGAGCTTTGGTTTACAAAGCTCAGAGAATGAGACACGTTAGAACCAAACAAAAGAATTCATCAGAGATTGGATTAGTAATACCCAACGAGAATGACTCGTTAGAGATGGGATCGGTAGTATCTTAGAACGAGTGTGAAGAGTAAATTTTTAAAGTGAAAACAAATTTTGTTTTGAAAATTTAAATCAATTATCCATATTTGATTTTTATTTGTATTGATTTGGACAGTCCAATATATAAAGATTTTGCGTATACGTCTGATCTGCATGTATTCGAAGTTTTAATATACTGGATAGATGTAGAATCACACTCTAGTCGCCCGGGGATGATACTAATAATTGTGATCACATTACCAGTATTTATGTTCGAGTGACGAAGGTGGGGTTTTTATATATTTCCTATTGACTGGTGTGAGAACCAAAATTAGATAGGGCCTATTGTATTGTTTTGGCATCAAAAATGTGATTTTTTGACTATGTATCAAAGTTATGAATTTGAAATGATAATCAAATAATTGATTAATGGTTGTGTTGTTTGATTATTGCTTGATTAATTAAAATTTTAACCGTTTAGCCAAATTGACCAAAAAGTGAATTATTTTGAAATTTGGTAGCATTTGCTTGCATATACATGTACTTACATTGAACAGGTCATAGCAAAGAGGCTAGAGCAGAAGAATAAAATTGTTTGCCCGACAAATAGGTACATGTTTACCATAATTTACTGTTTTGTTTGGGTGATGATGATTTTATGAGCCGATCGGCTAGCCGCTTGGCCTTTTCTTTTTCTTTTTGAGATCAGAGGGCCTGTATGGCAATTTCGGGGTTTTCCCGGTGCTCCCGGTGCAGGGGAGGTTATGGCGAAAATTTAGGGTGTTAGCCAAATTTTTGAAAAATTTGAAAAGTTCTTAGAAACTGAAAAGCTGAAGAACTTAAGCCGTAAGGAAAATACTGGAAGTTGAGTTGATTAGTTAAACAACTTTTGGCTTCGTTCCTTTTCGGGGATGAAAAGTTTTAAGTTGGAGAGATTGTAATAACCCGGAAATCCGAGCCAATTTAAAATTTTTATTTTGGCAATTTTAGTGAATTTTGAATATTTAAAATGAATTATTTTAAATAATAACGACGAAAAATTTAGTTTGAATGGAATTAAATGTACATATTTATATACGTCGTCGTTAGAATATAAATAATTATTTATATATATAAAAGGAATTGAAAATGGCGTGGTAGTTCGATAATTCGATTCCAGAATTCAAATGAATGTACCGGGTGCAAAATAAACCGGTTTTAACGAAACCGAAAATATTTGAATCTATGTGTGAATATCTTTCCAACGAATCTGAAAAATCCAAATTTCATAGCGGGAATCAAAAGATATGTCCAGTTGAAAATTCTGAATAGTCGCTATGGAATTTAAGCCCTTAAAAATGGAAATTTTGCAAACGACATTGGTTTTCGACGAAACCACTTTTGTTGGATCCGTGATGTCAATAAATTGCTAGATTTCAAATTTCGTATTTTTTCGAATCAATATGTGAGCGTGGCAAAGGGAAACGTGTTTGACCAGTTTCAGTTGATTTTTATCGACTGGAAAATGGCCATTTTTCATACAGTCTCAGAATTCGACGTAACTAGTTTTGTTAGGACCGTATCGTCAATACGAAGTTAGAAAATATTTTTTGGGAATTTTTCGAGTTCGTATGTGACCCCAATAAATTGAAATGCGTGTTCAAAATCAATATATAGAGTTATATTTTGATTTTAACGAAAACTGATCGAAACAATCGAATCAGCTTACGATACATATCCTATTGTGTTCAGAATGAGGGTAATCAGCTATGGGCGACAGGCGCTGGGTCTCGTTTGGAGATCAAAATTTGAAGTTACTTCTTTTTTAGAATATAAAAGTTAAATTAAATAAAAAAAGGGTCAAACCCTTTCTCATATATTTGGTCAACCCCCCCCACCCCAATACCCGTCAGTTTAAATCGAATGAAATTAAAAAGAAAAAGAAATCGCAATCCCTAATCGATCGAGCGCCCCCTCCGCCTCATCGCGACGGTGAGCCACCAGCCGCCATCACCCCCCTCTCTCGCCTCGCCCTCTCTTCTCTCCTCTTTCCCCCAATTGAAGACCGATACCCCTAAAAACCCGGCGCCCAAAACAGTCCCCCACCGACCAGTAGAGGCCGCCGCCACCAGAGCGGACCTCGCCGCTTCAGCACCCCAGCGCGAGGGCCGCCATCAACCCCTCCCCCCCTCAAGCGACTGTGCCATCACTTTTGAACGGTATGTTTTTATTTTATTTACATACATTAAAAGGTTTTGATTTTTAACGTTAAAAGGCTTGGATTTTTTAGCAGTAAAAGGATTTGATTTTTTTACTGAAAGTATATATTTTTAATGAAGCAAAGTATATATTTTTAATGAAGCAAAGTTTATATTTTTAGTGGAGTAAAGTTTGTACATTAATTAAGAAAAATTTTGTTTTTTTAAATATATGTTAGAGTAATAAAAATTTGTTTTTTATGAAGAATAAAGATTCGATTTTTGAAAATATAATTTTTTTTTATATAAAAGTATATGATTTTGTTCATATAACAGAGAATATAAAAATATTATTTTTGTATGAGTAAAGATCAAAATTCGATTTTCATATATAATAAGTGAAGATAAAAATTCGATTTTTATATATATGAAGAGAGTAAAAATATGATTTTTTTTTTATTATAGAAAGATTAAAAATATGATTTTTATACTAGTAGAGTATTAAAAATATGATTTTTATATAATGTAAAGAATAAAAATATGATTTTTATTCATGTAGAGTAATAAAAATATAATCTTTTTTAGGAGAATAGCAATATAAAAATATAATTTTTATAACAAAGTGAAGATAAAAATTTGATTTTTAAAAATGTAGCGATATAAAAATATAATCTTTTATATATGTATAGCAATAAAAATTAGATTTTTTTATAGAAGGTAGCAATGAAAAGATTATATTTTTATAAGTGAAAAGTTAGATCTTTTAAAAATAGAAAGACGAGGTTTTTAGAAATATATAAACATCATATTAAAAATGTGATTTTTTTAATATGAACAGTGTGAAAAGGATGGCGTAGGAAGTTTGGGCAAATCCAGACGGTTCTGAAATTTCAAAAATATAGAATGGTGGAGTGGAACCCCACGGTGAGAACTCCTCACTTTTAATCTATTTCTAGTTTGAAATATATATTAGGATGCAGACGGTGTTTAGTAGCACCCAACACCCGTCGTCCACAGACCATGGACGGCTTGTATGCTTGTTTGTTCGATTTTGATGTGTAGTTGATTGTGTGATGTGATGTGAAATGAAATAAAATATTTATATAGTTAAAAATATTTTATAGTTAAAAATAGAATTTTTAACGTGTATTTAAAATGAAATAAATATAAACAAATCGGACGATTTGTTTATATACACACATTTGACTGATATTGATTGGGACGATAAATTTTACACATCGCCCAACTACACAAATAAATTCTGTGTTTGATTGATTGAAACCCCACATGGGTATTGGGATGATATTTGGCGTACACTAATCCCAATAGTTAGTTGTATGTCGATCGATTGATTGACTGTAATAACCCGGAAATCTGGGCCAGTTTAAAATTTTTATTTTGGCAATTTTAGCGAATTTTGTTTATCTAAAATGAATTATTTTAAATAAAAATGATGAGAAATTTATTCTGAATAGAATTTGACGTATATATTTATATACGTCGTCGTTAGAATATAATAATTTTATTTTAATTATAAAAGGAATTGAAAATGGCGCGGTAGTTCGATAATTCGATTTCAAACTTCAAATGAATGTACCGGGTGCAAAATAAACCAGATTTTAGTGAAACCAAAAATATTTGAATCTAATTGATAATTTCTTTCCAACGAATCCGAAAAATCAAAATTTCATAGCGGGGATCAAAAGATATGTCCAGTTGAAATTTCTGAATAGTTGCTATGGAATTCAGGCCCTTAAAAATGGAAATTTTGCAAACGATCTCGGACTTCGACGAAACCACTTTTGTTGGGTCCGTGATGTCAAATTATTGCTAGGTTTCAAATTTCATAATTTTTCGAATCAAAATGTGAGCGTGGCAAAGGAAAACGCGTTTGACCAGTTTAAGTTGATTTTAGTCGATTGGAAAATGGCCATTTTTCAAACGGTCTCAGAATTCGACGAAATTATTTTTATTAGGACCGTATCATCGATACGAAGCTACAAAATATTTTTCGGGAATTTTTAAAGTTCGTATGTGACCCCAGTAAATTGAAATGCGTGTTCAAATTCAATATATGGAGTTATATGTTGATTTTGACGAAAACTGATCAAAACGATCGAATCAGCTTACAGTACATATCCCATTGTGTTTGGAATGGGGGTAATACGCTATGGACGACTGGCGGTGGGCCTCGTTTAGAGGTCGAAAATAAAAGTTGCTTTTTGGGGGATAATTAAATAAAATAATTAAAAAATAAAACTTCCTCTCTCCTCTTCCTTTATTCATTCTGCCCCCCCCCTTCGTTCATTCAGATCGACGAAGAAAGAAAAAAAAACAAATCGCGCTGCCCACCACCGCGCTACCAGACGCCGCCGCCGCCGCTTGTACCTCGCCCTCACCTCCGATCAGAAGCCGCACCCCCCGCCTCTCCCTCTCGCGCCTCTCGCTCTCCTCCTCTCCTCAATCGGTCCCGCCGCCCCCTCCTTCTGAAACGCGCCTCCCCCTATGTCGCCGCCGCCACTTCGTCTTCTTCCCTCCCCTCTGATGAATGTCGCCCCCTCAGCCTCTTCTTCCTTCGATTCCCTTTTCTAGATTAAAACCCTAGCAATGTAAGTCCTCCGAATTCTTTTTAATTCGTTTATTAATGTATGTTTTCTCTGCATTGAATATAGATATGGGTTTTCATGAAGGAAAACTATGATTTTTAGTCTTGTAAATAAAAATATAATCTTTTATATATAGAAAGGTCAAAAATAGGATTTAAATATTATAGAAGTATTAAAGGTATGATTTTTATATTATAAAAATAATAAAAATATGATTTTTATCAGATGTGAGAGATAAAAATATAATTTTTATAAAGTAGTAATAAAAATATGATTTTTATATAGTAGAGATTATAAAAATTCGATCTTAATATGAGGAGTAGAAATATAAAAATATAATTTTTATATAGGTAAGATAGTAAAAATATCACCTTTATATATGTAATCAATTGAAAAGGTGAAATATTTATATATGAAAAGGCGAAATCTTTATAGTAGAAATGGCGAAATCTTTATATGAAGAATAGTGTGATAAAAATATAATCTTTATTATATGAACACTGATGTAAAAATAGAATTTTTTATATATTGAACAGCGAAGTAAAAATTAGATTTTTATATGTTGAATAACAAAGTAAAAATGTGATTTTTATATCTGTAGAGGATACGGACAAAGAAAGTGACAAGAGGCAGGAACGGCGAAGATTTCTACCTAAGAAGAGTCGTGGGATCGGATAGCTATCTGTGAGAACTTCTCACCTTTTTATTTTATTTCTAGTAGACATATATACTAGGATGCAGACGGTGTTTAGTAGCACCCGACACCCGTCGTCCACAGACCATGGACGGCTTGTATGCTTGTTTGTTTGATTTTGATGTGTAGTTGATTGTGTGATGTGATGTGAAATGAAATAAAATATTTATATAGTTAATAATATTTTATAGTTAAAAATAGAATTTTTAACGTGTATATGAAATGAAATAAAAATAAACAAATCGGACGATTTGTTTATATACACACATTTGACTGATATTGATTGGGACGATAAATTTTACACATCGCCCATGTAACACCCCACATCCGCCAGGGTCACTCTTGCAAGTACACTGGCTTTGGAGGGGCGTTAAACGAGGTAAAAATGCATGCAGATATCACAAGACAGAACATATAAGTAAAACAGAGTAAATAAAGCAGCGGATAAAACTACTATTTCAAAACCATAGTCAAGTTACATCAAAGTACTGTCATTATTTTCCAACTACTACAAGTCTAGAAAACATAAACTGAAAAATGGAAACAACATAAAGTAACTATCCCCAAAGTAGAATAAAGCCATAGCATGCTCAAGTCCAAACCGTACATGAGTTATCCAGAAAAGCAGCTAAAGATCCAGCTAGGTGCTAGTGTTCCCACCCTGAGAACCTGGGGGGGGAAATGGAAGAAAAGTGGCGAAAGAAAACGGGTCAGTCAAAAAGACTGGTAAGTCCTACCTACTATTAGTATAAAAACTAATAAAGTTAACTGGACATGTAAAGCAGAGATGAAACATAGGGTGATAACTGGCATGGTGAAAAGTTAATAAGATAGATCAAGTGTGGTATCGCATATACAAGGTTAAGTAGCACCAGGTGTGTACTAGTATTCCAATCCATGTCAAGTATAAACAAGAAATGATCCCTTGGCCCAAAGCTGGCCCAATATCATGAGGTGACCTAAATCAAGGTCCAACTACTCGGTCTAGTCGATCGGCTCCCTATAAACCTAACTCGTTGTGTATCGGTGTCATACGGCTTAATCGTGGAATGTAGTTAACTGTGCAAGGTCCACCCCAGGGTGTATCCAGCCCTAAGGTGTAAACCACAGACACAATTCAAGCACGCACAGTCTAAACCTACTGGTGCCCGTGTTCAACTCCGGACTTAATGTGCACGACCATGGTCTGCCTGAACAACCGGTGCACCCTTCACCCGTCTCTTTTGGTCTCTTACAATCAGTCCAGTAATCGTGCCCCACCCTAGCCTAGTTCAGGGTACCCATGTACTTCCAAGTGGGTTACTGCTGAAAAGGACCACGTAACTAGGATTTCAAGCGGGTTAAGTGTGGTTAACCCTATCCTAACCATGTATTGAGTTGGTCAAGTGTATTCAAGCAGTTCATGACTTAACCCTATCAATACATCGGGTTTAATTGGTTAAGTATTCAAGTAGTCCATGACTTAACCCTACCAATCCATCGTGTTTAATTGGTTAAGTATATTCAAGTAGTCCATGACTTAATCCTACCAATCCATCGTGTTTAATTGGTTAAGTATATTCAAGTAGTCCATGACTTAACCCTACCAATCCATCGTGTTTAATTGGTTAAGTATTCAAGTAGTCCATGACTTAACCCTACCAATCCATCGTGTTTAATTGGTTAAGTATTCAAGTAGTCCATGACATAACCCTACCATGTGGCATTAATTAACTTAATGCACCCCAACCTCTCAGATTAGACTTTGTTGTGGTTACTAGTTAAGCCGGGCGGGTCCGGGTAGCTTTACACCACAACCTAGCCTAACCTCGGGTTTTAAGTGCGATATGACCAACTACTCACATTGGGTCCTATTGTTTGTAGCCACTAGTTAGCCGGTCGGGTCTGTGTAGATTTATGCTACAAACTCAACCCAACCTCGAGTTGGCCACTCTCATTTTTCTACATGTCATGTCCACGTTCGTGTTTTCAAGCATAAACACATGTCAAACCTTCATGTCATATTTTCAAGTCATGTTTTCATGTTATTTAAGTTTGCCCAACTACCCATAACGTATTCCCATCGCACGTAAATTCGCATCAACGCAAATAGATCAAAGAGGGAACATAACAATATGACAAGGTGGGCATAAGGTGGCAAAATCTATCACAAGTCAAACATGGTGATATTTGAGGCCAAAAGGGGTTCAATATACTAGTTTACGGCCTCAACATGTATGATAGCATAAAAGGTGACTTGGCCTTAAACATATCAAATAGCATAAGGTTGATTTGGCCACAAGCATACACAATGGCATAAGGGTGATTTGGCCACAAGAATGCATAATAGCATAAGGGTGATTTGGCCACAAGCATGCATAATATCATTAGGGTGGTTTGGCCACAAGCATATTAAGGAACATGAGGGGTTAAGGTTTGGCCACAAATTAAACATGGTGGCATATGAGGCAAATGTGTTCATAAACTTGCATATTACATTATAAGCCTCAAAACATGCATGATATCAACCTTAGCATAATAGGTGAAACATGGCCATAAATGAAATAGGATGATAGCTAGTGATTCGCATATAACATCATATGCAAGATAACATAAGGGTTATGAGAGTTTCTATGTTGCTTTATGCAACATTTCAAATCAAAGCTCGTAGCTTTCTATGCACAAAGTCAAGGTGATAGCTTTACAAACATGCATAGAATAAATCTATGCATAACATGATAGAATCAAAGCACAAATCATACATAGGCCCAAACTCAAACTTGCAACATGTCATATTTAACTTCATAGTTAGAATCTAAGAGTAGAATAGGGCTTACAATGCTATGAAGACCTATGAAATAAAATAAGATTGAGACGAAGCCACTAGCAACTCTAAAAAACCCCAATCGAATATAAGCACCAAGTTGTTTTGAGAAACAATAAGCTCCTTTGATTTGTATGAAAAAAGATCCTTGTTTTAATGAAGAAAGGTGGCTCTTTTACTAGCTTAGGACACTCAAATTTTCATGAAGAGGATGGAGGCCATGTTATGAAGATGGAGGCCATGATCAAGAAACATTTTGGCATAGTTTAGTTGTAGGAATGACTAATGAGGGTTTAGGCTAGGTCTTAGGGTCTTTTTATAGAAGATTAGGTTAGTTTAGGCCATAGGATTAACCCTAACTCAGATCTGGGCCATCAATTCACGTCACTAGCCTCCAAACATGTCTTGAGAAACAAGTCAGATCCACCCAGGCGAAACTGGCCGACCACCCAAGTCGACAGGGGTGTCGACTGGGCAGTCGACACGGCCTGGGGTGTGTCGACTCCCAAGTCGACTCCTGAGTCGACTTGGGAGGTGGCGGGAACTTTTCCCGCCTATTCTGTTCAGCTGAATCTGAATTCTGAATTCAAATTTGAACTGTTTTCGAACATGAAATTTTTCTGAAAACTTTGACGGGCCATAACTTTGTCATACGGACTCCGATTTTCGAAAACTCGGACTCTATGTCGCGTATTTTTCCGAGACGAACGCAATGGCATAGCCCGTTTCCCCCGATTCAGATTTTATCATTTAATTCTTCCTTGATTTATGTTATAACTTGTTATTCAAAATACGGGTTGTTACATCCTCCCCACCTTAAAGGATTTCGTCCCCGAAATCTCTAAGTTAGGAAGAACGTATCCTACCATCCATCATCCATCTACTCAAAACATCACCCACGTGAAGTCAATATCCTTAACAAATTCTAAATGATGTATGATTATATGCAAAGGTGTGTGTATATGTACTTATCTAATGCAAAAATCAGGCGGTTACTGATTCAGTAAACCTCCTTAATGCAAAGTATGTTGGTGAAATGAGTCCATATGTATGCAAATTCCTAACATAATTTATGATCTCTACATGAGTGCACATAACATTCATCCATATGCAACATCCATGTGATAGCATAACAAGTTTCATCCATGAATAAGTGTAAGCACTCATGCACATGCAATATGAAAGTGTGTGAGCCGATCTTAGTGCCTAATGTGTATCATGCATCCACGATTATCCACTTACAAACACTTGCAACCACTTGCAAATATCAAGCATAACATGTTTCAAATACATGATTCATCCAAAGGGTTTCTACCTAAGGTTCTCATGACAAGGTTAATGAGATAACAAGATAAACATGGATAGCAAAGGAAAGATATGCTAACTAGGAAAAGAGATTGAGAATGTACCCTCAAAAAGAAATGGATAAAGCCCACGCATCTTCTCCTCGGTTTTCCAAGTTGCATCCTCTTCGGCCTCACTCCACTGAACCTTCACCGATTTGACTTCTCGATTCCTTAGCTTCTTGATCTCCATTCCCAAGATACGAATCGGAGCTCGCCTTAGGGTTGCCTCTCTCTCTACCTCCACGTCTTCAAGAATGCTAGGCTCAACTACCTCGGCTGACCCATATTGGCATTTTTGGAGATGCGCGACACGAAAGACATTATGCCCTCCGGCCCGCTTCTCGGGCAATTCCACCTTATAGGCCATCTTCCCAATTCTCTCTATGATAGGGAAGGGTCCTACGAACCTTGGTGCTATCTTTCCAACTACTCCAAAACGAACCACGTTTCGCAAAGGAGAAACCTTCACGAAAACCATATCTCCAACTTCGAATTCCAAATCTGTCCTTCGCTTGTCAGCATAGGATTTCTGTCTGTCTTGGGCCGCTTTCATCCGTCTTCTCACCAATTCAACTTTCTCGGATGTGTCCCGTATCATATCGGGCCCAAGTATAAGCCTATCCGTTGTCTCCCACCAACAAGATGGTGACCTACACGGCCTCCCATACAAAGCTTCGAATGGTGCCATTCCTATGCTTGCCTGATAGCTGTTATTATAAGCAAATTCTACAAGAGGAAGGTGGTCTTCCCAAGTACCACCAAAGTCAAGCACACAAAGCCTCAAAAGATCTTCTAGCACTCTATTCACCCTTTCGATTTGGCCATCCATCTGGGGGTGATAGGCTGTACTTAGATTCAATCGCGTACCCATCGCTCCTTGCAAACTATTCTAGAACTGGATGGTGAAGATTGGGTCACGATCGCTAACTATGCTAGAAGGAACTCCATGCAATCGCACTATCTCTCGAAGATAAACAGATGCTAGACCTGATGCGGTCCTCTTGTTCTTTACTTGAATGAAATGGGTGCTCTTCGTAAGTCTATCAACTATGACCCATATCCCATAAAGCCCAAATAGTCTGGTCATCTTAATGGACATCTTCACCCCAACTATATATCACAAACAGGCGAGTCATACTCCTTATGTGGTTTGCAACAGAACTAAGATTGAGAATAGGACCGAGAGGATATACTTAAAAGATAACATGCGAGTAAGCTCCACAGAATAGTAGGGGTCAAGGACATACTCTTAAAAAGAGATATAATGCGCGTATCTAGTCTTCAATTCCCTAAGTCGCATTTTCTTGTGCTTAATCCCATCATGCCTTGACCGTCTTTTAACTTCACAATTCTGTAGTTTCCAAATATGAGTTGGAACTCGTTTCACCGTTGCCTCTCGTTCCACATCCACTTATTCTTTTCCTAAAAATACTTGGCTACAACTGCGTGCTCATGGTTTTCCTGCATGCTTTCCAAAATTCGTTAGGGAATCCTGGATCTCGTTTACATACCATACGGTATTCCACGCAGAAAAACTATCTCTTGAAAACAAATGTCAATCCATGTTGCCAAATGTACTTACTAAGGTGATTTCTATAACCCCTGCTTAAGCGGAATGGACTATCCGCCTTAGTGGCGAACACTACTCGATTGGATTACAAATTTCCAAAAAGTGCCAAGGGATTCTAGATAACTAATCATAACGGAACCCTAAAGGTCACACGATATTTTGAGGGTATTACCGAGGCGAGTCATGAGCCTCGCAACCCTATGTTCAAAGTCAAGAATGGCTCCATAACTGGACAACCAACCCATGCCCAAAATCAACCCATATCCCCTAAACCCGAGAACATAAGCATCACACACGAATTCTACGCTCAAGATAGAGATTTTCAAATCCATACAAATCGCAGATAGATGGGCGGAACCCCCAATCGGATTTGAAATACTAACGGGATTTTCAACTAGACTAGTACTTAGGTGCAAACTTTCAACAAGATCAGGAATAAAACTATGCGATGCACCAGAATCAAATAAGGTATGAACAGGGAAATCAGAAATGTAAACATGACTTTCTATAGAAACACTACCTCGAATCAAAAGCTGGAAGAGCGAGGGGAGCCAGCAACTTCGAAAGTAAGCTCGATGTGAAAATTTAAGCTAAAAAAGATACACATATTAAGCTTAAATGCTTGATATAGGTACTTTCAGTTTTGGATCTTATATCAATTCTATAGACTTGATTGTTAAAAATGAACTGTAAGTGAGATATCTAATATCCGTGTATTATTTCACGGGCTGAGATGAAAATGAACTGTAAGTGAGATATCTAATATCCGTGTACAAACATATAAATTATTCGTCGCTAATCCCTTGCTGAGATTTTGTTGATTACAATTTTGAGAAAATTTAATATCTATATATCCATTGGAAAATGTTAGTAAAATATTTTTTTGTTGAAATTTGAAATTTAGACAAATAAAAAAAAAATCGGCAAATTAACGCTAATTTCCATTGTTAAATTAACAGACATGAAGTTTACCGACCTCACTCATTCGTCGTCAATCCATCACTGACATAAGTTTAGAGGCGGATTAATGAAGGATTTTTCTGCTGCAAAATCCAAAACTTCTTACAGTGTAAAATTCACAATCATATCAGTCTTACGTAAATATATATAATAAAACTAAGTTTTAATATTTAAAATCAAGTCTAACAGAAATCCAATCAGACATAGGGGATTAATTCTGTAATGAAAGACATTATATAACATGTAGTGATAGTCAATCTCATTGAGTATTTGAAATATTTGTGTTCTTGTTATCGATATCACCCATTTATTATTTTAAAGTTATAATTTTATAAATATATGTAGTTATCTATCGTGTACTGTCAAAATAGACTACAAATCATATCTATGGTTTTTTAGGAGCGTCAAACTGCATAAAATATACGTAATGATCTTGTGAATGGTTATAAATTTATGGATCAACATTTATAATTTTGATGAATACTCTCATGAAACCATAAAGAATTATATATCGTATAATAAATAAATATACTGTATAATAAACAAAGTGGTGTTCACCATTGGTGAGGACCATAATTCGCTGAGCACCGTCAAAGTTCATGGTACCATAACAAATGGATCCTAAAAACTTCATATAAATAGTTACTTCCAAGTCCTCGTGCAAAAAGCCTTTTTTTACGTGAAACTGTCAAAAATTACAACATTGTGTATAGCAAAATCCAGACAGATGAAAAAAGTCCCATTGAAGATGGCAATTCACTTGCTCCTATTTAAATTCTAAAGACTGTAAAAAAATAATCATCCAGTTATTCAGTAATTTCAGAGAACAAAAGAACTCATCTTCTCAAAAATGAGCGTGCACACACACAATGACAATCAATATGTTTATCTTTTATTTTTTCTCACGCCAACGACAGGTGGAGCTGCCCCTGTTGCTGCACCAGCAAAATGAGCGTTCACTTATATGGAAGGTGCAGAAAGTTTTTGTCTAAATCGGTTAAATAAATAGCTTACAAATTGGTTGCGCCTCTTCGGGATGGGAGTGTATACTTACTTTTTTTAAGTATTCTTAATTTATATCTTGCATCCATCATGTAGAGTTAGTTGATCAATTTGAGAATTCAATTGAAAGCCAAAATAAAGTTTGATCTGAAAGTAGCAAAAAATAGCATTTTGTCTTTCTATCATGTCTTAGCCTCTAGCTTTGTTGCATATTTATTTATTGTTTTATTGTTAATTTATCATTTTTTTTGCCTTCGTTCTATTGTGGTGATCTGGTTTGATGCAATCGGTTTTACATGGTTATCAGAATTACCATGACATCTTTATTTTGTAACTATTTCTAGTGTCTGCAGATTCTGTATCTGCTTCTTTACCGGGCTGTTAAATTCTGGCGTCTGTTATTCTGTTGAACTAGCTTGTGTAGGCGTTGTGTTAAATTAGTGTGCAACTCAATTAATAAAAGATCACGAGGTGACATGGAACTAGTTCGAGACTCGCGTCGGTAAATCTGCGACTTTGCATTTATTCTGCATCATTGTCGTGCAACAGGCATGAATAAACCATCTGTGTTACAGGAATATAAATCTACGACTTTGCAGTTTATAAATTATAATGTTAGATATAAAATTTGCAAGTGCCCCATTTTTATTTTATATTTTAGTTATACTAGCACATAAACATGTGCATTCTGTGCATAAGCTATATTATATGAAATTTTTGGCATGTGCAATGCACAAGCATATAAAAATATCTTAGTATAATCATCTGAATTATTAATTTCAATTTATCGTATTGTTTTAAACATAAATCAAGATATATTTTAAAAAAGCATCAAAAAAATGTTGAGATTGAGATTTTGAACTTGTGACTTAATTAATAAATTATTCATATGCTTTTATAGTTCTTGTAGTGGCGAGCTTAATTTTTTAACTGACCTCAAATTTCATGTTCGGTTTGTAAATGACAACATTGATTAAAGTTTGTAGAATAATGTAAATGAGAAACCACTTGAATTACAATGAACACTGATTTACTCATTTAAATACCATAGAACATATAAACAATAGGCAGAAACTCCAGAGAATTCTTGATAGGTAAAGACTTACATATTTTTCCGCCGCGCATGGAAGTACATCTCCGGTTTTCTTACTAGTGTGTGCTACTTTCCACGCCATCCCTCGTGTGATTTTACATTCTGGATTCTCAGCTTCCTACATGAACAGATATGAATTAGTTAGTTTGTAAATTACAACTAAACAATAAGATTTCACATATAGCAATTACTACATACCAATTCTTCATATAATCGAGTATATGGTTTTCGTCCCAAGGTATGAGCTATGGTATTTTTCCCTTTATTTTCGGCGTTTGTTTTGCATTGTCTTGTTTTCTTGTCGGTGTACTCATTATCAACGAATTTCTCCCATTGGATTTTATCAATACAACTAGGACGGTTATCGATCGCGATACGTCTAGGCAATAACTGTTTATCTTTCCTCAAAAATGTGTTTCGAAGCTTTGATTTTTCAGTTATGAAATACTGTGAAAAACCTTTTTCCAAAATAGGTCGAGCAATAGTTGGGTCTATATTCATGTCAAACTCCTTCTGCAAAAAATTAGAAAGAGAAAAAAATATGATAAGTAATACTATGAAGCTTATTTCAAGTAGCATATTCTCACACGTCACTGTGAAGCTCCTCATTCAACTCAACGTTTGATAGTTAGACATTTGTGAATTGAGTTGAAGGGAAAGTCCATATGTATAAGATAAAGTAAAATAAAGGTGAGATAAAACAAAATACCATGAGTGCATTCCATAAATTGTCCCTATAAAACTTGTCTACTTTCCTCCAATCATCATAGGTAATGGGAATGATTCCACGAATCAAAACCCCACAACGAGAACTCCATTTTTTCCCATCTCTACCTTTAGCACCCTCCATGTCAACAATTATTGAGTATTTTTTATTTGTTGGTGGAGGAGGAACATCTTCTTCGGTGTCTTCTTGATGTTGTGATGCATTGCTACCGTTAGTTGACATCCTACTATATACACATGAAATAAAGTAATCATAGCATGTGTAATAAAAAGAGGGTGACATAATTCATAATTGAGCATTAAATAGATGATAGACATACCAAACAAATTTAAGATGAAAACAATTCATATTTGAGCATTAAATAGAGGGTAGACATACCAAACAAATTTAAACCACATTATAGTCCAAAATAAGACATTGTATAACTAAAGTGAAAATCGAATGTCAATATAAATTCAACGCATTAAACAAAACATCACTAGTTACGAACATATTTGGCTACTTGGACTCCATGCATTTCAACAATGTTAAATTGTGTTGTCCGCTTAAGTTGGAGTGGGGGTTTGTGGGCATTTCATAATCGTCTGTGTCATCAGTCAAACGCTTGGGCGAACATCGCACAATGGACCAATCAGGATTTTGCACGTCTTTAATGTAAAAGATTTGTTTTGCTTCGGATGCAAGAATGACGGGTTCATCATACTCTCCGTCACTACTTTTAAGCTTCTTTAGATTCACCATCGGTAAACTAGAATCTGGACAAATCTTACATCCATGTGTTTTGTCAGTAATATTTATCCAATCACAGTAGAATACCACATGTTGAAAATTATAATAATCAACCTCGATAATCTCCTTTATAACACCATACCAAGTCACATCATCATCCATTGGATTTAAATCTTTTGCGCTTGCGATAAATGTTGTAATTGCATCCATGCAAACGCCACTATCTTGTGTTGAATGAGTGTTGTCGTAGTGTTGAGGAGAAAATACATAACCGTTAATTCTATATTTGAGATGAGTTTTAGCTTCCCACATTGGCCCACTAACATAACACCATAATAGCGAATTCATGCTTTTTTCTTCCATTAACTGTTAAAGCCAATAAAATGTATTAAATAAAATAATATTTTTAGATTTCAACTATTCTTCTGTAGTAGCCAAACAAACCTTATTGTGCAACCAATTAATAAATTCAGATTGTACTACAACTTCGGCCTTTGTTTGAAATCTTTTTTTATTACGTTGAGCATCTTCCAACGACAATCGATACTCGCTACAAAGTGAACATGTTATATATTAGATAAATAGACATTTATTTTATAATCTATAGAAAAAATACAAACCTATAATAGTCATCTAGATCTGGTATGTCCATTCTAAAAAGTATCCACCTTCGAATTTGTATACGTTGAACGCCACTTAGCTTGATAGTTTTACCCTCAATAATGGAACGTTCATATATATCGTTACAATTCTCATCCAAGAATGGTGCTTGTTTAGAGCTGTGATTACCGACACGTGGATCCGGCATATACTCCATTGCATATCTAACAGATTCTGAAACAAGATATGCTTCGGAAATTGACCCCTCCACGTATCGTTTATTGCTTGGTATATTCTTGCACTCCTTCATAGCTCTAAAAAACATAACGAAATGTTTATTTTTAATATAATTATTGAAAATTAATTCAATTAATATATGTTTTTATTCGACAAAATATCTCACCTTTCAAATGGATACATCCACGTATAATTAACCGGTCCACAGAGTAATGCCTGATCAGCTAAATGCACCATTAGATGTATACTTATGTCGAAAAACTGAGCGGAAAAATAATGAACCAGCACGCATAACGCCTCAGCAATCATATCTTTGGCTGCTTGGACATGCTCTCGAATCAAAACCTTTGAACAAATGATATTGAAGTACAAACATACTTGCAAAATCGCACGCCTCAAGTCACGAAACTTTGGAAATGCATGTTGAACCATGACAGGCAGGAAATGTTGGATAATAATATGATAGTCATACGACTTTCTAATATTCAAAGTAGGAGGTTGAGTACTTACTAAGTTGCCTAAGTTAGTTCCGAAGTATGACGGAAGTTTTACATCTTTTAAAACTTTACAACATTGCGTTATGTGAGCTTTATCAAATGCAAATTTAGAAGATTGTTTGGTTCTATTGAATAACAAATTAATCAAATGTTCTGCTACATTCTTCTCAGTATGCATTACGTCTATTGTATGTCGTACTTTATGACCACTCCAATACTCCAAGGAAAAAAGAATCGACTTTTTATACCAAGCTGGTCTTACATTATCCTCGTTCTCATTGACAACGTGTTCTCCATCACCATCAAAATCTTCTCCCGTACGCTTCTTTTTTCTAGTCAATTTACCGGGTGTGTATTTGATATGAGCAATCTTCTCTAAAAGAGTTGATCCAGTAAGTCGTGTTGGAGGTTCTCTATACTCTATATCTTTATACCATCCATGTTTCGACGATCTGTATAGATGACCATTCTTCAAAAATCTTCTATACTTCGTATAAACAATCTTATTACCATCATGTTCTGCCTCAGTCTCTATAGCACAAACGGGACATGCTTTATAACCATGAGTCACACAACCCGAAAGATTCCCAAATGCAGGTAGATCATGAATTCCCCACAGTAGCATTGCTTTCAATGTGAAATACTCTTTCTTATCCATGTCAAATGCAAGCACTCCTATCGTCCAAAGTTGCTTCAACTCATCTACAAGAGGTTCTAAATATACATCAATATCTTGACTTGGTGCTCTCGGTCCAGGAATTAATAAACACAACATTTGAAATTCTGATTTCATGCATAATGAAGGAGGTAAATTATATGGAACCATATACACTGGCCAACAACTATAACTGTTTGACTGGATTGCATTAGGATTAGAACCATCAGTGGCAATTCCAAGCCAAACATTTCGAGAATTATTAGCAAAATCTGGCCACTTATTTTTAAATGATCTCCACTCAGGTGAGTCGATAGGATGACGCATCGAATTCCAATAAGGTTTCGCTTTGCTATGCCATAACATTTGTCGAGCTATCCATGGTATAGTGTACAATCTGGTTAATCTTGGAATTATTGGAAAATACTTCAGAACTTTTCTTGGTATGTTTGTGACTTTCACAACTTCACCTTCCTTTCTGACTTCATATCTCGAAGTATGACAACGAGGGCATTCGATGGCATCTTTATTCTCCTTCCAGAATAATATGCAATCATTTTCGCAATCGTGTATGCACTCTACATTCATTCCCAAATCCTTTAACATTTGTTTCATTGTGGAGTATTTATCTGGCAGTGTATTTTCCTTCGGAAGCCACTTTTTCAATCTCTTTAATAACTCAGTCACACTGTTTCCTGACCACTTGAATTCTTTTTTCAAATTGTGTAGCTCAATAAGAACAGTTAATGTTGTAAGACCATCTTCACAAGAAGAATATAGTTTTTCATTTGCTTTTCTTTTGTATTCGTGGTACTTTCTTCCTTGACAACCACCATCGCTACCGTGAATTCTATCGTACACACCATAAGCATTGTCAACAAGGTTTCCAAGAACACCTTCTACGTGGTTTTCCTCTTGAATTTGATGAGACACGCAAGCGTCATTGGTGGTAACATGTGATGTATGATTGACCGTTGCATTCTCACCATGAAGAAACCACTCATCATATGTTGGATCCATACCATAAATGATCATGTGTTTCTCAACTATTTTAAAGGATAATTTTTTCGAATTTCTACACTTTTTGCAGGGACAACAGCACATCTCAAAATCAGGCGGTGAATGATGCTTTGCAAAATTTATAAAATGTCGGACCCCTTGTATGTACTCGTCGGTGTTCCTGTGTCTACATCTAATCCACTTTCTTGAAGTAGGTGACGACATTAGCTAAAATTTCAGCCTTTTCCTACAATTTCATTTCTTGGTTAATAAATATCGTCAATCGTTGTTTTCTTAGAAGAGCTATGGATGAGGTTATCATGAAAAGATGACACATCAAATTTGTTGCACGACTAGAAAAATTACCAAAATAGACAATCGAATTTGAACCAAAACCAAAAGTTATGAATTTGGTTGGAAAATCTGAAAACTTGAATTATCAGAATGAAAAGTCCAAACTAAAATTTTGAACCTTGTTACACACTATTGTACCTAAGAGCATTTACTTTGGATTTTTTTTTTAAATAAAAAAATTACCTGAGCATTCCGTGCAAGCAATGAGGTGAATATTTAACACGCATATTCCTAGAAGTTAACATTAGTTTTTGGCTATTTGATCACTACATAGGCATCATTAGAGCCATATAAAATTATAATCTTTGGTTTAACATTTCTAGTCCCAAACAAAAATTCATATAAGTTGAAGGCCGTAGAAGATAATTTATCTAAATTTGATCCTATGTCTTCCTACATTTTTGGAGTTGCCATTTTTCACTTTGAAATAAAATTTCAGCACTTAGAAAACAAGGATTTCAAAATTTGAACAAGAAATGATTAACGGAGAGTAAAAATATAATAAGAGCGGTGGGAAGGGCATCCGAACCTTGAAAAGGTTCACCGTGGTCGATGGTCAGACGTTATCCACGGCCTGTGTCGCTAGGGCAGTGATATACCGACGATTGAGGAAGGAGTGACAATTTAATGGCGCCTTAAGGCATCATGGTCGGTGTTTAACCATCTACCGCGGTCCCCATAGGCATAGCAATAGCGTTGTGCCATAGCACAACATTTCGCGAAGAACTACAAAATTTCGTTGAAAATTGGATGGATATTTGAGCATTGTAAAATTTTGAACTAGAGCTTTGATCGCTCAAATTGAACAAGAAGAATTAATATGGATAGAATTTTAATTTTAGCTTAATGCGTAGATGATAAGAGAACATATGTGAGTTTGAGCATTTACCCGAATCTTTCTTTGAAAGCTCAGACCTCAGTCATACCAACTTACCATTTAAAATAAACATTTATGCCTCTAAAATAAATTCAGTATATATGTTCATTTATTAGGTTGTCATTTTCACCAATTTTAGTGTATACAATAGTGATGTCTGTAGCAAAGGAGGACATCACAAATTTCAGATTTCATCATCAGTATTAACTTCATTATTACTAATAATAATCGCATCAAAAATTTTTTTTTAGCATAATGTAGCAACTACATAGGCATCAGTAAAACCATATAAATTGTTACCTAGTTCTACGAAATAAAATCAACAATAATAAAATGGCACACTAAAAATTGTTATAACCTGCTATAGTGCAATTAAAGGAAATTATAATTAAAAAAACAATAATGTAAAACTAAAATTGGGCAGAAATTTTCTGTAGTCATTCTGTTGATTGCCCTTACATGGGTGGTTAACTAAAGTGGTGCAGGCAGCACTATTTCAAGTTCAGTCTGTTAACTATGGCTATCATTCCGGTCTAGCAAAACACCCTCAAACTAAATATCAGTTACATAACAAAAGTGGGTTTCAAACAAAATCACCAGCTCAGATTTTGAAAACCTTCTAGCAATTTTTCCCACCACTAGTTTTCAAACGATGGCAATACAAGCTTTGAATCACAAGCTGTTAAAATAGATGTAAAACTAAAACTCTTTGATTTCAAACTATTTTTACAGCAGCCATAAAGAAAAACACAAAACCTCAAGCAATGAACAAAAGCCAGAGCCACTTGAAACATGTGGCATTGATAATTCAGAAAATAGAGGCAATGAGTAATGTTCTCATTTAGAACCAAGTTAAATTACACAGGATACACAGACATCGTTACACAGGCATCATTAAACTTTTTATCCTAGCATTTGTTGAGTAGTCCTTTTTCTTTAATATAATGTAGCAACTACATAGGCATCATTAGAACCATATAAAATGTTACCTAGTACTACGAAATAAAATCAACAATAATAAAATGGCACACTAAAAATTGTTATAACCTGCTATAGTGCAATTAAAGGAAATTATAATGAAAAAAAACAATAATGTAAAACTAAAAATTGGGCAGAAGTTTTCTGTAGTCATTCTGTTGATTGCCCTTACATGGGAGGTTAACTAAAATGGTGCAGGCAACACTATTTCATGTTCAGTCTATTAACTATTTCAAAACAGGCATCAATTTAGTACCATCTTTGATAGTGAACTCAGCCTTAGGAATAAGATATATATAAATTAGGAGTACACCCTTAACATAATTAACTTAGAAGCAAGGACAATATTATGTTTTATTAGAAAATATTCATACAGCGTGACTTCCAAATACCTGCCAATACATTAGTGTCAAAGTCATAGTCATCCAATATGATTACACACTGATGGAACTGCCAGTTGCCTAATTCTAAAAAATATGATCGAATTTACATGGACCCAGTATGAGATTATGTAATAGGCAGTTAAAATTTACTAAAAATCCTATTTCGCTCCTCTGCATAAAAGATTCAAATGTAACGCTGGGTTATTCATTACATTTTTCTTTGATTATTTGATTTGTAGGAAAAAGAAGGAAGCTATCTCAAAAAAAGGGGAAATACTTCTTATTGGATTCCTAATAACATCAAAATTTTCATTTCTATTATATACTACAAAGATTTGGTCTAACTAATATTTTTGAAAATAAATCTGGTTTGTTATATCTAACATAGAAAGAATACATTATTAGAACCTAAAAATTATTACCTTACCTATGGGTAACAGAAGCGTTCGCATGAAAGGTAAGCGAGTCATAGTTGTTAACGGATAAGAAAATTGATTGATTCAAAATTTCCCATGATAGATGAGTGATCACATGTTTATTAATAACAACTGGGAGGAATTATAAATGAAAATATAGCAGATGTGTGTGTGTATTATGAATGATTACGTAAAAAAAAAATCTCACTGGAATTGTCCACTTATATGCACAATTTATAAATTGAAACAAAAATGGAAAACAATTAATTTCTACCAAGTCAAAAAGATAATAGCCTAGCAAAAAGATAAGATGACTTAAATTTGTACCAACTTATATTTCACAATGCTAAAAGTATGTAAAAAGAATCCATGGCCAATTTTAGAATATAAGGCAATTATATCACACACTTGAAAAATGCACTTTTGTTTTATATATTTCTGCTATAGTTACGTTTATATTCCTGTTATTAACTCTATAAACCTTTTTTATCCAATTTTTGATTAATCCATGGCCAATTCTAGCTGTAGTTACATCTATATTCCTATTATGAATTATTATGTAAAGAAATATGGTTTCTTGATTGATTTTGTAATAGCAAAAATTAACAAATAACACAGACCAATTACATGAATAAAAAGAGAATAAAATCAGTTCAATCGAATAATATATTCAGTCAATGCAATAAAAAAATTACTAATATCTGAATTGAAGCCTACTGCCAGAAGTAAGAAAGGACAGATATAACTTGCGATTAGGAGATGGAAGAGAGATTCCTAAAATTCGAATGATGAAATGGATAAACACACCAAACATATGCAGTAACTGAAATATATAGAAGATAAATGTATGAAGATTCAATCAAGCACGGAAGAAGATGTGGAAAACTTCTAGATATACAGTTTAAACATGGACAGTACTTATGATATGGGGTAAACAATTGAAATGGGAGGCGAGTGAACTCCACTGTCATTAATTTCTTAGGGCATTTTACAACTAAGGACACATATAAATGGTTGATGAAAAATTAAAGGATGGAGGAAGATTAATGTAAAATTTGCGCCGAAGACTCTAAGAATTCACTGCCCAGCCCTTACCTGACATTAAAATCAAAATCCCATACCTGACATCAAATTCACTCCCCAGCCCTTCTATAAATCAAAACATTTATAAATGCAAACTAATTAAATAAGCAAGAATCAAAACATTTATAAATCTGCTCATAATTAATGGTTAATTTGACCACATGAAGATCAATCATCTTCGTAAAATACCCAATTTATTAAGAACTAATTAGTAGTTAATCCCATCATTTTATCTTAACTGATATCAAACGAAAGCTGAAAAAACGGATCTGATATCAATCAATATAAACACAACTAGTATTATAAACATGCATTTAGAAAATATTCCAGCAGATTGATAAAAAAAAATCATAAATCCGAGGGAACATACGTAAACTTACAGGGAGATAGATGGCGGAAAGCGCAAAGAAGAGCGATTCAGCAAGAAATGGAAGGAAAAGCACTCCGCCTCAATCCAACAAAAAAATTAAACGATAAAGGCAAAACCTAAATTCGGGATTTGTTTCAATTGCAGCGCCAAAAGAGGAAAATTTTTCACCTGTCGTGCCAAAAGCTAAAAGGAGGTAGCGTGAGAAAGAATTTTGGACACGAATTATTTACAAATCGACGATTATGTCCATCGTTGGGCAACGGGAAAAAAATTGTCATGTGCAATAACGTTTATAACAGTGATAAACAATTATAATGGTAATATCCATTGGAAGCTTCTAACGATTATAAGTGTTATGATTTGAAATGGAATAAGTGTTAGAACAGAGCCTGTTTGGTGTAGTGAGAGGGTCCTGCTTGCTGAATTTGCCTTTTTCCTTGTCCTCGGTATTTCGGGCAATCCTTACTATAGTGTCCAGACTCTCCACAATGAAAGCATTTGTCCAACTTCCTCTTCTTCTTCCTACAGTCTTTGACTATGTGCCCAGTGATCCTACAGAAGTTGCACCTTCTTGTGTCCTTTGCCTTGTTGTTGTTGGCCTTGTTTCCCTTCTTGTTGTTCTTGTCTCCTTTCTCGGAATCTTCCTTCTTGCCTTGAGACTCGTTTGCCTTGACCTCCTTCTTGCCACTCTTATCTTCCTCTTGAAGCAGGGCCATATTCACCAAACTCTCGAAAGTCGCCCACATGGGTATATGAGACATGGATAAACCGCGCAATGGCTTATTCAATCCTAGAGCAAAGCGTAGGGCCTTCTTCTGAGCTGTGTTAACCAAGTCTAGACCGAACCGAGCAAGTTGATTAAACGTATCCACGTATTCCCTAGCTGTCATGTCCCTTTGCTTTAGAGATAGGAACCTCTCCATCCGAAGGTTCTCTTATGTCGATGATAGAAACCTCAATCTGAACCTTCTCCTAAAGTCATCCCAAGTCTGAATTGGTCTAGTAGTGGTGGTGACTACCCACCAATATGCAGCTTCCCCTTTCAACAGCCATACCACTAACAGAACTTTCCTACGGTCTTC
Organism: Allium sativum; assembly: GCA_030737875.1. Taxonomy (NCBI): domain Eukaryota; kingdom Viridiplantae; phylum Streptophyta; class Magnoliopsida; order Asparagales; family Amaryllidaceae; genus Allium; species Allium sativum. The sequence continues at coordinate 777,342,029 of CM060919.1, read as the reverse complement.
TATATCAAAGATAGCAAAGAGGTCTTCAGTTTCCTTTAACCAGTTTCTTGCCTCAACATAGGTCTCTGTCCCAATAAAATTATTGCCACCCATCGCCTTAAAGTCCTTACAAATCTTCGCGAAGTCCACTTATGGATACTGAGGAGGAGGAGGAGGAACCTCAGCTACGGGATGGGGAGGAAGGTTAGCCACGGGGGAAGGAGGAGGAATGTTCGCGGGGCCGGCTTCATTCGCCCTTGCCTCCATGTACCTTCTAAACCAAATAGGTACTGGTACGCCCTCCAGAATGGCAAAATTATCGGCCATACTGAAACGAAGAAAAAGATAGATTGAGAACGAGGAAACAAAGGATAGTGCTAATAGCTTTTGGGGAATAGCCTTTTAAAATAAACTAGGCTTTTCTTGGAAAATACTTAATTGGTTTTGAAAATATTTTCTCAAAAGTGTAAGTTTTAAAAACCCTTTTGCTTAAATCTTGTAAACCTTAGGCTCTGATACCAAATGTAACACCCCACCTCCTCCAGGGTCACTCTTGCAAGTACGCTGGCTTTGGAGGGGCGTTAAACGAGGTAAACATGCATGTAGATATTACAAGACAGAACATATAAGTAAAACAGAGTAAATAAAGCAGCGAATAAAACTACTGTTTCAAAACCATAGTCAAGTTACATCAAAGTAGTGTCATTATTTTCCAACTACTACAAGTCTAGAAAACATAAACTGAAAAATGGAAATAACATAAAGTAACTATCCCCAAAGTAGAATAAAGCCATAGCATGCTCAAGTCCAAACCGTACATGAGCTATCCAGAAAAGCAGCTAAAGATCCAGCTAGGTGCTAGTGTTCCCACCCTGAGAACCTGGGGGGGAAACAGAAGAAAAGAGGCGAAAGAAAACGGGTCAGTCAAAAAGACTGGTAAGTCCTACCTACTATTAGTATAAAAACTAATAAAGTTAACTAGACATGTAAAGCAGAGATGAAACATAGGGTGATAACTGGCATGGTGAAAAGTTAATAAGATAGATCAAGTGTGGTATCGCATATACAAGGTTAAGTAGCACCAGGTGTGTACTAGTATTCCAATCCATGTCAAGTATAAACAAGAAATGATCCCTTGGCCCAAAGCTGGCCCAATATCATTAGGTGACCTAAATCAAGGTCCAACTACTCGTCTAGTCGATCGGCTCCCTATAAGCCTAACTCGTTGTGTATCGGTGTCATACGGCTTAATCGTGGAATGTAGTTAACTGTGCAAGGTCCACCCCAGGGTGTATCCAGCCCTAAGGTGTAAACCACAGACACAATTCAAGCACGCACAGTCTAAACCTACTGGTGCCCGTGTTCAACTCCGGACTTAATGTGCACGACCATGGTCCGCCTGAACAACCGGTGCACCCTTCAGCCGTCTCTTTTGGTCTCTTACAATCAGTCCAGTAATCATGCCCCACCCTAGCCTAGTCTAGGGTACCCATGATACTTCCAAGTGGGTTACTACTGAAAAGGACCATGTAACTAGGATTTCAAGCGGGTTAAGTATGGTTAACCCTATCCTAACCATGTATTGAGTTGGTCAAGTGTATTCAAGCAGTTCATGACTTAACCCTATCGATACATCGGGTTTAATTGGTTAAGTATTCAAGTAGTCCATGACATAACCCTACCAATCCATCGTGTTTAATTGGTTAAGTATATTCAAGTAGTCCATTACTTAATCCTACCAATCCATCGTGTTTAATTGGTTAAGTATATTCAAGTAGTCCATGACTTAACCCTACCAATCCATCTTGTTTAATTGGTTAAGTATTCAAGTAGTCCATGACTTAACCCTACCAATCCATCGTGTTTAATTGGTTAAGTATTCAAGTAGTCCATGACTTAACCCTACCATGTGGCATTAATTAACTTAATGCACCCCAACCTCTCACGTTAGACTTTGTTGTGGTTACTAGTTAAGCCGGGCGGGTCCGGGTAGCTTTACACCACAACCTAGTCTAACCTCGGGTTTTAAGTGAGATATGACCAACTACTCACATTGGGTCCTATTGTTTGTAGCCACTAGTTAAGCCGGTCGGTTCCGGGTAGATTTATGCTACAAACTCAACCCAACCTCGAGTTGGCCACTTTCATGTTTTCTACATGTCATGTACACGTTCGTGTTTTCAAGCATAAACACATGTCAAACCTTCATGTCATATTTTCAAGTCATGTTTTCATGTTATTTAAGTTTGCCCAACTACCCATAACGTATTCCCATCGCACGTAAATTCGCATCAACGCAAATAGATCAAAGAGGGAACATAACAATATGACAAGGTGGGCATAAGGTGGCAAAGTCTATCACAAGTCAAACATGGTGATATTTGAGGCCAAAAGGGGTTCAATATACTAGTATATGGCCTCAACACGTATGATAGCATAAAAGGTGACTTGGCCTCAAACATATCAAATAGCATAAAGGTGATTTGGCCACAAGCATGCGCAATAGCATAAGGGTGATTTGGCCACAAGCATGCATAATAGCGTAAGGGTGATTTGGCCACAAGCATGCATAATATCATTAGGGTGGTTTGGCCACAAGCATATTAAGGAACATGAGGGGTTAAGGTTTGGCCACAAATTAAACATGGTGGCATATGAGGCAAATGTGTTCATAAACTTGCATATTACATTATAAGCCTCAAAACATGCATGATGTCAACCTTAGCATAATAGGTGAAACATGGCCATAAATGACATAGGATGATAGCTAGTATTTCGCATATAACATCATATGCAAGATAACATAAGGCTTATGAGAGTTTCTATGTTGCTTTATGCAACATTTCAAATCAAAGCTCATAGCTTTCTATGCACAAAGTCATGGTGATAGCTTTACAGACATGCATAGAATAAATCTATGCATAACATGATAGAATCAAAGCACAAATCATACTTAGGCCTAAACTCAAACTTGCAACATGTCATATTTAACTTCATAGTTAGAATCTAAGAGTAGAATAGGGCTTACAATGCTATGAAGACCTATGAAATAAAATAAGATTGAGACGAAGCCACTAGCAACTCTAAAAAACCCCAATCGAATATAAGCTCCAAGTTGTTTTGAGAAACAATAAGCTCCTTTGATTTGTAGGAAGAAAGATCCTTGTTTTGATGAAGAAAGGTGGCTCATTTACTAGCTTAGGACACTCAAATTTTCATGAAGAGGATGGAGGCCATGTTATGAAGATGGAGGCCATGATGAAGAAACATTTTGGCATAGTTTAGTTGTAGGAATGATTAATGAGGGTTTAGGCTAGGTCTTAGGGTCTTTTTATAGAAGATTAGGTTAGTTTAGGCCATAGGATTAACCCTAACTCAGATCTGGGCCATCAATTCACGTCACTAGCCTCCAAACAAGTCTTGAGAAACAAGTCAGATGCACCCAGGCCAAACTGGCCGACCACCCAAGTCGACAGGGATGTCGACTGGGCAGTCGACACGGCCTGGGGTGTGTCAACTCCCAAGTCGACTTGGGGGGTGGCGGGAACTATTCCCGCCTATACTTTTCAGCTGAATCTGAATTCTGAATTCAAATTTGAACTGTTTTCGAACTTGAAATTTTTCTGAAAACTTTGACGGGCCATAACTTGGTCATACGGACTCCGATTTTCGAAAACTCGGACTCTATTTCGCGTATTTTTCCGAGACGAACGCAATGGCACAGCCCGTTTCCCCCGATTCAGATTTTATCATTTAATTCTGCCTTGATTTAAGATTATAACTTGTTATTCAAAATACAGGTTGTTACAGCCCAACTGCACAAATAAAATCTATGTTTGATTGTTTGAAACCCCACACGGGTATCGGGATGATATTTGACGTACACTAATCCCGATTGTTTAGTTGTATGTCGATCGATTGATTGACAGACTGTTATAAGCGTTGAATATTTATATTTGATGCTTATACAGTGTGGAATGCACTTTGGATGATGGTTGATTATTCATCTTTGTTGATATATACCTGTGTTGTAGAAAATCCATATAATTAACATTATATGGTAATTGATTGGGCCTCATTCCAGTTTAGAGGTAGAAATATTTGAAAAAGAAATATTTGAATAGAAATATTTGAAATAGAAATATTCGAAATGGAATATTTGAAAATATGAATATATGAAGCCGTGTTGACTAGATTTACGCCATTTTGACGTGAACGATATTTATATCGATTTTATTCATTTTATAATGAACATCAAAAGTGATTTCAAAATCTGATATTTTGAATAGAAATAAATTCGAATTAAATTGAAATAGAATTGAAATTCGAATTAAATTGAAATAGACTTGAAATTCGAATTAAATTAAAATAGAATTGAAATCGTTTGAATGAATTCGAATTGAAATTGAATAGAAGTGAATTCGAATGGAAATTGAATAGAAGTGAATCCGAATTGAAATTGAATAGAAGTGAATCCGAATTGAAATGGAATAGAAGTGAATCCGAATTGAAATTGAATAGAATTAATTTCGAATTAAATTGAATAGAAATGAATTTGAATTGAAATTGAATAGAAATGAATTCGAATTGAAATTGAATAGAAAACGAAATTGAATTGAATTGAAATGAATTTAAAACGATGTATAAAGCACGTTTTGAATTGAAATCGACGAAGTATATATTATATATATTATATATACTATATAATGGCCTGAATAGAACGCGCCGCGCTACGGCAGTTCGCGAATCTCGACCATTGACTTCGAACGGATATTACGGGAGATCCGACTGTCGGATTCTCCTAAAACCAAAATCGTTGGGTTCGTATCGAAAAGAGCTTTCTAACGAATATTAGAAATTTGAAAACTAACGGTTGAATTTGGAATTATGTCCATATCAAATTTGAAAAAGGTCGTTATAAGTGCAGTTCGATGGCCGTTGATGGAAATCGACTGTACGGGCCTTGATAAAATTATTAAAAATAGTAATAATTTGTGTAAAATCATAAGAAATGATTTGTGAAGAATTGGGATGAAAAACTCCATATTTGAAAAGATAAAAATAGATTTTTATCGAAATGAACTAGTTTTGAACTAGAATAGTAATTTATTTATTATTAAAATAAATAAAGTGAGTTTGAAATGGTTTTGAAATATAACCAGAATTTCCAATAATTGAATTGGAATGGATTTGAATCGAAATTGTCTTTGGAATATTTCGATGTTGGATTTCGTGTTTATACAGATGTTGTTATGGAAATTTGAAAGATGTATATATATATATATATATATATTGTTATTTCCAATACGATATTTGTTGGTCGTAGAATTTGATGTTGAATATAAGCCGATATATTTTCTATTCAGAGCCTTGTATTTAGTATCAAATGAGATTTGGGTTTGTCGTGAATGGTGTCTTCATTAACACTGTTCTTAAGCCCAGTTGAGAAAAGATTAAATCTTTTATTTAGATTTAATGAAGTGTACCAATTAAATGATACTTAATTGGAATTGAATTGATATTGATTTTTGGTTTTATCGTGAATAGTTTTTTAAATAACACTTGTTCTTTAACCCGATAATTGATGGAAAGTGATTTTGGGTTTATCGTGAACCGTGTTTTAAATGACACTGATTCTTTAACCTAGTTAAAGATTAAAACTAAGTGGAGTTTTAATGAATCTTCGATTAGATTGAAAAGATCGGGAATGGAGTATCACCAGTTTTACTCCAGGCGATTGTTAAATCTTTAATTAGATTTAAACGTGAAATGGTAATTGAATTTACCGATAACACTGTGGTGTTAGATATGAAGTATAGCCAGTTTTACTTCATGGGATGAATAGGTTGGGATTGGGAAATTAAAATAAATGATTACTTCGGTGTGGTTCGAAATCCCGACTAGTTTGAATTGATATTGAAAGAAGATTAAAGAATAAATTTAAAGAATTTATCTTTGATAAAATTAATGGGAACCTTTCACAAAATATAAGAATATTTGAATAAAAGAATATTCTGAATTGGAATGAGGCGTATGTTGTGTTTGTGTAACACGTGTTTATTATATATATACGCGAGTTGTTCAGAAAGACCGGGTTTATCCCATTCTGAATAACTGATTCGACGTGGTGTCGAAGATGAAGACGGTGGTTGAAGAGCGGAGGTCTTCACGTCGTTTGGGTAATTACTGATGATCTTGATTGGGCTGTACAGCCAAGAAGATGGAAATAGTTGGTGATCGTCCAGACGTACTTGGAGATCGATGGATATGCGGGGTACTAGGTGCCTCCTGTTTCGTTCAGACCCAGAACGGACTTGTAAGTGGACTGTGTGTCTGACATTGGATTTTAGTCTGTGTGATTGATTTCTATTAAATATATATCTGTTAGGCGGCGGAGAATTTATTCTCTTGCTTAACGCCCTTTTCTGAGACGTACGAGCTTAGGGGTTATATACTGATGGATATCAAACGCATAGAGTGAATTGCCTGTGTCGCATGCCTAAGTGGCAAATGATCAAGGCTTCTGTTGAAAAGCAAAGTCTTGTGGTTGATGATCAAAGCGCCGCCTGTGTGGCATAGCTTTGTGTAACGTGAATTTGCGAGCCTCACACCCCGGTTGTGAACTAGAAACGGGAGAGGACCTCAAGGAGGACATGCGTTTCTTTCTAGCTAGGGTGGTGTCAGTGACCTACCAGCCCTGACATTTATATACTTTTCACCTGTGTGGTTGTTGCTGTTGCGAGGCGCCTCGGTTAGATTGGACGATCCGGGTCCGATGGAGCCATTCGTTGGCTCATTTACGCCCCAAAGGGCGGAAAAACGTAGTGTTCAGGAATTTTAATCCACATCTGTGGACCGGCCCTGTCGCTCCAAGGCTTGCCTGCGCGCTTGCCTGAGGCTCGGGCTAGAGAGTCTCGAATCGGTTGAGGACTATCTTTTGCCTCGGTTCATAGATGGAAATCCAACTTCCAAATACGTGACATTGGCGGTTTTATTTGTAGAGCCTAGTATGGCGACGTAGTGGGATGGGGCGCTTATGCCGTCTATGATTGATACTTATGATTTGAAGTTGTTTTATACACTATGCACTTATGATAGTATCAAATGATTTGTTTTAAACGTATCAAGCATTCTTGGCTATTATAAGGTAAAAACCCTATCCTCCGGCTTGCGTTGCATTGTGCGATGGGACCTGGGTCTTATAATAGCTTCATTTTTCTTTATTTAGCATTGTGCTGTTTGTTTTATGCACTGGTATTCTTGGGAGGAAACCCGTTTCGTGTTATACGGCATGGTCCCTTGATTTACCTAACTTTGAAAATAAAGATTAATAACTGTTTTAGTTCTCACACCAGTCCCATGACTGACCTGGAGTTTATTGTTTTAACCTAAACTCCGGGTGCCCTTATTTCGTCATGGGCAGCTAGTAGTTTTGGTTTTGCAGATTTATATTCACAGGATCCTGGTTTACAGCTGGAATGATATCCGGAAAGCTTTGTATCCGTATATCGCTTCTAGTTGTGTATTGTATTAATTTTCCGCTGCGATGTATTTAAATGTAATTTAAATCTCTGATAATTCTGTGTAATATTCATTTATACTCTGTATATTCTTGTATTCTGATGTATTGTTGTAAATACAATGAAATGTTCTTCCGTCCGCGTTCTGATTTGTCTTGTCCTCACAGTAATTCGTTCTTTCTCTTCTCTTCGGAGACCGGGGAAGTTCGGGTCACTTCATTTTGGTATCAGAGCTTTGGTTTACCAAGCTCAGAGAACAGGACACATTAGAACCATACGAAAGATTTCATCAGATATTGGATTAGTAATATCCAATGGGAATGACTCGTTAGAGATGGGATCAGTAGTATCCTAGAACGAGTGTGAAGAGTATATTTTTAAAAGTAAAAACAAGTTTTGTTTTGAAATTTAAATCACTTATTCGTATTTGATCATTTATTTTAAATTGATTTAGACAATCCGATATATAAAGATTTTGCATATACGTCTTGCAAACGTGTATGTGAAGTTTTAATATACTGGATAGATATAGAATCACACTCTAGTCGCCCGGAGACGATTCTGATGATAGTCTAGACATCATCAGAATTGGTTTTCGAGTTTCGAAGGTGTGATATCTATATATTTCTATTAGACTGGTGTGAGAACCAAAATTAGATAGGGCTTATTGTTGTGATTTGGCATCAAAAATGTGATTTTTGACTATATATCAAAGTTATGAATTTAAAAAGCTAATCAACTAATTGATTGCTGATTGTGTTGTTTAATTATTGTTTGATTCATAAATTTGAACCATATAGCCAATTTGAACCAAATAGTGAATTGTATTGAAATTAGTCGCATTTTCTTGCATATACATGTACTTACATTGAACAGGTCATAGCAAAGAGGCTAGAGCAGAAGAATAAAATTGTTTGCCCGACAAATAGGTACATGTTTATCATAATTTACTGTTTTGTTTGGGTGATGATGATTTTATGAGCCGATTGGCTTTTTCTTTTTCTTTTTGAGATCAGAAGGCCTATATGGAAATTTCGGGATTTTCCCGTGCTCCCGGTGTAGGGGAGGTTATGGCGAAATTTTTCGGAAATTTAGGGTGTTAGCCAAATTTTTGAAAAATTTGAAAAGTTCTTAGAAACTGAAAAGTTGAAGAACTTAAGCCGTAATCAAAATAATGAAAGTTGAGTTGATTAGTTAAACAACTTTCGGCTTTGTTCCTTTTCGGGGACGAAAAGTTTTAAGTGGGGGAGATTGTAATAACCCGGAAATCTGGGCTAGTTTAAAATTTTGATTTTGGCAATTTTAGCGAATTTTGATTATTTAAAATGAATTATTTTAAATAAAAATGACAAGAAATTTATTTTGAATAGAATTTGACGTATATATTTATATACGTCGTTGTTAGAATATAATAATTTTATTTTAATTATAAAAGGAATTGAAAATGGCGCGGTAGTTCGATAATTCGATTTCAAACTTCAAATGAATGTACCGGGTGCAAAATAAACCAGATTTTAGTGAAACCAAAAATATTTGAATCTAATTGATAATATCTTTCCAACGAATCCGAAAAATCAAAATTTCATAGCGGGGATCAAAAGATATGTCCAGTTGAAATTTCTGAATAGTCGCTATGGAATTCAGGCCCTTAAAAATGGAAATTTTGCAAACGATCTCGGATTTCGACGAAACTTCTTTTGTTGGGTCCGAGATGTCCAATTATTGCTAGGTTTCAAATTTCATAATTTTTCGAATCAAAATGTGAGAGTGGCAAAGGAAAACGTGTTTGACCAGTTTTAGTTGATTTTAATCGACTGGAAAATGGCCATTTTTCAAACGGTCTCAGAATTCGACGAAACTAGTTTTGTTAGGACCGTATCGTCGATACGAAGCTAGAAAATACTTTTCGGGAATTTTTAAAGTTCGTATGTGACCCCAGTAAATTGAAATGCGCGTTCAAATTCAATATATGGAGTTATATGTTGATTTTGACGAAAACTGATCGAAACGATCGAATCAGCTTACAGTACATATCGCATTGTGTTTGGAATGGGGGTAATACGCTATGTACGACAAGCGGTGGGCCTCGTTTAGAGGTCGAAAATAAAAGTTGATTTTTGGGGGATAATTAAATAAAATAATTAAAAAAAAAACTTCCTCTCTCCTCTTCCTTTATTCATTCTGGCCCTGTGATGACCCGAAAATCCGGTAGAATTTGAGCTGACTAAATAACACAAGTCCAACCCAAATAAATCAGAAATTCGAACCATCATTAGAAAGAAGTTAGAGGATGAGGATAGATAAGATAGAAAATTAGAATAGAAGAAGAAGAAGAACACAACATCAGAGTAACACGAATCTCACAGCGGAACGAATAACATATAATAGATAACATATCCTTGAAATATACATCTGTATTTGAAATATACATCATTATCAAAGTACAACACTTACAACACAACGGATCAACTATAACTGGATAACGCTGAAGCCTCCTGCTCCAAGCTCCTTTAGATATATCTGAAAAATCCTGAACTACTTGACTGCCTATACAAATTTAGGCACCCAAGAGTTTAGGGAAAACAACAAAGTAAACTCCGGGTCAGTCATGGGACTGGTATGAGTAAAACATTTTAAAAACAGTTCGAACAAGTAAACGATATCTCATAAGACCACGCCGCATAACGGAACGGGTTTTTCCCTTATGAGAATCCAAAATATCTTTATATCAAAAACCTTTTGATATTATAATAATGTCTATATCAAGTAGATAACATTCTAGTGGAAACGCTTGCATCTCACGTTCCACATATATAATTTACAATCAAAACCGCAAGCACGTATTGGGTAATGGATTTCCAACTATGACAAGGTATGGAATCACCTTCCGATCAGTGTACTCTAGGAACGATACACTGGAGTTCAACAAGAACATCTTGCAACTCAGCCACACATGACCGACCACTCATTTCGCTTGAGTGTATCGAATGTATATCACCAACGGTTGGGATCAGCAACCGTTCCCGTATATATATATGGGACAGCATTGATAGATTAAAGAAGCAAATGAATATTCTCTAGATAGGTGATTATACACCCTAATAGGTGCGACCTACATAGCCATGCTGCCTGCCCGATTTTTGTCATTTCCTGGTTGTTGAGGCCAGAGGTTACGCTGTATCATCACATCAGATTCACTTCGAATGCCACATTGTCAGATCCATCGAAAATCACTAATTGACGTCTACAACAGTACATTACGTGTTAGCTAAAGAAGTGCCCTTCTCCGCTTCCACTCTTGGTACGGTTGAAGAAATCAATGTACGTGACCTTTCTGGAAATACTCTGTCAGACATTCATCCATACAAGTCACCCAGGAACAGGATGGACTGAAGGCACTATTTCTATTAATAGAAAAAGTCCTTGCACTCTACTCCGTCTTCGATTATCTTTATATAATCTGATTCGCACGCTACTGCCGAAATGGAGTGGTTCTTCGGATAATAATCCAACCGGTCTCTCCATATTGACAACGATGGTCAAAACTTCGATAGTCTGTGATTTAACTATCGAATAAAAACAAGTGTTTCGATAGTCGATGATTTAACTATCAAATAAAACAAGTGTTCATCCAAACATCCAACAATCATTGAACCTTTAATTAATATTCTATTAATTAAATCTCTTCTCTAGTTCTTTATCAATATTTGTTAACCAAATATTTTCAATAACCATGTTGGCCTTTTACGTTATTTGGAAAACATTTCCATATATCGCCTTCTTTTATTTTCTAAACTTTTTAGAAAATATCTTTTATTTATAATTGGAAAATACTCCAATTACTTATCTCTTTTCCGACTCATTTATTTCTATACTTAGGAAACGTTCATTATTCTATTTCCAAGCTTTGCACATATTTGGGTTAAAACAGATGTTGTGTAAAACATCGTTACGACAACCCAAATACAGTATTTAACTAACTCTTATTCCACATTGATCTTCGAGCCTGAATCTTGCTACTTATCGGTATATCATGAAATCAACCAAGTTGGGGTATAATTACCTCTCAGACCTTGACTGAATACATTTAACGTCAAAACAGACAAGACTACTTACTCGAATAATCAATACCATACAACTGATTATTCACCTTTAAACACATATACATTTTCTCTTTCTATTCCTACTAGATTTTATTCCTAGTCTTCCTTTTTGATTATACTATTCTATTTCTAAGTTCGTTTCTTATCGACTTCTATATATTTTGATTTGTTAATTTCTAATTATCAAATTATCTTAAAAATATTCTATCTTCTTAAATTCTCGGAAAAATTCGCCATAACCTCCTTTGTACCGGGAGCATCGGGAAATTTCAAATAGCTTTCCCGGTCCTTCTTATCTCAAAAAGAAAAAAAACGAAAAAAAAGAAAAAGCCAAGCGGCTTGCCGATACGGCGCATAAAATCTCATATGGAAATTAAATACGTACCTTTTTGTCGGGCATTCTATTTATTTCACTTCTATACTTTATTCCATACCTGTCTCCTGTATGTCTATACCTGTCCAATCTATTTTAACTATACCAATCGTTTTAACTCAATTTGTTAATTAAATCTGTTACTTAACTTCTTAGTATAATCCACTTCAATTTATCCAAATCTATTTATTTAGATCCCATTTGAATTTCTATATTCAAATTCCATTTGAAATACTATATTCAAATTCTATAGTTAAACTACATTTGAATTCTATATTTCAAATTCTATTCAATTCCTTATATTCAAAGTCCATTTGAATTCTCTGCATTATTTATAAACAACGTTTATAACTTCAATTCAAATCCCACCTTTCCATTTATAAACAACGTTTATAAATTCAATTCAAATCCCATATTTTCATTTATAAACAACGTTTATAAATTCGATCCAAATCCTATCTTCCATTTATAAACAACGTTTATAAATTCGATCACTTGTTTTATATACCTTCAAAACAAGTTAATATTTTCTATAGTTTTAAAGTCCATTTGAATTCTATATTCAAATTCTATATTCAAAGTCTATTTGAATTCTATATTCAAATTCTATCGTTTAAAGTCCATTTGAATTCTATATTCAAATTCTATAGTTTAAAGTCCATTTGAATATCTCTGCATTATTTATAAACAACGTTTATAACTTCAATTCAAATCTCATCTTTTCATTTATAAACAAAGTTTATAAATTCAATTCAAATCCCATCTTTTCATTTATAAACAAAGTTTATAAATTCAATATTCGTTCATACATATTCAAAACAAGTTAATGTTTTCTATAGTTCATTTAAAATTCAAATTCTATTTATAAAAATAGAATTCCCCTTTTAAATTTCAAATACCCTTTTCGATATTTTTATAAATCAATATTCAAGCCACATTGATATTTTAAACAATCAAATCAACCAATTTTCAATCATTTGATTTTTAACACATCATATATGAATATATATGAAATCAAACAAACAACAACATATAATATATTTTTGAGGAATCCAGTTGGATTCCTCCAACCTGTTTTCCTGCATCCACAGATGTTAGCACATAAATAATACCTATCCTGCTTCGAGGCAGGATATCGCGGTATGAAGGTCATCCACTAATCATAGCGTGGGGCGTATAGGGTAATCATCCGCTATGAAACTGCGGGCATCCGCTAATGATACTGCGGGAATCCAACCAATCATCAACCCAATATATATATAATAGTCAACCAATCCTAGATAACTAATATATTTTTAACAGCAATAGGTAAATATTTAAATGCGTCCAACCATCAACAAAACAACCAACAATTTATTTTAAATGCTAAAATAATTTAACTGAGTGAGAATTTACTCACCCGATTTTTAATTTGCCTATCCATTTTGACTTCAAAATTAATTCCAGCCTACATCTTCCCCAGCTATGAATTTTCTCGAGTTGATTATCTTGTACCTTACTTTGCAAGCCATGCGATCATTTCCCGACAGCTCCAACTATGTCAATTTCCCTCTTGGACTTTTCGTCGAACACCTGGACTGCCCTAACTGTTTATGACCTTGCTGGTCACGCACACCCCTCCTAATTTTACCACCTCAGTCCCTTTCAGATCCGCATCCGCCTCCACAACATCAGCTCCGAAATTCCCTGGTTGACTCCCCAACGTCCTACCGTCTACAGGACTAGCGCCCTAACCCTGACACCATCAATACCACGTCGAGCCCCTCCTTTCACCTCCTCGAACTCGTTTGCGTCCCTTGTTTTCAATTCCAACATCATAAACCCCATCGCGAGCTTCGGTTTCCACCTCGAGCGCGCCTGTATCTCGAGTAGCCCCATCCTGACATCGATCTCGATTTTGATTTGGAGGCCGGCATTTTAATTTTAAAGGTTCGGATTCTTTTTATGAGTCGAAGAGTAAAAATGGTATGGCTTTGCTTTGGTTTATCTGAGGAACGATAAATAGGGAAAAGGATTTGGCAAAGGGGAAGCCACATTTTGTTTGAGTTTGTGGTGATAGAGGAAGGTACGGTTTCTTTGTTTTGTGGTAGGAAGAGAAGACACGGCAGGTTTTGTTTGGGGGTATAAGGAGTGTCACGGGGATGGTTTCGGCCCACACCAAAAAGAAATTTACTTTTAAAGTATTTTATTTTATTTTAAATCAGTATCCTTTAAATTAAAATATCTCATGATTTCAGACTCCTCTCTGAACACAACAACTGATGATTTTAGGGTAATACCCCTATTTCGGACACACTGGGATAGGTCACGAAGTCCAGTTCGATCATCCCGAACAGATATTAATTTAAATCGATTTAATTTAAATTTCAAACCATTTAAATTCTTCGATAATTATTGAATATTATTATTCTAATTCAAACAGAATTATGTATTGATTATTGGAACTGTTTTCAAATCAGTTTTCACTTCGAATTCAGTTATTCGCTGATTCCTTATTTTGATAATTTAATATATAAGATATTAAATCGAAATCGTTATTTAAATCGATGACATAAATATAAAAATTCATTTATATTATCAACTAAATATTTAAATCCATTCTAAATATTTAAAATTAGTTGGTCGAAATCCCGGGTCATTACAATCTTCCCCACTTAAAATAATTTCGTCCTCGAAATTGCTAAGGTAGAAAAAGTGCTACAAACCCATTAACTTTTCAAAATCTTATTTATGTTGATACTCAACATTTCAAACTTCCTTACGTAACTCTCTTTCGAATAAATCCCTATTCGATAACTCCTCCCTTCGAATAACTATATTCGATAATCTCTCTTTCGAATAACTAGATTCGAAAAACTTTCTTCGAATAAACTATATTCGATTTACTCTATTAAATTTACTTTATTTGATTAGCTCTATTGGATTTAACTCTTATCGATTAACTCCATCGAATAACTAAATTCGATAACTCCTTCGAATAACCAATATTCTATAACTCACTTCGATTAAACTAATCGATAACTCTTTTCGATTAAACTATAATCGATAACTCATTTCGATTAACAAATAATCGATAACTCATTTCGATTAACTAATAATCGACAACTCCTTCCGAATAACCAAATTCGATAATTTCTTTCGAATAAACTATATTTGATAACTCCTTCGAATAACCAATATTCTATAACTCACTTTAATTCTATTCGAATAACTCATATTTGATTTAACTCCATCCGCTTGACGCTAGATCGCAGCGATCACAATGGTTACACCTGATTTCCCCAGGAAACATCCGACCGTCCTAGGCTATCTGCAGCCCTGCGAATTACGCTAGCAGTCGTACGAAATGGCAAATTATCCTGAGTAACTATGTTTGACTAACTCTATCTCAATACTATATTCGATCAACTTTAATTGAATAACTATCATTCAATTAAATTCTAATTCGATTTAACTATGTTCAATTTACTCTATCTGGTTAACTCTTTCTCTAATCGATTTATTCTAACTCTAATCGATTATTTCTAACTCTATTCGACTTCTCCTGTCCGAATAACTCCTATTGGATAAAGTTTATTCATTTATAAAGATTTACTTTTAGTAATGGTTCTTCACTTTATAAATGTTTTCTTTAATACGTTACTTCACTTATACAAGTGTTGTATACCCCTTCTATTTTAAAACTATCGGTGTTAAAAACCAATATCTCCCCTCTATATATTCCATTTATCGAATGATAAATATCTAATTTAATTTATAAACTGTTATTTATAAATTAATCTTTTCTATTTATCTGTTAAAACAGATTTCCATTTTCTATTCATCTTCTGAATATTCCTTTGATTAAATTCTATTTATTTAACAAATAAATATCTCATTGTATAACATTCTATTTATTTAACAAATAAATATTTCCATTGAATCTATTTGTAAATGTTTTACAAATATTTCTGTTCTAAATTCTAATTGTAAATGTTTTAACAAATATTTCTCCTTCTATTTTCTAATTGTAAATGTTTTGACAAATATTTCTCCTTCTATTTGTTTGCACATAACTTCCTTTGTATTTATTTTACAAATATATTTCCTTTATATTTGTTTTACAAATATATTTTCTTTTATACTCTTTTGGGTTTTTCCTTTTATTCACACC
This sequence comes from Allium sativum, assembly GCA_030737875.1. Lineage (NCBI taxonomy): Eukaryota > Viridiplantae > Streptophyta > Magnoliopsida > Asparagales > Amaryllidaceae > Allium > Allium sativum. The sequence continues at coordinate 777,325,901 of CM060919.1, read as the reverse complement.
CAATTCATATTTCATTCACATTGATTTTACTCAATTTATTCATTTCGATCCATTTAACTTACCTAAGTTAAATTTTCAATCATTCAAATTCCCATTAACTACTTGCTAATTAACCGTTTTTCCTATTTCACCTTTTTTATTTGAATATACTTGTTCAAATATATGTCAACTTAATTATAAACTAATCTAATTATATTCTCAACACGAGTTATATATTCGATTTCGAATATAAATTCTCAATCTCTTTCACTTATCCAAAAACCCAATTTCGACTCAAATTTCCCTTAACTAATTATCCTCCAATTTAGTTAATCCTATTTAACCATTTAAAATATGATTTTTGTCTTAAAAATCATTTTACTTACTTCACTGGAGTTCATATTTATTTTATAACTCAAGTCTATATTTTCCTCATGGCCATTCGGATTTTATTTACTTTTAAAATCCTTTTACTTAGATATATATAAACCATTGTGGTTTTTAATGGTTTCTGGCGCTGCTTTTCTAAAAATTTGATTTTGACATATCTCAAAATCTATACGACGAAATCCAGATTTTTCTCTTTCATTAGAAAACTATTGTTCAACCGGTCCCGATGATTATTGTTTCAAAGAATTCCGACTTCAATTGAGTTCTGTATACTAAATTGAAGTTCGAATCGCCAATTTACGAACTGCCTCGCTACGGCGAGCTCGTTTTAATTATATTTATAAATATAAACGTTTTAACTTTGTTTATAATAATTTCAACTCCATTCTGATATATTTTCAATATATATCCAATCCATTTCACATAAGATTCCCAATCTATTTCACTACTATTTGAAATTCTATATATTTACAATATTCAAATTCCATTTGAATTTCTTTATTCCAACTCATTTGAATTCCCTTCTATTCAATTTCTATTTGTATTTTCTTCTATTCAAATTCTAATTCAACTTCTTATCTTCAAATTCTATTTGAATTTCTTATCTTAAATTTCTATTTGAAATCCTTTATTCAAAACCCATTTCAAATCCCTTATTCAAATTCCATTTGAAATCCTTTATTCGATTTCTATTTAAACTCCTTTGTTCAATCTCAATTTGAAATCCTTTGAATTCAAATTCTATTTTAACTCCTTTGAATTCAAATTCTATTTCAAACTTTATATTTTATTTGAAATTCTATTTAACCATATTCCATTTGAATTCTAATATTCAAATCTCTATTTGACTTTTCTTTATTCAAATCCATTTGAATTCCTTTGAATTCAAATTCCATTTCAATTTTTCTTATACAATTTCTATTTGAATTTTCTTTATTCAAAATCATTTGAATTCCTTTGAATTCAAATTCTATTTCAATTCTATTTGAATTATATATATATTCAAATTCCTTTATTTAACTTCTATTTGAAATCTATATTTCAATTCCCATTTCAAAATTCCTCTGAAGTAATATAAATATATACATATATTTATATCTATCTCAAATTAAAAACTTTTGAATTTTAAAACAACTTGTTTCTTTTCAAACAAATTTCCATCAAAACTTTTCTAAGGCAGCAATTCATCACTTAGAAACTTGAAAATGAACACTGATGATGTTGCGACCATCATCAGAATTATTTCCCAGCTACTGAATGAGTCCAGTGCTATATTTCTTTCAAACTCCATTTAGAAAAATATTTTCCAAACTCCCAGGATTTTAAATTCTGAATTCTGGTTGGAATTCAATTTCAATTTCATCTCCTTTGTATATTTGATTTCATATACAAATTCCATTGGTTGTATATATAACTATTTCAGTTTTTATAATCTCATTCGATTATAATCCTAACAATCAACTTAACTATTTGAAAACAATATCGTGTCCAATCTTCTGTTCAAGTGTTTATAAATTCCTATCGACTTCGTGGCGTCCCACGATTCGACCAAAATTTATAATCCACTCAACAGACTAGTCAACACAATATAAAACAGTTTTTATATCAAATAACAAATACGCTCTCTCGTATATATATACACTCAACTCATTCTAGGATACTACTGATCCTATCTCTAATGAGCACATTCCAACAAGCCTAGGTATTCGCTCAACCTAAGCTCTGATACCAAATGTGATAACCCGAAAATCCGGTAGAATTTGAGCTGACTAAATAACACAAGTCCAAACCAAATAACACAGAAATTCGAACCATTATTAGAAAGAAGTTAGAGGATGAGGATAGATAAGATAGAAAATTAGAATAGAAGAAGAAGAAGAACACAACATCAGAGTAACACGAATCTCACAGCGGAACGAATAACATATAATAGATAACATATCCTTGAAATATACATCTGTATTTGAAATATACATCATTATCAAAGTACAACACTTACAACACAACGGAACAACTATAACTGGATAACGCTGAAGCCTCCTGCTCCAAGCTCCTTTAGATATATCTGAAAAATCCTGAACTACTTGACTGCCCGTACAAATTTAGGCACCCAAGAGTTTAGGGAAAACAACAAAGTAAACTCCGGGTCAGTCATGGGACTGGTATGAGTAAAACAGTTTAAAAACAGTTCGAACAAGTAAACGATATCTCATAAGACCACGCCGCATAACGGAACGGGTTTTTCCCTTATGAGAATCCAAAATATCTTTATATCAAAAACCTTTTGACATTATAATAATGTCTATATCAAGTAGATAACAATCTAGTGGAAACGCTTGCATCTCACGTTCCACATATATAATTTACAATCAAAACCGCAAGCACGTATTGGGTAATGGATTTCCAACTATGACAAGGTATGGAATCACCTTCCGATCAGTGTACTCTAGGAACGATACACTGGAGTTCAACAAGAACATCTTGCAACTCAGCCACACATGACCGACCACTCATTTCGCTTGAGTGTATCGAATGTATATCACCAACGGTTGGGATCAGCAACCGTTCCCGTATATATATATGGGACAGCATTGATAGATTAAAGAAGCAAATGAATATTCTCTAGATAGGTGATTATACACCCTAATAGGTGCGACCTACATAGCCATGCTGCCTGCCCGATTTTTGTCATTTCCTGGTTGTTGAGGCCAGAGGTTACGCTGTATCATCACATCAGATTCACTTCGAATGCCACATTGTCAGATCCATCGAAAATCACTAATTGACGTCTACAACAGTACATTACGTGTTAGCTAAAGAAGTGCCCTTCTCCGCTTCCACTCTTGGTACGGTTGAAGAAATCAATGTACGTGACCTTTCTGGAAATACTCTGTCAGACATTCATCCATACAAGTCACCCAGGAACAGGATGGACTGAAGGCACTATTTCTATTAATAGAAAAAGTCCTTGCACTCTACTCCGTCTTCGATTATCTTTATATAATCTGATTCGCACGCTACTTCCGATATGGAGTGGTTCTTCGGATAATAATCCAACCGGTCTCTCCATATTGACAACGATGGTCAAAACTTCGATAGTCTGTGATTTAACTATCGAATAAAAACAAGTGTTTCGATAGTCGATGATTTAACTATCGAATAAAACAAGTGTTCATCCAAACATCCAACAATCATTGAACCTTTAATTAATATTCTATTAATTAAATCTCTTCTCTAGTTCTTTATCAATATTTGTTAACCAAATATTTTCAATAACCATATTGGCCTTTTACGTTATTTGGAAAACATTTCCATATATCGCCTTCTTTTATTTTCTAAACTTTTTAGAAAATATCTTTTATTTATAATTGGAAAATACTCCAATTACTTATCTCTTTTCCGACTCATTTATTTCTATACTTAGGAAACGTTCATTATTCTATTTCCAAGCTTTGCACATATTTGGGTTAAAACAGATGTTGTGTAAAACATCGTTACGACAACCCAAATACAGTATTTAACTAACTCTTATTCCACATTGATCTTCGAGCCTGAATCTTGCTACTTATCGGTATATCATGAAATCAACCAAGTTGGGGTATAATTACCTCTCAGACCTTGACTGAATACATTTAACATCAAAACAGACAAGACTACTTACTCGAATAATCAATACCATACAACTGATTATTCACCTTTAAACACATATACATTTTCTCTTTCTATTCCTACTAGATTTTATTCCTAGTCTTCCTTTTTGATTATACTATTCTATTTCTAAGTTCGTTTCTTATCGACTTCTATATATTTTGATTTGTTAATTTCTAATTATCAAATTATCTTAAAAATATTCTATCTTCTTAAATTCCCGGAAAAATTCGCCATAAGCTCCTTTGTACCGGGAGCATTGGGAAATTTCAAATAGCTTTCCCGGTCCTTCTTATCTCAAAAAGAAAAAAAAGCCAAGCGGCTTGCCGATACGACGCATAAAATCTCATATGGAAATTAAATACGTACCTTTTTGTCGGGCATTCTATTTATTTCACTTCTATACTTTATTCCATACCTGTCTTCTGTATGTCTATACCTGTCCAATCTATTTTAACTATACCAATCGTTTTAACTCAATTTGTTAATTAAATCTGTTACTTAACTTCTTAGTCTAATCCACTTCTATTTATCCAAATCTATTTATTTAGATCCCATTTGAATTTCTATATTCAAATTCCATTTGAAATACTATATTCAAATTCTATAGTTAAACTCCATTTGAATTCTATATTTCAAATTCTATTCAATTCCTTATATTCAAAGTCCATTTGAATTCACTGCATTATTTATAAACAACGTTTATAACTTCAATTCAAATCCCACCTTTCCATTTATAAACAACATTTATAAATTCAATTCAAATCCCATATTTTCATTTATAAACAACGTTTATAAATTCGATCCAAATCCTATCTTCCATTTATAAACAACGTTTATAAATTCGATCACTTGTTTTATATACCTTCAAAACAAGTTAATATTTTCTATAGTTTTAAAGTCCATTTGAATTCTATATTCAAATTCTATATTCAAAGTCTATTTGAATTCTATATTCAAATTCTATCGTTTAAAGTCCATTTGAATTCTATATTCATATTCTATAGTTTAAAGTCCATTTGAATATCTCTGCATTATTTATAAACAACGTTTATAACTTCAATTCAAATCTCATCTTTTCATTTATAAACAAAGTTTATAAATTCAATTCAAATCCCATCTTTTCATTTATAAACAAAGTTTATAAATTCAATATTCGTTCATACATATTCAAAACAAGTTAATGTTTTCTATAGTTCATTTAAAATTCAAATTCTATTTATAAAAATAGAATTCCCCTTTTAAATTTCAAATACCCTTTTCGATATTTTTTTAAATCAATATTCAAGCCCCATTGATATTTTAAACAATCAAATCAACCAATTTTCAATCATTTGATTTTTAACACATCATATATGAATATATATGAAATCAAACAAACAACAACAAATAATATATTTTTGAGGAATCCAGTTGGATTCCTCCAACCTGTTTCCTGCATCCACAGATGTTAGCACATAAATAATACCTATCCTGCTTCGAGGCAGGATATCGCGGTATGAAGGTCATCCACTAATCATAGCGTGGGGCGTATAGGGTAATCATCCGCTATGAAACTGCGGGCATCCGCTAATGATACTGCGGGAATCCAACCAATCATCAACCCAATATATATATAATAGTCAACCAATCCTAGATAACTAATATATTTTTAACAGCAATAGGTAAATATTTAAATGCGTCCAACCATCAACAAAACAACCAACAATTTATTTTAAATGCTAAAATAATTTAAATGAGTGAGAATTTACTCACCCGATTTTTAATTTGCCTATCCATTTTGACATCAAAATTAATTCCAGCCTACATCTTCCCCAGCTATGAATTTTCTCGAGTTGATTATCTTGTACCTTACTTTGCAAGCCATGCGATCATTTCCCGATAGCTCCAACTATGTCAATTTCTCTCTTGGACTTTTCGTCGAACACCTGGACTGCCCTAACTGTTTATGACCTTGCTGGTCACGCACACCCCTCCTGATTTTACCACCTCAGTCCCTTTCAGATCCGCATCCGCCTCCACAACATCAGCTCCGAAATTCCCTGGCTGACTCCCCAACGTCCTACCGTCTACAGGACTAGCGCCCCAACCCTGACACCATCAATACCACGTCGAGCCCCTCCTTTCACCTCCTTGAACTCGTTTGCGTCCCTTGTTTCCAATTCCAACATCATAAACCCCATCGCGAGCTTCGGTTTCCACCTCGAGCGCGCCTGTATCTCGAGTAGCCCCATCCTGACATCGATCTCGATTTTGATTTGGAGGCCGCATTTTAATTTTAGAGGTTCGGATTCTTTTTATGAGTCGAAGAGTAAAAATGGTATGGCTTTGCTTTGGTTTATCTGAGGAACGATAAATAGGGAAAAGGATTTGGCAAAGGGGAAGCCACGTTTTGTTTGAGTTTGTGGTGATAGAGGAAGGTACGGTTTCTTTGTTTTGTGGTAGGAAGAGAAGACACGGCAGGTTTTGTTTGGGGGTATAAGGAGTGTCACGGGGATGGTTTCGGCCCACACCAAAAAGAAATTTACTTTTAAAGTATTTTATTTTATTTTAAATCAGTATCCTTTAAATTAAAATATCTCATGATTTCAGACTCCTCTCTGAACACAACAACTGACGATTTTAGGGTAATACCCCTATTTCGGACACACTGGGATAGGTCACGAAGTCCAGTTCGATCATCCCGAACAGATATTAATTTAAATCGATTTAATTTAAATTTCAAACCATTTAAATTCTTCGATAATTATTGAATATTATTATTCTAATTCAAACAGAATTATGTATTGATTATTGGAACTGTTTTCAAATCAGTTTTCACTTCGAATTCAGTTATTCGCTGATTCCTTATTTTGATAATTTAATATATACGATATTAAATCGAAATCGATATTTAAATCGATAACATAAATATAAAAATTCATTTATATTATCAACTAAATATTTAAATCCATTCTAAATATTTATAATTAGTTGGTCGAAATCTCGGGTCATTACAGCCCCCCCCTTCGTTCATTCAGATCGACGAAGAAAGAAAAAAAACAAATCGCGCTGCCCACCACCGCGCTACCAGACGCCGCCGCCACTACCTGTACCTCGCCCCCACCTCCGATCAGAAGCCGCACCCCCTGCCTCTCCCTCTCACGCCTCTCGCTCTCCTCCTCTCCTCAATCGGTCCCGCCGCCCCCTCCTTCTGAAACGCGCCTCCCCCTATACCGCCACCGCCACTTCTTCTTCTTCCCTCCCCTCTGATGAATGTCGCCCCCTCAGCCTCTTCTTCATTCGATTCCCTTTTCTAGATTAAAACCCTAGTAATGTAAGTCCTCCGAATTCTTTTTAATTCGTTTATTAACGTATGTTTTCTCTGCATTGAATATAGATATGGGTTTTCATGAAGGAAAACTATGATTTTTAGTCTTGTAAATAAAAATATAATCTTTTATATATAGAAAGGTTAAAAATAGGATTTTTATATTATAGAAGTATTAAAGGTATGATTTTTATATTATAAAAATAATAAAAATATGATTTTTATCAGATGTGAGAGATAAAAATATAATTTTTATAAAGTAGTAGTAAAAATATGATTTTTATATAGTAGAGATTATAAAAATTCGATCTTTATATGAGGAGTAGAAATATAAAAATATAATTTTATATAGGTAAGATAGTAAAAATATCACCTTTATATATGTAGTGAATTGAAAAGGTGAAATATTTATATATGAAAAGGCGAAATCTTTATAATAAAAAAGGCGAAATCTTTATATGAAGAATAGTGTGATAAAAATATAATCTTTATTATATGAACACCGATGTAAAAATAGAATTTTTTATATATTGGATAGCGAAGTAAAAATTCGGTTTTTATATATTGAATAACGAAGTAAAAATGTGATTTTTATATCTGTAGAGGATACGGACAAAGAAAGTGACAAGAGGCAGGAATGGCGAAGATTTCTACCTAAGAAGAGTTGTGGGATCGGATAGCTATCTGTGAGAACTTCTCACCTTTTTATTTTATTTCTAGTAGAAATATTTACTAGGATACAGACGGTGTTTAGTAGCACCCGACACCCGTCGTCCACTGACCATGGACGGCTTGTATGCTTGTTTGTTTGATTTTGACGTGTAGTTGATTGTGTGATGTGATGTGATGTGAAATGAAATAAAATATTTATGTAGTTAAAAATATTTTATAGTTAAAAATAGAATTTTTAACGTGTATATGAAATGAACTAAAAATAAACAAATCGGACGATTTGTTTATATACACACATTTGACTGATATTGATTGGGACGATAAATTTTACACATCGCCCAACTGCACAAATAAAATCTGTGTTTGATTGTTTGAAACCCCACACGGGTATCGGGATGATATTTGACGTACACTAATCCCGATTGTTTAGTTGTATGTCGATCGATTGATTGACAGACTGTTATAAGCATTGAATATTTATATTTGATGCTTATACAGTGTGGAATGCACTTTGGATGATGGTTGATTATTCATCTTTGTTGATATATACCTGTGTTGTAGAAAATCCATATAATTAACATTATATGGTAATTGATTGGGCCTCATTCCAGTTTAGAGGTAAAAATATTTGAAAAAGAAATATTTGAATAGAAATATTTGAAATAGAAATATTCGAAATGGAATATTTGAAAATATGAATATATGAAGCCGTGTTGACTAGATTTACGCCATTTTGACGTGAACGATATTTATATCGATTTTATTCATTTTATAATGAACATCAAAAGTGATTTCAAAATCTGATATTTTGAATAGAAATAAATTCGAATTAAATTGAAATAGAATTGAAATTCGAATTAAATTGAAATAGACTTGAAATTCGAATTAAATTAAAATAGAATTGAAATCGTTTGAATGAATTCGAATTGAAATTGAATAGAAGTGAATTCGAATGGAAATTGAATAGAAGTGAATCCGAATTGAAATTGAATAGAAGTGAATCCGAATTGAAATGGAATAGAAGTGAATCCGAATTGAAATTGAATAGAATTAATTTCGAATTAAATTGAATAGAAATGAATTTGAATTGAAATTGAATAGAAATGAATTCGAATTGAAATTGAATAGAAAACGAAATTGAATTGAATTGAAATGAATTTAAAACGATGTATAAAGCACGTTTTGAATTGAAATCGACGAAGTATATATTATATATATTATATATACTATATAATGGCCTGAATAGAACGCGCCGCGCTACGGCAGTTCGCGAATCTCGACCATTGACTTCGAACGGATATTACGGGAGATCCGACTGTCGGATTCTCCTAAAACCAAAACCGTTGGGTTCGTATCGAAAAGAGCTTTCTAACGAATATTAGAAATTTGAAAACTAACGGTTGGATTTGGAATTATGTCCATATCAAATTTGAAAAAGGTCGTTATAAGTGCAGTTCGATGGCCGTTGATGGAAATCGACTGTACGGGCCTTGATAAAATTATTAAAAATAGTAATAATTTGTGTAAAATCATAAGAAATGATTTGTGAAGAATTGGGATGAAAAACTCCATATTTGAAAAGATAAAAATAGATTTTTATCGAAATGAACTAGTTTTGAACTAGAATAGTAATTTATTTATTATTAAAATAAATAAAGTGAGTTTGAAATGGTTTTGAAATATAACCAGAATTTCCAATAATTGAATTGGAATGGATTTGAATCGAAATTGTCTTTGGAATATTTCGATGTTGGATTTCGTGTTTATACAGATGTTGTTATGGAAATTTGAAAGATGTATATATATATATATATATATCGTTATTTCCAATACGATATTTGTTGGTCGTAGAATTTGATGTTGAATATAAGCAATATATTTTCTATTCAGAGCCTTGTATTTAATATCAAATGAGATTTGGGTTTGTCGTGAATGGTGTCTTCATTAACACTGTTCTTAAGCCCAGTTGAGAAAAGATTAAATCTTTTATTTAGATTTAATGAAGTGTACCAATTAAATGATACTTAATTGGAATTGAATTGATATTGATTTTTGGTTTTATCGTGAATAGTGTTTTAAATAACACTTGTTCTTTAACCCGATAATTGATGGAAAGTGATTTTGGGTTTATCGTGAGCCGTGTTTTAAATGACACTGATTCTTTAACCTAGTTAAAGATTAAAACTAAGTGGAGTTTTAATGAATCTTCGATTAGATTGAAAAGATCGGGAATGTTGTATTACCAGTTTTACTCCAGGTGATAGTTAAATCTTTAATTAGATTTAAACGTGATGTAATAACCCGGAAAATCTAGGCCAGTTTAAAATTTTTATTTTGGCAATTTTAGTGAAGTATGAAGATTTAAAATGAATTTTTTTAAATAAAATCAACGAAAAATTTATTTTGAATATAAATAGAACGTTTATATTATATACGCCGTCGTTAGAATATAAATAATTATATATAATTATAAATAGAATTGAAAATGGCGCGATAGTTCGATAATTCGATTTCAAACTTCAATTTAATGTACCGGGTGCAAAACAATCCGGATTTTAGTGAAACCAAAAATAATAGGATCTAATTGATGATATCTTTCCAACGAATCCGAAAAATCGAAATTTCATAGCGGGAATCAAAAGATATGTCCAGTTGAAAATTCTGAATAGTCGCTACGGAATTCAGGCCCTTAAAAATGAGAATTTTGCAAACGACCTCTGTAACAACCCGGAAATTCTGGGCCAGTTTAAAATTTTTATTTTGGCAATTATAGCGAATTTTGATCATTTAAAATGAATTATTTTAAATAATATCGACGTGAAATTTATTTTGAATAGAATTTGAACGTATATTATACGCGTCGTCGTTAGAATATAAATATTTATATATAATTATAAAAAGGAATTGAAAATGGCGCGGTAGTTCGAAAATTCGATTTCTAATTTCAAATGAATATACAGAATTCAATATAAGTCAGAATTGAACGAAACAAGAAATATTTGAATCTGTATAACTATATCTTTGTAACGAAGTTAACAAACTGAGATTTCATCTTAGAAATGATAAGATATGTCCAGTTGAAAATTAGAAATAGTCGCTGTGGAATTTATATATATTTTTATATATATAAGGCCCTTAAAAATAGCAATTTTGCAAACGACCTCGGATTTCGACGAAACCAGTTTTGTTGGGTCCGTGATGTTAAGTTATTGCTAGGTTTCAAATTTCATAATTTTTCGAATCAATATGTGAGCGTGGCAAAGGAAAACGCGTTTGACCAGTTTCAGTTGATTTTAATCGACTGGAAATTGGCCATTTTTCAAACGATCTCAGAATTCAGCGAAACTAGTTTTGTTAGGACCGTATCGTCAATACGAAGCTAGAAAATATTTTTCAGGAATTTTTCTAGTCAGTATGTGACCCAGGTAATTGGAAATGTACATTTAAAATTGAATATATAGATTTATATTTTAAATTTAGCGAAAACTGATTGGAACAGCCGAATCATCTTGGGAAACATATTCCATTGTGCTCGGAATAGGGGTAATTAGCTAGGGGCGACGGTCGTTGGGTTTGATTCGGAATCCAAATGCAATAAAACCCTAATTTTCAAATAAAATAATATAAAAATAATATTTATATAAAATTTTGACCAATCACAAACCCTTATTTCTATCACCCCGTAAAGGAGCCGCCCTTCATCAAATTCGACGGCGAAAGTTGCTGAATCTTTCTCCCTCAATTTTCCTTTAATTCATTCAGCAAAATTAAAAACTGAAACATGGAAATCAAAGGGATTTCTGTCAGCTTTAGATCCATACAAATCTCAAGTTGTATCGTATTGGAATCGGGGAGCTACAGGGGCTCGAACTCGTTCGAGTCGCACCCATTTCTAGGGCTTGCGGGACCACCGAAGGCGACGCGACTCAGGGTGGAGTTAGGCGACGCTGGCGGCTCCAAGGTGGCGGGCTCCGATCTCCTCCACGACGTCGGTGGCGATGGCGAACTCCAACCCTAATGGTGGAGCAACCTGAAATGCAAACACAGTAAGCCCTCTTAGTTTTATTTATTTATTTTTATATATGTAAATCAATTGTTTTAAAACTGAAATAAATATTGTTTTTAAAATATGTTTTAAAATAAATAACATAGAAATCAAAAGGAAATATATATATATAATAGCATCGTTTTACCTTGTATGTAATTTAGAAGATGAAAATATAAAATTCTTGTTTTTGAAAATATAAAATTCTTGTTTTTGAAAATATAAAATTCTTGTTTTTGAAAATATAAAATTCTTGTTTTTGAAAATATAAAATTCTTGTTTTTGAAAATAAAATTAACTTTGTTTTGAAATGGTTATCGTAAGTATAAAAATAGGATTTTTATATATTGAACTTCGATAGAAAAATAGAATTTTTATATATTGAACTTTGAAATAAAAATTCGATTTTTATATATTGAACTTTGAAATAAAAATATAATTTTTATATATTGAACTTTGAAATAAAAATTCGATTTTTATATATTGAACTTTGAAATAAAAATTCGATTTTTATATATTGAACTTTGAAATAAAAATTCGATTTTTATATATTGAACTTGGAAATAAAAATTTGATTTTTATATATTGAACATCGGAATAAAAATGTGATTTTTACGTATGTAGTGAAAGCAGCAACGAAGGTGACAAAAAGGCGAAACGACGAAGACTTCTGCAAATGAAGAGCCGTGGAGCTAGGATAGCTATAAGTGAGAACTTCTCACTCTTAATTCTCTTTTTCTAGATATATATATATACTAGGATGCAGACGGTGCTTATTAGAAGCACCCGACACCCGTCCACATACCATGGACTTGTTTGTTTGGATGTTTGGTGATTGATTGAGATATTGGTTTGAATGTGGTTTGTGGTGTGAAAAATCGAATCGATAAATTGGTTAGGATTAGACGTGCGCCGTTATAAGGCGAAGGAGTAAGACTAGGTTAGATTCTTACTCCAAATTTTGTAGTTTGCATAACGAAAGTGATTTGATTGATGTGTGAATGGCGTGGGCCTTCACTAGACCGGGGATAAGGCTAGGCCTTGTCCCGTTTCTAGTATCGTGCCGTTATGCCGCCGAAATTTTCTAAAATAAGTTAGAAAAATAAAAATAGCATTTTATTTAAAGAATGAACTGAATAGAAATTCATATGTTAAAATAAAATGTGTTATCGTTAAAAATATAATTTTTAACGTGAATGTGAATAAATAAATATTCATTTACAAACCAGACGGTTTGTTTATGTACACCTATTTGAATGACGTTGATTGGGTCGATAAATTTCACACATCGCCTAACTGCACAAATAAAATATGTGTTTGATTGTTTGAAACCCCACACGGGTGTTAGGATGAAATTTGAAGTTCACTCATCCTGATTGATTAAATATGTCGATCGATTGATTGACAGGCTGTTATAAGCGTTGAATATCTATATTTGATGCTTATACAGTGTAGTGCACTTTGGTTGATGGTTGATTATTTTCAATGCTATTATATACATGTGTTGTATGAAAATCCATATAATTAATTTTATATGGTAATTGATTGGGCCTCATTCCAGTTTTGAAAAAGAAATAAAAGAAAAAGAAATATTTGAAATAGAATATTTGAAAATAAAGGAATATATGAAGCCGTGTTGATTAGATTGACGCCATTTTGACGTGAACGATATTTATATCGATTTTAAAAAAAACGATTTCGAAATGAATTGAATTGAAAACGATTTCGAAATGAATTGAATTGAAAACGATTTCGAAATGAATTGAATTGAAAACGATTTCGAAATGAATTGAATTGAAAACGATTTCGAAATGAATTGAATTGAAAACGATTTCGAAATGAATTGAATTGAAAACGATTTCGAAATGAATTGAATTGAAAACGATTTCGAAATGAATTGAATTGAAAACGATTTCGAAATGAATTGAATTGAAAACGATTTCGAAATGAATTGAATTGAAAACGAATTCGAATTGAATTTAAAACGAATTGAAATGAATTCAAATTGAATTGAAATTTGAATTGAATAGAAATGAATTTTAAAACGAATTTATAAAGAAGAATTCAATTTTGATTTGAATTGAAAAGAAAGTTGAAATAGCTTTTGAAACGATTTTAAAAACTATTTATATAATTCGTTTTAAATAGAAATCGACGATATATATATTATATATATTATATATATAATATAATGGCCTGAATAGAACGCGCCGCGCCGCGGCAGTTCGTGAATTTCGACCATTGATTTCAAACGGACATTACGGGAGATCCGACCGTCGGATTCTCCTAAAACCGGAACCGTTGGGTTCGTATCGAAAAGAGCTTTCTAACGAATGTGATAAATTAGAAATCTAACGGTTGGATTTGGAATTATGTCCAAATCAAATTTGAAAAAGTTCGCTGTAAGTGTAGTTCGATGGCCATTGATGGAAATCGACTGTACGGGCCTTGATAAAATTATTAAAAATAGTAATAATTTGTGTAAAATCATAAGAAATGATTTGTGAAGATTTGGGATGAAAAACTCCATATTTGAAAAGATAAAAATAGACTTTTATCGAATTGAACTAGTTTTGAACTAGAAATATAATTCTATTTATTTTTAAATAAATAAATGGAATTTGAAAAGGGTTTTGAAAATAACCAAAATTTCCAATGATTGCATTGGAGTGGATTTGAATCGAAATTGTCTTCGGAATATTTCGATGTTGGAATTTGTGATTATACGGATGTTGTTACGGAAATTTGAAAGATATATATTTATATCGTTATTTCCAATACGACATTTGTTAATCGTAGAATTTGATATTGAATATAAGCCGATATATTTTCTATTCAGAGCCTTATATTGAATATCAAATGTGATTTGGGTTTGTCGTGAATGGTGTCTTCACTAACACTGTTCTTGAACCCAGTTGAGAAAAGATTAAATCTTTTTATTTAGATTTAATGAAGTGTACCAATTAAATAATATTTAATTGGAATTGAATTGATATTGATTTTTGGGTTTATCGTGAACAGTGTTTTAAATAACACTTGTTCTTTAACCCGATAATTAATGAATGTGATTTGGGTTTGTCGTGAATGGTGTCTTCACTAACACTGTTCTTGAACCCAGTTGAGAAATGATTAAATCTTTTTATTTAGATTTAATGAAGTGTACCAATTAAATAATATTTAATTGGAATTGAATTGATATTGATTTTTGGGTTTATCGTGAACAGTGTTTTAAATAACACTTGTTCTTTAACCCGATAATTAATGGAATGATTTTTGGGTTTATCGTGAACAGTGTTTTTAAATAACACTCGTTCTTTAACCCGATAATTAATGGAATGTGACTTTGGGTTTATCGCGAACCGTGTTTTTAGATGACACTGATTCTTTAACCCAGTCACAGATTAAAACTAAGTGGAGTTTTAATGAATCTTTAATTAGATTGAAAAGATCGAGAATGTAGTATCACCAGTTTTGCTCCAGGCGATAGTTAAATCTTTAATTAGATTTGAACGTGAAATTTAGAAACTAACTGTCGGTTAGCCAAGCAGAAGGGTTTTCTGGATATTGATCTGATGTTGGTTTCGGCCTTCGGGGTTAATATTTGGGGAATTATTCTCTTGATTAATTTACGGTTAGTGACTAATGAATTGGAATGAGGCGTATGTTGTGTTTGTGTAACACTTTTATAAAATATACGCGAGTTATTCGGGAAGTCCGGGTTTATCCCATTCTGAATAATCGATACGACGATAAGTCGAAGATGAAGACGATGGTCGAAGACCGGAGGTCTTCACGTCGTTTGGGTGATAACTGATGATCTTGATTGGGCTGTACACCCAAGAAGATGGAAACAGTTAGTGATCGTCCAGACGTACTTGGAGATCGATGGATATGCGGGGTACTAGGTGCCTCCGGTTTCGTTCAGACCCAGAACGGACTTGTAAATGGACTGTGTGTCTGACATCGGATTTCATTCTGTGTGACTGATATCGGTTGCATAGGATGGCTTGCCTGTGTGGCATGCTAAGATGCAAATGATCAAGGCTTCTGTTGAAAAGCAAAGTCTTGTGGTTGATGATCAAAGCACGGCCTTTGTGGCGTAGCTTTGTGTAACGTTTGATTCGCGAGTTTCACACCCGGTATGAATCAAAAACGGGAGAGGACGTCAGGGAGGGCATGCGTTTCTTTCTAGTTAGAAGTGGCGTCAGTGGTTTTACACGCCCTGACGAGTTTGACTTATGTGGTTGTTGCTGTTGCGAGGCGCCTCGGTTATATCGGTTTCGGCCGATGCATTCTGGTCGGCTGACGGACCAGACTTACACCCCATAGGGTGGGGAGACGCATGTTCAGGCATTTTAATCCACATCGGTGGACCGGCCCTGAGGATCCAAGGGCCCACCTGTGTCTGGGTCCTGAGACACGGACTAGAGCGTCTCGAATCGGTTGAGGATCTTGCCCCTAGCCTCGGTTCATAGATGGAAATCCAATTTCCAAATACGTGACATTTGCGGTTTTATTTGTAAACCTATATATGGCGACATGATATATGGTACCCATGCCGCCTATGATTGATACTTATGATTTGAAGTGTTTTATACACTATGCACTTATAATAGTATCAAATGATTTGTTTTAAACGTATCAAGCATTCTTTGGCTGTTATAAGGGAAAACCCTATCCCCCGGCTTGCGTTGCATTGTGTGATAGGACCTGGGTCTTATAACAGCTTCATTTTTCTTTATTTAGCATTGCGCTGTTTGCTTTATGCACTGGTATTCTTGGGAGGAAACCCGTTCCGTGTTATACGGCGTGGTCCCTTGATTTACCTAATGATTTAAAATAAAGATTTATAACTGTTTTAGTTCTCACACCAGTCACATGACTGACCTGGAGTTTATTGTTTTAACCTAAACTCTGGGTGCCCCTATTTTGACACGGGCAGCTAGTAGTTTCGGTTTTACAGATTTATATTCACAGGATCCTGGTTTACAGCTGGAACGATATCCGGAAAGCTTTGTATCCGTATATCTTCTTCTAGTTGTGTATTGTATTATTTTTCCGCTGCTATGGATTTAAATGTAATTTAAATCTCTGATATTTCTGTGTAATATTCTTTTATACTCTGTATATTCTTGTAATCTGATGCATTGTTGTTATATACAGTGAAATGTTCTTTTATATGAGTTCTGTTGTGGTTTGTTCTCGAACTATCCGACGCTTTCCTTTACGGGGAGGTTGCGGGTCTTCACACGTGGTATCAGAGCTTTGGTTTACAAAGCTAGAGAACAAGACACATTAGAAACATACGAAAGAATTCATCAGATATTGGATTAGCAATATCCAATTAGAACGACTCGTTAGAGATAGGATCAGTAGTATCCTAGAACGAGTGTGAAGAGTATATTTTTAAAGTGAAAACAAATTTTGTTTTGTAAATTCAAATTTTAAATATTCGTATTTGAATAGTTATTTTAAATTGAATTGTGGGCAATCGAGTATACAAGGTTTTGGGTATATGTCTTGCAAACGTGTATTCGAAGCTTTAATATACTTGATAGATATAGAATCATTCTAGTTGCTGGAGGCGATTCTGATGATGAGGCATCGTCATCAGTGATTGAGTTCAAGTGTCGAGAGTGAGTTATCTATATATTTCCATCAGATTGGTGTGAGAACCAAAACTAGATATGGCTTATTTGTTGTGATTTGGCATCAAAAATCTGATTTTTGACTATGTATCAAAATTATGAATTTGAAACTCTAATTCACTAATTGATTGATGATTGTGTTGTTTGTTTATTTGTTTGCTAATTTTTAACCAATATGCCTAATTGAATCAAATATTGAATGATATTGAAAATTGGTTGCATTTGCTTGCATATACATGTATATCTTTTGAACAGGTCATAGCAAGGAGGCTAGAGCCAGAGAATAAAATTTGTTTGCCCGACAAATAGGTACATGTTTACTACATAATTTACTGTTTTGTTTGGGTGATGATGATTTTGTGAGCCTATTGGCTAGCCGCTTGGCTTTTTCTTTTTCTTTTTGAGATCTGAAGGACCGGGGAAGCTATTTGAAATTTCCCGATGCTCCCGGTGCAGGGGAGGTTATGGCGAAATTTTTCGAAAATTTAGGGTGTTAGCCAAATTTTTGAAATTTTGAAAATTCTCAGAAACTGAAAAGTTGGAGAATGCAAGCCAGATCGAACATAGAGTTGAATAATCAAACCACTTTCGACTTTGTTCCTTTTCGGGGACGAAAAGTTTTAAGTGGGGGAGATTGTAACAACCCGGAAATTCTGGGCCAGTTTAAAATTTTTATTTTGGCAATTATAGCGAATTTTGATCATTTAAAATGAATTATTTTAAATAATATCGACGTGAAATTTATTTTGAATAGAATTCGAACGTATATTATACGCGTCGTCGTTAGAATATAAATATTTATATATAATTATAAAAAGGAATTGAAAATGGCGCGGTAGTTCGAAAATTCGATTTCTAATTTCAAATGAATATACAGAATTCAATATAAGTCAGAATTGAACGAAACAAGAAATATTTGAATCTGTATAACTATATCTTTGTAACGAAGTTAACAAACTGAGATTTCATCTTAGAAATGATAAGATATGTCCAGTTGAAAATTAGAAATAGTCGCTGTGGAATTTATATATATTTTTATATATATAAGGCCCTTAAAAATAGCAATTTTGCAAACGACCTCGGATTTCGACGAAACCAGTTTTGTTGGGTCCGTGATGTTAAGTTATTGCTAGGTTTCAAATTTCATAATTTTTCGAATCAATATGTGAGCGTGGCAAAGGAAAACGCGTTTGACCAGTTTCAGTTGATTTTAATCGACTGGAAATTGGCCATTTTTCAAACGATCTCAGAATTCAGCGAAACTAGTTTTGTTAGGACCGTATCGTCAATACGAAGCTAGAAAATATTTTTCAGGAATTTTTCTAGTCAGTATGTGACCCAGGTAATTGGAAATGTACATTTAAAATTGAATATATAGATTTATATTTTAAATTTAGCGAAAACTGATTGGAACAGCCGAATCATCTTGGGAAACATATTCCATTGTGCTCGGAATAGGGGTAATTAGCTAGGGGCGACGGTCGTTGGGTTTGATTCGGAATCCAAATGCAATAAAACCCTAATTTTCAAATAAAATAATATAAAAATAATATTTATATAAAATTTTGACCAATCACAAACCCTTATTTCTATCACCCCGTAAAGGAGCCGCCCTTCATCAAATTCGACGGCGAAAGTTGCTGAATCTTTCTCCCTCAATTTTCCTTTAATTCATTCAGCAAAATTAAAAACTGAAACATGGAAATCAAAGGGATTTCTGTCAGCTTTAGATCCATACAAATCTCAAGTTGTATCGTATTGGAATCGGGGAGCTACAGGGGCTCGAACTCGTTCGAGTCGCACCCATTTCTAGGGCTTGCGGGACCACCGAAGGCGACGCGACTCAGGGTGGAGGTAGGCGACGCTGGCGGCTCCAAGGTGGCGGGCTCCGATCTCCTCCACGACGTCGGTGGCGATGGCGAACTCCAACCCTAATGGTGGAGCAACCTGAAATGCAAACACAGTAAGCCCTCTTAGTTTTATTTATTTATTTTTATATATGTAAATCAATTGTTTTAAAACTGAAATAAATATTGTTTTTAAAATATGTTTTAAAATAAATAACATAGAAATCAAAAGGAAATATATATATATAATAGCATCGTTTTACCTTGTATGTAATTTAGAAGATGAAAATATAAAATTCTTGTTTTTGAAAATATAAAATTCTTGTTTTTGAAAATATAAAATTCTTGTTTTTGAAAATATAAAATTCTTGTTTTTGAAAATAAAATTAACTTTGTTTTGAAATGGTTATCGTAAGTATAAAAATAGGATTTTTATATATTGAACTTCGATAGAAAAATAGAATTTTTATATATTGAACTTTGAAATAAAAATTCGATTTTTATATATTGAACTTTGAAATAAAAATATAATTTTTATATATTGAACTTTGAAATAAAAATTCGATTTTTATATATTGAACTTTGAAATAAAAATTCGATTTTTATATATTGAACTTTGAAATAAAAATTCGATTTTTATATATTGAACTTGGAAATAAAAATTTGATTTTTATATATTGAACATCGGAATAAAAATGTGATTTTTACGTATGTAGTGAAAGCAGCAACGAAGGTGACAAAAAGGCGAAACGACGAAGACTTCTGCAAATGAAGAGCCGTGGAGCTAGGATAGCTATAAGTGAGAACTTCTCACTCTTAATTCTCTTTTTCTAGATATATATATATACTAGGATGCAGACGGTGCTTATTAGAAGCACCCGACACCCGTCCACATACCATGGACTTGTTTGTTTGGATGTTTGGTGATTGATTGAGATATTGGTTTGAATGTGGTTTGTGGTGTGAAAAATCGAATCGATAAATTGGTTAGGATTAGACGTGCGCCGTTATAAGGCGAAGGAGTAAGACTAGGTTAGATTCTTACTCCAAATTTTGTAGTTTGCATAACGAAAGTGATTTGATTGATGTGTGAATGGCGTGGGCCTTCACTAGACCGGGGATAAGGCTAGGCCTTGTCCCGTTTCTAGTATCGTGCCGTTATGCCGCCGAAATTTTCTAAAATAAGTTAGAAAAATAAAAATAGCATTTTATTTAAAGAATGAACTGAATAGAAATTCATATGTTAAAATAAAATGTGTTATCGTTAAAAATATAATTTTTAACGTGAATGTGAATAAATAAATATTCATTTACAAACCAGACGGTTTGTTTATGTACACCTATTTGAATGACGTTGATTGGGTCGATAAATTTCACACATCGCCTAACTGCACAAATAAAATATGTGTTTGATTGTTTGAAACCCCACACGGGTGTTAGGATGAAATTTGAAGTTCACTCATCCTGATTGATTAAATATGTCGATCGATCGATTGACAGGCTGTTATAAGCGTTGAATATCTATATTTGATGCTTATACAGTGTAGTGCACTTTGGTTGATGGTTGATTATTTTCAATGCTATTATATACATGTGTTGTATGAAAATCCATATAATTAATTTTATATGGTAATTGATTGGGCCTCATTCCAGTTTTGAAAAAGAAATAAAAGAAAAAGAAATATTTGAAATAGAATATTTGAAAATAAAGGAATATATGAAGCCGTGTTGATTAGATTGACGCCATTTTGACGTGAACGATATTTATATCGATTTTAAAAAAAACGATTTCGAAATGAATTGAATTGAAAACGATTTCGAAATGAATTGAATTGAAAACGATTTCGAAATGAATTGAATTGAAAACGATTTCGAAATGAATTGAATTGAAAACGATTTCGAAATGAATTGAATTGAAAACGATTTCGAAATGAATTGAATTGAAAACGATTTCGAAATGAATTGAATTGAAAACGATTTCGAAATGAATTGAATTGAAAACGATTTCGAAATGAATTGAATTGAAAACGATTTCGAAATGAATTGAATTGAAAACGATTTCGAAATGAATTGAATTGAAAACGAATTCGAATTGAATTTAAAACGAATTGAAATGAATTCAAATTGAATTGAAATTTGAATTGAATAGAAATGAATTTTAAAACGAATTTATAAAGAAGAATTCAATTTTGATTTGAATTGAAAAGAAAGTTGAAATAGCTTTTGAAACGATTTTAAAAACTATTTATATAATTCGTTTTAAATAGAAATCGACGATATATATATTATATATATTATATATATAATATAATGGCCTGAATAGAACGCGCCGCGCCGCGGCAGTTCGTGAATTTCGACCATTGATTTCAAACGGACATTACGGGAGATCCGACCGTCGGATTCTCCTAAAACCGGAACCGTTGGGTTCGTATCGAAAAGAGCTTTCTAACGAATGTGATAAATTAGAAATCTAACGGTTGGATTTGGAATTATGTCCAAATCAAATTTGAAAAAGGTCGCTGTAAGTGCAGTTCGATGGCCATTGATGGAAATCGACTGTACGGGCCTTGATAAAATTATTAAAAATAGTAATAATTTGTGTAAAATCATAAGAAATGATTTGTGAAGATTTGGGATGAAAAACTCCATATTTGAAAAGATAAAAATAGACTTTTATCGAATTGAACTAGTTTTGAACTAGAAATATAATTCTATTTATTTTTAAATAAATAAATGGAATTTGAAAAGGGTTTTGAAAATAACCAAAATTTCCAATGATTGCATTGGAGTGGATTTGAATCGAAATTGTCTTCGGAATATTTCGATGTTGGAATTTGTGATTATACGGATGTTGTTACGGAAATTTGAAAGATATATATTTATATCGTTATTTCCAATACGACATTTGTTAATCGTAGAATTTGATATTGAATATAAGCCGATATATTTTCTATTCAGAGCCTTATATTGAATATCAAATGTGATTTGGGTTTGTCGTGAATGGTGTCTTCACTAACACTGTTCTTGAACCCAGTTGAGAAAAGATTAAATCTTTTTATTTAGATTTAATGAAGTGTACCAATTAAATAATATTTAATTGGAATTGAATTGATATTGATTTTTGGGTTTATCGTGAACAGTGTTTTAAATAACACTTGTTCTTTAACCCGATAATTAATGAATGTGATTTGGGTTTGTCGTGAATGGTGTCTTCACTAACACTGTTCTTGAACCCAGTTGAGAAATGATTAAATCTTTTTATTTAGATTTAATGAAGTGTACCAATTAAATAATATTTAATTGGAATTGAATTGATATTGATTTTTGGGTTTATCGTGAACAGTGTTTTAAATAACACTTGTTCTTTAACCCGATAATTAATGGAATGATTTTTGGGTTTATCGTGAACAGTGTTTTTAAATAACACTCGTTCTTTAACCCGATAATTAATGGAATGTGACTTTGGGTTTATCGCGAACCGTGTTTTTAGATGACACTGATTCTTTAACCCAGTCACAGATTAAAACTAAGTGGAGTTTTAATGAATCTTTAATTAGATTGAAAAGATCGAGAATGGAGTATCACCAGTTTTGCTCCAGGCGATAGTTAAATCTTTAATTAGATTTGAACGTGAAATTTAGAAACTAACTGTCGGTTAGCCAAGCAGAAGGGTTTTCTGGATATTGATCTGATGTTGGTTTCGGCCTTCGGGGTTAATATTTGGGGAATTATTCTCTTGATTAATTTACGGTTAGTGACTAATGAATTGGAATGAGGCGTATGTTGTGTTTGTGTAACACTTTTATAAAATATACGCGAGTTATTCGGGAAGTCCGGGTTTATCCCATTCTGAATAATCGATACGACGATAAGTCGAAGATGAAGACGATGGTCGAAGACCGGAGGTCTTCACGTCGTTTGGGTGATAACTGATGATCTTGATTGGGCTGTACACCCAAGAAGATGGAAACAGTTAGTGATCGTCCAGACGTACTTGGAGATCGATGGATATGCGGGGTACTAGGTGCCTCCGGTTTCGTTCAGACCCAGAACGGACTTGTAAATGGACTGTGTGTCTGACATCGGATTTCATTCTGTGTGACTGATATCGGTTGCATAGGATGGCTTGCCTGTGTGGCATGCTAAGATGCAAATGATCAAGGCTTCTGTTGAAAAGCAAAGTCTTGTGGTTGATGATCAAAGCACGGCCTTTGTGGCGTAGCTTTGTGTAACGTTTGATTCGCGAGTTTCACACCCGGTATGAATCAAAAACGGGAGAGGACGTCAGGGAGGGCATGCGTTTCTTTCTAGTTAGAAGTGGCGTCAGTGGTTTTACACGCCCTGACGAGTTTGACTTATGTGGTTGTTGCTGTTGCGAGGCGCCTCGGTTATATCGGTTTCGGCCGATGCATTCTGGTCGGCTGACGGACCAGACTTACACCCCATAGGGTGGGGAGACGCATGTTCAGGCATTTTAATCCACATCGGTGGACCGGCCCTGAGGATCCAAGGGCCCACCTGTGTCTGGGTCCTGAGACACGGACTAGAGCGTCTCGAATCGGTTGAGGATCTTGCCCCTAGCCTCGGTTCATAGATGGAAATCCAATTTCCAAATACGTGACATTTGCGGTTTTATTTGTAAACCTATATATGGCGACATGATATATGGTACCCATGCCGCCTATGATTGATACTTATGATTTGAAGTGTTTTATACACTATGCACTTATAATAGTATCAAATGATTTGTTTTAAACGTATCAAGCATTCTTTGGCTGTTATAAGGGAAAACCCTATCCCCCGGCTTGCGTTGCATTGTGTGATAGGACCTGGGTCTTATAACAGCTTCATTTTTCTTTATTTAGCATTGCGCTGTTTGCTTTATGCACTGGTATTCTTGGGAGGAAACCCGTTCCGTGTTATACGGCGTGGTCCCTTGATTTACCTAATGATTTAAAATAAAGATTTATAACTGTTTTAGTTCTCACACCAGTCACATGACTGACCTGGAGTTTATTGTTTTAACCTAAACTCTGGGTGCCCCTATTTTGACACGGGCAGCTAGTAGTTTCGGTTTTGCAGATTTATATTCACAGGATCCTGGTTTACAGCTGGAACGATATCCGGAAAGCTTTGTATCCGTATATCTTCTTCTAGTTGTGTATTGTATTATTTTTCCGCTGCTATGGATTTAAATGTAATTTAAATCTCTGATATTTCTGTGTAATATTCTTTTATACTCTGTATATTCTTGTAATCTGATGCATTGTTGTTATATACAGTGAAATGTTCTTTTATATGAGTTCTGTTGTGGTTTGTTCTCGAACTATCCGACGCTTTCCTTTACGGGGAGGTTGCGGGTCTTCACCTCGGATTTTGACGAAACCACTTTTGTTGGATCCGCAGTGTCAGATTATTGCTAGATTCCAAATTTCATAATTTTTTGAATCAATATGTGAGCGTGGCAAAGGAAAACGCGTTTGACCAGTTTCAGTTGATTTTAATCGACTGGAAATTGGCCATTTTTCGTACGGTCTCAGAATTTGGCGAAACTAGTTTTGTTAGAACCGTATCGTCAATACGAAGCTAGAAATAATTTTTCTAGTAATTTTTCGAGTTCGTATGTGGCCCCGGTAATTTGAAATGTACGTTTAAAATTCAATATAGTGATTTAAATGTAAATTTAACGGAAACTGATTCAAATGATCGAATCAACATACGAAACATGTCCCATTGTGTTCGGAATGGGGGTGAAACGCTATGGACGACAGGCGGTGGGCCTCGTTTAGAGGTCGTATGTAAAAGTCAACTTTTTCAAAATATATATATATATATATATATATATATAATATTCTCCTTTTATCAGCCGACCCCCCCGTTCATTTCAAAACGAAACAAAAAAAAAGGAAAAAATCGCGATGACCTAGCAGCCACCGCTCTCCCCGAGACCACCGCGCCACCTCGCTCGAGACCCCCACCCCCCCAGCGGCGCCGCGAGCCACCCAGACCCCCCCCCCAATCGCGAAGCACCCCCCCCCCCCCCAGTCCCGAACCCGCAACCGAGCCCCCCTCGCAATCCACCGCCGCCACAGCCGCACCCCCCTTCCACCGATCCTCCTCCTGCCGCCGAGCCTGGCGATCACCCCCCCCCCCCCCCGCTGTAAGTTAATTTCAGTTTTTATTTGCTTTATTTTCTTATTGTTTACTATTTAATTTACCTTCCTATGATAAAAACTCGATTTTATTTAGGTAGGAAAGAAAAATCTGATTTTTCTTTATGTAGATAGCGATAAAAATTTGATTTTTCTATATGTGGATAGCGAGGTAAAAATACTATTTTTATCGTCTTGAAAGCGAGATCAAAGAACTGATTTTTTTTTTACATCTATTAAAATCAGTTTTTGTTTAGAAAGTTTGATTTTTAAAGGCAAAATTTGATTTTTATTTGTTAAAAGGTATGATTTATATATTTTTAAAGTATTAAAAATATAGTCTTTACTATATAGCGATTATAAAAATATGATTTTTATATTTTTAAAGTAGTAAAAATATAATCTTTTATATTGTAGAAAGATAAAAATATGATCTTTGCATAGTAGGAACTATAAAAATATAATCTTTATGAGATATAGATGTAAAAATATGATAAGGCGATATTTTTAAAATATGATAAGGCAATATTTTTAAATGTGAAAAGGCGAATTTTTTTTTTTGATGGAAAAAAATGCGAACTCTATATTTTTGAAATGGAATTTTATCTATATGATAACGTAGTAAAAATTTGATTTTGATATAAAGTATAACGAAGCAAAAATTAAATTTCTAAAGGTATGAAGCAATTATAAAAATATGATTTTTAAATTGAAGGTGAATAAATAAAAATGTGATTTTTATTTCAAAGACATCAAAATATAAAAATGTGTGATTTCTATATATGTAGTGGCTATGGGCAACGAGGATGACGAAGATGCGATAACGACGAAGACTTCTCTAAAGGAAGAGTCGTGATATTGGATAGCTATCGGTGAGAATTTCTCACTCTTCAATTTCTTTTTCTAGATATATAAATATATACTAGGATGCAGACGATGCTTAGTAGCACCCGACACAATCGTCCACAGACCATGGACTTGTTTGTTTTTTTGCATAGATTAGTTGGATTATTTGAGCTGAATTTGACTGTTGGGTGAATTGAAATTGATTTGATTGATGTGTGAATGGCGTGGGCCTTCACAAGACCGGGGATAAGGCTAGGCCTCGTCCCGTTTCTAGTATCGTGCCGTTATGCCGCCGAAATTTTCTAAAATATGTTAGAAAAATAAAAATATCATTTTATTGAATAAATGAACCGAATAGAATATTCATAGTTTGAATAAAATGTTTTTGTCGTTAAAAATATAATTTTTAACGTGAATGTGAATAAATAAATATTCATTTACAAACCGGACGGTTTGTTTATGTACACCTATTTGAATGACACTGACTGGGACGATAAATTTTACACATCGCCCAACTGCACGAATAAAATCTGTGTTTGATTGTTTGAAACCCCACACGGGTGTTGGGATGAAATATGAAGTTCACTCATCCTGATTTATTAAATATGTCGATCGATTGATTGACAGGCTGTTATAAGCGTTAGATATCTATATTTGATGTTTATACAGTGTAGTGCACTTTGGTTGAAGGTTGATTATTTTTCAATGCTATTATATACATGTGTTGTATGAAAATCCATATAATTAACTTTATATGGTAATTGATTGGGCCTCATTCCAATTTAGAAAATAAAGAATATTATAATATAAATGTTCATGTGTTGACTGTACTCATCCGTTGAGATTAGTCATGTGTTGAACGAAATATTTTAATAATAAAATTTACTTCTTTATCAATATAAATTAAATGTTCATGTGTTGACTGTACTCATCCGTTGAGATTAGTCATGTGTTGAACGAAATATTTTAATAATAAAATTTACATCTTTATCAATATAAAATAAAGGTTCATGTGTTGACTGTACTCATCCGTTGAGATTAGTCATGTGTTGAATGAAATATTTTAATAATAGAAATATTTTGAAATAGAAATATTTGAAATAGAATATTTGGAAATAGAAATACATTAAGCCGTGTTGATTAGATTGACGCCATTTTGACGTGATCGATATTTATATCGATTTTATTCATTTCGAAATGAATTGAATATAAAACGATTTCGAAATGAATTGAATATAAAACGATTTCGAAATGAATTGAATATAAAACGATTTCGAAATGAATTGAATATAAAACGATTTCGAAATGAATTGAATATAAAATGATTTCGAAATGAATTGAATATAAAACGATTTCGAAATGAATTGAATATAAAACGATTTCGAAATGAATTGAATATAAAACGATTTCGAAATGAATTTAATATAAAACGATTTCGAAATGAATTGAATATAAAACGATTTCGAAATGAATTGAATATAAAACGATTTCGAAATGAATTGAATAGAAAACGATTTTGAAATGAATTGAATAGAAAACGATTTCGAAATGAATTGAATAGAAAACGATTTCGAAATGAATTGAATAGAAAACGAATTTGATTTCAATGGAATATAGAATGAATTGAATCGAATAGAAAACCAATTTGAATTGAATCGAATAGAAAACCAATTTGAATTGAATCGAATAGAAAACCAATTTGAATTGAATCGAATAGAAAACCAATTTGAATTGAATCGAATAGAAAACCAATTTGAATTGAATCGAATAGAAAACGACTTTGGAAATGAATTGAATTGAAAGCGAATTGAAATGAATTCAAATTGAATTGAAATTTGAATTGAATTGAAATGAATTTTAAAACGAATTGATAAAGAAGAATTCAATTTTGCTTTGGATTGAAATGGAAGTTGAAATTATTTTTGAAACGAATTCAAAACTATTTATAAAATTCGTTTTAAATAGGAATCGACGAAATATATATTATATATATAATATAATGGCCTGAATAGAACGCGCCGCGCCGCGGTAGTTCGTAAATTTCGACCATTTATTTCAAACGGATATTACGGGAGATCCGACTGTCGGATTCACCTAAAACCGGAACCGTTGGGTTCGTATCGAAAAGAGCTTTCTAACGAATATTAGAAAATTGAAATCTAACGGTTGGATTCGGAGATACGTCCAAATCAAATTCGAAAAAGGTCGCTGTAAGTGCAGTTCGATGGCCGTTGATGGAAATCGACTGTACGGGCCTTGATAAAATTATTAAAAATAGTAATAATTTGTGTAAAATCATTAGAAATGATTTGGGAAAATTTGGGATGAAAAACTCCATATTTGAAAAGATAAAAATGAATTTTTATCGAAACGAACTAGTTTGAACTCAATTTAAAACCCGAATTGTTTTTAAATAAATAAATTAGATTAAAAAAGGGGTTTTAAAGAATCGGAATTTCTAATATATTTAATTGGATTTGAAATGGGTTTATCGTGAACTGTGTTTTAAATAACCCTCGTTCTTTAACCCGATAATAAATAGAATGTGATTTGGGTTTATCGTGAACTGTGTTTTAAATAACACCTAGTTCTTTAACCCAATAAAAGGAGTTTTAACGAATATGCAATTAGGTTGAAATGTGAATCTATAATCTAAATTATCAAATTTAGAATTGAGCGAGAATGGAGCATCGCCAGTTTTGCTCCAAAGCGATAGTTAAATCTTTAATTAGATTTGAACGTGAAATGGTAATTAATTTTACCGATAACACTGTGGTGTTAGATATGGAGTATTACCAGTTTTGCTTCATGGGATGAATAGGTTGGGATTGGGAAATAAAATAAATAATTACTTCGGTGTGGTTCGCTAATCTCGACTAGTTCAGAAAACCATAATTTGGTTTGAAACGACATCCAAAGGAAGATTACAGGATAAATTTTAAAGAATTTATCTTGGATAAAATTAATGGGAACCTTTCCCTAAGAATGTGGAATTTAGAAACTAGTTGTAGGTTGGCTAAGAAGAATGGTTTCCTGGGTATTGATCTGATGTTGGTTTCGGCCTTCGGGGTTAATGTTTGGGAAATTGTTCTCTTGCTAATTTACGGTTAGTGACTAATGAATTGGATTGAGGCGTATGTTGTGTTTGTGTAACATTTGTTTTTAATTTACGCGGGTTGTTCGGAAAGTCCGGGTTTACACCCATTCTGAATAACCGATTCGACGATATGTCGAAGATGAAGACGGTGGTCGAAGACCGGAAGTCTTCACATCGTTTGGATAATTACTGACGATCCTGATTGGGCTGTACACCCAAGAGGATGGAAATAGTTGGTGGTCATCCAGACGTACTTGGAGATCGATGGATATGCGAGGAAAGTACCTCCGGTTTCGTTCAGACCCAGAACGAACTTGTAAATGGATTGTGTGTCTGACATTGGATTTTATTCTGTGTTGATTGATTTCTGTTAAATATATATCTGTTTGGCGGCGGAGAATTTATTCTCTTGCTTAACGCCCTTCTCTGAGACGTACGAGCTTAGAGGTTATATATCGATAGATATCAATCGCATGGCATAAATTGCCTGTGTGGCACGCTGAGATGCAATGATCAAGGCTTCTGTTGAAAAGCAAAGTCTTGTGGTTGATGGTCAAAGCACGCCTACGTGGCAGCTTTGTGTATAACGTGAATTCGCGAGCCTCACACCTCGGTATGAGTTAAAAACGGGATAGTGACTGCAGGGAGAGCACGAAATTTCTTTCTAGCTTTGGTGGTGTCAGTGACTTACCAGCCCTGATATTTTTATACTTTTCACCTATGTGGTTGTTGGAATGCGAGGCGCCTCGATTATAGGTCTGTAAGGACCGGGAAACGTGTGTTCAGGCATAATTAATCCTCTAATGTAAGTGAGGACCGGCCCTGAAGATCCGGGGTTGCCCAGAGTGCGTAACCCTGAGGCATTTGCTAGAGTGTCTCGAACGCGGAGAGGAGCTTGCCCCTTGCCTCGACTCATGACGGAAATCCAATTTCCAATACGTGTATTGCGGCTTTATTTGTAGAGCCTAGTATGGCGACATAGTAGCATGGGATACTATGCCGTCTATGATTTATATTTATGATTGAAATTGTTTTGACACTATACACTTATTATAGTATCAAATGATTTGTTTTTAAACGTACCAAGCATGTTTGGCTGTTATAAGGTAAAACCCTATCCTCCGGCTTGCGTTGCATTGTGTGATGGGACTTGGGTCTTATAATAGCTTCATTTTTCGAAAAAGCATTGCGCTGTTTATTCTATGCACTGGTATTCTTGGGAGAAAACCCGTTCCGTGTTATACGGCGTGGTCCCTTGAATTACTCTCTTTTAAAATAAAGTTTTTAATAACTGTTTTAGTTCTCACACCAGTCACATGACTGACCTGGAGTTTATTGTTTTAACCTAAACTCTGGGTGCCCCTATTTTCCGCATGGGCAGCTAGTAGTTTTGGTTTTGCAGATTTATATTCAGAGGATCCTGGTTTACAGCTGGAATGATATCCGGAAAGCTCTGTATCCGTATATCACCTTCAGTTGTGCTTTTTATTATTTTTCCGCTGCTATGTAATTTACTGTAATCTCTGATATTTATCGTATGTAATTTATTCATTTATACTCTGTATATTCTTGTATCTGACGGAATTGTTGTAATAGCAATGAAATGTTCTTTTGTCTGCGTTCTGATTTGTCCTGTTCTCAACGATCAGGGGTTTCGAACGGTCTAGATTGGTTTAACGACTGATTCAGATCGAGCGAAATTCCAGGCCGTCACATTTGGTATCAGAGCTTTGGTTTACAGAGCTCGAGAACAAGACACCTTAGAACCATACGAAAGAATTCATCAGATATTGGATTAGTAATATCCAATTAGAATGACTCGTTAGAGATGGGATCAGTAGTATCCTAGAACGAGTGTGAAGAGTATATTTTTCAAATGAAAACAATTTTGTTTTGGGAATTTAAACCATTTTAAAACGTATTTGAATATTTATTTATTTTGAATATGGACAATCGAGTATATAAAGATTTTGCATATACGCGTCATGAACGTATATTCGAAGTTTTAATATACTGGATAGATATAGAATCATACTCTAGTGGCCCGAAGATGATTCTGATGATTGACTAGTTGTCATTAGTATTCATGTTCGAGTAACGAAGGTGTGATATCGATATATTTCCATTAGGCTGGTGTGAGAACCAAAACTTATACAACTAGAACACATTGCTGTGAATTGGCATCAAAAACATGATTTTTGTATATATATATATCAAATTTTATGGATTTGAAACTCTAATCCACTAATTGATTGATGTTTGTGTTGTTTGTTTATTTGTTTGATAATTTTAACCATTTATGCCTAATTGAACCAAATATTGACTTATATTGAAAATTGGTTGCATTTGCTTGCATATACTTGTACTTACATTGGACAGGTCATAGCAAGGAGGCTAGAGCAGAGAATAAAATTTGTTCGCCCGACAAATAGGTACATGTTTACTACATAATTTACTGTTTTGTTTGGGTGATGATGATTTTATGAGCCTATTGGCTAGCCGCTTGGCCTTTTCTTATTCTTTTTGAGATTAGAAGGACCGGGGAAGCTATTTAAAATTCCCCGATGCTCCCGGTGCAGGGGAGGTTATGGCGAAATTTTTCGAAAATTTAGGGTGTTAGCCAAATTTTTGAAAATTTGAAAATTCTTAGAAACTGAAAAGTTGGAGAATGCAAGCCAAATCGCGCGTAGAGTTGATTAATCAAACCACTTTCGACTTTGTTCCTTTTCGAGGACGAAAAGTTTTAAGTGGGGGAGATTGTAATAACCCGGAAAATCTGGGCCAGTTTAAAATTTTTATTTTGGCAATTTTAGTGAAGTATGAATATTTAAAATGAATTATTTTAAATAAAATCAACGAAAAATTTAATTTGAATATAAATAGAACGTTTATATTATATACGCCGTCGTTATAATATAAATAATTATATATAATTATAAATAGAATTGAAAATGGCGCGGTAGTTCGATAATTCGATTTCAAACTTCAATTTAATGTACCGGGTGCAAAACAATCCGGATTTTAGTGAAACCAAAAATAATAGGATCTAATTGATGATATCTTTCCAACGAATCCGAAAAATCAAAATTTCATAGCGGGAATCAAAAGATATGTCCAGTTGAAAATTCTGAATAGTCGCTATGGAATTCAGGCCCTTAAAAATGAGAATTTTGCAAACGACCTCGGATTTTGACGAAACCACTTTTGTTGGATCCGTAGTGTCAGATTATTGCTAGATTCCAAATTTCATAATTTTTCGAATCAATATGTGAGCGTGGCAAAGGAAAACGCGTTTGACCAGTTTCAATTGATTTTAATCGACTGGAAATTGGCCATTTTTCATACGGTCTCAGAATTCGGCGAAACTAGTTTTGTTAGAACCGTATCGTCAATACGAAGCTAGAAATAATTTTTCTGTAATTTTTCGAGTTCGTATGTGGCCCCGGTAATTTGAAATGTACGTTTAAAATTCAATATAGTGATTTAAATGTAAATTTAACGAAAACTGATTCAAACGATCGAATCAACATACAAACATGTCCCATTGTGTTCGGAATGGGGGTGAAACGCTATGGACGACAGGCGGTGGGCCTCGTTAAGAGGTCGTATGTAAAAGTCAACTTTTTCAAAAATATATATATATATATAATATTCTCCTTTTATCAGCCGACCCCCCCCCCCCCCGTTCATTTCAAAACGAAAAAAAAATCGCGATGACCTAGCAGCTGTCGCCCTCCCCGAGACCACCGCGCCACCTCGCTCGAGACCCCCACCCCCCGAGCGGCGCCGCGAGCCACCAAGACCCCCCCCCAATCGCGAAGCACCACCCCCCCCCAGTCCCGAACCCGCAACCAAGCCCCCCTCACAATCCACCGCCGCCACAGCCGCACCCCCCTTCCACCGATCCTCCTCCTACCGCCGAGCCTGGCCATCACCCCCCCCCCCCCCGCTGTAAGTTAATTTCATTTTTTATTTGCTTTATTTTCTTATTGTTTACTATTTAATTTACCTTCCTATGATAAAAACTCGATTTTATTTAGGTAGGAAAGAAAAATCTGATTTTTCTTTATGTAGATAGCGATAAAAATTTGATTTTTCTATATGTGGATAGTGAGGTAAAAATACTATTTTTATCGTCTTGAAAGCGAGATCAAAGAACTGATTTTTTTACATCTATTAAAATCAGTTTTCGTTTAGAAAGTTTGATTTTTAAAGGCAAAATTTGATTTTTATTTGTTAAAAGATATGATTTTTATATTTTTAAAGTATTAAAAATATAGTCTTTACTATATAGCGATTATAAAAATATGATTTTTATATTTTTAAAGTAGTAAAAATATAATCTTTGATATTGTAGAAAGATAAAAATATGATCTTTGCATAGTAGGAGCTATAAAAATATAATCTTTATGAGATATAGATGTAAAAATATGATAAGGCGACATTTTTAAAATATGATAAGGCAATATTTTTAAATGTGAAAAGGCGAATTTTTTTTTTTGATGGAAAAAAATGCGAACTCTATATTTTTGAAAAGGAATTTTATCTATATGATAACGTAGTAAAAATTTGATTTTGATATAAAGTATAACGAAGTAAAAATTCAATTTTTAAAGGTATGAAGCAATTATAAAAATATGATTTTTAAATTGAAGTTGAATAAATAAAAATGTGATTTTTATTTTAAAGACATCAAAATATAAAAATGTGTGATTTCTATATATGTAGTGGCTACGGGCAACGAGGATGACGAAGATGCGATAACGACGAAGACTTCTCTAAAGGAAGAGTCGTGATATTGGATAGCTATCGATGAGAATTTCTCACTCTTCAATTTCTTTTTCTAGTTATATAAATATATACTAGGATGCAGACGGTGCTTAGTAGCACCCGACACAATCGTCCACAGACCATGGACTTGTTTGTTTGGTTGCATAGATTAGTTGGATTATTTGAGCTGAATTTGACTGTTGGGTGAATTGAAATTGATTTGATTGATGTGTGAATGGCGTGGGCCTTCACTAGACTGGGGATAAGGCTAGGCCTCGTCCCGTTTCTAGTATCGTGCCGTTATGCCGCCGAAATTTTCTAAAATATGTTAGAAAAATAAAAATATCATTTTATTGAATAAATGAACCGAATAGAATATTCATAGTTTGAATAAAAGGTTTTTGTCGTTAAAAATATAATTTTTAACGTGAATGTGAATAAATAAATATTCATTTACAAACCGAACGGTTTGTTTATGTACACCTATTTGAATGACACTGATTGGGACGATAAATTTTACACATCGCCCAACTACACGAATAAAATCTGTGCTTGATTGTTTGAAACCCCACACGGGTGTTGGAATGAAATATGAAGTTCACTCATCCTGATTTATTAAATATGTCGATCGATTGATTGACAGGCTTTTATAAGCGTTAGATATCTATATTTGATGTTTATACAGTGTAGTGCACTTTGGTTGAAGGTTGATTATTTTTCAATGCTATTATATACATGTGTTGTATGAAAATCCATATAATTAACTTTATATGGTAATTGATTGGGCCTCATTCCAATTTAGAAAATAAAGAATATTATAATATAAATGTTCATGTGTTGACTGTACTCATCCATTGAGATTAGTCATGTGTTGAACGAAATATTTTAATAATAAAATTTACTTCTTTATCAATATAAAGTAAATGTTCATGTGTTGACTGTACTCATCCGTTGAGATTAGTCATGTGTTGAACGAAATATTTTAATAATAAAATTTACTTCTTTATCAATATAAAGTAAATGTTCATGTGTTGACTGTACTCATCCGTTGAGATTAGTCATGTGTTGAACGAAATATTTTAATAATAAAATTTACAACTTTATCAATATAAAATAAAGGTTCATGTGTTAACTGTACTCATCCGTTGAGATTAGTCATGTGTTGAACGAAATATTTTAATAATAGAAATATTTTGAAATAGAAATATTTGAAATAGAATATTTGGAAATAGAAATACATTAAGCCGTGTTGATTAGATTGACGCCATTTTGACGTGATCGATATTTATATCGATTTTATTCATTTCGAAATGAATTGAATATAAAACGATTTCGAAATGAATTGAATATAAAACGATTTCGATATGAATTGAATATAAAACGATTTCGAAATGAATTGAATATAAAACGATTTCGAAATGAATTGAATATAAAACGATTTCGAAATGAATTGAATATAAAACGATTTCGAAATGAATTGAATATAAAACGATTTCGAAATGAATTGAATATAAAACGATTTCGAAATGAATTGAATATAAAACGATTTCGAAATGAATTGAATATAAAACGATTTCGAAATGAATTGAATATAAAACGATTTCGAAATGAATTGAATAGAAAACGATTTCGAAATGAATTGAATAGAAAACGAATTTGATTTCAATGGAATATATAATGAATTGAATTGTAACACCCCACGCCCGCTAAGGTCACTCATACCAGGGGAATGCCTTAGTTTCGGTGAAGTATTTTAAGTGAATATAGAACAGTAAAATTACAGCAAGACAGATATAAATAATACTTGAAAATTTAAATCATCATTTCATTGCAACGGAAAGTAATACATGTTTGGTTACATCACAAAACCATAAACCAGAGTCAAGTACATAATATCCATCTTGATAAAATAGAAGTACATAATCCCACTACATAACTAATAGCCATAAAAGGAAAGATAAGCTCGGCTTCACTTCAGAGGTCCAAGCTCCATAGGATAGATACAGCAATCAGATCAAAGCCCACTAGCACCAGGCCCACTCTAATAACCTGGGTTTGGGGGAAAAAGATAAAAACAACGGGGTCAGACATAAGTCTGAGTGAGTCCTATAACCCTAACAATACAATCATTAAAATAACCAGAGAAGACATAAGTTGATATACGGTAACGACTGGGGATGAATGGCTACACTAAGCAGCTTGGTAAACTTAGGATAAACTAAGATCACCGTAAAGACGCATTTATCCACCCAAGGATAATTACTAGATTACACCGCCCCAGACTTATCCACCCAAAAGTAATTCCTACACTGCACCACACCAGTTTTACCTACCTAAGATTAATTCCTACTTAAAGGTTGATCCCACTAAATGTATTTAGTAATTTTTACCCAGTAGTTTCTAGTACCCCTACATAGGTGCCGTCTGCCCCTATCATTACCCACTACTCCCAAGCGATCGGCTCCCTAACGTAGATACCCGTGCTGGTCCCACAATGGGGTGTATCATTTCCCCAAGTGGCAACCTGATAATATCAACGGTGCACGGCTTTATACCTACACGATGCAACAACGATTTACTAACCAGCCCGGGTCCACACACGCATATGAAACCCGTTGGTCCTACGTTGCCACCGCTAACCCGTTTTTGGCCTCTTATAGTAAAGCCCAATATGCGTGTCCCGTCACTCGACTTGGGTCGAGCCCACAAAGATACGTTTGGGATATTGGTTGAGATGGGCCCCCACAAGCTACCACCTAAGCTTGTTAATTTTATCTAGTGTATCCCACTTAACCCCTTTAACCATGTCTACTTACATGTTATAAATACTTTGGTTAAGTCATTAATCATATTTTTATTTACCTTTCAAGGCACCCACTAGATTTCCACATGACACCCAAGTCCTTTACTTAATTCCCACATGCCACCCGAGGCACTTACTTAACCCCTTAATCATGTTTAATTACATGTTCCACTTTGGTTAAGTATTCTAATCGTGTTTTCTATTGCCACCCAAGGCAACCCACTAGTTTTCTCATGCCACCCAAGGCACCCACTTAACCCTCAAGCCCCACTACATGCTTATATGGTTAAGTGTTTCTTAATTAATTAAGACCGTGATCCTCATAAAGACCTCTCACATTAGACTATCTTTTATGACCGCTGGTTAAGCCGGTTGGGTCCGGGCAGCCTTATGTCATAACCGAGTCTAACCTCGTGTCTTTACATTAATCACGTATTTAGTTTGTGCCTAAGACCTCTCACATTGGGCTAACATTTGTAGCAACTGGTTAAGCCGGTTGGGTCCGGGCAGTTTTACGCTACAACTGAGTCCAACTTCGTGTCTTAGTCGATTAATTACACCTAATTAATCACCCTCATAATTTATATTAATTATCCCTAATTAATATCAAGTTTTTCATAACATGGGTAGACCTAACTCAATAGGTAAATTCCCATGGGGTAGACCTAACTCAATAGGTAAATTCCCACTTATGTTAATTTATTTATTTTTATGGTATGCTTAATCATACCCAATCATACTTTAATTAATTTATTAACCCCATCGTTCCCCACGCAAATCGTTCTCATTTCACGACATAAATAAAGGGAAGATCCATCGCAAATATCATGGGTTTAACCAAATCTTAGTATATAACTTTGTCATGGGTTAAGAGGATGTCAACTTGCATATATGAGCATATATTAACCCAACTACATTTAACCCAAACTTGCATATTATCGCACATGACTTGCATAACATATCGCATATGAACTGGCATATTATTATACACATATCTTGCATAACATGTTGAACTTGCATATAAGCATTCACATAACTTACAAAAGCACACATAACTTGCATAACATGTTGAACTTGCATATAAGCATTCACATACTTGCATATTAACAAACATGCAACTTGCATAGCATATCTTGCATATTAACATACATGTAACTTGCATATTAACAAACATGTAACTTGCATAGCATATCTTGCATATTAACATACATGTAACTTGCATATTAACAAACATGTAACTTGCATAGCATATCTTGCATATTAACATACATGTAACTTGCATAGCATATATTATCATACATGTAACTTGCATATGAACTTGTTAAACATGCATAAACCCACTTGTTAAATATGCATAAAACAACTTATTAATCATGCATATTATCACATACTTAGCATGCATAGAATCACATACTAAACTTGCATAATATCATATACTTAGCATGCATAGAATCACATACTAAACTTGCATAATATCATATACTTAGCATGCATAGAATCACATGCTCATTATGCATAATATCACCTACTTAGCATGCATAGAATCACATACTCATTATGCATAATATCACCTACTTAGCATGCATAGAATCACATACTCATCATGCATAAACCACATACTTAACTTGCATAAAATCAATTACTTATTATGCATAAACCCACATATCCAACTTGCATAAACTCTCATATAAACTTACATATTCAACATGCATAAACTCACATATTCAACTTGCATAAACTTACATATTCAACATAGGATTAATATTATACATAGATTAGCATATCATTACAAATGATTCAAACTCACAAATCCGCATTCAAGACCATAAGTCTCATTACACCTAATCTACTTATCTTAACAATTGATCATCAAAGTGATAGAAACTCACCACTAGCAATTTGCACTCCAAATGAAGAAGATTAAGATGCTTAGAATGGATTAGAAGTTGATTAGAGAGGTTGATTAACTTGCTTTCCTTCATTGATTTGTGGAGGCCATGATCAAGTTTCATTTTGCCATAGTTTAGTTACTAGGTTTAATTATGAATGAATTAGGGTAGGGTTGTGGTCTTATTTATAGGATTAGGTTGCATTTTAGACCCTTAGATTAACCCTAGATTAGCTTAGGACCCTTAGATCTCGGAACTCTCCAGAAATCAGCCCTAAGACCAAGCCCAAACCCCAAACTGGTGCACCCAACCACAGAACTCTCTAGAAACTGTGCAGGTTTCTTGGCTCGGCACGGGCGCACTTCCCAAGTGCGCCAGTCTATTTTTGTACTGGCGCACTTCACAAGTGCGCCAGTGCATTTTTGTTCTGGCGCACTTCACAAGTGCGCCAGTGCATTTCTGGCCTGTTCCGGGTTCTTCTGCCTAACTTCGTTCGTCCATATCTCTTTCATACGGACTCCGATTCTCGAAAACTCGGACTCTATTTCGCGTATTTTTCTGAGACGAACGCAATGACGCAACCCGTTACCCTTGATTCCCACATCTGGGATTAGTTATTCTGTAATTAGCAAATTTTAGCATTAACCGAAATTCGGGGTGTTACATTCTCCCCTCCTTAAAGGATTTCGTCCCCGAAATCTCTAAGCTAAGGAGAATGCATATCCTACCATCCAAACAACCATCTACTCAATCCATCAAACACGGGCATCCATTGTCCTTAAACAATTTCTAATGATGTATGAGCATATGCGAAAAGTGTGTGTATATGTTCCCTATCTAATGTACGAACATATGCAAACCATGATAGTGCCATGCATCCAATATGTATGCGAGATAACCCTATTGACACATACCGTATCTATATGAGTGCATAATCATTCACCAAAATGCATCATCCATATGATAACACAATCATTATACATCCATAAATATAGCTAACTACACACAATTTTATGCAATATGCAATATGAAGTGATTGAGCCGATCTAGTGCCTAGAGTGTGTATATATGCATCCACGAGCAACCACTAGCAAACACTTGCATCCACTTGCATCCATCAACCATAACATGTCTCAAACACATGTTTCAACCATAGGTTTTCCCTATCTAAAGGTCAAACAGGACTAACGAGAGGACCTACTAAAGATAAGATAAGTACTAGGCAAGCGATAAAGGAGAAGTTAAAAGACATACTCTCCAAAAGAAATGGATACAAAGAACGCATCTTCGCTTCCGTCTCCCAAGTAGCATTTCTTTCGTCATCTCCCCATTGCACTCTAGCTAGCTGAACTTCTCGGTTCCTCAACTTCCTAGCCTCTGACCCAATGATGCGAGTAGGAGCTCGTCGAATCGTCTCATCGCGCTCTAACTCTACTTCTTTAAGCAAACTCGGCTCTACCACCTCAGCGGTCTTATGTAAGCACTTCCTCAAATGGGACACATGAAATACATCCGGTACACCACTAAGTCTGTCAGGCAACTCCACTCTATATGCCATCCGTCCAATTCTTTCCTT
The DNA here is from genome assembly GCA_030737875.1 of Allium sativum. Taxonomy (NCBI): domain Eukaryota; kingdom Viridiplantae; phylum Streptophyta; class Magnoliopsida; order Asparagales; family Amaryllidaceae; genus Allium; species Allium sativum. The sequence continues at coordinate 777,285,229 of CM060919.1, read as the reverse complement.
AATGGGAAATGGCCCTACAAACCTTGGTACTCACTTCCTAACAGATCCAAAGTGAACCACATTCCGTAACGGAGATACCTTGATAAAAAGCATGTCCTAATATCAAACTCAAGCTCTGTTCTCCTCTTATCCGCATAAGATTCCGCCGCTTTCATCCTTCTTCAAACCAAACCAATCTTCTCTGAAGTCTCTCTAACCATATCTGGCCCAAGTAAGATCTTATCCGTAGATTCCCACCAACATGTAGGAGATCGACAAGGCCTTACATAAAGAGCTTCGAAAGGAGCCATACCAATACTGGATTGAAAGCTGTTATTATATGCGAACTCCACCAATGGAAGATGCTCTTCCCCTGTACCTCCAAAATCCAAAATACATAACCTCAAAAGATCTTCTAAGATACGATTCACCCTCTCGGTCTAACCGTCCGTCTGAGGATGATATGCGGTACTCAAACACAACTGAGTCCCTACCGCCTCTTGCAAACTTCTCCAAAACTCACTAGTGAAGATAGAATCTCGATCGCTCACTATACTGGAAGGTACACTATGCAATCTAATAATCTCTCGAAGGTAAACTAAAGCTAGACATGTAATAGTCCTCTTGCTCTTCACGGGCATGAAATGGGCACACTTAGTAAGTCTATCTACCATAAGCCCAATCCCCGTATTACCCTTCCTTGATTTTGGTAATCCAACGAGACACTATCCCACTTCCCATTACGGAACTTCCAACGGGTGAAGCAACCCTCCGGGTTTCTTCTGTTCCGCTTTCACTTGTTAGCACACCAAGCATCTAGCGACATACTTGGCCGCGTCTTTCTTCATATTGGCCCAAAGAAAACTTGCTTCATGTCTTGGTACATCTTGTCCCTACTGGGTTGAATGGTCATCTTCGATCGATGTGCATCATCAAGTATAGCCTTCCTCAAATCCTCGTCTTGCGGTACACAAAGTCCACCGTCTCTACGCAACCACCCCTTACCATCTAGGGTGTACCTACTCAAATGGCTGGACGACTCCCCTCCTTATGAGCTTCTCTACTAACTCAACCAATTGTGGGTCGTCCCGCTGTGCTCTGCCAATACGCCCCAAAAGAGTAGGCCTAACCTCCAAGGAGGCTAGCAAACCGGATACAGAATCAACGGAAGGTCTAAGTCAAACATAGAAATAAATTCTAAACTCTATAGTTCAACGGACAACCTTTTTCTTCTTAAGACGTCTGCTACCATGTTTCCCTTGTTAGGGGTATACGCTATCTCAAACTCATAAGATGCTAAGAATCCTATCCAAAATCGTCACAACTGTCCATCTCTCACGCAGACCACCCTAGTCGAATTCGACATCCCCCAAATGCAAGCCCCAAAGGCCGAAACCAATATCAGACAAACACCCAAGGGACATCTCCTTCGAGTTCAGGCAACCTACGTGAGATGATACTAAAAATAATAATAATAATGGCTAAACAATTAAGCCTTTGACCAACTTTGGATGTCCTCGCCAGTCTCGCTCCAAAACCACCGTTTATCCTATAACTGGCTTTGCTCACCCTATTGAGCACATACGAAAACTTATTACGCTCCTTGAAAAGACCAAGATGTCATTTACAAAGGCCATCACAAACTTATTTAGGTACTCCCTGAACACCCTTCTCTTCCAATCAACAAAGTATGCGGGGGCGTTCGTCAAACCAAATAGCATCACCAGCCACTCATAAAACCATCCGGAGTCCTAAAGGCAATCTTCTCTATACTATCGTCAGCCACTCTCAACTGACGAAACCATGTGGCTTAGTCCAATTGCGAAAATACTGAGGCGCCAACCAACTGATCAAAGAGATCATCAATCTTCGGCAATGGGTGTCTATTCTTCTTTGTGAGTTTATTTAGTTCTCTTTAGCCTACACAAAGTCTGAGGGACCCATCCGCCTTCATGGCAAAAACTACTGGAGCGCCCCATTCCGATATACTTCCCCTTATGAACCCCTTCTCAAGCAATCGCCTGCTTACTTATGGAGTTCCCTCCTCTCACGAGGAGCCTTGTGGCACACTGGCCAAGTCACTGGTTTGGCATTGTTTACCAGATATATTCGGAAGTCAATCTCCCACTCCGGAGGTAAGCCCTTCACCTTCTCAAACACATCCGAGTGTTCCCGGACCACTTCTAACAGATCGCAAACTCTCGACCGACGTGTCAAGCGATTCTAGATAACTTAGCATAACAGATTCTATGGGATTACAAGAGATCTCGAGAGTGTTACCCAAGCGGGTCATAAGCCTAACAACTCTCCCTTCAAAATCAAGAACGGCCCCCTACTGGATAACCAGTCCATGCCCCAAAACTAACCCATAGTCCGTGAAGCCCAACAAGCATCACATCCAAACTCAACGCTAAGTATAGAAACTTTCAAACCCAAACACATCATGGAGCCCCAATTGGGTTTGAAACAACTAAGGGATCATCTACCAAACTGGTGTCTAAGTGCAGTGACTCAACTAACAATGATGAGATAAACGAACTCGATGCGTCAGAATCAAATAAAGTTCGAATCAGATAATATAGAAATCCCAGATTCCAACCTAGACGGTCCTATCCCCATCTGGTACACTAGCCGTGAGGGAATACAACCACCCTCCAGGAGATTCCGAACCTTGCCTTTGCCCCTTTGGATAATCCTAATAAAATGTCCTATTCCTCCCAAAAGGATAACGACTAGCCTTCTTCTTCTTCCCATTCTCCACTCGTAACCCCCCACCAATGAGGTTTCGTCCTTCATTAACCAAACAACTATTAGAGCCTTCCTCCCATCGTCCATCCAATAAGTACTTACAAGTCCTCCTCCTTCTTGAACCAACTTCTAACCTGATTTACGTCTAATTCCCTTGAAGCGGTTTTCCATTCTTATCTATCTTAGAAAGATCATCTACACACGGAGGGGAAACTCAAACCGAGAGAGAAAGAGATTCAAACGGAGAATTCGAAAGATAAAGATATGGCTATCGGGGATTACGCTTTTCTCTCAAAAACTTTTCTCTTAAAAGACATGTTTTTGAAAATACTCCTTCAAAAATTTTCTTAGAAAAATAGTTTTTCTAAAAATTTTATCTGTTCTGGTAACCTTAAGCTCTGATACCACGTGTAACACCCCACGCCCGCTAAGGTCACTCATACCAGGGGAATGCCTTAGTTTCGGTGAAGTATTTTAAGTGAATATAGAACAGTAAAATTACAGCAAGACAGATATAAATAATACTTGAAAATTTAAATCATCATTTCATTGCAACGGAAAGTAATACATGTTTGGTTACATCACAAAACCATAAACCAGAGTCAAGTACATAATATCCATCTTGATAAAATAGAAGTACATAATCCCACTACATAACTAATAGCCATAAAAGGAAAGATAAGCTCGGCTTCACTTCAGAGGTCCAAGCTCCATAGGATAGATACAGCAATCAGATCAAAGCCCACTAGCACCAGGCCCACTCTAATAACCTGGGTTTGGGGGAAAAAGATAAAAACAACGGGGTCAGACATAAGTCTGAGTGAGTCCTATAACCCTAACAATACAATCATTAAAATAACCAGAGAAGACATAAGTTGATATACGGTAACGACTGGGGATGAATGGCTACACTAAGCAGCTTGGTAAACTTAGGATAAACTAAGATCACCGTAAAGACGCATTTATCCACCCAAGGATAATTACTAGATTACACCGCCCCAGACTTATCCACCCAAAAGTAATTCCTACACTGCACCACACCAGTTTTACCTACCTAAGATTAATTCCTACTTAAAGGTTGATCCCACTAAATGTATTTAGTAATTTTTACCCAGTAGTTTCTAGTACCCCTACATAGGTGCCGTCTGCCCCTATCATTACTAAGTGTACCCACTACTCCCAAGCGATCGGCTCCCTAACGTAGATACCCGTGCTGGTCCCACAATGGGGTGTATCATTTCCCCAAGTGGCAACCTGATAATATCAACGATGCACGGCTTTATACCTACACGATGCAACAACGATTTACTAACCAGCCCGGGTCCACACACGCATATGAAACCCGTTGGTCCTACGTTGCCACCGCTAACCCGTTTTTGGCCTCTTATAGTCAAGCCCAATATGCGTGTCCCGTCACTCGACTTGGGTCGAGCCCACAAAGATACGTTTGGGATATTGGTTGAGATGGGCCCCCACAAGCTACCACCTAAGCTTGTTAATTTTATCTAGTGTATCCCACTTAACCCCTTTAACCATGTCTACTTACATGTTATAAATACTTTGGTTAAGTCATTAATCATATTTTTATTTACCTTTCAAGGCACCCACTAGATTTCCACATGACACCCAAGTCCTTTACTTAATTCCCACATGCCACCCGAGGCACTTACTTAACCCCTTAATCATGTTTAATTACATGTTCCACTTTGGTTAAGTATTCTAATCGTGTTTTCTATTGCCACCCAAGGCAACCCACTAGTTTTCTCATGCCACCCAAGGCACCCACTTAACCCTCAAGCCCCACTACATGCTTATATGGTTAAGTGTTTCTTAATTAATTAAGACCGTGATCCTCATAAAGACCTCTCACATTAGACTATCTTTTATGACCGCTGGTTAAGCCGGTTGGGTCCGGGCAGCCTTATGTCATAACCGAGTCTAACCTCGTGTCTTTACATTAATCACGTATTTAGTTTGTGCCTAAGACCTCTCACATTGGGCTAACATTTGTAGCAACTGGTTAAGCCGGTTGGGTCCGGGCAGTTTTACGCTACAACTGAGTCCAACCTCGTGTCTTAGTCGATTAATTACACCTAATTAATCACCCTCATAATTTATATTAATTATCCCTAATTAATATCAAGTTTTTCATAACATGGGTAGACCTAACTCAATAGGTAAATTCCCATGGGGTAGACCTAACTCAATAGGTAAATTCCCACTTATGTTAATTTATTTATTTTTATGGTATGCTTAATCATACCCAATCATACTTTAATTAATTTATTAACCCCATCGTTCCCCACGCAAATCGTTCTCATTTCACGACATAAATAAAGGGAAGATCCATCGCAAATATCATGGGTTTAACCAAATCTTAGTATATAACTTTGTCATTGGTTAAGAGGATGTCAACTTGCATATATGAGCATATATTAACCCAACTACATTTAACCCAAACTTGCATATTATCGCACATGACTTGCATAACATATCGCATATGAACTGGCATATTATTATACACATATCTTGCATAACATGTTGAACTTGCATATAAGCATTCACATAACTTACATAAGCACACATAACTTGCATAACATGTTGAACTTGCATATAAGCATTCACATACTTGCATATTAACAAACATGCAACTTGCATAGCATATCTTGCATATTAACATACATGTAACTTGCATATTAACAAACATGTAACTTGCATAGCATATCTTGCATATTAACATACATGTAACTTGCATATTAACAAACATGTAACTTGCATAGCATATCTTGCATATTAACATACATGTAACTTGCATAGCATATATTATCATACATGTAACTTGCATATGAACTTGTTAAACATGCATAAACCCACTTGTTAAATATGCATAAAACAACTTATTAATCATGCATATTATCACATACTTAGCATGCATAGAATCACATACTAAACTTGCATAATATCATATACTTAGCATGCATAGAATCACATACTAAACTTGCATAATATCATATACTTAGCATGCATAGAATCACATACTTATTATGCATAATATCACCTACTTAGCATGCATAGAATCACATACTCATTATGCATAATATCACCTACTTAGCATGCATAGAATCACATACTCATCATGCATAAACCACATACTTAACTTGCATAAAATCAATTACTTATTATGCATAAACCCACATATCCAACTTGCATAAACTCTCATATAAACTTACATATTCAACATGCATAAACTCACATATTCAACTTGCATAAACTTACATATTCAACATAGGATTAATATTATACATAGATTAGCATATCATTACAAATGATTCAAACTCACAAATCCGCATTCAAGACCATAAGTCTCATTACACCTAATCTACTTATCTTAACAATTGATCATCAAAGTGATAGAAACTCACCACTAGCAATTTGCACTCCAAATGAAGAAGATTAAGATGCTTAGAATGGATTAGAAGTTGATTAGAGAGGTTGATTAACTTGCTTTCCTTCATTGATTTGTGGAGGCCATGATCAAGTTTCATTTTGCCATAGTTTAGTTACTAGGTTTAATTATGAATGAATTAGGGTAGGGTTGTGGTCTTATTTATAGGATTAGGTTGCATTTTAGACCCTTAGATTAACCCTAGATTAGCTTAGGACCCTTAGATCTCGGAACTCTCCAGAAATCAGCCCTAAGACCAAGCCCAAACCCCAAACTGGTGCACCCAACCACAGAACTCTCTAGAAACTGTGCAGGTTTCTTGGCTCGGCACGGGCGCACTTCCCAAGTGCGCCAGTCTATTTTTGTACTGGCGCACTTCACAAGTGCGCCAGTGCATTTTTGTTCTGGCGCACTTCACAAGTGCGCCAGTGCATTTCTGGCCTGTTCCGGGTTCTTCTGCCTAACTTCGTTCGTCCATATCTCTTTCATACGGACTCCGATTCTCGAAAACTCGGACTCTATTTCGCGTATTTTTCCGAGACGAACGCAATGACGCAACCCGTTACCCTTGATTCCCACATCTGGGATTAGTTATTCTGTAATTAGCAAATTTTAGCATTAACCGAAATTCGGGGTGTTACATGAATCGAATAGAAAACCAATTTGAATTGAATCGAATAGAAAACCAATTTGAATTGAATCGAATAGAAAACCAATTTGAATTGAATCGAATAGAAAACCAATTTGAATTGAATCGAATAGAAAACCAATTTGAATTGAATCGAATAGAAAACGACTTTGAAAATGAATTGAATTGAAAGCGACTTCAAATGAATTCAAATTGAATTGAAATTTGAATTGAATTGAAATGAATTTTAAAACGAATTGATAAAGGAGAATTCAATTTTGCTTTGGATTGAAATGGAAGTTGAAATTATTTCTGAAACGAATTCAAAACTATTTATAAAATTCATTTTAAATAGGAATCGACGAAATATATATTATATATATTATATATATAATATAATGGCCTGAATGGAACGCGTCGCGCCGCGGCAGTTCGTAAATTTCGACCATTTATTTCAAACGGACATTACGGGAGATCCGACCGTCGGATTCTCCTAAAACCGGAACCGTTGGGTTCGTATCGAAAAGAGCTTTCTAACGAATATTAGAAATTTGAAATCTAACGGTTGGATTTGGAGATACGTCCAAATCAAATTCGAAAAAGGTCGCTGTAAGTGCAGTTCGATGGCCGTTGATGGAAATCGACTGTACGGGCCTTGATAAAATTATTAAAAATAGTAATAATTTGTGTAAAATCATTAGAAATGATTTAGGAAAATTTGGGATGAAAAACTCCATATTTGAAAAGATAAAAATGAATTTTTATCGAAATGAACTAGTTTGAACTCAATTTAAAACCCGAATTGTTTTTAAATAAATAAATTAGATTTAAAAAGGGGTTTTAAAGAATCGGAATTTATAATATATTTGATTGGATTTGAAATGGGTTTATCGTGAACTGTGTTTTAAATAACCCTAGTTCTTTAACCCGATAATAAAAAGAATGTGATTTGGGTTTATCGTGAACTGTGTTTTAAATAACACCTAGTTCTTTAACCCAGTAAAAGGAGTTTTAACGAGTCTGCAATTAGGTTGAAATGTGAATCTATAATCTAAATTATCAAATTTAGAATTGAGCGAGAATGGAGCATCGCCAGTTTTGCTCCAAAGCGATAGTTAAATCTTTAATTAGATTTGAACGTGAAATGGTAATTAATTTTACCGATAACACCGTGGTGTTAGATATGGAGTATTACCAGTTTTGCTTCATGGGATGAATAGGTTGGGATTGGGAAATAAAATAAATAATTACTTCGTTGTGGTTCGCTAATCTCGACTAGTTCAGAAAACCATAATTTGGTTTGAAACGACATCCAAAGGAAGATTACAGGATAAATTTTAAAGAATTTATCTTGGATAAAATTAATGGGAACCTTTCCCTAAGAATGTGGAATTTAGAAACTAGCTGTAGGTTGGCTAAGAAGAATGGTTTCCTGGGTATTGATCTGATGTTGGTTTCGGCCTTCGGGGTTATTGTTTGGGAAATTGTTCTCTTGCTAATTTACGGTTAGTGACTAATGAATTGGAATGAGGCGTATGTTGTGTTTGTGTAACATTTGTTTTTAATATACGCGGGTTGTTCGGAAAGTCCGGGTTTACACCCATTCTGAATAACCGATTCGACGATATGTCGAAGATGAAGACGGTGGTCGAAGACCGGAAGTCTTCACATCGTTTGGATAATTACTGACGATCCTGATTGGCCTGTACACCCAAGAGGATGGAAATAGTTGGTGGTCGTCCAGACGTACTTGGAGATCGATGAATATGCGAGGAAAGTGCCTCCGGTTTCGTTCAGACCCAGAACGAACTTGTAAATGGACTGTGTGTCTGACATTGGATTTTTTTCTGTGTTGATTGATTTCTGTTAAATATATATCTGTTTGGCGGCGGAGAATTTATTCTCTTGCTTAACGCCCTTCTCTGAGACGTACGAGCTTAGAGGTTATATATCGATAGATATCAATCGCATGGCATAAATTGCCTGTGTGGCACGCTGAGATGCAATGATCAAGGCTTCTGTTGAAAAGCAAAGTCTTGTGGTTGATGATCAAAGCACGCCTACGTGGCAGCTTTGTGTATAACGTGAATTCGCGAGCCTCACACCTCGGTATGAGTTAAAAACGGGATAGTGACTGCAGGGAGAGCACGACGTTTCTTTCTAGCTTTGGTGGTGTCAGTGACTTACCAGCCCTGATATTTTTATACTTTTCACCTATGTGGTTGTTGGAATGCGAGGCGCCTCGATTATAGGTCTGTAAGGACCGGGAAACGTGTGTTCAGGCATAATTAATCCGGGGTTGCCCAGAGTGCGTAACCCTGAGGCATTTGCTAGAGTGTCTCGAACGCGGAGAGGAGCTTGCCCCTTGCCTCGACTCATGACGGAAATCCAATTTCCAATACGTGTATTGCGGCTTTATTTGTAGAGCCTAGTATGGCGACATAGTAGCATGGGATACTATGCCGTCTATGATTTATATTTATGATTGAAATTGTTTTGACACTATACACTTATTATAGTATCAAATGATTTGTTTTTAAACGTACCAAGCATGTTTGGCAGTTATAAGGTAAAACCCTATCCTCCGGCTTGCCTTGCATTGTGTGATGGGACTTGGGTCTTATAATAGCTTCATTTTTCGAAAAAGCATTGCGCTGTTTATTCTATGCACTGGTATTCTTGGGAGAAAACCCGTTCCGTGTTATACGGCGTGGTCCCTTGAATTACTCTCTTTTAAATAAAGTTTTTAATAACTGTTTTAGTTCTCACACCAGTCACATGACTGACCTGGAGTTTATTGTTTTAACCTAAACTCTGGGTGCCCCTATTTTCCGCACGGGCAGCTAGTAGTTTTGGTTTTGCAGATTTATATTCACAGGATCCTGGTTTACAGCTGGAATGATATCCGGAAAGCTCTGTATCCGTATATCACCTTCAGTTGTGCTTTTATTATTTTTCCGCTGCTATGTAATTTACTGTAATCTCTGATATTTATCGTATGTAATTTATTCATTTATACTCTGTATTTTCTTGTATCTGATGGAATTGATGTAATAGCAATGAAATGTTCTTTTGTCTGCGTTCTGATTTGTCGTGTTCTCAACGATCAGGGGTTTCGAACGGTCTAGATCGGTTTAACGACTGATTCAGATCGAGCGAAATTCCAGGCCGTCACACGTGAAATGGTAATTGAATTTACCAATAACACCGTGGTGTTAGATATGAAGTATAACCAATTTTACTTCATGGGATGAATAGGTTGGGATTGGGAAATTAAAATAAATGATTACTTCGGTGTGGTTCGAAATCCCGACTAGTTTGAATTGATATTCAAAGAAGATTAAAGAATAAATTTAAAGAATTTATCTTTGATAAAATTAATGGGAACCTTTCCCAAAATATAAGAATATTTGAATAAAAGAATATTCTGAATTGGAATGAAGTGTATGTTGTGTTTGTGTAACACGTGTTTATTATATATATATGCGAGTTGTTCAGAAAGACTGGGTTTATCCCATTCTGAATAACTGATTCGACGTGGTGTCGAAGATGAAGACGGTGGTTGTAGACCGGAGGTCTTCACGTCGTTTGGGTAATTACTGATGATCTTGATTGGGCTGTACACCCAAGAAGATGGAAACAGTTGGTGATCGTCCAGACGTACTTAGAGATCGATGGATATGCGGGGTACTAGGTGCCTCCGGTTTCGTTCAGACCCAGTACAGACTTGTAAATGGACTGTGTGTCTTACATTGGATTTTAGTCTGTGTGATTGATTTCTATTAAATATATATCTGTTTGGCGGCGGAGAATTTATTCTCTTGCTTAACGCCCTTCTCTGAGACGTACGAGCTCAGGGGTTATATACTGATGGATATCAAACGCATAGAGTGAATTGCCTGTGTGGCATGCCTAAGTGGCAAATGATCAAGGCTTCTGTTGAAAAGCAAAGTCTTGTGGTTGATGATCAAAGCACCGCCTGTATGGCATAGCTTTGTGTAACGTGAATTCGCGAGCCTCACACCCCGGTTGTGAACCAGAAACGGGAGAGGACCTCAGGGAGGACATGCGTTTCTTTCTAGCTAGGGTGGTGTCAGTGACCTACCACCCCTGACATTTATATACTTTTCACCTGTGTGGTTGTTGATGTTGCGAGGCGCCTCAGTTAGATCGGACGATCCGGGTTCGATGGAGCCATTCGTTGGCTCATTTACGCCCCAAAGGGCGGGGAAACGTAGTGTTCAGTAATTTTAATCCACATCGGTGGACCGGCCCTGTCGCTCCAAGGCTTGCCTGCGCGCTTGCCTGAGGCTCGGGCTAGAGAGTCTCGATTCGGTTGAGGACTATCTTTTGCCTCGGTTCATAGATGGAAATCCAACTTCCAAATACGTGACATTTGCGGTTTTATTTGTAGATCCTAGTATGGCGACCTAGTGGGATGGGGCGCTTATGCCGTCTATGATTGATACTTATGATTTGAAGTTGTTTTATACACTATGCACTTATGATAGTATCAAATGATTTGTTTTAAACGTATCAAACATTCTTGGCTATTATAAGGTGAAAACCCTATCCTCCGGCTTGCGTTGCATTGTCTGATGGGAACTGGGTCTTATAATAGCTTCATTTTTCTTTATTTAGCATTGCACTGTTTGATTTATGCACTGGTATTCTTGGGAGGAAACCCGTTCCGTGTTATACGGCATGGTCCCTTGATTTACCTAACTTTGAAAATAAAGATTAATAACTGTTTTAGTTCTCACACCAGTCCCATGACTGACCTGGAGTTTATTGTTTTAACATAAACTCTAGGTGCCCTTATTTCCACATGGGCAGCTAGTAGTTTTGGTTTTGCAGATTTATATTCACAGGATCCTGGTTTACAGCTGGAATGATATCCGGAAAGCTTTGTATCCGTATATCGCTTCTAGTTGTGTATTGTATTAATTTTCCGCTGCGATGTATTTAAATGTAATTTAAATCTCTGATATTTCTGTGTAATATTCATTTATACTCTGTATATTCTTGTATTCTGATGTATTGTTGTAAATACAATGAAATGTTCTTCCGTCCGCGTTCTGATTTGTCTTGTCCTCACAGTAATTCGTTCTTTCGCTTCTCTTCGATGACCGGGGAAGTTCGGGTCGCTTCATTGACAGACTGTCATAAGCGTTAAATATTTATATTTGATGCTTATGCACTGTAGAACGCACTTTAGATGATGGTTGATGATTTATCGTTGTTGTTATATACGTGCGGTAGAAAATCCATATAATTAACATTATATAGTAATTGATTGGGCCTCATTCCAGTTTTGAAATAGAATATTTGAAAATAGAAATATATGAAGCCGTGTTGATTAGATTGACGCCATTTCGACGTGATCGATATTTATATCGATTTTATTCATTTTATAATGAATATCGAAAGTGATTTCAAAATCTGATATTTAGAAAAGAATTGAAATTCGAATTAAACTGAATAGAAATGAATTCAAATTGAAATTGAATAGAAATGAATTCAAATTGAAATTCAAATAGAAATGAATTCGAAATGAAATTGAATTGAATTGAAAACAAACTGAAATTGAATTAAAAATCGATTTGAATTGAAATCAATTTGAAATGAATTTAAAACGAATTTATATTGGAAAATTCAATTTTGATTTGAATTTGAAAAGGAAGTTGAATTTTTTTGAAAACGAATTTAAAACGATTTATAAAATACGTTTTAAAAGGAAATCGACGAAGAATATATTATATATATATATGTTATATATAATATAATGGCCTAAATAGAACGCGCCGCGCCGCGGCAGTTAGCGAATTTCGACCATTGACTTCGAACGGATATTATGAGAGATCCGACCGTCGGATTCTCCTAAAACTGGAACCGTTGGGTTCGTATCGAAAAGTGCATTCTAACGAATATTAGAAATTAGAAATCTAACAGTTGGATTTGGAATTATGTCCAAATCAAATTTGGAAAAGGTAGCTGTAAGTGCAGTTCGATGGCCGTTGATGGAAATCGACTGTACGGGCCTTGATAAAATTATTAAAAATAGTAATAATTTGTGTAAAATCATAAGAAATGATTTGGGAAGAATTGGGATGAAAAACTCCTTGTTTGAAAAGATAAAAATAGATTTTTATCGAAATGAACTAGTTTTGAAATAAAATTATAATTCATTTATTTCTGAAATAAATAAAGTGAACTTGAAATGGTTTTGAAATATAACCAGAATTTCCAAAAATTGAATTGGAATGGATTTGAATCGAAATTGTCTTTGGAATATTTCGATGTTGGGTTTCACGATTATACAGATGTTGTTATGGAAATTTGAAAGATATATTAATATCGTTATTTCCAATACAATATTTGTTGGTCGTAGAATTTGATATTGAATATAAGCCGATATATTTTCTATTCAGAGCCATGTATTTAATATCAAATGTGATTTGGGTTTGTCGTGAGTGGTGTCTTCATTAACACTGTTCTTAAGCCCAGTTGTGAAAAAGATTAAATCTTTTTATTTAGATTTAATGAAGTGTACCAATTAAATAATATTTAATTGGAATTGAATTGGTATTCATTTTTGGGTTTATCGTGAACACTGTTTTAAGTAACACTTGTTCTTTAACCTGATAATTAATGGAATGTGATTTTGGGTTGTCGTGAACGGTATCTTCAATAATACTTTTCTTAGACCCAAAGGAGTTAAGAAAATCAGAAACTAACTGGAGATTAGTTAAGTTGAATTGTTTCTGGGGTATTGATCTGATGTTGGTTTCGGCCTTCGGGGTTAATACTTAGGGAATTGCTCACTTGATAATTTACGGTTAGGGACTGATTAAAATGTGATGTGATTTTGGGGTTTATCGTGAACCGTGTTTTAAATGACACTGATTCTTTAACCCAGTCACAGATTAAAACTAGGTGGAGTTTTAATGAATCTTTAATTAGATTGAAATGATCGGGAATGGAGTATCACAAGTTTTTCTCTAGGCGATAGTTAAATCTTTAATTAGATTTGAACGTGAAATGGTAATTGAATTTACCGATAACACCATGGTGTTATATATGAAGTATTACCAGTTTTACTTCATGGGATGAATAGGTTGGGATTGGGAAATAAAATAAATGATTACTTAAGTAAGGTTCGCTAATCCCGACTAGTTTGAATTGATATTCAAAATTAGATTAAAGAATAAATTTAAAGGATTTATCTTTGATAAAATTAATGGGAACCTTTCCCTAAGAATGTGAAATTTAGAAACTAGCTGTAGGTTGGCTAAGCAGAGTGATTTCCTGGGTATTGATTTGATGTTGGTTTCGGCCTTCGGGGTTAATATTTGGGGAATTATTCTTTGATTAATTTACGATTAGTGACTGATGAATTGGAATGAGGCGTATGTTGTGTTTGTGTAACACTTGTTTATCATGTACGCGAGTTATTCGGGAAGACCGGGTTTATCCCATTCTGAATAACTGATACGACGATAAGTCGAAGATGAAGACGATGGTAGGAGACTGGAGGTCTTCACATCGTTTGGATAATTACTGATGATCTTGATTTGGCCGTACACCCAAGAGGAGGGAATCAGTTAGTGATCGTCCAGACGTACTGGGAGATCGATGGATTTGCGGGGTACTAGGTGCCTCCGGTTTCGTTCAGACCCAGAACGAACTTGTAAATAGACTGTGTGTCTGACATTGGATTTCAGTCTGTGTGAATGATTTCTATTAAATATATATCTGTTTGGCGGCGGAGAATTTATTCTCTTGCTTAACGCCCTTCTCTGAGACGTACGAGCTCAAGGGTTATATAATGATGGATATCCATCGCATGGAATGAATTGTCTGTGTGGCATGCTTGAGTGGCAATGAATCAAGGCTTATGTTGAAAAGCAAAGTCTTGTGGTTGATGATCAAAGCACGACCTATGTGGCATAGCTTTGTGTAACGTTGATTCACGAGCCTCGCACCCCGGTGGTGGACCAAAAACGGGAGAGGACCTCTGGGAGGACATGTGTTTCTTTCTAGTTAGAAGTGGCGTTAGTGGTTTTACACGCCCTAACGAGTTTGACTTATGTGGTTGTTGCTGTTGCGAGGCGCCTCGTTTTGATCGGACTATCCGGGTCCGATGGAGTCGTTCGTTGGTTCGTTTACTCCCCAAAGGGCGGGGAAACGTAGTTTTCTGGCATAATAATCCACATCGGTGGACCGGCCCTGTCGCTCCAAGGCTTACCAGCGCGCTTGCCTGAGGCTCGGGCTAGAGAGTCTCGAATCGGTAGAGGACAATCCCTGGCCTCGGTTCACAGACGGAAATCCAATTTCCAAATACGTTATTCTGCGGTTTTATTTGTAGAGCCTAGTATGGCGACATAGTGGGATGGGGCGCTTATGCCGTCTATGATTGATACTTATGATTTGAAGTTGTTTCATACACTATGCACTTATAACAGTATCAAATGATTTGTTTTAAACGTATCATGCATTCTTGGCTATTATAAGGTAAAAACCCTATCCTCCAGCTTGCGTTGCATTGTGTGATGGGACCTGGGTCTTATAATAGCTCCATTTTTCTTTATTTAGCTTTGCGCTGTTTGTTTTATGCACTGGTGTTCTTGGGAGGAAACCCGTTCCGTGTTATACACTGTGGTCCCTTGATTTACCCAACTTAAAAAAAAGATTTATAACTGTTTTTAGTTCTCACACCAGTCCCATGACTGACCTGGGATTTATTGTTTTAACCTAAACTCTGGGTGCCCTTATTTTCGACACGGGCAGCTAGTAGTTTTGGGCCCAGAATGTCAAAACATAACTAGTTTTAATTTTTTTGTAATTTTTGGAGTCAGTATGTGGCCTAGTAAATTAAAATGTACATCTAAAATTCAATATACTGGTTTATATTTTAATTTAAAGAAAAACTAATCAAAACAGTCAAATTGGCTTACGAAACATATCCCATTGTGTCCGAAATGGGGGTATTTAGCTGGAGGCGACAGTCGTTGGGTTTCATTTGGAGTTCAGACGAATTAGAGTGAATTAGGGAATTTAATATTATTAAATAATATATATAAATATAATATCACATTCTAAAACCCTAGCACCCTCATTCCTTCAGCGCCGACGCTAATGAAATGAACGGCAACTCGGCTCCCAACTTCTCCCTTAATTATCTCTTCATATGATCGATGATATTCAAAATCTCCAACGCGAAATTAAAGAAGGTGATGAGATCAAAGGCTCCGGTTTTGTGATGTTCTCTGGCGCGGAGGGTGGTCTCGAGATGGTCATGCTTGGCGGCGTTAGGAGAGGAGGAAGGCGCGCATCTTGTTGTGGCATCGGATTGGCCGTTGACGGCCAAAATCCGGTGTGATGTAGGAGGAATCAAGGCGAGCAACTTCGGTCGAGTTACAGAAGAATGACAGAGAGGATTAATTAAGAAAACTGGGTTAAATAATTAATTGTGTGTTTAGTTGTTTAAAGATAAAATGCCATAACTTCTTCAAACTAAATAACAATTCGACGATCTTGGGTGCGTTGGAATCGTCTCAACGAGAACTTTGCAATGGAACTAACCAGAACGGATTCTGATTTAGTTACAGTTTCTAGAAAATTTAAACATCCAGTTTATTTTGACTCAAAGGAAAATCATCATTTAAAGAATGACGGAGTAGGACCCAATGTGAGAACTCTCTCACTCAAATCATTTTTGTTATTTTATTTATTTTTGGAGTTCAACACACGAACTCACACAAATTACATAAATTAGAAGCGATGTATGGATATTAGCTACACTCGCGTTTCATATTCCATGAATGGCCACTTGTGGCTCTGTAAATGGCATTGGGTAGTTGAATATTTATTTATATTGATGATTTGGTGATGTGTGTATTGTGATTGTGATGATTAACATATTAAAATAATGTTAATATTATTGTGATAGTTGAAATCAAAATTATAAATATCTATTTATAATTTAAAATAGTAAAATTGGAATAAATATCCACTTACAAGTCGGACGACTTGTTTATGTACACCTATTTAACTGATATTGATTGGGATGATAATATTTACACATTGGCCAAATGCACAAATAATAATCAGAATTTGTTGTTTGAAAACCCCACACGGGTATTGAGATGATATTTGACATACACTAATCCCAATATTTAGTTGTATGTCAATCGATGGGTTGACAGGATGTGATGAGCGTTATTTATTTATTTTAACGCTTATACAGTTGTAAATTGCACACTGGATGACGTTTGAATGGTTAATGATTATTTATCATTATTGTTTAATGCATGCGATGTATGAAATCCATAAAACTGAAATTATATGGTAATTGGTTGAGTCACATTCCAATTCGTAAATAACTAATATTTTAAAACAATATTCAGTGAAGAATTAAATTATGATTTTGATGTCCGATTTGGGATGGGCACAAAAATATTGAAATGTGAAGCCGAGTTAAATAGTCAAATGCCATTTTGACCCGAACGGCTTTATCGATCGATTTTATTCATTTTATAATGAATAGGAAAAGGAAATGAATTTCAAAATCAGATATTTTAAAAATATCATCATTTTAATATTATAATGATATAGAATATTCAATTTTGATTTAAAATTGAAAATGAAGTTGAAATCGTTTTAAAACGAATTTATAAACGATTCATAAAATACGTTTTAAATGGAAATCGACGATGTATATTATATATGTATATATATACATATATATAATGGCTTGAATAGAACGCGCCGTGCAACAATCTTTCGCGAATTTCGACCATTAACTTCAAATTTATATAATGGGAGATCCGAACGTCGGGTTCTCCTAAAACCGAAACCATTGGGTTCGTATCGAAAAGAGATATCCAATGAATATAAGATATTTAAATTTGAATGGTTAGATTTGGAAATATGTCCAAATCAATTTCAGAAAAGGTTGTTATGGATGATGTTCGGTGGCTGTTATTGGAAACCGACTATAAGGGCCTTGATAAAATTATTAAAAATATGGAAAAATTGTGTAAAATCATAATAAATGATTTGGAAAGATTTAGGATGAAAAATTCCAAGTTTGAAAAAATACGAATATATTTTTATCGAAATGAACTAGTTAATAACTAGAATAATAATCCAATTATTTTCAGAGATAATAAATTGGATTGAAAATGGGTTTTAAAATAACCAGAAATTTTCCAATGCATGAATTGGAATGGTTTTAAATGGAAATAATCTTCGATATATTCGTTATTGGATTCCGTGATTATACGGATATTGTTGAGGAATTTGGAAGATACAGATATCGTCAGTCCCAACACGATATCCGTTAGTTTCAGAATTTGATATTGAATATAAGACGATGTAATTTCTATTTAGAGCCTTGTATTTAATATCAAATTGGAATTTGGGTTTGTTGTGAATGGTGTCTTTAATAATAATGTTCATAAACGCAGTTGAGAAAAGAATTAATATTTCTAATAAGATTTAGAGAAGTTTACCAATTAATTAATATTTAATTGGACTTGAAATCAGATTTTTGGGTTTATCATGAACAATGTTTTAAATAACATCTGTTCTTTAACCCAATTAATAGTGGAGTTAATATTTGGAATTTATAAATCTTTTTATTAAGATTTAATGGAAAATTTCCATGGAAAATTTCCAAAGTAAAATTTTCCAATTTAAAGTATTAAATTGGAATGGAATGGAATTTGATTTGGTAATAATCGAGATGAGCTTCTGTAAAGGAAGACGGTTACTATGTATGGAATTTAAAAAGCTTTGCCGTTATTCCATTTATATTATTAGTCCCATACAGAAATTCATATCGATTATATATTGATCTGTTTTCCGTGAAGATTCCATAGTTAATGGAAGATGATTCGGGTTTATCGTGAACTGTGTTTTAAATGACATTGGTTCTTTAACCCTGTTAAAGACAGGATCTATTTCCTAAAATTTGGATAATCATTAAGTAATGATTTTTGAGATTAAAACCAAACTAGATTTTTTATTATTCTTTAAGTAGATTAAAATGAGAATGGAATCATTAAATTTACCAAAAATCGTGAAATGATCGAGAATGGAGTACCACCAGTTTTACTCCAGGCGATAGTTAAATTTATAGTTAGATTTGAATGTGGAAGGGTAAATAAATTTACCGATGACACCGTGGGTGTTAGATATGGAGTACTACCAGTTTTTCTCCATGGGATGAATAGGTTGGGATTGGGATTGGGATAATAAATAATAAATGATTACTTTGGTAAGGTTCTCTAGTCCCGACTAATTGATAAACATTAATATGGTTTAAAATTGCTAAAAGATAAAATAAAATCTTTTGGAATGAGATCCAAAGGAAGATTAAAGAATAAATTCAAAAGAATTTATCTTTGATAAAATTAATGGGAACCTTTCCCTTACGATGTGAATATTTAAATAAAAGAATATTCTGAATTAGAATGAGGCGAATGATGTGTTTTTATAGAACCTGATTATAAAATACGCGAGTTAATTGAAAAGACCGGGTTTAACCCATTCTGAATAATTAATACGACGACTAAAAGTCGATGATGAAGACGGTGGTTGAAGACTGGAGATCTTCACATCGTTTGGATGATTACTGATGTCTTGATTGGGCTATACACCCAAGACAAGGTAGTAAGTGGTGATCGTCCAGACGTACTTGAGATCGACCGGATATGCGAGGGCCTCTCTCCTGTGTTGCACATATGGGACAAGGAATAAGGTGCCTCTGGTTTCGTTTAGACCCATAACGTACTAGCACATGGATAGTGTATCCGACATTGTATTCCTTTATACTATAGTCGTTGACGTCTGCTAAATATATATCTGTTTGGTGGCAGAGAATTTATTCTCTTGCTTAACATCCTTCTTTGAAACGTACGAGCTTAGTGGTTATATATTGGTAGAAATCAGTGGTACAGTATGGATTGACAGTGCGGCATGTTGAGACACAAATGATCAAGTTTTTTGTTGGAAATCAGATCTTGTGGTTACTGATCAAAGCACAACTTTAATTGGCATAGCTTTGTGTAGCGTTAATTCGCGAGCTTCACATACCGGTATGAACCCGAAACGGGAGAGGACCATAGGGAGGACATGCGTTTCTTTCTAGCTAGGAGTGGTGTCATGGTATGGAGACCAGATATTTTACTTATATGGATGTTGGAAAGTGAGGTACCTCAGATTTGAGTCCTTAGTGGTTCTTGATGGTCGACATACTGACTAGATTTTATGCCCCATAGGGCAGGAAAACCTATTGTTCAGGAATTATTAATCCACTAAAGTAAGTGTGGACCGGCCCTGTCGCATCCAGGTGTAGTTGCGGATGAATCCTGAGGCATGGACTAGAGTGTCTCGAATCAGAAGGAAGATCCCTTACCTTGGTTCATGGCGAGAATCTATTTTCCAATACGACATTGTGCGGTTTTGATTGTGAAACCAGTATGAGGACATTATATATGGTACCTATGCCGTCTATGATTGATACATTTATATTTGAAGTTGATTTTGATACTGTGCACTTATAGTAAGATCAAAATGATTTGTTTTACATGTACCAAGCATGTTTGGCTATTATAAGGGGAAACTCTATCCTCCGGCTTGCGTTGCATTGTGTGAGAGGACCTATGTCTTATACTAGCTTCATTTTCCAAAAAGCATTGCGTTGTTTTATTTTAAACTGAGATTCACGTGGAGTAAACCCGTTCCGTGTTATACGGTGTGGTCCCATGATTTTCCAACTTTTAAAGTAAAGATTTAATAACTATTTTAGTTCTCACACCAGTCCCATGACTGACTCAGAGTTTATTGTTTTAACTTAAACTCTGGGTGCCTATTTTTTCCACACGGGCAACTAGTAGTTTTGGTATTTGTAGATATTTATTTTCACAGGATCCTGGATTACAGTTGGAACTATATTTGGAAAGCTTTGTATCCGTATATCTCTTTCAGTTGTGTCGGTTGTTATTTTCTGGTGCATATTGTATTTATGTATATATTTTCCACTGTTTTTTAATTTAAATCTCTGATATTATTTTTCTGCTGTGTAATATTTATTCATACTGTGATATATTCTTGTACTCTGATGTAAATTGTTGTAACAGCAATGAAATGTTCTGTTGTTTGTGTTCTGATGCGTCGTGTTCTCAAAGCAGTCTGGGCTCCTTCATTTCGTCGGGGATCGGGAAGTCTAGGTCGTTTCAAATCCCATTCAAGGTTCAGCTCCAGATTCCATCAACCAAGTCTCAGGATCAGACAGTAAAAATGCCACTAAAGCGCCAGTGCACGCAGTTTTGGAAACAGGAACTCTCATAGTTCCTAATCTTGGATTTGTGCCTGCCAAGGTACCTCAGGCTAAGACCGAGCCAATTATTATGCTTGGCACTCGACCTTTTGCTAACATTGGACTTGACGTCGGGGCACCGACGTCAACTTGCATAATCTGAATCAATTTCCTGGCATGGGCAGTTAAAGTCAAGTCGTCGATGTCATTCGATGTTCTGCCCATGGCGGGGCAACCCATGCAAGGTTGGATTGGATTACTCGCAGCCCCTTAACTCTAGAAATCAGGAATTCTCTAAACCCACCGAAATTCAAGCTACCGGTGCTAGAAGCATTTGACGGTAGGAAGGATACTATTGTTCATCTCATGTGCTACATGGGCCATATGGAAGTACATTCAGTCTCAAGTGGCATCATGGCCAAGTGTTTCCCGCTTTATCTCACTGACATTGTTACTATGTTGTTCAGATAGTTAGAGTTAGAATCTATTAACAGCTGGATCATCTTGGTTGGAAGATTCATTGAGCAATTCAGAGTTCATATCGATCAACCAAGGAACGCCATGACATTGATGTTCGTCAAGCACATAGCAGGCTAGACTTTGCACAAATTTATCGAATGATTTATTGAAACCGTGACCTCTGTTGACATGCCGGATCCATCTATGGTCTTGATGGTCATTATCTCTGGCATTTTTGATACGATGGATTTCAGAACTTCATTGTGATGGAACCCGCCAAGGGATCTCGCCAAATTCTACTTTGAAACCGAAAGATATATTAGGGAGGAGGACTCTCACGATGAAAAGCCCGTACATTGAACCAACTCCACGGCAGACTCAGGGCTGTCCACGCTCGACAAAGGCGAGGGTAAATATCGGGATAACCAAGAATCACGGCCTCACTTCGAGCCAAAGTTCCTAGTTTACACTTAGCTCACTCATGGCCTGGAAAGGATTTATCTTGACATACATGAGACTGTGCCTTTTCATAAGCCTACCAGGAGAGACCCGACTCTAAGGCAAGCAAGCTCCGATATGTACTGCTTATTCCATGAATTGCTAGGTCATGACACCGGCCGTTGCAGATAACTCCATGAAGCCCACATCAGGCGCGGCGATTTACAGCAGTATGTCCTAAACCCAGCAACAACTGCTCCACCTGCTCTGCCCCTGGCAACATCCCAGGATAAGGGCATAACCGGTTGCCTCCATGGCATTGTCATCAAATGACCCCGCTTAACGGCTCTTCCTAGCACCCCTGACCCCGATCCGTTATTTATGTTTGTTTTTTGTTGTTGGAAACTTCTCGCCTTTCTATTTTCTTTCCATGTAATCAAAGTGTCAATATCGGCCCGCACATATGGAATCAGCCTGTGGTCTCCAGTCGTGTTCGAGGTTGGGCTAATGGTCCCGTTGTACTCATATGGAATTAGTAAAGTATACTTTCGGGCTTTGGCTCTACACTAGATCAGTCTAGTATAAAATTCGGGCTCCGACTCCGCACTGGATCAGTCCAGTATAAAATTCAGACTTTGGTCTCCCCCACACTAGATCAGTCTAGTATAAAATTCGGGCCTCAGCTCCATTTAGATTAGTCCAGTATAAAATTTGGGTTGTGGCTCCACATTGGATCAGTCCAGTGTAAAATTCAGACTCTAGTCTCCCGCGCACTGGATCAGTCCAATATGAAATTCGGGCTTCTGCTCTACACTGGATCAGTCTAGTATAAAATTCGGACTCCGGTCTCCTCCGCATTGGATCAGTCCAGTATAAAATTTGGACCCTGGTCTCCCCGCATTGGATCAGTCCAGTATAAAATTTAGACTCCGGTCTCCCCTATATTGGATTTGTCCAGTATAAATATAAGAGTCTGGTCTGCCCCCTCTGATCAGTCGGGCATGAACTTTGAACTCCGGTTCTTAGCTTCAGACTCTGGTCCATGACTTTCCCTAAAAGGCTGGGCCTTCGGGTGTTAAAATTTCCTGGATAAGTTTGCCGAACATAATAACTATTCGACTTGGTATGTTAATCCTGTGCAATTAAAGCGCTTAGCGGTTTTATAGCAGCGGAGGTGCAAAAAGGTGTAGCGGCGATAAAGCAGGGAAATAACGAGGATATAGCTAAGGTACGTAACATTAGATGTAAAACCAAATTTTTGAAAGTTAAGTAATCATCTTTCTCACGTTATATCTATACAAAAAACTAATATTAATTAATTTTATATAACAAAATCAAGGAATATCATAGTTATGGATGCTAAATTTGAAGAGTGTAATTGATTGTTACCATATACAGGAAAATGACATAAATGACAAAATTAGATAAAACTTTAAGCACAAGGACAAAAGACCAAAAATTTAGACATAAGGACACTTTTTAGTGCAAAAAAGTGTACTTATGCCTAAATTTTTGGCCTCTTGTCCTTGTACCTAAAAACACCTACCATATATTAGGTGCTTATGCCTTAAATTTAGCTCGTTACGCTAAATTTACTAAATTTCTTAAAAAGAGAACTAATCAAATCAAGCTCTATATATTAATATTGCTAAAGCAGATGCTAAAAAGCCTTGATTTTGTGGAAGCAGCGGAAAACACCAGGGCTAAAAGCGGATCTACTGTTTATCATCGCTAAATTGAAATAGCATAGCGGTTGAAAAGCACTATGGACTATAGCGGGGATATTATGGGGATTTAGCAGGGCTTTAACTGCATAGCGCTAAGCAAGGGAGTTCCTTATCGCAACCCTCTTATCACAAGAACCTTAACAACCCGACCCTCCATACACATAACACTACATAACTTGGTCCGCCAAGTGCAAAGTCCTCTTTCGTAGGAACGTACTTGCTCTGGAAAGAATCAGCAAGCCTACGACTTCTTATTTTCTGGATATTAGGAATCTCAGACTCGATAATCCATTCTAAGTACGATCCCAATGATTGTCAGATTTCTATTCTATTACGGTCTCAGCGAACGTCGAATTTCCATTACAATCCTAGGGACCGTTGAATTTTATTTTATTACAATCTCAGTGGTTATTGATCTTTCACTCAAACACAACCTCTATAATCATTGGATTATCCCAGCTATCCTGGTCTTTCTGATCTTTTATATCATTGGACTCCTGCTGTCCCGCGGTTATCTAGCCATTCTGGTTATCTTTGAAAGATCTAAATTGATCGTCGGCTTCCAACGGATTTCTAGCTAATACGATCTCAAGCAATTGTGGATTTCTGATTAATATGGTCTGGCATGATTGTGGCTCTTTGGTTTTCTAATTATAGAAGTTTTCTTCGTACTCCTCCTAGCCTCGGTTTTATGGATTTCTGGCCTTCTTGCAAAACACAACTTCCTCCTATCAAGCAAGACATGTTTTGGAGGGCAAAATGTTGACATGATTTTTGATCAAAACTGTCACACGTCGAGTTTTTGGTTAGCAACACTCTCAAGCATTAAAAATATCTTTAGAAAACACAAATTCATGTGGTCGAAGTCATGGCGTATTCATAAAAATGGCATGAAACCCCTTTAGATGATTTTTTTTGGGCCCGAAATGCAACGACGTGCATTCTACGCATCGAAAGATCGTAGAATATTTATTTCTTTTTCCTGTGAAGTCGTATGGTCATGTACTTTTGGTAAACGACTATTGGGGCCATTTCCCATGTTCATATTTTTGACGATTTTTAAATGACCGTTTTGCTTCTAACTGAACTTATTTTGCCCATAATTTTTGACTGGAAAGGAATTTTGACCTGAAACGACTTCCATTGGCTCCGGATGATGGTTTCTCTTTCCGTAGAGTGGTTACATTAACCAAACGGACTTACTGTTTGGGAGATATGGCGGAATTAAGGTTTAGATGGTTAAAAACAACTTAATGGGGCTTAACCGGGTGATTAGCAGCAAGGCCCAATGGGAGATTTCGGGATAGGAGTTTAAAAGGGCTGTTAGGGTTTAGAGAACACTCTTTTCTCATTTTCCAGCAGCCACTATTCATTCCTCTCAACCTAACAATGGCCTCCAACCTCTAGAATCATCTCTAATCATCGTTTAAAATCAAGGAAGATCTTCACCAAATCAGTGTTAGAGCTACTGTTAGACATAAGTATTCACCCGAATCAGTGGAGTTTCATTTCTGAAAGTTTTATTTGTGGCACAAGTGAGTGATTTGCATAGTTCCTCAGTAATTACAGTTAACTAGGGTGATTAGTGTTAATTAGCGAAATCTTACATGATTAAAATCTGGAAAAATGTTTAGAAATACTTAAACACCATTTTAGGCCTCTGTTAGAAGTTTGGGTTGATTTGGTTAAGTTTTGTTAAACTTATCAGTAGTTTTGCTTAAACATGCTTAAGGGAAAATATGGGGTTTTGGCTATGTTTGATCCGTTTTAATCTATCAAATTGTTGTTTTGCAGTTTGTGGATGTTTATACATGTTACTATGACTATTTGAAATGATTTATGATTGTTTAGAAAAGTTAGAATGGTCGAAAACGCAGTCATATGGCGTAAATAGCACGCCGGAAGAGTTGCAGGAATATGGACCGGATCGGATCGCCCACACACCCCGACCGTAGGGAGGACTACGATCCGCACGCCGCGACCGTGGGGAAGAGGACGATCCGCACACCCCGACTGTGGGGAGGACCACGATCCGCACACCGCGAATGTGGGGAAGAGCACGATCCGCACACCTCGACCGTGGGGAGGACCGCTATCCGCACACCGCGACCGTGGGGAAGAGCACGATCCACACACCGCGACCGTGAGGAAGATCACGATCAACACACCGCGACCGTGCCAGGAAGGAAAGAGGACCACGAGTCGATGCAAGGTGGACCATGAACTGACGCCAGAGCAAGCCGAGGAAGCTGTCCACGAACCGAACCAAGGAGCTTGGACGCGAGGCATGGGGTTGCGAACCAAATGAAGACCGATCTGGAGAAGACCAAACCTGAGATGCAAAGTTAGTCCAAGTAAGAAATAGAACTCAGGAACCAGTTGGGAACCAACGAGTTAACTTCATGAGTTGGGCTTTGCTGTGGGACGTGTGCTAAGGGGTTGTCGATGTCTATGACTTTGGATCATTATGTATGGGAGGTACGTGGATGGATTCCGGGCCACAGTGGCATTGGTACGACTAATGGGCTATAAACCAATGAAGTGGGGTCATTTGTAAAGGTTTGGTCATGACTCCATGGGGTAAGCTTGGTAGTGGAAGTAGTTGTACAAGTCGAACTTCGTCATTACCTCGATGGGTCTAGTGATCGAAGCGGTGGACATCGTATGCTTTACGCACTGAGTGAGAGATGTGAGGATGGTTGTTATGCTTGATTAATTTTCCATCACTATGACATGCACACCCCCTCCCCCGTATTCTTTACACCCTGTGTTTAGTGGCACCTTAGAGTATTGTACAGTATGTAATGCTAACTCTTTGGTTGCAGGTCCAGGTTTAGGTATGGTTTAGTATACCTGTTTTGTTCTGTTTTTCTGCTTATTGCTAATACCAGACTTTTGTCTGACCCAGAGTTTTATGTCTCTTCTTATTACTCTGGGTGCTCCTAAACGAGCAGACTAGAGACAGGTTAGCTGGTTGTGCTCGAGTAGCTGATCCGGAGACGAGTAGGAGGCTCCACGTATGATATATAGATTTTCTCCCTGTGTTGTTGAAGGTCACTGCTTGGCCATTAGCAATGTACCTCCTCCTTTTGCTTTCTTTTGCTTTAGAGACAATTTTAAAGTTGTAATAATGATGTTGGATCATAAGCTGTATTTGGATTTCCGCTGCTACGATGGTTTTTTTCAGCTTATGCACTGTCTCGCCTGTTTTATGTCAAAGTTATGTTATTTATTATATTTTGTTCCATGCGCTGTGAGATATACTATAGGTTATTTGTTAGTTCTTCATCTTCTTTCTTTTCTTCTGACGACCGTTCCGTGCTTGTTGGACATGGACACAGTGCATTTTGGAGTAAATGTCAGCTGGTGCGGGGCGGGCCGTCGCACTTGGTATCAGAGCTCTAGGTTGCGTAGTTACCCAGGGAATACACCAGGGAGAGATAGTATAAATATATGAGAGCGCGTATTTGTTATATTTTGGTTTTCAAAAGCTCTCTCTCTCTCTCTCTCTATATATATATATATATATATTATTAGTATAGCTAAGGATGAAGTCGCATTGCACTGGCACCAATATGGAGATGGCTAATCATTTTCTCTTTACAGATTGAACGATGAGCTGATATACGAGGGGTACTGGTAGAGGAGCTAATAATGGGAATGCTCCTGATATGAGAACGATGTTCACTGAATACATAAGAGAGATGCTTAGGGATGTGCAAGGAGCAGTTCCTAATGCTGCAAATGGTGGTGGTGCAGCTGTGCAGGCGCCTAGGGCCGATTTCGCGAAGCTATGCAAGGATTACACTAGTGTTGGCGGGAAGCCGTTCCACGGAACGGAGTTGGCCACAGAAGTTCAAGATTGGTTGGATAGTTGTGAGCGTATCTTCGAAGACTTGGGTATCGAGGATGCAATGAAGAGATGGCTAGCATCCCGTCAGCTGTAAGGACGGGCAATGAATTGGTGGAATGCTGTAAAGGCAGCTACTCCCGAGGATCATATTACTTGGAATCAGTTTAAGATTCGCTTTAGCGATAAGTTTATCCCAGCTGCTTAGAAGTCAGTGTTGTTTAAGAGATTCTTGGAACTCAAGCAGAATGGTAGAGCTGTCACGGAATATATTGTTGAGTTTGACACTTTGTCGAAGTATGGGTTATCCCTAATAGATAATGCCGAGAAGAAGAACGAGAAGTCCATAATTAGCTTGGATGGATACTTGGGGGAAAGGCTTATTAACCACATCAATGAGACGTTTGAGTTAATTGTGGGGAAAGCGTTAAGATCAGAGAGTATTTACCCTAAGTCGAAGACTGAGGCTGCATTTGTAGAAAGGCCAAAGCCGCAAGCATGCGGTTGAGGCAAGAATGGTTCTCAGAATAAGAGGAAGCAGAACCAGAATAAGGATGGTCATAAGAAGAAAGATGTTGAGTGCTTTAGCTGTGGCAAGAAGGGCCACCATGCTAGTAATTGTCGAGCAAATCCTGCGGACAGTAAGTGCTTCAACTGTGGCCAAGTTGGATATCAAAAGGATAAGTGTCCACAGCCTTTGAAAGAGAAGCAGATGGTGAAAGCATATGCCCTTAATGCTATTCCTTCTTCGTCGAATGCCCCAACTGCGGCAGAGAAAGGAAAGAATGTCGTCACTCAAGGTATCCTTTCTATTTATGATGTTCCTGTTAGAGTTTTGTTTGATACCGGAGCTTCCAGTTGTTTCTTACTAGTAACCTGGTAGATCGGTTCGGATTGGAACCCGAGATAGTCGATAGACCTTTAGTGGTGACGAACCCGATTGGTGGTTTGACTAGCCTTAGCATGATTTGCCGTAATGTGGTCTTATCAATTCATGGATGCATGTTTGTTTGTGATTGCTTTGTTTTGGGCTTTACCGGGTTTGGCATTATTTTGGGGGTCGATTGGCTCCAAAGGTATGGGGTGGTGGTAAACTGTGAGGGCTTTTTGGTGACAGTTAGAGCGAATGACGGGCGGAGGGTAGTGTTTTGTGGTCTACCTAGTGATGGGGTAATGGCTAGTTTTCTGAATTCCCTCGACATCCCGCATGATGTGTTGTCAGATGTGCCCGTGGCTGGCCAGTACGCGGACGTCTTCGAGGAAGTGACCGGACTTCCACCACACCGAGAGATTGAGTTCCGTATTGATTAAGTGAAAGATGCCAGACCTATAGTGATGCCACTTCGTCGTATGGAACCAAGAGAGCAGCGAGAGCTCAGGGTGCAAGTGAGAGATCTTTTGAAGAAGGGATTTATCAGAAGAAGTGTTTCTGAGTGTGGAGCACCAGTTGTGTTTGATAACAAGGACGATGGGTTCCCTTCGATTGTGTGTGGACTACCGCGAATTGAATAAGGTGACGAGGAAGAATAAGTATCCTCTACCGCGGATAGATGATTTGTTTGATCAATTGAGTGGCGCGAGAGTGTTCTCCCAGTTGGATCGCGTGACAGGTTTTCATCAGCTTAGGGTGGAAGATGAGAGTATAGCTAAAACGACATTTCGGACACCATCTGGATTTTATGAGTGGTTGGTTATGCCATTTGGGCTGACCAATGCGCCAGCATATTTTGTGGATCTTATGAATAGAGTATTCGAAGATCAATTGAATAAGTTTGTTCTTGTGTTCGTAGATGATATCGTTGTTTACTCGAGGACAGAGGAAAAACACAAGGAACATTTGAGGACAATTATGGAGGTGTTGAGAAAACACCGATTGAAAGCAAAGTTTTCTAAGTGTCACTTCTGGAGGAGGGAAGTGAGATTCTTGGGCAATGTTGTTTCAGAGAATGGTATTTCTGTGGATCCTGCGAAGGTGGCTATAGTACAAGATTGGTCTACGCATAAGAATGCAACAGACGTAAGAAGTTTCTTGGGATTAGCTGGATATTACCGTAAGTTTATCCAAGATTTCTCCAAGATAGCGGCACCGTTGACTCAGTTGACCAAGAAGAATCAAGCTTTCGTCTAGGACGAAAAGTGCAAGAATGCATTCAAGAGTCTAAACGAAAAGTTAACGTGTGCACCAGTGTTAGTCATTCCTAAGGGAAATGAAGAGATGACAGTATATACAGACGCATGTCGTACTGGACTAGGTGCTATACTGATGCAAGGTGGTAGGGTTGTAGCTTATGCTAGTCGGCAACTGAAACCGCATGAGAAAAGTTATCCTACCCATGACTTAGAATTGGCAGCAATCTTATTCGCATTGAAGATGTTGAGACACTGTCTCATGGGAGAAAGATTTGAGTTGTTTACTGATCATAAATCGTTAAAGTATCTTTTCACTCAGAAGGATTTAAATCTTCGTCAACAGAGATGGTTAGAGTTCTTGGCTTCATATGATTTTGATATCGCATACACACCTGGGAAAGGCAATGCAGTAGCTGATGCTTTGAGTAGGAGACTTGCCAGTTTAGGGGCTCTGTTTCTCGAATGGAATCAACTGGAGTATATCGCAGGGTATGATTTCAGACCAAAGTGTGAATTGGATCCAGAAATGTTAGTGAGTTTGACGATCAGACCGACTTTGATTGAGCGGATTGGCTCCAGTCAGAGGGACGATCCTAACCTATTGGAAATCATCTCCAAGTTAGAGATGGGTATCGACAGTGAGGAGATGAGCAAGTACAGACTTGATCGAGATGGATGGCTTCGAAAGAATGGAAGGTTAGTTGTACCCAACGTAAATGGATTGTGAGATGATGTGCTTAGAGAGTGTCATCACTCAAAGCTGACCATACACCCCGGTGTTAACAAGATGTATCGAGACATGAAGCAGACTTACTACTGTGAGGGGATGAAAAGAGACGTTGGGAAGTTTATATCCAAGTGCATGAATTGCCCGCTAGTTAAAGCTGAGCAAAAGAAACCTAGTGGTTTGTTACAACCATTGGAAATTCCTGAATGGAAATGGGAACAAGTCTCGATGGATTATATCGATGGTTTACCGAAGACTAGGTCGGGCCATGATAGCATTTGGGTAATTGTGGATCAATTGACCAAAAGTGCAAAGTTTATACTAGTCAAGTCAAATAGAACGGCAGCTAAGTTAGCAGAACTATATATGAAGTGGGCAGTGAGATTTCATGGAGTACCCAAAGGCATGGTGAGTGACCGAGATCCATTATTTACTAGTGGGTTTTGGAAGAGCTTACAAGAGGTGTTAGGATCGGAATTACATCTCAGTACCGCGTATCATCCTCAAACCGACGGACAGACAGAGAGGGTGAATCGAGTGTTAGAAGATCTCTTGAGAGCTCGTGTATTGGATTTGGGATGATCATTTGCATCTAGTTGAGTTTGCCTATAATAACAGTCATCAATCCAATATCGGTATGACTCCATTTGAAGCTTTGTATGGAAGATTGTGCAACTCACCATCATGTTGGTTAGAAACTAGTGAGAAGTTTGTGCCTGGACCTGAGGTTATAAGAGAAACTTCAGAGAAGATTAAGGTTATTCGACAGCGAATGAAGGCTGCCCAGGATAGGCAGAAGAGTTATGTTGATAAGAGACGGATAGATTTGAAGTTCTCCGTTGGCGACTTGGTGTTTGTCAAGATCTCTCCATTGAAGAGTGTGTTTTGATTTGGCAGGAAAGGAAAGTTGGCACCAAGATTTGTTGGTCCATTCCCAGTTCTTGAACAAGTTGGGAATTTGGCGTATAAAGTTGAGTTACCAGACAAGATGGCAGGAGTTCACAACGTATTTCATGTTTCCCTGTTAAGGAAGTTTGTGCACAACCCTAGTATGGCTATTTTACCAGATCAGTTGGACGAGATCGAGGTTGAACCCGAGGCGGTTGGGAACCGCAGACCTATGTATATTGTTGGGAACGATACGAAGCAGCTTCGAAGGAAGGTGGTGAAACTAGTCAAAGTTCAGTGGGGTGATGATGAGGAAGACTATACGTTGGAAACAGAGGAGGACATAAGGAAGAAGAATCCAGAACTCTTTGCCTGGTAAGGTTCTTTATATCGATATAGTACTCCCTTGTTAGTAAACCGCATGCTAGGATAGGCTTGTTGTGTTTGTTCTTTATTTAATTGTTGCAAATGATTGGTAGGCATGCAGAATCCTTTGTATGTTTGGTTAAGGAATTTCGGGGGCGAAATTTCTTAAGGGGGGTGGGGGGAGAATGTTACGACATGCATTCTACGCATCGTAAGATCGTAGAATATTTATTTCTTTTTCCTGTGAAGTCGTATGGTCATGTACTTTTGGGGAACGACTATTGGGGTCATTTCCCATATTCACGATTTTTGCCGATTTTTAAATGATCGTTTTACCCCTAGCTGAACTTGTTTTGCCCCTAATTTTTTACTGGAAAGGAATTTTGACCTGAAACAACTTCCGTTGGCTCCAAATGATTATACATTAACCAAACTGTAATAACCCGGAAAATGTGAACCAGTTTAAATTTTTTAAATTAGGCTATTACCAAAGAATTTGAATTGTTGAAATAGCCTATTTCAATAAAATGTAGAATTGGGTATGGTATGGCAATTTGAAATTTTGAATACAAACTTTGTCTGACTGTACCGGGTGGAAAATATAACGGATTTTAGCGAAAATGAAAATATCTAAATCTGTTTATGAATACCTTTCTAACAAATCCGAAAAATCGAAGTTTCATAGCGGGAATCAAAAGTCATGGCCAAATGAATTTTCAGAAAGGTCGCTATATAGCATATATATCCCTGGAAAATTGATATTTTGCATATGACCTCAGAATTCGACGAAACCACTTTTGTTGGGCCCGGGATGTCAAATTATTGCTAAGTTTCAAATTTGAATATTTTTGAAGCTAGTATGTGAGCGGGGAAAAAGAAAATGTGATTGGTCAAATTCTGTTAAAATAGGTCGACCTAAAAATGGCCGTTTTTCAAACGGGCTCAGAATTCGACGAAACTGGTTTTGTTAGGACCGTATCATCAAAACAAAGCTAGATTTATTTTTCTGGAATTTTTCGATTTAGTTTGTGGCCCTGGCAAATTGAAATGTACGTTTAAATTAAATATCGAATGTTTTATATTTTAAATTGAAAAATAACTGACTATAACAGTCGAATTGGCCAATGAAACATACCCCATTGTGTCCGAAATGGGGGTATTTAGCTAGGGGCGACAGTCGTTGGGTTTAAAAAGGAGTCTGTTTGCAAAAACACTATTTAAAACTTCCTATAAAGCTCGGATCAATAGGAAATTTTCTTTTATAAAAAAAAATAAATAAATACGAAGAAACCCTAGCCGCCAGCAATATTGGACGACTCAGGAAGCACGAAGCTTCTCGTCGACTTTGCTGCCGCCTCTATCGATTTCGCCTCCTCCGCCTGTTGAAGCTTCTGACCGCCTTCGCCTCCTCTATCAATCCAACCAAGCCACGCCTCCATCCATCAACCGTAGGCGTCGGAATTCGACCAGGAAGGCGCGCCTTTTAGAGCGCCGCCGCGACCAACAGGAGCCACCGAACCCATCGCCACCACCGCCAATCTGAAGGTGATTCGTAGCTCTCTGACGCAGTGTGGTCTGATCGAAGCAACGAAGTACGGTTTGGCTTAAAAATCGAGACCTAGTTTTGTAGTTTTAAAAACTTTTCTGATGTGAATTTCTAAAAGGAAAATAACACATTTAAGTGTTGCAAAACTTTGAAAAATAATATCTTTTTCATTCTTTAACGAAATTCGATGAAACAGGAGACACCGTGACCGCAAGTAGGCTATCTACATTCTAGAAGAAGCCACGGATTTTTCTGACCTTCCTACGATTTTTAGCACTGCAATAACCAAAGTGAGGAATCTAAACTATTTGTGTGAATGAAATCGCGTTGTATAAATTATATAAGCGAAGTGTAAATTATATACGCATTGTATAACTCATGTACATGTGTTGTATAAGTTATATTAGCGATGTATAAATTATACAAGCGTTGAATGAAACATATATGCTTTGAATTGTGATGAAATGCAAGTTAATTACTATATTATATATATATACATACTCCCCTCGTCCACAGACCATGGACGATATTTATTGCTTGTGATTGACGTGATATTATATGGTATGACGAATGGTTGGAAATAATTGTTTGTGGTTGATTTTATGGTTGAAAAATACCTTTGTGGTTGAAAAATACCCTCTTGTGGTTGAAACAAATTAGAATAGGATTGTGGAATTGAAAATAAAACATGCCGCCTACGTGCGAACTAGATGCATGATCCCCATTGTCAAAAACCGCGAGGTTTTAAGGTAGAGCAAGGAGCCATACTAGGGACGGTCCCGGTTTTAACTACCCTGCCGTTATGCTGCCGAAATTTTCTGAAATATTTATGTGTTTGAATAATTTTCATTCGTTGAAATAAATTACATAAACTATATCGAATATTCATGTGTTGAGTTGCAATTCATTCGTTGAGTTGAAATTCATGTGTTGAATATTATTTGAATTTAAACAAATGGCTTTAGCGATAAAAATCACATTTATATATATATACAAACTATATTGAATATTCATGTGTTGAGTTGCAATTCATTCGTTGAGTTGAAATTCATGTGTTAAATATTATTTGAATTTAAACAAATGGCTTTAGCGATAAAAATCACATTTTTATATATATACAAACTATATTGAATATTCATGTGTTGAGTTGCAATTCATTCGTTGAGTTGAAATTCATGTGTTGAATATTATTTGAATTTAAACAAATGGCTTTAGCGATAAAAATCACATTTTTATATATATACAAACTATATAGAATATTCATGTGTTGAATTGCAATTTGTTCGTCGAGTTGAAATTCATGTGTTGAATGTTATCATCTTTTAAAAATAAAATGAATCGATAATAAAAACTACACCTTTATTGTAAATATGAAGAGTTAAAAATACACACGTGTCGAATAAATATTTTTGATGATAAAAATATTTCTTTTATCATGTATACACTTAGTTAAAAATACACACGTGTCGAATAAATATTTTTGATGATAAAAATATTTCTTTTATCATGTATACGCTTAGTTAAAAATACACACGTGTTGAAATAAATAATAGTTTGCTAGAAATATTATTATTAGCTTTGTTCTGCATATATATACATGTATTGAACAGGAAAAATGGATTAGCTGTAGAGTAAAGAAATTATTTGCGTGCCCGACAAATAGGTAAACCTTGATGAGTTGGCTGCGCAATTTTATTTATATATCAACTCCTGTGAATGCCATTGGATGCGGAGTGCTGGTTATTCTGTGTGAAATAATAAATATCGCCATAGGATAGTAACAATTAATTTTGAACTACACTACATGGCATACTTCATGACGATAGGCATACTTCATCATATTCCACATAAGCAATTGGAGCTTGTGTGACGAGGTGGAAGGTTTACCATACAAGCAAGAGGCTCGTATGACGATGACTATGTACTACAGGTTGAACTGATGAGTGATATGGACAATATAACATATAACGATAAATTACCAGAATAATAAAAACCCCACACGGGTCTGGAGTTGACAATAATCACGTCGCTCTAGTTATTGGATACGGCACATGGACTATTTATTTCCACACGGAAACGGGATGACGAGAATTTATTCTCTGGAGTGATTATCAGTACATACTCCCCCGTAAACACCAGAATATATCACTATAAATATGTGAATGCTTTTCAGGATTTATTGGGTACCTAATACGGCCCAATAAATTTCCAAACCCCTCCCCGTACAAAGGAGGTTATGGCGAAATTTTTCGAAATATTAAGGCGTTAGTGAAATATTTGAAGTGTAAACGAAGTTGAAAATATAGAATGGACTATAGTTGAAATAATATAATGAACTATATTTATATATATAAATATAAATATAATTAAAAGAAATAGAGGCCGTGCAGTTCGTGTTTCGGAATCGTAATTTGAAACGATTAGTACGAGAAATCCGACCATCGGATTTTTCCAAAACCGCAACCGCTGGGTTCGCCTTGGAAATATCTTTCCAACGACACCAACCTTGTAAAAATCCAACGGTTGGATTGTCCGGAATGTTTAATTTAAATCTGAAGAAAAACAGCGCCAGAATCGTTTATATTTATATATAAATATAAATATAATTAAATTAAATCGAATAACGACGCTGCAGTTCGAATTTTGAAACCGTAACTTCAAACGACTAGTGTGGAAGATCCGACCGTCGGATTCTCACGAAACTGGAACCGTTGGGTTCGCTTTGGGAATATCTTCCCACTGATATAGAATTTGTAGAAATCCAACGGTTAGATTTTCCGATATGTGTAAAACAAATTAGGGGAAAAACAGCGCCAGTGCCACGGCACGACCTGAAACGTCGTTTAATTAAATGTGACCATTTTTAAATAAATAAAAATGGCGAAAAATAGTTATAAAATATTATAAGCAACATAGATTGAAAATAAACCAATTGGGCTTGAATTGTTTGGTATTTGATGGTTGTATGTGTTTGACGCGAAAATAACACTAATTAACTGAAAGATGGATGTCGAATAATATAACCATATAAAGAATCGATTTAAATTTTAATGACGTGAATTATTTGAAAAGGCCGAGCTGACCCTCATTTCAAATAATTTATCGAGCGATTCGAATTGGAAAATGCAAAGACGATTCAAGACCGACGATCTCCGTATCGGTTGGAGGGGTGCTACTGAGGTTCCTAACCGGAGTAGCTACCGGAAAGGGATGGAAGTAGTAGCCGTCTGAACGTATGTATTGATTGTACGGATATGCGAGGAATTGACGCCTCCGGTTTCGTTCAGACCCAGAACGGACTTGTAAACGGACTGTGTGTCTGACATTGGATTTTGTTCTGTACTGATTGATCTCTGTTAAATATATATCTGTTTGGCGGCGGAGAATTTATTCTTTTGCTTAACGCCCTTCTCTGAGACGTACGAGCTTAGAGGTTATATATCGATGGAAATCAATCGTATGGAGTGGACTGCCTATGTGGCATGCCAAGATGCTGTGATCAAGGCTTCTGTTGCAAAGCAAAGTCTTGTGGATGATGATCAAAGCAAGGTCTACATGGCCTAACTTTGTGTATTTCGTAGATTCGCGAGCCTCACACCCCGGTATGAGTTAAAAACGGGATACAGACTGCAGGGAGAGCACGACGTTTCTTTCTAGCTATGGTGGTGTCAGTGACTTACCAGCCCTGACATATTTATCTACTTTTCACCTTTGTGGTTGTTGGAATGCGAGGCGCCTCGATTATAGGTCTGTAAGGACCGGGAAACGTGTGTTCAGGAATAAATAATCCTCAAACGTAAGAGAGGACCGGCCCTGAAGCATCCAGGGGTTACCCAGAGTGTTTAGTCCCGAGGCATTTGCTAGAATGTCTCTAAGTGGAGAGGAGCTTGCCCCTTGCCTCGACTCATGACGAAAATCCAATTTCCAATACGAAACAACGGAGTTGATTGTAGAACTAGTATGACGACATAGTATATGGTAGCTATGCCACATATGATTGATATTTATGATGCTATTCGTTTCTGAAACATATATGCACTAGTAATAATATCAAATGATTTTGCTTTATACGTACCAAGCATATTTGGCCATTATAAGGTAAAACTCTATCCTCCGGCTTGCGTTGCATTGTGTGATGGGACCTAAGTCTTATAATGGCTTCATTATTTTTAAAAGCATTGCGTTGTTTTAGAAGAATTTATTTTGTTTTTAAATGCACTAGCAATCACTGGAGTAAACCCGTTCCGCGAAAGTGGCATGGTCCTATGATTTGCTATTACTGTTGTTTAACTGTTAAATAGATTCCTCATACCAGTCCCCATGACTGACTCGTTGTTTGTTTCACTTTGCAAACGCGGGTGCCCTTATTTTCGCACGGGCAGCCTAGTACACAGGTGACAGGTTGTTTTTGGCTCTGCACTGCTACATAGGGTGCATTTTTGGCTCATGGCGAGGCTGACTTCACAGAGACGACTTTGACATTTTCCGCCATTACTATACTTATATTATGATTCCGCCACGGGCGATGCAGACTGATTTACATTCCGTATTTCTTATTATATGTATATGTGCCGCCTTCGGCGATGTAGACTGATACCCTTATTTTGTCTCACTGCATGTATGTATTACGCCTCTGGTGATGATGACTGATCACTTTCTTTTTTATTTACTAAGTTATATCCCACGTTATGCTATTCTGATGTTATTACATGTTGTGATTCCGCTGTCATACCCATGTAAAATTATTCTATTTATTGTTTCTGCTATTATCTGTACTCTGCTATGATGATTAATGTGTTATATTCCAATGATTATCCTTAATACCGCCCCTCAGATTTTGGGATCGTCACACAAACAGACTTACCGTTTGGGTGATATGGCTGAATTAAGGTTTAGAAGGTTAAAAACAGCTTAATTGGGCTTAACCGGGTGATTAGCAGCTAGGCCCAATGGGGGATTTCGGGATTAGGATTTTAAAAAGGCTCTTAGGGTTAAAAGAACACTCTTTTCTCATTTTCCAGCCGCCACTATTCATTCCTCTCAACCTAACAATGGCCTCCAACCTCTAGAATCATCTCTAATCACCGTTTAATCAAGGATTAGGCTTAGCAACACCAAATCAAGGAAGATCTTCACCAAATTAGTGTTAGAGCTATTGTTAGACATCTGTATTTTCCCAGATTAGTGGAGTTTCAGTTTTGAAAGTTTTATTTGTGGCACAAGTGAGTGATTTGCATAATTCCTCACTAATTACAGTTAACTAGGGTGATTATTGTTAATTAGCGAAATCTTACATAATTAAAATCTGGAAAAATATTTAGAAATTCTTAAACGCCGTTTTAGACCTTTGTTAGAAGTTTGGGTTGATTTGGTTAAGTTTTGTTAAACCTATCATTAGTTTTGGCTATGTTTGATCCATTTTAATCTGTCAAATTGTTGTTTTGCTGTTTGTGGATGTTTAAACATGTTACTATGACTGTTTGAAATGATTTATGATTGTTTAGAAAAGTTAGATTGGTCGAAAATGTCGTCGTATGGCGTAAATAGCTCGCTGGAAGAGTTGAACGAATATAGACCGGATCGGATCGCCCCCTCACCCCGACCGTGGGGGGGACCACGATCCACACACCGCGACCGTGGGGAAGAGCACGATCCGCACACCCCGACCATAGTGAGGACCATGATCCGCACACCGCAACCATGGGGAAGAGCACAATCTGCACACCCCGACCGTGGGGAGGACCACGATCCGCACACCGCGACCGTGGGGAAGAGCAGGATCCGCACACCGCGACCGTGCCTGGAAGGAAAGATGACCACGAGTCGACGCAAGATGGACCATGAACTGACGCTAGAGCAAGCCGAGGAAGCTGTCCACGAACTGAACCAAGGAGCTTGGACGCGAGGCATGGGGTTTCGAACCAAATGAAGACCGATCCGGAGAAGACCAAACCCGAGATGCAAAGGTAGTCCAAGTAAGAAGTAGAACTCAAGATCCAGTTGGGAACCAACGAGTTAACATCATGAGTTGGGCTTTGCTGTTGGACGTGTGCTAAGGGGTTGTCGATGTCTGTGACTTTGGATCATTATGTATGGGAGGTACGTGGACGGATTCAGGGCCACAGTGGCCTAGGTACGACTAATGGGCTATGAACCAATGAAGTGGGGTCATTTGTAAAGGTGTGGTCATGACTCCATGGGGTAAACTTGGTAGTAGCAGTAGTTGTACAGGTCGAACTCTGTCATTACCTCGATGGGTCTAGTGATCGAAGCGGTGGACATCGTATGCTTTACGCACTGAGTGAGAGATGTGAGGATGGTTGCTATGTTTGATTTGTTTGCCATCACTATGACACGCACACCCCCTCCCCCGTATTCTTCACACCCTGTGTTTAGTGGCACCTTAGAGTATTGTACAGTATGTAGTGCTAACTCTTTGGTTGCAGGTCCAGGTTCAGGTATGGTTTAGTATACCTGTTTTGTTCTGTTTTGCTGTTTATCGCTCATACTAGACTTTTGTCTGACCCAGAGTTTTATGTCTCTTCTTATTACTCTGGGTGCTCCTAAACGAGCAGACCAGAGACATGTTAGCTGGTTGTGCACGAGTAGCTGATCCGGAGATGAGTCGGAGGCTCCACGTATGATATATAGATTTTCTCCCTGTGTTGTTGAAGGTCACTTCTTGGGCATTAGTAGTGTACCTCCTCCTTTTACTTTCTTTTGCTTTAGAGACAGTTTTAAAGTTGTAATAATTATGTTGGATCATAAGTTGTATTTGGATTTCCGCTGCTCCGATGGTTTTGTTTTCAGTGTCTCGCCTGTTTTATGTCAAAGTTATGTTATTTATTATATTTTGTTCCATGCGCTGTGAGATATACTTCAGGTTCTTTATTAGTTCTTCGTCTTCTTTCTTTTCTTCTGACGACCGTTCCGTGTTTGTTGGACATGGGCACAGCACATTTCGGAGTAAATGTCGGTTGGTGCGGGGCGGGCCGTCACACGTAAACACGGATTATGGTGCATCGCACAGTAACTCTTGTAGCCCTCTAAGTTAGCTTCAGGTACAAATTTCATTTTCCCAAACGGCCTTATGGTTTGAAAGTTACATCTGTGTTCGTGAACATGTGCAGAAATGACTTTATGATCTTTAGCAGATTCTTGGGCTTCTTGGGCTGCATCACATGTCAATCAACCAAAACTGCTCGCACGACTCGGAATGGAAAGATCATGATTTGGCAAGCATTCCCCAGGATTTTCGCATCCCCTAGGATGCAGAAGTGCATAATTCATATCCCTCACGGGGTGCGAGATACGCATTTCGCATCCCTAGGGATACAAAATCGCATCCCTTATGGGATGCAATTTTGTATCCCTCGAGGGATACGGTCCGCATCCTTTTACTCTAAATTTTGACATCCTCCAGTGCAACTTGCCTCCCTCGCCTCGCCTCGCCTCACATCCCTCGCTCCATATCACTTCACCTCGCCTCCGTCATCTTGCATCCTACCAGGACTTCGCATCCCGTATCCCATGGGATATGAGTTTCGTATACGTGGGATATGAGATATCGTATCCCCAAGGGATGCGAAATTCCCATTGCCCAAAGGGGGGTACGGAGTTTTCTTCCATGCATATGAGGATGCGATTTTCTCCACTTCACCATGCGGATGTGATGCGATTTTTTGGGATACGGTATAGAGGATGCAAAATTTCGTATCTCGCCTCCCAAGGATGCAAAATTTCGGGCTATGGACCCCAAATCTCATCTACTCCTACCTAGTCCACTACCTATAAAGACCACCCAAGCTTGACATTCAAAGGGGGGATTCTCTTGGCATTTTTGGACTTCGTGAAGCTCTCAAGCATCATTAATGGCTTCCGTCTTCTTCTCTAAGACTATTGGACATAGCATGGACCACTAAAACATTTAAAAAATATTTTCCATCAAATTTTGGACATTTACAAGAACATTTACACTGATTTTGGACTATTTTGGAAATTTCTAGGATTTCTTGGACATTGAAGCTATATTTTGTACATTTTTGACCAAGTCAACACATTTTTCACTCAACGAGGAAGACGAAGGGTATTTTAGTTAAAGTTTACAATTAACAATCGTTTTGTTGTTCTATTGCAACGCTTTGTACTCAAATATTATCAGAACTTGTATAATAATTGTAATCGAATATAATATGATGAATGATTATTATAAAGTGGACGTAGGCGTTAATTCCGAACCACTATAAAATGTTGTTATCTCCCTAAATTTACTTACATTACTTTGGATTACTGTGGTTCTGCGACACTTACACTCCGGGTTTGGCGTGCGCGAATAAAGCGACAATTCGCTACGTCAACATTTATATTTCCATCATCTTATGTAAATCAGATTGGATTATTTATTCATATGCATACATGAATTGATATTATGAGCTGTGATGTAAGGAGAACAGGTTGGGCGATCCAATAGGATTCCTTGAATGTTTTAATGTTGTTTGATTTCATATTATTCGTATATGAACTGATTAACCCAAGTAACGTTAAATCTATTTGGATGTTGATTGTTGAGTTGGATGCCGGTTGGTGAATTGAAATTCGACATTAAAATGTTAATAATCAATAAACAGTATTGATTAAGTAATTGATAGCGGATGCCCTAAAATCCAACTTTTTAAGACGTTGACTCGCCGTTA
Organism: Allium sativum; assembly: GCA_030737875.1. Classification (NCBI taxonomy): domain Eukaryota; kingdom Viridiplantae; phylum Streptophyta; class Magnoliopsida; order Asparagales; family Amaryllidaceae; genus Allium; species Allium sativum. Next base: position 777,243,279 of record CM060919.1, on the reverse strand, counting down.
AGCGAATCAACCAGTTTGAAGTAATAAAATTTATTTTTATAAATGAGGCAGTGTTTCCAAGCTATTGTATATAAAATGGTAATTTTATAAATAAATTAATATTTTATAATTGGTTTTTATAAATTAGTTATAATTATTTTAGGGTAGTTTGGCTTAAGTCCATGTTAAATTTCAAAATATAAAAAAACTTCTTGTCTATGAACTTCAAAAATCATGTCCCTGTTTTTCAAAAATCATCAAAAAATCAACAAAATACAACGTAAAAATTTACCAAACTTCCTAATTTAATTCAACACATAATTTTCATCGTATTGATGCGTTATAACTACAAAAAATGATTTAAAAACCAAAAAAGTCACGCTTTTGATTTTTCTATAATTTTTCGTATAGTTGCAGACATTGTAGCAATTATGTCAAAAAAGCTGCAGAACTTCATGCAACTTTTGCTGATTTGCATGAAAAAATCAAACTCAAAGCCTACACTTGTTAAGACATTTAATTATTGCAGGAATATCAGCAGAAATATAATAAAAATTGCATGCGTATTAAAATTGATTCATCTCTAGTAAAGTAATGCAAATGATGCAATTTGTTGATATTCCTACAACTTTTCATTTAATTACATCAACTGTAATATAGTAGCTGATATATAAGCAATTATATATAAATAATTGCAGACATTGCGACAATTATTCATCCGTCGTTCAACATATGCATGCACTGTTAGAGGAACACTAGTACAAAATATGCATGTTGCATCGCCTTATTTGCTTCGGTTATGCTCACAACAGAAGCAAATAATATTATTTGCTTCAGTTTTGTAAACAACCGAAGCAAATGCAACGAAGCAAATAGTATTATTAGTATTATTAACTTCGGTTGTGAGGACAACAGAAGCAAATAATGTTATTTGCTTCGGTTGCTTCGTAACCGAAGCTAATGCAGCAAAGCAAATATTGGTATTTGCACCAGTTCCTTAGGAACCGAAGCAACTGTATATTATTTTAATCGGAGCATATGCATATATCAATAATTATAAATGATATCTTGCATATGTCATTATTTATAATTTATCATAATTAATAATTATCAAAAACAATTTATAATTATAATTATTATAACTAATCAATAGTTATTTTTATACCTATAGTATCATAGTTAATTTTGTGTTAATTAGTCAATTACAATTGATTATTAATTGCTTTTAACATTTAGTGGAACAATTAATAATTAAATTGTATAATTAATATTTAACATTTAACATAAAATTGAATATGAATGTTGTATTTAGATATTATAAGATTAATAATTTATAATTGACATTATATACATACGAAATTAAATATATAATAATTACTGGTTAATAATTACTGGTTAATAATTACTATTAATAATTAATAATTGATATTTATAAATTATTATTCAATTACAATTAAAAAGTAATAACATTTTTTGCAGGCTCTTATAAAAGGTTTGTTAATATATAATTTTTAATAAATAATAGTATTGTTAATAACAATTAGTATTCAATTACAATTAAAAAGTAATAACATTTTTTGTTGGTTCTTATAAAAGATTTGTTAATATATAATTTTTAATAAATAATAAAATTGTTAATAACAATTAGTATTCAATTACAATTAAGAAGTAATAAGATTTTTTGCTAGGTTAATAAATAATTTTTAATAAATTATAAGTTATAATACGTCCAACAATTTTTTTTAATAAATAATTTTTAGGATCTTTCACGGTTAACATCAGTAAAACAAAATCGTCCTCTTTCTTTGCCACTCAACTTTCATTTTCCCTCCATTAACTTTTTGTTTCCTGCTTATCAACGTAGGACGGTACACGTTTCACTCTTACCAATAGTAGCAGTACGCGTAAATCATCTGCCCCTCCTCTTCTTGTTCATCTTTATCTTCTTGTCTTGCGAAATCCCAAAAAAATCAAAACTACTTCAGCGTTCCTCATCGACACCCTGTGCAGCACCTCCGATCTCCACCTGACGCCTTCCACTGCATCGAAACTTGCAACCATCGAAACCCGCTTCGCCATGGCTCCGTCAATCTATCCCGAAGCCATCACAAAATCAAAAATCTGGCCCCTTTTTCTTTTAATTGGGTCTAGTACGAGTTGAATTCTTTGAATTAAACTCTGGGGGTAATTGAGGATTTGAGGGATTTCAGGAGGTTCAGATATGGGGTTCGAATTTGGGTTATTGCAGGGTTTGCGATTGTCGAGGCAGTAGACTGAAGTAGATTGGTGGATGGTGTCGGTCTGATTGTGTGGTGAAGTACCCAGGTTTGGATTTTTGCGGTGAAGCAAGGTGCGGATTGTCGGTGAGGTTTGGGTATGGTGCACTGAGTTCGAAGTTTTTCGGTTATGGTTTCTGTGTCTTCAATTTCGAATTGGGGGTGTTGGTTAAATTGGGGGTTTCTTTTAATTTAGGTTTGTTTAGTTTTCTTCCATTTTGATTTCAATGCACAAAAGAAAAGAGCCCAGATCTGCCCAAATCCACACGCCTCCTCCAGTCGATTTGTGCTTGGAATTTGGAACGGATTTCAGTTTTTTTCAGTCTCTCTTTTTCTTACTATTTGCTTGATAAATGGGACATATGTTTAGTTACCAAGTATTTTCTATTTTCTTCTTTTTTTTGTTATATGTTTTCTGTCCGAGTCCAGGTTTTGAAGCTCTATTATAAACTATGTGCGTGAACTTGCTTTTTAAGTGTATTTACATGCTGATCTTGATGCATATTTTGCTCTCTTCACTGTGTTCATCTTCCTTTATGTCTTATATTATGCACTTGCAATAGCCTTTATTTTGTTCAGGCACAGACGCAGTTTAATGAAATGGTTGGCTGCTGTATTTTTTGAAATGTTTTGCATTGGTTGGCCATCACAATCCAATGCTTAACATAGATCTATTCTGACCGTCTCATCTATTATACGATTTGCAGTTAGACAGAAGCTTGTATGAACATTATTCTTTCTTCGCGATTTTAAGTATTTGAAGAAACTCTTTGTTTGACTTGCTTTGACACAATAAGAAATGTTTCAGATGATATTGCTGATGGGATACAATTCAGTAACCCTGAAAAATGGGTAAATGCTCAAAGATACTAGATATTAACATTTTTCCTTGACTTGATACTGCAGAGCCTTCATGTAGATGGATATCATTGAAAAGAGGGTTATCAGCCGTGCAAACATGTACATGATTCAAGTATTTCAGAAGAGACTTATATATATAATCTACTCAAGGGTTTAATCATGAATTGTTGGATATTGATGCACTACTACAAAACAGATCAGTTGCTTCGCCTTATGATGAACATATATTTATTACGATGAACATATGGTAAAATCTGATTTCAAAACCTATAGGAAATCGAGTTGCTATTTAATTTAATTCTATTTGTTTGATAAATTTGTATCAAAACTAAATTGAATTTTAAATTCATTTTAATATGCTAAAGCAAGGCTAATGTACCAGAATAAATAATTTTACTGCAAATGTATTTTAGACGACCAAAGCAAATGTGTTTTTCCATATAATATTATGCTATAGTTGTGTATATTATAATATCAACATTGTGAATGATACAAATTTAGATTTGTAATTTTAAATCTCATTCTCAATAGATGAATGATGGTACACAATTGCTGTAAAAATGATGGTACACAATAGTTCGTTATTTCTTTGTTTATTGAAATTTTGTTTTCTTTGTAATACTCTAGTTTATTGAAAGTTTGTTTTTCAAATTTTGCAGGTAGATATTTATTGCGTAGCAGATATTCAACGAGGCGATTGGTTTGTTTTTTAGGTCGAGATTTAGTAAGACTGGATTATATATGTTGTATTTGGTTCTCTCTTGGAGTATGACCAGAGTATTGACACTATCTATGAATTATTGTTTTCTTATTAATATGTTGTTGCTATTTAATGTGTGGATTATTAACATTATCAATGAAATTATTACATTTATTCATGTATTGTTCAATCTGCATTGTTATATAGCCTGAGTATCACTAGTTATTTGTTTTGATATATTGATAATAATGGTGATTTACATGGGGGTGTTGGTTTTATCAAAGAGGGTTTTTTGCTTTGGTTGTGGTTACAACCGAAGCAACAAGGAAGTCCATTATATTGTTGTGCCTTCTTCAGTTGCTTCAGATGTTAAACCGAAGCAACAACGTAAAATAACCGAAGCAACAGAAGAACATTTGCTTCGGTTGCTTGTCCGAAGCAACAACTTCTTGGTCTTTTGCGTCTGCTACAGTTGCTTCGGTTGCAGAACTGAAGCAACAAGGGGTAAATAACCGAAGCAACTGACCTGTTTTGTAGTAGTGTAACCCAGAAATTTCAAATCAATTTTTCGTTTATTAAATTATAAAATTGCAATAGTCCTGGGTCCTCTACTCAAGGGTTATCTTCTTATAACCGTTCAACTCCAGAATTTCTCAACCCCAATACGATAATACTGGTATAATCAAAAACTATAACTTGTATATAAGAAGATATACAAGACTCCTTTACTTATATCAAAGTTCAATTAAATAGAAAAGGACATTAGATTAATTTAAAAATAATCAATCACTACACAACTTAAACAAGGATAATTAAACTTGTTTTTCCAATTAAAACATTTCTCCAAAATAGATAACTTTATAAAGTATTGGCTGTCCTATTAAACTATTTAGAATAGTTACATTCTTACTTCGATAAACCAGTCCAGCTAAACATTAAACCATTTTATAAGATTCAATGCTTTACTCAGGTTCTGCAATATATGTATACATATTTAAAATAATGGAAACTTGTCTGTCTCACGTTATATGTAAAAGAAAAGTGTTCAAATCATTTTAAATATTCAAAATTCCAGAATCCCATATATATATATCAAAATCGTATATTCTATCCAATATCAACAAAAACATGCCCATTTTAAAATACTGTAAACTGAAGACATTTCTTTATATTCCAGCTGGTTTTATAGACTTTCATCTTTCAATGCTCATATACATTTGAACAAGTAAAAATACTTCAAACGTTACATACTCTATCTAATCAAAATAGAATTGGACAAAACCCTTTAAACCAGTATTAATATATTCATCATCAAAAAGGTATATTCAATCAAACTCATTCGAACTCCTACTCGAAAGTTGCACAACATGGTTTTGGCTGTTATGGGTTAACTCTATATCATTTATATAGCATGGCCTCTCCACATCATTAAACTAAGAATTCCATATATTTATATATATAATATTCAGAATATACCATAACAGTCACGTATTCAAGTTCTGGGTACATAATATTATCCTTCAACTTTGTTATACTGAACATATAAGAGCAGTTAACAGATTTTGCCACTAATAGTACACAGTATACAACTTAACCAATGCGACTTAATAAAACGGAAACACATGCTTAATCATCTAACCGGATTATTACTTTTAGGTAATATACATAACACAGCAACGCTAACTCAAATGCATGTACCCTCTACCACCATATTTGGTGTGTCAACCCAATAGAAAAGATGCTTCCCTACCAGTAAAACAAATTCCCCAGACTGTCTCGTTTGAGTGAGACACCCCAGGGGATTGCATGGGCATTCAACAGGGTCGGACATAATATGTTTGGTATGAGTGCATTTCATGGTGTATAGTGTTTAGAGTATACTGCTAATGTTTACAGTTTTATCAAACCATTTTAGTAACATATGAAAGTGTCCAACAAATATAAATACTACTGGTTAGGGGATCACCATACAAGAACTCTCATGTTTGACTGTCTAAATCATTTACACAACCAGTCAAGTATTTACCAAAGAATTATGCATATAGATTAAACAATCTAGAATTATATATATATCTGATGGTCATATGTTCTGTAATGACCCGGATTTTGAGCGACTTTGGTTATCGACATAAACTCGATGTCGATAACCAAAACACCGAAAAATCCTGGTAATTAGTGAAAGAAATTAGAGGGTGAGGAAAGATAAGATAGAAACTTAGAATAGAAGAAGAAGAATAATAACACAATATCAGAGTAACACGAATCTCACAGCGGAACGAATAACATATAATATGTATAACATAACTTGAAATATACATCTGTACTTGAATATACATATCATTATCAAAGCACAACACTTACAACACAGCGGAATAACTATAGCTATATGATCCTGAAGCCTCCTGCTCCAGCTCTTCCAGTATATCTGTACATCCTGACTACTTGACTGCCCGTACAAATTTAGGCACCCAAGAGTTTAGGGAAAACAAAACAAAATAAACTCCGGGTCAGTCATGGGACTGGTGTGAGTAAAACAGTTTAAAATAGTTCAAGCAGATAATCGATATCTCATAAGACCACACCGTAGAACGGAACGGGTTTTTCCCTTATGAGAATCCAAATTATCTTTATATCAAAAACCTTTTGATATTATAATAATGTCTATCAACACAATATAATAATCATCTAGCAGAAACGCTTTCATCTCACGTTCTACATATATAGTATACAATCAAAACCGCAAGCACGTATTGGGTAATGGATTTCCAACTATAACAAGGTATGGAACCACCTTTCGCTAGTGTACCTCTAGAGAGGAATACACTGGGTTCAACAAGAACATCTTGCAACCCGGCCACACATGACCGACCACTCATTTTGCTTGAGTGTATCGAATGTATATCACCAACGGCTGGGATTAGCAACCGTTTCCTGAATGGGACAGCATCAACAATAGATTTTAGAAGTAAATGAAACTCTAGATCAGGTGATTATACACCCTACTTCGGTGCGACCGAAGCCATGCTGCCTACCCGATTTCTGTCATTTACCGGATGTGAGGCTAGAAACTACGCTTTATCATCACACCAGATTCACTTTGAATGCCACATCGTCAAATCCATCAAATCACCGATTGACGTCCTCAACCATACATTATGTGTTAGCTAAAAGAAGTTTCCTTCTCCGCTTCCACTCTTGGTACGATTGGAGAAATCAATATACGTGATCGTCTGGAAATACTCTGTCAGACATCCATCTATACAAGTCATCCAGGAACAGGATGAACTGAAGGCACTATTCTGTAAACAGGATAGCCCTTGCATAACTCCGCCTTTAATTTCCTTTGGCATATATGATTCGCAAAGCTTATGCCAATACAGAGTGGTTCTTTGGATAATAATCCAATCGTTCTCTCCATATTAACAACGTTAAAATGGTCAAAACTTCGATAGTCTGTGATTTAACTATCGAAGAAAAACAGGTGTGCAAACAACGATGTTATTTCCAAATGAAAAATTTATATCGATCAAACATCATTCAACATTTATCTCTTTATTTCATTAATTTACTTAGCTCCTGTTTCCCTATATTCAATATTTCTTATTTTCTAAATTTGGAAAATATACGTTATTAACAATGGAAAACATTTCCATTTCTTGTTTTCTTTATTAGGAAACATTTCTGGTTTCTTATTTGGAAAACATTTCCGAAGCTTCTTCATTGGACTTAGACAGATGTTTAAACAAACATCACTATGCCAACTCAAACCATTTCCTTTACTACCGAACTTAACTATTCCTTAGTTAAAAACGAAGCCAATCAAGTTGGGGTAGAACTACCTCTCAGACCTTAACTGAACAACATTTCTAACATTGAAATAGGCAAAGTTCACTTTATATTCCTTTTACTAACTCCCTTACTTAACTCTCGTTCGATTAAACTAACATCGATTAACTCCTTTTACTTTAACTCTAATCGATTAAACTAACATCGATTAACTCCTTTTACTTGAACTCTAATCGATTAAACTAACATCGATTAACTCCTTTTAACTTTAACACTAATCGATTAAACTAACATCGATTAACTCCTTTTAACTTTAACTCTAATCGATTAAACTAACATCGATTAACTCCTTTTAACTTTAACACTAATCGATTAAACTAACATCGATTGACTCCTTTTAACTTTAACTCTAATCGATTAAACTAACATCGATTAACTCCTTTTAACTTTAACTCTAATCGATTAAACTAACATCGATTAACTCCTAATAGGTTTAGCTCTAATTGATAAACTCTGGTTGACTAACTCTAATCAATTAATTCTATTCGATGAATTCTTATTGAATAACTCCTTTTGGCTAAACTATATTCGAATACCTCCTTTTAACTTTATTCGATAACTTCCTTTATTCTATTCGAATAACTAATTCGATTAACTCCTTTTCGAATAACTATTCATTTATAAAGATTTACTTTTAGAAACGGTTCTTCACTTCACAAATGATTTCCTTTTATTCCAACTTATCATATTTCTTTTATAAAAATCCTTTTCCTTTTCTATATAAAATCCATCAGTTTTATATAAATAATTCATTTTCAAAATACACGTTGAAAAATCCCCTTTCCCATATCCAGTATTTCTTGTGGTATTTAACATACCATATAACAACGATAAATATCGTCCAAACACACATAATCAACAACAGATTATATATCACATCATATATCACAATATATGAATCACAGTAAAATATATGTTGAGGAATCCAGTTGGATTCCTCCAACCTGTTTCCCTGCATCATAGATGTTAAACAATATAGATAACATCACTTTCAGTTCCATATGATATATTCTATTAAACAGAATCAATATAGAAATTCAACTAACTGACTAGCAGTTCAATCAAACAGTCAACACACAATCAATCAGACAATTTCTAACAGTTCAAAAAAATACAACATGAAATTATAAACTGTTCAAAGTTAGTGAGATTTACTCACATTGATTGGTTATCGTTAAATAAAGATATTCGTCCGTCGATTCAGATCGAACAATTTATTTTGCAATAAATTGTAACTAGCCCCAATTCATTCCTAGTCGGTTTCATTGTGACGCTCCCGTCCATAGGAACCCAATGTGACAAACCGTTCGCAAAACATTCACCAAAAGCCCAAACCCGGTTTCACTAATACACACCCGCCCTCTACCTTTTTCTTCCTCCTGATAAAAATCCCGTACTCACCACATTCCTCACAACCATTTACGATCCTCCATCCTCCACGTTTGCCCTCTCTGGACCGCCATTCAATGAACCACCACCACCACCATCCTCATCTCCTTCAAAATCCGCTCATCTCAATTACTACCAGTATCAATCCAACCCCGTACCAACAACCGCAACTTCCAGCTTCTGTTCGAGCCACCACAACAGTAACAGTCGAACAAAACAGTCCCGAGCCCTTCATCCCTCCATTCAAGTATGCCCAATATTCCACTAGTTCTGTTTCAACAAAATAAAGTGAACCTCACCTTTAATCACAGCTTTGTTCCCTTCAAAGAGAACCCAAGAACCTCTAGTACCCCATTTGCTTGAGTTCCTCCCCATACCTACCTCGCTATCCACACTTCGCGAGATGATGTCCAGTACACTGTTTCAAACTCAGCTCCTTCAACTTTCATCGCTAGTCACCCTCAACGTCGGCCACTTGAAGTCGATCTGAGTCCACCGATGTCACTGCCCGAGCTCCCCTTTCCAATGCTAACCACTTCATAACATTCCCACTCCCAACAAAATACGTAACCTGCTCTCCATCATTTCCAAAAGCCAGTATTTCTCCTTCGTAAGTTATATTACGTGAACCCGTGTATCCTCTTTTAGTCAATACAGGCTCGGTTCCCATTTTTGGGTATTTCGTTTCTTTTGGCGAGTGAGTGGAGTGAGGAGAAACTCCTCACTGTTTTCTTGCATTGTGTATAAATACACTTGGCTTTCTTACTTGCCAAGGAATTAGGAACGTACACAATTATTTAAAAACATATATACTCACTTAAAAGCTAAGGCGGATAACGTGCTGAGGTGTAGTGATGTATTGCCATTCATTAAGTTGAGGTGGTAGCCTGCGTTGATAGGAGGTGGCAAGTTGTTAGCCTTAGCCGTGAAGAGATACCCTCATGTTTAAGAGTTAAGGCACTGGTAACGTGTTGTCCCTTTTTAATCCGTTCATGCACTTCTTGAGTAGAAGGATATTGTACTTTAAAGTGTACAATTGAAGAGGACTCACACGTTACACTTGAAGGTGTACCACCAATAGAAAATACTATAAACCACTATAGTATTAGTGATAAAGTGATAAAGTAGGACTAGGTAATTAAATACAAAATAGTATATACAGGGAAGATATTGGTTTTAAAGAAAATGTTAGGGTCCCTGCTATATGAAACTACATTCTAGTACGAACTGCAACAGACAGAAATAAAGATATCGTTGTGTCGAGTAAAGTGCCACGACCCCAAAAATATAATAATACCGGTAGATTGAATCATATTTTGAAACTTCAAAATATTGATTACAGGGTGCGAAATACTCCAAATAAAAAGTTGCTTATTTAATTAATTAAAAATTACAGTAAAATTCTAAAAATTAAATTATCACTACTTCCAAAAAGAACCTTGTCTAAATTCAAACCCGATCTCTAGTTATATCGAATAATCCGTTACGGTCGATAAACGATTCTATAGCGACTATTTTAATATTTGATTTGGACATATCTCAAAATCTACATGACGAAATCCTGATTTTTCTCTTCCACTGGAAAGATATACTCCACCAGCTCCACACGTTTCTTGTTTCACAGAAATCCGGCTTAAAACGAATCCTGTACATTCAGTTGAAGTTCGAATCGCCAATTTACGAACTACAACGCCATTTCAAGCTCGATTATAATTATATTATAACTCTACGTTCAAACTGTCGTTTATATAATATATTCGTTATTCTAATTCAAATTCTAAACTGAATTAAATATCACAGATGATCCAGTTCACACCATATCGCCATTTCAGCCAATTCTGATTATTTCAGAATAAATTATTTAATTTATTATTTTAATTAAATATTCACCATTATTAAATTCCACGACCATTTAATTCACTATATCACCATTGATATAATTAAATAAATTAATCATAATACCCCTGCCAATGCGGGTCATTACAATCTTCCCCACTTAAAATAATTTCGTCCTCGAAATTGCTAAAAGGTAGGGGACGACCCTATCGAATGGTTAGAACATACTTGTTCACTTCATAACTTCAGTTTCAACTGAACCAATTTAATTTCAATTAAATTATTTATTCATTCTTATCAACGAATATTTTCAAAAATCCTGAATATTTCTAACTCCTTAACTTTTCGAAACATTTCGCTAGCACCTCCTTTGTACTGGTCAATACATCAAACTCCAACTTGCCTCTCTGGGCCATCTCCAATCCAAACGAAAATCAAACAGCCAAGCGGCTTTCCAATTCGGCTCATAAATCTTATATCCAATAGAAATATAAACTTGTACCTTTTGTCGGCATAGCATTATATCCTTTCCACCTGTTATCAATTTCAGCAGATACAAGGGTCATCCCAATCAGATTCCAATTTGTTTTTATTCACAACACAACCATTCGCTTATATTCGAGCCAAATATCATTTCAACTCGAGTTTCTCCTTGATTCCCAACTCTTGACTTGATTATCACATTACACTTCAAATTTGAATCTCACAATCCAATTTGTCTTGATATTATTCTGATTCAATCTCAGTTACCACTTTACTGGCTTTACTTTTAATTCAAATTTGCTTTCACAAATTTTTGTTAAATTTTTTTTAATTCAAACAGTCTTTCCCTGGGAGTTTTCAAACAGTTTACTCTTTCCAAAAATCAAACTTCCCTTTTTGAACATGTCACTGAGCCCTTAATTAATATTCCATTAGTTAAATCACTTCACTATTTCTTTATCAATATTTGCTAACCAAATATTTTCAATAACCATATTGGCCTTTTATGTTATTTGGAAAACATTTCCGAATATCGCCTTCATTTATTTTCTAAACTTTAGAAAATATATGCTATTTATAATTGGAAAATATTCCAATTACTTATCCCTTTTCCGATCTCGTTTATTTCTATACTTAGGAAATATTCTTTATTATATTTCCAAGCTTACACTTATTTGGGTTAAAATGGATGTTGTGTAAAACATTGTTACGACAACCCAAATACTATATTCAACTAACTCTTATTCAACATTGATCTTTGAGCCTGAAATCTTACTATTTATTTGTTAATAATGAAATCAATCAAGTTGGGGTATAACTACCTCTCAGACCTTGACTGAATAAAATTTATAACGTCAAAACAGATATGACTACTTACTCGAAAAAATCAACACCATACAACTACTTTTTCCCTTTTAAACACGTATATGTTTCCTCTTTCTATTCTTACTAGATTTTATTCTTAGTCTTCCTTTTTGATTTTACTATTCTATTTCTAAGTTCGTTTCCTTATCGACTTCTATATATATATATATATATATATCGATACATTGATTTCTAACTATCAAATTATCTTAAAAATATTCTAACTCCTTAAATTTCCGGAAAAATTTGCCATAAACTCCTTTGTACTAGGAGCATCGGAATATTTCAAATAGCCTCCCATGGCCCTCACCAACCTAAAAGAAAAAGAAAAAGCCAAGCAGCTAGCCGATACGGAGCATAAAATCTCGTATATGAATTAAATACATACCTTTCCGTCGAGCATTCTATTTATATACCTTCATACCTTATCCATACCTATCTCATGTATATTTATACCTGCCCAATCTATTTTAACTATACCTGATCGTTTTAACTCAATTCGTTAATTAATTTGTTAATTAATTTGTTAATTAACTCTTTAGTCTATTTCACTTTTATATTTGAACATGACATGTTCAAATATATTTTAACTTGCTTATTAACTAATTTGAATCCAAATTTAAAATTTTAGTTCTATATTCGATTTCGAATATCCATTTATAAATCCAATTCACCTTTCAAAGTTCAACTTCAAATTAAAAACTCAATTAACTAATTCCTCTTCGACTTAGTTAATTCTATTCAATTTCTATTCAAATTTTACATTACTTCTATTATTCAAATATATTTCACTTTTATTATTCAAATTCTATATTATAAATCCCATTTTGAATTTCTATATTCAAATTCTATATATTCAAATCCTATATTTGAATTCCATATGAATTCTATATTCCAATTCCCATTTCAACTCTATTTGAATTCTATATTCAAATTCCTATTTCAAATTCTATTTTCAAATTCTATTTTCAAATTCCATTTCAATCTATTTGAATTCTATATTCAAATTTCATTTTAAACTATTTGAATTCTATATTCAAATTTCCATTATTCAAATCTTCTTTATTCAAATCTCATTTGAATTTCTATATTCAAACCTCCTTTGAACTTTCAATATTCAAATCCCCTTTGAATTTTCTTATTTAAATTCTATTTCAATTCCATTGTATTTCATATATTTTAACTCCCTTTGAATTTCTATTTTCAATTCTTATTTCAAACTTTCTTTATTCATTCTTTATTATAAATCCTATTTGAAATTCAACACAACTTGTCTTTCCCAAAACAAATTCAAAACAGTATCTCTGGTAATAATTCGTCACTTACAACTCGAAAATGAATACTGATGATGCAGCTGTCATCATCAGAATCTATTTTCCAGCGATCGAAGTGAGTTCAATATTATAAAACCATTTCTAAACATTTCCACTTTGAAATTCATTTCAAAATATAATTCACACTGCTTGTAAAATAATTTAAAATCTCCCAAGATCTTAAATTTTCCTTATTTTTAATCCAAATCCATTTACAAACACTTATCCAATTTTACAGAATTTTAACTCAAATTATGGTTTAAAATTTCAGATTCAACTAATCTGATTTCTCGTATTTCACTTATATGAATTCTGATTGGTTATTTACATAACCGTTTAATGTATAATCTTACTCCACTATAATATCAACCAATATGTCCATGATATTAATTTTTTTTATATATATCTTCTTATATCAAGATATACCTTGGGTAACTTATTTTAATTTACCCTCTTTTCAAAACACATCATGTCGACCCATCGTATTCGAGTGTTTATAAACTCCTACCGATACAGTGGATCAAACTGATCGACCAGAACCCATAAACAACTCAACCAATGAATCTCGACAATATAAAACAATTTTTATATCAATAACAAATACGTTCACTCATATATATACACTCAAACTCAATCTAGGGTATTACTAACCCTATCTCTACTGAGTCACGCCACAAAGCCAAGGTAATTCATTTAACTTAAGCTCTGATACCAACCGTAATGACCAGGATTTTGAGCGACTTTGGTTATCGACATAAACTCGATGTCGATAACCAAAACACCGAAAAATCCTGGTAATTAGTGAAAGAAATTAGAGGGTGAGGAAAGATAAGATAGAAATTTAGAATAGAAGAAGAAGAAGAAGAACACAATATCAGAGTAACACGAATCTCACAGCGGAACGAATAACATATAATATGTATAACATAACTTGAAATATACATCTGTACTTGAATATACATATCATTATCAAAGTACAACACTTACAACACAACGGAATAACTATAGCTATATGATCCTGAAGCCTCCTGCTCCAGCTCTTCCAGTATATCTGTACATCCTGACTGCTTGACTGCCCGTACAAATTTAGGCACCCAAGAGTTTAGGGAAAACAAAACAAAATAAACTCCGGGTCAGTCATGGGACTGGTGTGAGTAAAACAGTTTAAAACAGTTCAAGCAGGTAATCGATATCTCATAAGACCACGCCTGTAACAACCCGTATTTCTGATAATATGTTATATTGTAAATCAAGGCAGTTCTAAAATCAGAATCAAGGGAAATGACCTATGCCATTGCGTTCGTCTCGGAAAAATACACGAAATAGAGTCCGAGTTTTCGAAAATCGGAGTCCGTATGACCCAATTAAGGCCCAACGAAGTTTTCAGAAAATTTCTAAGTAAAAACAGATTTCAAATTCAAACTTGAATTTGGGAAATTGGGCCAGTTGGGCCAGGCGGGAAAATTCCCGCCATAGTACCCAAGTCGACAGCCTTGTCGACTTGGGAGTCGACTTGGTCTGACCAGGTCGACAGCCCTGTCGACTTGGCTGTCGACTTGGCTCAGACGCCCAGTCCTGCCTGGTGCACCATTTTGAGAATGGGTTGAGCTAGGGGGCCAGATTCGGTTTTGAGGGTTGAGATTGCAACTAGGGTTTAATCCTATGGTCTAAAACACTAGCCTAATCTATAAATAAGCCCCTAACCTACCCTAAATCATCATTAATCTATCCTACAACTAAACTATGGCAAAATTTTACCTCTCATGGCCTCCACTCTCTTCATACAATTCCTAAATCAATTTCTAAGTGATTTTCCATGCATACAAGTGTATTTAGACTTGTATGATCATCATTAGCTTGCATTCAACTCAAGCTACTATATTCGCATCATAAAGGAGGAGTCGTGATCAAGTTTGCTTGCATTTTTGGGTTTTAATTAGTTGCATAAGGGGTTTCTTACATTTGCTATACTCATTTGAGCCCGCATAAGCATTGTAAGCCCTATTCCTTTCATACTTAAACTCTAAAGTTAAATGTATGATATGCAAGTTGTCATATGTTATGCAAGTTTTGTTATGCAAGTATGATATGCAAGTTGTCATATGTTATGCAAGTTTTGTTATGCAAGTTTGATATGCAAGTTGTCATATGTTATGCAAGTTTTGTTATGCAAGTTTGATATGCAAGTTTTCATATGTTATGCAAGTTTTGTTATGCAAGTTTTGTTATGCAAGTTTGATATGCAAGTTGTCATATGTTATGCAAGTTTTGTTATGCAAGTTTGATATGCAAGTTGTCATATGTTATGCAAGTTTTGTTATGCAAGTTTGATATGCAAGTTGTCATATGATATGCAAGTATGTTATGCAAGTTTGGGATGGTCATATGGTTCATGTTATCATGTTATGCAAGCTTACATTGAGTATGTGAACATAAAGCTTCAAGCTTTGTGCCAAAGGTTGCATTTTGGCAACATGTAAGTTATCATAAGTGCCTCCGCCAGGGTGGCTCTTGCAAGCACTCTGACTTTGGAGGGGTGTTACAACGCCGTAGAACGGAACGGGTTTTTCTCTTATGAGAATCCAAATTATCTTTATATCAAAAACCTTTTGATATTATAATAATGTCTATCAACACAATATAATAATCATCTAGCAGAAACGCTTTCATCTCACGTTCTACATATATAGTATACAATCAAAACCGCAAGCACGTATTGGGTAATGGATTTCCAACTATGACAAGGTATGGAACCACCTTTCGCTAGTGTACCTCTAGAGAGGAATACACTGGGTTCAACAAGAATATCTTGCAACCCGGCCACACATGACCGACCACTCATTTCGCCTGAGTGTATCGAATGTATATCACCAACGGTTGGGATCAGCAACCGCTTCCTGAATGGGACAGCATCAACAATTGATTTTAGAAGTAAATGAAACTCTAGATCAGGTGATTATACATCCTACTTCGGTGCGACCGACTTAGCCATGCTGCCTGCCCGATTTCTGTCATTTACCGGATGTGAGGCTAGAAACTACGCTTTATCATCACACCAGATTCACTTTGAATGCCACATCGTCGAATCCATCAAATCACCGATTGACGTCCTCAAGCATACATTATGTGTTAGCTAAAAGAAGTTTCCTTCTCCGCTTCCACTCTTGGTACGGTTGGAGAAATCAATATATGTGATCGTCTGGAAATACTTTGTCAGACATCCGTCCATACAACTCATCCAGGAACAGGATGAACCGAAGGCACTATTATGTAAACAGTATAGCCCTTGCATAACTCCGCCTTTAATTTCCTTTGGCATATATGATTCGCGACGCTTATGCCAATACAGAATGGTTCTTTCGGTAATAATCCAAACGGTCTCTCCATATTAACAACGTTAAAATGGTCAAAACTTCGATAGTCTGTGATTTAACTATCGAAGAAAAACAGGTGTGCAAACAATGATATTATTTCCAAATGGAAATTTATATCGATCAAACATCTTTCAACATTTATCTCTTTATTTCATTAATTTACTTAGCTCCTGTTTCCCTATATTCAATATTTCTTATTTTCTAAATTTGGAAAATATACGTTATTAACAATGGAAAACATTTCCATTTCTTGTTTTCTTTATTAGGAAACATTTCTGGTTTCTTATTTGGAAAAAATTTCCAAGGCTTCTTCATTGGACTTAGACAGATGTTTAAACAAACATCGCTATGCCAACTCAAACCATTTCCTTTACTGCCAAACCTTAACTATTCCTTAGTTAAAAACGAAGCCAATCAAGTTGGGGTAGAACTACCTCTCAGACCTTAACTGAACAACATTTCTAACTTTGAAATAGGCAAAGTACACTTTATATTCCTTTTACTAACTCCCTTACTTAACTCTCATTCGATTAAACTAACATCGATTAACTCCTTTTACTTGAACTCTAATCGATTAAACTAACATTGATTAACTCCTTTTAACTTTAACACTAATCGATTAAACTAACATCGATTAACTCCTTTTAACTTTAACTCTAATCGATTAAACTAACATCGATTAACTCCTTTTAATTTTAACACTAATCGATTAAACTAACATCGATTAACTCCTTTTAACTTTAACTCTAATCGATTAAACTAACATCAATTAACTCCTTTTAAATTTAACACTAATCGATTAAACTAACATCGATTGACTCCTTTTAACTTTAACTCCAATCGATTAAACTAACATCGATTAACTCCTTTTAACTTTAACTCTAATCGATTAAACTAACATCGATTATTTCCTAATAGGTTTAGCTCTAACTGATAAACTCTGGTTGATTAACTCTAATCAATTAATTCTATTCGATGAATTCTGATCGAATAACTCCTTTTGGCTAAACTATATTCGAATACCTCCTTTTAACTTTATTCGATAACTCCTTTATTCGATTCGAATAACTTATTCGATTAACTCCTTTTCGAATAACTATTCATTTATAAAGATTTACTTTTAGTAGCGGTTCTTCACTTCACAAATGATTTCCTTTTATTCCAACTTATCCTTTGATTTTATAAATATTTCTTTTATAAAAATCCTTTTCCTTTTCTATATAAAATTCATCGATTTTATATAAATAATTCATTTTCAAAATACACTTTGAAAAATCCCCTTTCCCATATCCAATATTTCTTATGGTATTTAACATACCATATAACAACGATAAATATCGTCCAAACACACATAATCAACTACAGATTATATATCACATCATATATAACAATATATGAATCACAGTAAAATATATGTTGAGGAATCCAGTTGGATTCCTCCAACCTGTTTCCCTGCATCACAGATGTTAAACAATATATATAACATCACTTTCAGTTCCATATGATATATTCTGTTAAACAGAATCAATATAGAAATTCAACTAACTGACTAGCAGTTCAATCAAACAGTCAACACACAATCAATCAGACAATTTCTAACAGTTCAAAAAAAAATACAACATGAAATTGTAAACTGTTCATAATTAGTGAGATTTACTCACATTGATTGGTTATCGTTAAATAACGATATTCGTTCGTCGATTCAGATCGAACAATTTATTTTGCAATAAATTGTAACAAGCCCCAATTCATTCCTAGTCAGTTTCATTGTGACGCTCCCGTCCATACGAACCCAACGTGACAAACCGTTCGCAAAACATTCACTAAAAGCCCAAACCCGGTTTCACTAATACACACCCGCCCCCTGCCTTTTTCTTCCTCCTGATAAAAATCCTATACTCACCACATTCCTCACAGCCATTTACGATCCTCCATCCTCCACGTTTGCCC
This sequence comes from Allium sativum, assembly GCA_030737875.1. Lineage (NCBI taxonomy): Eukaryota > Viridiplantae > Streptophyta > Magnoliopsida > Asparagales > Amaryllidaceae > Allium > Allium sativum. The sequence goes on along the minus strand of CM060919.1, from coordinate 777,224,408 downwards.
TCTCTGGACCGCCATTCAACGAACCACCACCACCATCCTCATCTCCTTCAAAATCCGCTCATCTCCATTACCACCAGTATCAATCCAACCCCGTACCAACAACCGTGACTTCCAGCTTCCGTTCGAGCCACCACAACAGTAACAGTCGAACAAAACAGTCCCGAGCCCTTCATCCCTCCATTCAAGTATGCCCAATATTCCACTAGTTCTGTTTCAACAAAATAAAGTGAACCTCACCTTTAATCACAGCTTTGTTCCCTTCAAAGAGAACCCAAGAACCTCCAGTACCCCATTTGCTAGAGTTCCTCCCCATACCTGCCTCGCTATCAACACTTCACGAGATGATGTCCAGTGCACTATTTCAAACTCAGCTCCTTCAACTTTCATCGCTAGTTACCCTCAACGTCGGCCACTTGAAGTCGATCCGAGTCCACCGATGTCACTGCGCGAGCTCCCCTTTCCAACGATAACCACTTCATAACATTCCCACTCCCAACAAAATACGTAACTTGCTCTCCATCATTTCCAAAAGCCAGTATTTCTCCTTCGTAGGTTATATTACGTGAACCCGTGTATCCTCTTTTAGTCAATACAGGCTCGGTTCCCATTTTTGGGTATTTCGTTTCTTTTGGCGAGTGAGTGGAGTGAGGAGAAACTCCTCATTGTTTTCTTGCATTGTGTATAAATACACATGGCTTTCTTACTTGCCAAGGAATTAGGAACGTACACAATTATTTAAAAACATATATCCTCACTTAAAAGCTAAGGCGGAGAACGTACCGTATGAACTACTGAGGTGTAGTGATGTATTGCCATTCATTAAGTTGAGGTGGTAGCCTGCGTTGGTAGGAGGTGGCAAGTTGTTAGCCTTAGCCGTGAAGTGATACCCTCATGTTTAAGAGTTAAGGCACTGGTAACGTGCTGTCCCTTTTTAATCTGTTCATGCACTTCTTGAGTAGAAGGATATTGTACTTTAAAGTGTACAATTGAAGAGGACTCACACGTTACACTTGAAGGTGTACCACTAGTAGAAAATACTATAAAACACTATAGTATTAGTGATAAAGTGATAAAGTAGGACTAGAGAATTAAATACAAAATAGTATATACAGGGAAGATATTGGTTTTAAATAAAATGTTAGGGTCCCTGCTATATGAAACTACATTCTAGTACGAACTGCAACGGACAGAAATAAAGATATCGTTGTGTCGACTAAAGTGCCACGACCCCAAAAATATAATAATACCGGTAGATTGAATCATATTTTGAAACTTCATAATATTGATTACAGGGTGCGAAATACTCCAAATAAAAAGTTGCTTATTTAATTAATTAAAAATTACAGTAAAATTCTAAAAATTAAATTATCACTACTTCCCAAAAGAACCTTGTCTAAATTCAAACCCGATCTCTAGTTATATCGAATAATCCGTTACGGTCGATAAACGATTCCATAGCGACTATTTTAATATTTGATTTGGACATATCTCAAAATCTACACGACGAAATCCTGATTTTTCTCTTCCACTAGAAAGATATACTCCACCAGCTCCACACGTTTCTTGTTTCACAGAAATCCGGCTTAAAACGAATCCTGTTCATTCAGTTGAAGTTCGAATCGCCAATTTATGAACTACAGCGCCATTTCAAGCTCGATTATAATTATATTATAACTCTACGTTCAAACTGTCGTTTATATAATATATTCGTTATTCCAATTCAAATTCTAAACTGAATTAAATATCACAGATGATCCAGTTCACACCATATCGCCATTTCAGCCAATTCTGATTATTTCAGAATAAATTATTTAATTTATTATTTTAATTAAATATTCACCATTATTTAATTCCACGACCATTTAATTCACTATATCACCATTGATATAATTAAATAAATTAATCATAATACCTCTGCCAATGCGGGTCATTACATGTTCATTGCCTATAGATATAAGTAGGCAAATCATTAAGTTTATAATAAATATTAATCAATGCAAGTTACTTGTCAAAAGTTATAAACCAGTGTATAAGCCAAATTTAGTAAGAATATGAACAGAATTAATGACATGTAGATACAACTTGATTACAGGCTTGTCGCTAAGTGTGTGTGTGTGTGTGTATCACTGTCCATCAATTTATAGAATCTGGCCTTTCTAGTTTACTTGCATTCTCAGATAATGGTGTGTCCACCTTTTTACGGAGTTTTTATTTATGCTTACATCAGTTAATAAGTCATTCATGTCTACATGAATCAAAGCATGTCCCCAATCATCGCATTCAAAGCAGAGCAAGCATTACAAATCCAAAATCCAAAACAAGTTATGCATTAACAACCAGTCATTTTTAGTTTAGTTTGTGTTTATCACATTTGGGTTTATACCTATTTCATGTTAGTGTATAAGTAACCTGCACATATATTTATATATGCAAAAATAAATCAGTTACCATTTATACCTGCCATAACATAAATATATTCAAACCTTTATATCAGGTTACATGGGTCAATCAACCTATTTCTTAGCGGTATATTATATTCTAGTACACATACATATACACACACATCTCCATGCCATATATACATATATCTCCATTTAATTCCAGTTTCACTAACTATTTATATCAGCTAATCATAGATATATTGGAATATTCATCTACCTGAAGCATTTATCCAGTATTAATATTAATTGGCATCTTACTCTTTGATATACATACACACACACACCCCCATTCCCATGGATATATATACATATATACCCATTCAGTTTTCATTTGGCAGATTATTCAAATATATATGTATGTATATATATATATATATATATACACACACACTTTTATGCATATATATACATACAAACATGCCTCTCTATCATAATTTTCAGCTTTCATTTCTCAGAATAAATCGCTCAACCAACCATGTACACAGAATTCCCATTTTCAAGGATTAACTAATTCATTTAGTCATGAATAAGGGACGCAAACAAACATTATCAGTCCATCCCCAAATATATTTTTTTTCTTCAATTCCAGGTAAATCAATGTAGGATAAAGATTTAGTCATATATATGATGTTTGTCACTTCATAAGCCTAGTTCTTATCAGATACACTATATATGTTCAACCATTAAATTCGAAAATAACGAATCCATGCAGTGATGAAAGTCCAGAAAGAACAGAGCATCAATACAATATCATGTATAATCCATACTCTATAATTCAGAAATTTAGTTAATAGCCAGCAATCAGATTTTTTTTTAAAGCACTGATTCTACAAGAAATCACACACATATAAAAAGGGGCTGCCTATAAAGGACTTATTGCCAAATAAGCAGAAATACACTCATCTAAATCTCGATTTATCTCTGCTCAGGCCTCAATTGGATTTCGAACTCTTGGATTCGTTATTGCCTCTCTTCTAGAACTCGTCTCCCTCGTGAATTCCCCTCCAAATCTGATGCGAGGTGATCGATTTGATCAATTTTGCCCAATTTAGTTTTTCTAGGGTTCATCCATTATTTGGTTTTAGTTGGGAACGAAGAGATAATGAAACTTAAATGGCCGATTCATTTTACTTACATTGTGTTAAGTTGCTAGGGTTTTAATCTTGCCAATTGACAAGTTTTCCCCTAGGCTTATATTAACTCACTTAAGCCCATTTTCATAACACTTAACCAATGTTTATAACACTTAAACAAAATTTTAAGTCAATCACAATACACAAACTAACATGTGTATTTATTCACATGGTTAAACATGTACGATTTATATATATACATATATATACTCATCCTATACAGACAAATGATGTATTTATTAATTTATTTAACCTATATATATATATATATATTAAATTGGAATCAATATAATTTTAGGGTCACTAAATATATAGCTCACACATTTACCCCTCCTTTTTGAAATTGTGTCCCACAATTTATTCATAATTATATCAAGTTTGCATTATAACAAATTTAACATCAAAACTTAATCAATTAATGGGTTAAGTATCCATATAGTGTTCAAACATACAAAATACTTACTACTGCAACATTCAAAATGGTTCGAACATCTAACAGTTGCAGTTTTTTTTTGTCTTTTGATAACTAGGGTTTTATTTATTAATGTATTTTTGAGTCAGTTTCTCTTATTTCAGATAATAAACCCCAAGATGCTCAATATTTCATAAGCTATATTATCTGCTTATTACTCTGCTGAACTCCTTGTTGGATCTTTACATGATCATGAGATCATCACATCAAATTCATTGCACCTACGTCATTTTTCAAGTGAGAGGCATAAGCAGGAAATCTCAATTCCCATTGCCAAACACTCTACTATAATTACTGACTTTGATCTAAACATTAATAAAAATACCCCAGCCATGAAATATTATATACATATATCCTTTCGTGTATATAAACAAAACACAACAATGTCACTTCTAAAACAAGCTTAAATCAGGGTAAAGATCATCCTATTTGTCCTAATCATTACTTTTGGTGTTCTTTGTTGCAGTAAAACAAGGATAAAGTGTTTCTACTAATTTTCAGGTATGAGAGATGTAACAACCCGAATTTTAATAACATGCTATAATCATAAATCAAGGCAGAAATAAATTTTAAAATCTGAATCAGGGGAAACGGGTTGTGCCATTGCGTTCGTCTCGGAAAAATACGCGAAATAGAGTCCGAAATTATGTAAATCGGAGTCCGTATGACCCAATTATGGCCCGATGAAGTTTCAGAAAATTCAAATTTCGAAAACAGATTTGAATTTCAGCCCAATCAGAGTAGGCGGGAAAAGTTCCCGCCCAACCCACCAGGTCGACCTGGGGGTCGACCCTAGGGTCGACCTGCCAGGCCAGGTCGACCTGGGAGTCGACCTGGGGGTCGACCTGCCCCAGGCCAGGTCGACACTAGAGTCGACCTGGGGGTCGACCTCCCCGGTCGGGCCATTTTGGCCTGGTGCACCTGCTTGTATTTTCTGGCCCTGTTTGTTGGTTTCTGACGTGATTTGATGGCTCAGATTTGATTTAGGGTTAATCCTATGGCTAAAACTAATCCTAAACTCTATAAAAAGACCCCTAAGCATGCTCTAAACTCACACAAACTAATCCTACAACTAAGTTTTGCCAAAATGCTCTCTAATTATGGCCTCCACCTTCTTCATGAGAGCATGAGTGTTCCAAATCAAATCTAAGTCCAAGAAGCTATCTTTCTTAGTTCAAAGAGCCATCTTTCTTCGTCATAGAAGCTATTTTACTTATTCCTCAAGGCTTAGAGTGGAGCATATTATTTTCTTTGCGGATTTGCTTGTGGCTTCGTCTCAATCTTGTTTTATTTTATAGTTTTCATAGCATTGTAAGCCCTATTCTACTTTTAGATTTAAACTATGAAGTTAAATATGACATGTTGCAAGTTTGAGTTTGGTCCTAAGTATGATTTGTGCTTTGAATCTTTCATGTTATGCATAGATTGGTTCTATGTATGTTTGTAAAGCTATCACCTTGACTTTGTGGATTGAAAGCTATGAGCTTTGTTTGGAAATGTTGCATAATGCAACATAGAAACTCTCATAACCTTAATGTTAACTTGCATATGATGTTATATGCGAATCACTAGTTATCATCATATGTCATCTATGACCATGTATCTCCTATTTTCTAAGTTTGATGTCATGCATGTTTTGAGGCTTATAATGTAATATGCAAGTTTAATGAACACATTTTGCCTCATGTGCCACCATGTTTAACATGTGGCAAAGTCCTATCACCTTATGCCCATTTTTGTCATGCTTCTAAGTTCCCTCTTTTAATCCATTTTGTGTTGTGACGAAACGTACATGCGATGGGAATGCGTATGGGTAGTTAGGTAACTTTAATGACATAAAAACATGGTTTTGAAAATATGACATGTGATTATGCTTGAAAACATGAACGTGGACATGACATGTAGAAAACATGAAGGTGGCCAACTCGAGGTTGGGTTGAGTTTGTAGCATAAATCTACCCGGAACCGACCGGCTTAACTAGTGGCTACAAACAATAAGACCCAATGTGAGTAGTTGGTCACATCGCACTTGAAACCCGAGGTTAGACTAGGTTGTGGTGTAAAGCTACCCGGACCTGCCCGGCTTAACTAGTAACCACAACAAAGTCTAATGTGAGAGGTTGGGGTGCATTAAGTTAATTAATGCCACAAGGTAGGGTTAAGTCATGGACCACTTGAATACTTAAACAATTAAACACAATGGGTTGGTAGGGTTAAGTCATGGACTACTTGAATACTTAACCAATTAAACACGATGTATTGATAGGGTTAAGTCATGAACTGCTTGGATACACTTGACCAACTCAATACATGGTTAGGATAGGGTTAACCACACTTAACCCGCTTGAAATCCTAGTTACGTGGTCCTTTTCAGCAGTAACCCACTTGGGAGTATCTGGATACCCTGGACTAGGCCAGGGTGGGCATGATTACTGGACTGATTGTAAGAGACTAAAAGAGACGGCTGAATGTGCACCGATTGTTCAGGCGGACCATGGTCGTGCACATTAAGTCCTGAGTTGAACATGGGCACCAGTAGGTTTAGACTGTGCGTGCTTGAATTGTGTCTGTGGTCTACACCTTAGGGCTGGATACACCCTAGGGTGGACCTTGCACAGTTAACTACATTCCATGATTAAGTCGTATGACACCGATACACGACGAGTTAGGATTATAGGGAGCCGATCGACTAGACCGAGTAGTGAGACCTTGATTTAGGTCATCTCATGATGTTGGGCCAACTTTGGGCCAAGGGATCATTTCTTGTTTATACTTGACATGGATTAGAATACTAGTACATTTGGTGCAACTTAACCTTGTATATGCGATGCCACACTTGATCTATCTTGTTAACTTTTCACCATGCCAGTTATCATCCTATGTTTCATCTCTGTTTTACATGTCCAGTTAACTTTATTAGTTTTTATACCAATAGTAGGTAGGACTTACCAGTCTTTTTGACTGACCCGTTTTCTTTCGCCTCTTTTCTTCTGTTTCCCCCCTGGTTCTCAGGGTGGGAACACTAGCACCTAGCTTGGATCTTTAGCTTGCTTTCTGGATAGCTCATGTACGGTTTGGACTTGAGCTCGCTATGGCTTTACCACTTCTACTTTGGGGGATAGTTTACTTTATGTTATTTCCAGTTTTCAGTTTATGTTTCTAGACTTGTAGTAGTTGGAAAATAATGACAAAGTACTTTGATGTAACTTGACTATGGTTTTGAAATAGTAGTTTTATCCGCTGCTTTACTTACTCTGTTTTACTTATATGTTCTGTCTTGTGATATCTTTATGCATGTTTACCCAGTCCAACACCCCTCCAAAGCCAGTGTACTTGCAAGAGTGGCCCTTGCGGAGGTGGGGTGTTACATTTGGTATCAGAGCATAAGGTTTACGAGGTTGAACAAAAGGTTTTTAAAACTTACCTTTTGAAAAACTATTTTCAAAACCAATTAAGTAATTTCCAAGAAAAGTCTAGTTTATTTTAAAAAGGCTATTCCCCAAAAGCCATTAGCACTATCCTTTGCTTCCTCGTTCTGAATCTATCTTTTCCTTTATCAGCATGGCCGATCTTAACCTTCCCGAGGGAGTACCCATTCCCGGATGGTTCCGAAGGTACTTGGAAGCTAGGGCCAACGACGCGGGCCCAGCAAACACTCCCACCATACCTGAGGTTCCTCCTCCTCCTCAGCGTCCACAAGCGGATTTCGCAAAGATTTGCAAAGACTTTAAGGCGATGGGTGGCAAGAATTTTATTGGGACGGAGACTTTTTTTGAGGCAAGAAATTGGTTAAAAGAAACTGAAGACCTCTTTGCCATCTTTGATGTGGAAGACCGTAGGAAATTTCTGTTGGCAGTATGGCTATTGAAAGAGGAAGCTGCTTATTGGTGGGAAGTCACCAACGCTACTAGGCCTATAGAGACTTGGGCCGACTTTAGGATGAGGTTTGGGCTTAAGTTTCTATCATCTGCTGAGGAGAATCTGCAAATGGAGAAGTTTATATCTTTGAAGCAAGGGGACATGACAGTGAGGGAGTATGTGAATAAGTTCAACCAGCTTGCTCGATTTGGTTTGGACATGGTTAACACACACCAGAAGAAGGCTCTACGCTTTGCACGAGAATTGAATGAGTCATTATAAGGTTTAGCCACGTCTCATATACCCATGGGGGCCACTTTTGAGAGCCTAGTAGATATGGCATTACTTCAGGGAGATGATAAGAATGGCAAGAAAGAAGTCAAGCCTAATGATACTCAAACCAAGAAGGCGGACTCCAAGTGGGGAGCAAATCAGAGCAACCATAGCAACCAGAACAATAAAAACAACAAGAACAACAAGGGTAACAAGGCCAACAACAACAAGGCAAGGGACACAAGAAAGTGCAATTACTGTGGGATCGTTGGACACATAGCCAAAGATTGTAGGAAGAAGTAAAGGAAGTTGGGAGAATGCTTTCATTGCGGAGAGACTGGACACTTCAGTAAGGATTGCCCAAAGAAGCAAGGGCAGGGGCAAGGACAGACTCAGCGGGCAGGACCTTCTGGAGGGCAGATGCATGCTCTCAACACTGCTCCAGTTCCGGACTGGGGTAGTATTTCTGTAGAAAGTCTTGTTTAAATTTCTGGTTTTCCTGTTCGAACTTTATTAGATTCTGGCGCATCGCATACCTTTATTTCCTCTGTCATTGTTGAAAGTTTGCACCTAAGTACTAGTCTAGTTGAGGATCCCGTTAGTGTTTCAAATCCAATTGGGGATTCCGCCCATCTGTCTATGATTTGTATGGATTTGAGGATTTCTATCTTGACCGTAGAATTCACATGTAATGCTTATGTTCTCAGGTTCATGGGATATGGGTTAATTTTGGGCATGGATTGGTTGTCCAGTTATGGAGCCATTCTCGATTGTGAGCATAGGGTAGTGAGGCTTATGACTCGCCTTGGCAAAATCCTAGAGATTTCTTGTAACCGTCTGGATCCCGTCATGTTATGTTATCTTGAATCTCTCGACTCGTCTATTGACAATCTTCAAAATGTGAGGGTGGTCCGAGAATATCTTGATGTTTTTGATGAGGTGAAGGGGTTACCCCCTAAACGCGAGATAGACTTCCGTATTTATCTTGTTGATAATGCCAAGCCAGTTTCATTGCCTGTTAGGCACATGGCCCCGCGAGAAAGAAGAGAACTTAGCAAGAAAATCAAAGAGTTGCTTGAGAAAAATTTCATTAGGCGAAGCGTTTCAGAATGGGGTGCTCCGGTGGTATTCGCTACTAAGGCGGATGGTTCGCTTCGTATATGTGTTGATTATCGTGAGTTGAACAAGCTGACAAAGAAGAATAGACACCCATTACCGAGGATTGATGATCTCTTTGACCAGCTTATTGGTGCTTCTGTTTTCTCTCAGCTCGATCTAGCCCCCGGATTCCATCAGTTTAGAGTGGCTGAGGATAGTATTGACAAGACTGCGTTTAGGACTCCAGATGGATTCTTTGAATGGCTAGTCATGCTGTTCGGTTTGACTAATGCACCCGCATACTTTGTTGATTTGATTAGTAGGGTGTTCAGGGAGTTCCTTAACAAGTTTGTGGTTTTCTTCGTGGATGATATTCTGGTCTTCTCTAAGGACGAGGAAGAGCATGCTACACACCTCAAGGAGGTTATGGATACGCTTAGAGCTCATCAGTTGAAAGCCAAGTTCTCTAAATGCCATTTCTGGAGAAGGGAAGTTCGGTTCCTTGGGCATATAGTTTCTAAGCAGGGCATAGCTGTGGATCCTGCTAAAGTGATGGCGGTACAAGACTGGAAAGTTCTGAAGAATGCAACTAAAGTGAGAAGCTTTCTCGGTCTGGTAGGATATTATAGGAATTTCATTAAGGACTTCGCTAGGATTTCAGCTCCTCTTACTAAGTTGACGAAGAAGAACTTAGTTTTTGCATGGGACTTAGAGTGTGAGCTTGCTTTTCAAAGGCTCAAGAAAGCCCTCACCACAGCTCCAGTTCTAGCATTACCCGATGGAGGGAAGTTGTTTACCGTGTACACCGATGCATGTGGCACGGGATTGGGCGCTGTCCTGATGCAAGAAGGGAGAGTGATATGCTTTGGGGGTAGGCAACTCAAAGTTCATGAGAAGAACTATCCCACACATGATTTGGAGTTGGCGGCGATAGTCTTTCCACTCAAATCCTGGCGCCACTATCTTCTAGGCGAAAGGTTTGAGTTATATACTGATCACAAGTCGCTCAAGTACCTCTTCTCGCAGAAAGATCTGAATCTAAGGCAACAAAGGTGGATGGAATTCTTGGCATCATATGACTTTAAGATAGCTTATACCCCTGGCAAGGGTATTGTTGTAGCGGATGCGCTAAGCAGAAGAAGGTTGACTTTGAGTCCCTTGTTTGTTGAGATGAAGAGCCTAGAGTTCTTGGCAACCTTTGATTTCACACCGGCTGTTGAGTCGATGACTGGTTCGTTAGCATCCCTTGAGCTTAGACCTATACTTCTTGATCAAGTTGGGGCTTCACAGACGGAAGACCCGCAGATAGTCGAGATCATGGACAAGTTGATTCGGGGTGAGACGTTAAGTCACCTCGCTAGATATACTATTAATGACAATGGATGGCTAAGGCGTGATGGAAGACTATGTGTCCCGCGAGTGGGAGACTTAGTAAATAAAGTTCTTGAGGAGGCGCATAACTCGAGGATGACCATACATCCCGGAGGGGATAAGATGTACCGGGATATGAAGCGCATTTTCTTTTGGGATGGGATGAAGAAGGATGTGGCAGAGTTTGTTTCTAGATGCATTGTTTGCCAACAAGTGAAGGCCGAGTCGAAGAAGCCCGGTGGGATATTGCATCCATTGGAGGTCCCGCTATGGAAGTGGGAAAGTATCTCTATGGATTTTGTGGATGGATTGCCGAGATCAAGGAAGGGGAATACTGGCATATGGGTCATAGTTGATAGACTTACGAAGAGTACTCACTTTATTCCGGTGAAGAGCAAGAGGACCGCATCATGGCTAGCATCTGTTTATCTTTGAGAGATAGTGCGATTGCATAGAGTTCCATCTAGCATATTTATCGATCGTGACCCAATCTTCACTAGCCAGTTCTGGAATAGTTTGCAAGAAGCGATGGGTACGCGGTTGAATCTCAGTACAGCCTATCACCCACAGACGGATGGCCAAACCGAAAGGGTGAATAGAGTGCTAGAAGATCTTTTGAGGCTTTGTGTTCTTGACTTTGGTGGTACTTGGGAATACCACCTTCCTCTTGTAGAGTTTGCTTATAATAATAGCTATCAAGCTAGCATAGGGATGGTACCATTTAAAGCTTTGTATGGGAGACCATGTAAGTCACCATCTTGTTGGTGGGGGACAATGGATAAGCTTATACTTGGGCCCGATATGATACGGGACACATCCGAGAAAGTTGAATTGGTGGGAAGACGGATGAAGACGGCCCAAGACAGACAAAAATCCTATGCAGACAAGCGAAGGACGGACTTAGAGTTTGAAGTGGGAGATATGGTCTTTGTGAAGGTTTCTCCTTTGCGTCATGTAGTTCGATTCGGAGCAGCTGGGAAGTTGGCACCGAGGTTCGTAGCGCCCTTCCCTATCATTGAGAGAATTGGGCAAATGGCATATAGAGTGGAATTGCCCGAGAAGCTGGCCGGAGTGTATAACGTCTTTCATGTCTCGCATCTCCGGAAGTGTTTGCACAGATCCGCCGAAGTGGTTGAACCAAGTATTCTCCAAGACGTGGAAGTGGAAAGAGAAGCAACCCCGAGGCGAGCTCTGATTCGTATCTTGGGAACGGAGATCAAGAAACTGAGGAATCGAGAAGTCAAGTTAGTAAAGGTTCAGTGGAGTGAAGCCGATAAAGATGCAACTTGGGAAACCGAGGAGAAGATGCGTTGGCTTTATCCATTCCTTTTTGAGGGTACATTCTCAAACTCTTTTCCTAGGTGGCATATCTTTCCTTTGCTATCCATGTTTATCTTGTTATATCGTTAACCTTGTCATGAGAACCTTAGGTAGAAACACTTTGGATGAAACATGTATTTGGAACATGTTATGCTTGATGTTTGCCAGTGGTTGCAAGTGTTTGCAAGTGGATACTCGTGGATGCATGATATACATTAGGCACTAAGATCGGCTCACACACTTTCATATTGCATATGCATGAGTGCTTATACTTATTCATGGATGAAACTTGTATGCTATTACATGGATGTTGCATATGGATGGATGTTATGTACACTCATGTAGAGATTATAAGTTATGTTAGGAATTTGCATACATATGGACGCATTTCACAAACATATTTTGCATCAAGGAGGTTTACTGAATCAGTAACCGCCTGATCTTCGCATTAGATAGGTGCATATACACACACTTTTGCATATGTTCATACAACATTAGAAATCTTTTAAGGACAATGATTACTAGTGGATGATGTTTTGAGTAGATGGATGATGGATGGTAGGATACGTTCTTCCTAACTTGGAGATTTCGGGGACGAAATGCTTTAAGGTGGGGAGAATGTAACAACATGAATTTTAATAACATGTTATAATCATAAATCAAGGCAGAAATAAATTTTAAAATCTGAATCAGGGGAAACGTGTTGTGCCATTGCGTTCGTCTCGGAAAAATAGGCGAAATAGAGTCCGAAATTTTGTAAATCGGAGTCCGTATGACCCAATTATGGCCCGATGAAGTTTCAGAAAATTCAAATTTCGAAAACAGATTTGAATTTCAGCCCAATCAGAGTAGGCGGGAAAAGTTCCCGCCCAACCCACTAGGTCGACCTGGGGGTCGAACCTAGGGTCGACCTGCCAGGCCAGGTCGACCTGGGAGTCGACCTGGTGGTCGACCTGCCCCAGGCCAGGTTGACTCTAGAGTCGACCTGGGGGTCGACCTCCCCGGTCGGGCCATTTTGGCCTGGTGCACCTGCTTGTATTTTCTGGCCCTGTTTGTTGGTTTCTGACGTGATTTGATGGCTCAGATTTGATTTAGGGTTAATCCTATGGCTAAAACTAATCCTAAACTCTATAAAAAGACCCTAAGCCTACCCTAAACTCACACAAACTAATCCTACAACTAAGTGCTGCCAAAATGCTCTCTAATCATGGCCTCCACCTTCTTCATGAGAGCATGAGTATTCCAAATCAAATCTAAGTCCAAGAAGCTATCTTTCTTAGTTCAAAGAGCCATCTTTCTTCGTCATAGAAGCTATTTTACTTATTCCTCAAGGCTTAGAGTGGAGCATATTATTTTCTTTGCGGATTTGCTAGTGGCTTCGTCTCAATCTTGTTTTATTTTATAGTCTTCATAGCATTGTAAGCCCTATTCTACTCTTAGATTTAAACTATGAAGTTAAATATGACATGTTGCAAGTTTGAGTTTGGGCCTAAGTATGATTTGTGCTTTGAATCTATCAGGTTATGCATAGATTGGTTCTATGTATGTTTGTAAAGCTATCACCTTGACTTTGTGGAGTGAAAGCTTTGAGCTTTGTTTGGAAATGTTGCATAATGCAACATAGAAACTCTCATAACCTTTATGTTAACCTACATATGATGTTATATGCGAATCACTAGTTATCATCCTATGCCATCTATGACCATGTATCACCTATTTGCTAAGTTTGATGTCATGCATGTTTTGAGGTTTATAATGTAATATGCAAGTTTAATGAACACATTTTGCCTCATGTGCCACCATGTTTAACTTGTGGAAAAATCCTATCACCTTATGCCCATTTTTGTCATGCTTCCAAGTTCCCTCTTTTAATCCATTTTCTGTTGTGACGAAACGTACATGCGATGGGAATGCCTATGGGTAGTTAGGTAACTTTAATGACATAAAAACATGGTTTTGAAAATATGACATGTTATTATGCTTGAAAACATGAACGTGGACATTACATGTAGAAAACATGAAGGTGGCCAACTCGAGGTTGGGTTGAGTTTGTTGCATGAATCTACCCGGAACCGACCGGCTTAACTAGTGGCTACAAACAATAAGACCCAATGTGAGTAGTTGGTCACATCGCACTTGAAACCCGAGGTTAGACTAGGTTGTGGTGTAAAGCTACCCGGACCCGCCCGGCTTAACTAGTAACCACAACAAAGTCTAATGTGAGAGGTTGGGCTGCATTAAGTTAATTAATGCCACATGGTAGGGTTAAGTCATGGACCACTTGAATACTTAACCAATTAAACACGATTGGTTGGTAGGGTTAAGTCATGGACTACTTGAATACTTAACCAATTAAACACGATGTATTGATAGGGTTAAGTCATGAACTGCTTGGAAACACTTGACCAACTCAATACATGGTTAGGATTGGGTTAACCACACTTAACCCGCTTGAAATCCTAGTTACGTGGTCCTTTTCAGCAGTAACCCACTTGGGAGTATCTGGATACCCTGGACTAGGCCAGGAAGGGGCACGATTACTGGACTGATTGTAAGAGACCAAAAGAGACAGCTGAATGGTGCACCGGTTGTTCAAGCGGACCACGGTCATGCACATTAAGTCCGGAGTTGAACATAGGCACCAGTAGGTTTAGACTGTGCGTGCTTGAATTGTGTCTGTGGTCTACACCTTAGGGCTGGATACACCCTAGGGTGGACCTTGCACAGTTAACTACATTCCATGATTAAGCCGTATGACACCGATACACGACAAGTTAGGCTTATAGGGAGCCGATCGACTAGACCGAGTAGTGAGACCTTGATTTAGGTCATCTCATGATGTTGGGCCAACTTTGGGCCAAGGGATCATTTCTTGTTTATACTTGACATGGATTAGAATACTAGTACACTTGGTGCAACTTAACCTTGTATATGCGATGCCACACTTGATCTATCTTGTTAACTTTTCACCATGCCAGTTATCATCCTATGTTTCATCTCTATTTTACATGTCCAGTTAACTTTATTAGTTTTTATACCAATAGTAGGTAGGACTTACCAGTCTTTTTGACTGACCCGTTTTCTTTCGCCTCGTTTCTTCTGTCCCCCCCCCAAGGTTCTCAAGGTGGGAACACTAGCACCTAGCTTGGATCTTTAGCTTGCTTTCTGGATAGCTCATGTATGGTTTGGACTTGAGCTCGCTATGGCATTACCACTTCTACTTTGGGGGATAGTTTAGTTTATGTTATTTCCAGTTTTCAGTTTATGTTTCTAGACTTGTAGTAGTCGGAAAATAATGACAATGTACTTTGACGTAACTTGACTATGGTTTTGAAATAGTAGTTTTATCCGCTGCTTTACTTACTCTGTTTTACTTATATGTTCTGTCTTGTGATATCTTTATGCATGTTTACCCAGTCCAACACCCATCCAAAGCCAGTGTACTTGCAAGAGTGGCCCTGGCGGAGGTGGGGTGTTACAAGAGATAAGCTGGAAACCTACTTTCCTACTGCTTGACACCTTACTTCTTCATCATCCTTATACTTTGCAACAACAAACACACATAGAAATTCTTAAAAATATCATAACACAAATATGATTAGAGTTATATTCAATTTATAATCTATAAGCATGGTCTCTATGGGATATGATTTATCGTAAATCAAATATAATTATGCCTATATATTGTTAGTTCAATTTAGAAAAACATCTAACAAGTTGAACATTACCTTTCTGTGTTAATAGCAAATAACTAGAGGTTTTAGCACAAATTTTTTTTGGCAAACAGGTGCATAAAAATCATTTACTTAATGATAAAAATTTATCACAAATATATCATTCATTTATAAGCATACCCACAACAGTATCTTATTTATAGTAAACTTAGAGTAAACATATTTTTACTATTGACTTATCTATACTGGGTATATTGGAACATATCAAATCAGTTATATCAATCACCCATTGTCATACACAGTTCTTTTTTTTTCAGAATTAATATAATCACAATTACTCACTATTTTCAATAGAGTACACATACACACATGCACACATGATTCAAGCTATAGTATCAACTTGAAATCACGCATCCATAACTCCCCTACACTCCTTGCCAAACATTCTTGTGTGTTACTAATTTTTTACATCTTTTAGGTCCAATGCTATATTCATCATTCCACTGGAGCACACTGCCTAGGATCTCCATCACTGTCCCCAGACACAAAAACCTTCAGGGCTAAAAACAAGCCATGTGCAGACCCACACCACCCTTTTGTTACCAGCCAACTGAATATGCAACGTCCACTTGACCCCATACCCAACTTGATATAGGTGACTTTAACCTTAGTTTACTACTAAGTTTTTCTTACTTCTTTTTCTCTATTTAAATTATACTTCCTTCCCAAGTATCAATTTATTCAAAACAATAGGGTGAATTCGACAGCAAACCACATTCATTGATACCAAAGAAGTGCATTCATTCATATCGCGTATTTAAATCATAAAGCAGATTAATACTCACATATCCCACCCTCCCAACATTATCTAATGTACTCCAATGGGCCTATATCTTTCATAAATTGATTTATAGACTCATCTATATTTTTCATTTCTAACCAGGTTATATTATACTTGACTCAACAATGCACACTGTCTAAAACCCCCTTCTGTTTCTAGACACTTAGGTTTCTAGACTTAAACAAGTCGTGTACAAGCTTACATCGTAACCCATGCCAAGCTGCTAAAGATAATCTTCCTAACCTGATCAGTCCTTAGCTTAACACTAAGTATTCCTCTTGCTTTTCCCTATTTGACTCATTCACAACCCTTGTGTACCCACTGCCCTGAGAAAAGAATCAAATATATCAAGTAAAATCAGCCATACATTCATATTAGTCATGGAAACCATTACTTATGTAAAACCCAACTTTTTTCAACATAAGTAAAATGTCAAATTTTTTTAAATTGTAGCACCTAACTGGCTTACTAACATTCAGTCAATTCAATGTACCATCTACATTACACTTAGCATAAATCAAAATTTTCAAATATGCAATTTACAGTGTTTTGCATGGGTATATCTTGGGAATTTTATACTTCTTTTACATTGCTAACATCATGTGGCCATGAGTGTTTAAATTGGCACACCTTAATGCCTTCATTTCCAACCGTTATGCTTTAACTAATGCTTATTTATTACATAAGCCTTGCTAAATCACAGTTTATATTTAAGGAAATATTCGCGAAACTAGAGGCTTAGCACATAACAATCCATTGCACCCCTAGTCTCTCTTGAATACAAGACAAAAGAACATAAACAGATGTCATTGCCTTTTACCCAACATTTTTTTTCAGACCACATTTTATTATCAATGTTCTAAGATTATATGCATATACTTGTACAAAGGTTGCCATAACTATGCATATCCAATAAATCACACAATATGATTCAACCAAAATTGTATCATTAACATAAAGCAATTCCTGCAATTCTAATTCATTTGTGAATTTTCTATGCAGTTTTCTCTTTACTAGTTAAGTTGAATCCAAATTAAAATGATTTACAAATAAATTTCAAATAGAAATTTTCTGTGCATACTTCAACAATATTTTCAGAGATGATGACACTACCGTATCCACAATCACTAGCACATTAGTAATTGTAGTGTTAAATCGCAAGTAACACGTCTAGACATTTGTATATGAACTTGCAGGTTATTCCTATCATATCTAATCATATAATATGGTTATACTTATAATCCTTCATTACATCTAATTAATAATTAACAAATCACACAATTCATCCATTAAAGCCAAATGCAATTGCAAATCAAACAAAAATGCAAATGGACACAACAGGAGTTGAATTGTTTTCTTATTATAACTTAGAGTCAGTGTACAAGTTATTTTACAAATTCCACATTTTATTTCAATGTATTTCATCAATCATAACACCCACATACACAAACAACACATCCAATTCTTCGGTTACAACCAATTCTTAGATGTAGTTATGATAAAATTAGTGCAATCACTTAAATTTTCTATGCTACTTCAACAAATAAATAGAAGTCAAGCAATCACTCAATGCTAATGCACATTTTGTATTAGTATGCTCTATTAAAATTCATTAAAATTTATTTTCAACAGTGGCATTTTATAACCACATCTCTGATACCAGCTGAGAGGACCCCAGAAATTTCAAATCAATTTTTCATTTATTAAATTATAAAATTGCAATAGTCCTGGGTCTTCTACTCAAGGGTTATCTTCTTATAACCATTCAACTCCAGGATTTCTCAACCCCAATATGAAAACACTATTATAATTCAAAAATATAACTTGTATACAAGAAGATATACAAGACTCCTTTACTTATATCGGAGTTAAATTAAATAGCAAAGGACATTAGATTAATTTAAAAACAATCAATCGCTACATAGCTTAAAAAAGGATAAATAAACTTGTTTTTCCCATAAAATATTTTCCAAAAATAGATTACTTTATAAAGTATTGACTGACCTATTAAACTATGTAGAATAGTTACATTCTTACTTCGATAATCGATGCAGCTAAACATTGAAGCATATTATAAAATTCAATGCTTTACTCAGGTTCTACAATATATGTATACATATTTAAAATAATGTACACTGGGTCATCTCACATTATATGTAAAAGAAAAGTGTTCAAATCATTTTAACCATTCAAAATTCCAGAATCCCATATATATCAAAACCGCATATTCTATCCAATATCAACAAAAACATGCCCATTTTAAAATACTATAAACTTAAGACATATCTCTATATTCCAATTGGTTTTACATACTTTCATCTTTCAATGCTTAGTATATATTTGAAAAAGTGAAAATACATCAAACATCACATACTCATTCTCACCAAAATAAAATTGGACAAAACCCTTTAAATCAATATTTGTATATTCGTCATCAAAAAGGTATATTCAATCAAACTCATTCGAACTCCTACTCAAAAGTTGCATAGCATGGTTTTAGATGTTACGGGAAAGCCATAACTATATATCATTTATATAGAACGGCCTCTCCACATCATCAAACTAAGAATTCCATATATTTATATATATAATATACAAAATATACCATAATACTCACGTATTCAAGTTCTGGGTACATAATAGTATCCTTCAACTTTGTTATACTAAACATATAAGAGCAGTTAACATATTTTTGCACTAACAGTACACAGTATACAAATTAAACAATGCAACTTAATACAACGGAAACTACATGCTTAATCATCTAACTGGATTATTACATTTAGGTAATATACATGACACAACAATGCTAACTCAAATGCCTGTACCCTCTGCCACTACATATGCATCTCCTAGCATTCTAATTGTACCATCTTTGATGCGTCAACCCAATAGAAAAGTTGCTTCTCTACCTGTAAAACAAACTCCCCAGACTGACTCGTTTGAATGAGACACCCCAGGAGATTGCATGGGCAATCAATAAGGTCAGACATAATACGTCTTATATGAGTGCATTTCATGGTGTATAGTGTTCAGAGTGTACTGCTATTGTTTATAGTTTTATCAAACCATTTCAGTAACATATGAAAGTTACTAACAAATATATATACTACTGGTTATGGGTTCAACATACAAGCACTCACATGTTTGACTGTCTAAATCCTTTACACAACCAGTCAAGTGTTTACCAAAGAATTATGCATACGTATTAAACTGTCTAGAATAATATGTATGCATATATGTATACACACACATCATATGGTCATATGTTTATTGCCTATAGATATAAGTAGGCAAATCATTAAGTTTATACTGAATATTAACCAATGCAGGTTACTTGTCAAAAGTTATTAATCAGTGTATAAACGAGATTTAGTAAGAATATCAACAGAATTAAAGACAGGTATATACAGCATGATTACAACACTATGTGTGTATATATATCACTGTCGATCAATTTATAGAATCGGGTCTTTCTAATTTACTGGCATTCTCGAATAATGGTGTGTCCACCTAGTAGCAAAGTTTTTATTTACGCTTAAATCAGTTACTACGTCATTTATATCTACATGATTCAAAACATGCCCCCAATCATCACATTCAAAGCAAAGCAAGCATTACAACTCCAACATCCAAAATAAAGTTATACATTAACAACCAGTCATTTCTAGTTTAGTTTGTGTTTATCACATTTTGGTTTATACCTGTTTCATGTCAGTGTATAAATAACCTGCATATATATTTATATATGCTAAATCAATCGGTCACCATTTATACCTGCCATAACATAAATATATTCAAAACTTTATATCAGTTTACATGGGTTAACCAACCTATTTTTTACTAGTACAATATATTCTAGTATACATATACACACACACACACGCATACATCTCCATGCCCATACATACATATTTCTCCATTTTATTCAAGTTTCACTTCAGTATTTATATCATCTAATCACAGATATATTGGAATATTCATCTGCCTTTAGCATTTAGCCAGTATTAATATTAATTGGCATCTTACTCTTTGATATACATACACACACACACACCCATTCTCGGGTATATATATACATATATACCCATTCAGTTTTCATCTGGCAGACTATTCCGGTATATATGTGTATATATATATATACACACACTTTTATGCATGTATACATACACATACAAACATGCCTCTCTATTAGAATTTTCAGCTTTCATTTCTGAGAATAAATCGCTGAATCAACCATGTACATAGAATTCCCATTTTCAAGGATTAACTAATTCATTCAGTCATGAATAAGGGATGCAAACAAACATTATCAGTCCATCACCAAATATTTGTTTTTCCTCAATTCTAGACAAATCAACGTAGACTAATGATTTAGTTATATATATAATGTTTGTCACTTTATAAGC
Organism: Allium sativum; assembly: GCA_030737875.1. Lineage (NCBI taxonomy): Eukaryota > Viridiplantae > Streptophyta > Magnoliopsida > Asparagales > Amaryllidaceae > Allium > Allium sativum. Next base: position 777,203,518 of record CM060919.1, on the reverse strand, counting down.
CTAGTTCCTGTCACATACACTATATATGTTCAACCATTAAATCCGAAAATAAAGCATCAGTGCAGCTATGAAACTCCAGAAAGAACATAGCATCAATATAATATCATGTATAATCCATACTCAGTAATTTGGAAATTTAGTTACTAGCCAGCAATTAGATTTTTTTTATTGCACTGATTCTACAACAAATCACACACATATAAAAAGGGGATGCCTATAAAGGACTTATTGCCAAATAAATAGAAATACACTCACTAAAATATTGATTATCTCTGCACAGGCCTCGATTGGATTTCAAACTCTTGGACTCGATGTTACCTCTCTTCTAGAACTCGTCCCCCTCGCGAATTCCTCTCCAAATCTTATGCGAGGTGATCGATTTGGTCAATTTTCACCAATTTAGTTTTTCTTGGGTTCGTCCATTATTTGGTTTGTAGCTACCCAAATTTCCGGTACCTTTTGAGTTGACAAACAACACCAATCCAACCCAAATTGCACTGAAAACTTAGATGCCAATAGAAAAAATTTAGAGGATGAGATAAGAAAGAAAGAAATGTTAGAATATAAGAAATAAGAAGAAGAAAACATAACAGAATTGGAGTCTCACATCGCAGCGTAACAAAATATTATATAAAAATAAATCTTTATTGAGAGCTTGAAATAAAACCTACAATCATCAGAGTACATCACACATCTGGACAGTTATAATAATCTGTCCTCATATACAACATTCAACGGGATAAATACTAATACGTCTGAACTCCTCTAGCACGTCTCCTGAACTGCATAGTATCCAATAACCTGAACCTGAAAACCCGGGCTAACCCGACCATTATAAATACCTGGTCAGTCTGGTGAACCAAAGTGAGAACAACTCGCAAAGTTTAAGGGGAATCATCCAACCTGATTTTAAAGTTCAAAATCATTTCGAAAGAAATGGATATTCGTAAGACCAAATCCACAAATAAATACGGACGGTTTTTACCTTACGATAACCCAAAATATTTTGAAATCAATATATTTTCTGATATTATAATAGTGTCTAAATACAAATAAATAACAATCTAGCAGAATGCTTTCATCTCATGCTCCACATATATAGTATACAATCAAAACCGCGGGCGCTTATTGGAGATTGGATTCCGACTATGACAAGGTATGGAACCACCTGCCGATAGTGTATCTCTAGAGGAGAATACACTGGGTTCAACAAGAACGTCTTGCAACCCAACTCACGCATGACCAACCACTCATTTCGCTTGAGTGTATCGAATGTATATCACCAACGGTTGGGACCAGCAACCGTTTCTTGAAAAGGGTCACCATCGATAGATTATAGAAGCAAAAATAATTTCTCTAGATAAGTGATTATACACCCTAATGGGAGCGACCCACATAGCCATGCTGTCTGCCCAATTTTTGTCATTTCCCGGTTGTGAGGCTTGAGGTTTGAATTCATCTTTAGAACATCTGATCGTCATTTACTGTGACGACCCCAAAACCACGTTCCACGGTGGCAAGGGTAATCTTTGGAATATAACACATCAACAAATAACAACAGAACAGAAATATATCATTATACCAGATAATGTACATCAGAATACACTGGATAAACATAATCATCAGAGTTACACAGTAACAAGATCACATTTAGTACAAAATACAGTTTCAGTTCAATATAAAATGTCTACAGCGGAATCAAACATAATATACATAACAGTGTTTGAAACAGTAATAGAAATGAGAGAATCCATCTTCTGCTCCATAACTATCCAGAACGAGCCTGCTAAAACCTGAATACAAGGCTGCCCGTGTAGAAAATAGTGCACCCGAGTTTGCAAGTGAAACGAACTACGAGTCATTCATGAGACTGGTATAAGAAATCTTACTTAACTGGTTAAACAATATTAACAAGACAAATCATAGGACCACGCCGCTAACGCGGAACGGGTTACTCTTGTGATTGCCAGTGCATGAACAAAGTAAGTTATTAAAACTACGCAATGCTTTTTAGAAAAATGAACCCATTATAAGACTCAGGTCCCATCACACAATGCAATGCAAGCCAAAGGATAGAGTTTTACCTTATAATGGCCAAAATATGCTTGATACGAATAAAACGAAATCATTTGATATTATTACTAGTGTTTATATATTTCAAAAACAACTTAAATCATAAGTATCAATCATAGACGGCATGGGTACCATACATCATGTCGCCATATATGGGTTTACAATCAACACCGCACATGTCGTATTTGGAGGTTGGATTTCCATCAAGAACCAAGGAAAAAGATAGTCCTTACCGACTTCGAGACAATCTAGCACATGTCTAAGGCAAGCGCACATACAAGCCTTGGATCATCAGGGCCGGTCCACATGGAGTGGATTAAAATGCCTGAACACTGCGTTTCCCCGCCCTATGGGGCATAAATGAGCCAAATGACTCCATCGGTCCCAGATCGACCGATATAACCAAGGCGCCTTGCATTCCAACAACCACATAAGTCAAACTCATCAGGGCTTGTAAACCACTGACGTCGCTTCTAGCTAGAAATAAACGCATGTCCTCCCTGATGTCCTCTCCTGTTTCTGGTTCATACCGGGGTGTGAGGCTCGCGAATCAACGCTATACACAAAGCTAGCTATATCAAAGCTAGATTTGATCATCAACCACAAGACTCTGATTTTCAACAAAAGCCTTGATCACTGCATCTCAGCATGCAACACAGGCAATTCACGCCATGCAACTGACGTCTATCAATCACACCGAATGAAATCCAATGTTAGACACACAGTCCATTTACAAGTCCGTTCTGGGTTTGAACCAAACCGTAGGCACCTTATTCCTCCCCCGTATGCCCAATAAAGGGCAGAGGCCCTCGCACATCCGAACGATCAACAAGTACATCTGGACAACCACCACTGTAACCCTTTCAAGGCAGCAACTCCTATCAAAGGCATCAGTAGCCATCCATTCGATGTGAAGATCATCGGTCTTGCACCTTTTTCTTATCTTCGACTTCTTATCGTCGATCAATTATTTGAAATGAGAATTAACTCGGCCTTTTTAAATAATTCACGTATATTCAGAATTCAAATCAATTCTATACATGGTTAAGTTATTCGACATCAATAATTCAGTTCATTAGTTTAATTTTCATGTCAAATACATCCAACCATCAAAATATCTGATAAACCAAGTAAAATTGGTTTATCTCCATTCCATATCGCTATATATATTTTATAGCGATTTATCGCTATTTTTACTTATTAAAAAATAGCCAATTTTATTTAAACGACGCTTTAGGCCATAACGCAGCCATGGCGCTATTTCTCTTCAGATTTAATTTACACATATCTGAAAATCTAACCGTTGGATCTTTACAAATTTTATATCGTTGGAAAGATCTTTTCAAAGCGGATCCAACGGTTTCAGTTTTGCGAAAATCCGACAGTCGGATCTCCCGGTATAATCGTTTAAAGTTACGATTTCGAAACGCGAACTGCAACGTCTTTATTCGATTTATTTTAATTTTTATATATATATATATATAATTCATTTTGGCGCTGTTTTTATTCATATTTGATTTACACATATCTAAAAATCTAACCGTTGGATCTTTGCAAATTTTATATCTTGGAAAGATCTTTTCAAGGCGGAACCAACGGTCTAAGTTTTGGGAAAATCCGACGGTCGGATCTCCCGGTATCATCGTTTAAAGTTACGATTTCAAAACATGAACTGCAGCGTCGTTATTCGTTTTATTTTAATTTATATTTATATACATATTTAAATATAATTCGTTCGTCGATTTCTAAACCCATTTCACTTCATATACATGTTAAAAATATTATTTTTTACCTACACATATTTATTTCAACACAAGAGTATTTTTAATACTTCATATACTTGATAAAAATATTATTTTTATCGTACAAATAATTTATTCAACAAATGAATATTTTCAACACTGCATATACTTGATAAAAATGTGATTTTTATCGTTCAAAGAATTTATTTAACACATGAATATTTTCAAAACTTCATATACTTGATAAAAATGTGATTTTTATTGTTCAAAGAATTTATTCAACACATGAATATTTTCAACACTTCATATCCTCGATAAAAATGTGATTTTTATCATTCTAACAATTTATTCAACATATGAATATTTTATATAGTTCATACATATAGTAAAGGTGTTATTTTTATCGTTAAAACAATTTATTTAAAACACGAATATTCTATATACTTCATACATAAGATAAAATTGGTATGTTTATTGTTAAAACAATTTATTTATAACAAGAATATTTTATATACTTCATACATAAGATAAAAATGATATTTTTATTGTTAAAAAATTTATTTATAACACTAATATTTTTTATAGTTCATATATATAGTTAAAATGTGATTTTTTCCTTTCAAAGAATTTATTCAACATATGAATGTTATTCGATACATGAATATCTCAACACGTGAATATTTCAACACATGAATTTTTCAGATACTCCATATGCATAATAAAAATGTGATTTTTATTATCTAAACGATTTATTCAACACATGAAAATAATTCAACACATGAATATAATTCAAATACATGAATATTTATGAAAATTTTGGCAGCATAACAGCAGGGTATTTAAAACCGGCCCCGCATCAATGTACGACTCCTCGCTCTACCTTAAAACCTTGCGGTTTTTGACAATGGGGATTTCAATAATCTAGTTCGTACGCAGACGAATATTTCCCACAAACTAATCTCTATTTTTTTCAACCACAAACCATTATTTTCAACCACAAACAATTATTCTCAACCTTTCGCAACAATCAACCAAATTTCACATCACAACTCAAACAAGTTGTCCATGGTTTGTGGACGATGGGTGTCGGGAGTTTCTAAACTCCGTCTACAACCTAATATTTTATTTTTAAATTAGATAGAATTTAGAAATCTCACATTGGTTTTCGCGATGCTAAAAATCGTATCAAGCGCTAAAATTTCTACGGTCTCTTCTAGAATGTAGAGATCGTCGTCACGGTCCCGGTATCTCTTGTTTCACTGGAGTTCGACCACATACGAAAAAGATATGATTTTAAGAAGTTTGCAATGCTTTTAAGTGTTTTTTTCAGTTCAAATAAACAAAGGCCGTACCTTTGCGGTTTTGGTTCGAACTGGGGTTCGGATTTTTCTTCAAATCCACTGAATTAGATGACGATCAGGGAGTTGCACGTCGTCGAGGGGAGCGAGGCGCGTCAACGGCCAGTGGAAGCGTCCAGATCGACGTTGGGAGGAAGAAGAATCGGCGGTTGAAAGGTCCGAACTTCCTAGGCGCAGATCTCGAAGAACACCACACGATCGAGGGCGAAATGAGCATGGATTTGAAGTGCTCGACTTTCTCTACAAAAAACCCCACGGTACCCTTGAATTTTATTGAGTATTTTGCACGAGATTGAGGAGAGCAGGCATAGAGCTTTTTCCGCTGTTGAGAGTTAGCTTATCGGGTTTTTAACTGGGACGATAATAATGAATGGAGAGATTAGAATGGCCCTTGATTTATATTTAAATATTTAATTTATTTCAAATCAAAAATAACCTTTTGTCCATATGAACACCAATTCAAACCCAACGACTGTCGCCCCTGGCAAAATACCACTATTCCTAACACAATGGAATATGTTTCGTCAGCCCATTCGACTGTTATAGTCAATTATTCTTCAAATCAAAGTATAAAACATTCAAATTCTCATTTGAACGTACATTTTTATTTGTCGGAGCCACATACTGATCCTAAAAATTCTCGAAAAATTTATCTAGCTATGTTGGGATGATACGGTCTCAACAAAACTGATTTCGTTGAATTCTGAGACCATTTGAAAAATAGTCATTTTCTGGTCGACCCAATTTGACTAAAATCAACCAAACACATTTTCCTTTGCCACGCTCACATATTGATTTCAAAAATTATGGAATTTTAAACCTAGCAATATATTGACATCCCGAATCCAACCAAAGTGGTTTCGTCGAATTCTGAGGTCGTTTGCAAAATCACTATTTTCAAGGGCTTTATTTATATTTAAAAATGGAATTTTTAAATTCTGACCAAATTTCTAACCAAATTATTCAAAATAAAAATTTTAAATTGGTTCTGATTTTCCGGGTTGTTACAATCTCCCCCACTTAAAATCTTTTCGTCCTCGAAAAGGAACGGAGCTGAAAGTTGTTTAACCAACCAACTCAACTTTCATTCTGGCTTTCATTCTTTATCTTTTCAATTTCTAAGAATTTTCTAATTCTTCAAAAATTTGGCCGACACCGTAAATGTTCGAAAAATTTCGCCATAACCTCCTTTGTACGGGGAGCATCGGGAAAATCTCCAAACCGCCACACAGGCCCTTTCATCTCAAAAAGAAAAAGAAAAAGAAAAAGCCAAGCGGTTAGCCAGTCGGCTCATAAAATCATCCAAACCCAAGAAATATGATAAACATGTACCTATTTGTCAGGCTTACAATTTTATTCCATTGCTTTGCGTACCTGCTATGACCTGTTCAATTATACATACATACATATGTGTACATGTATGCATGCATTCTAATCAATTTTCAACTCAGTTTAAAATTTGATTCAATTTGCATGAATTTAGCCTTTTATTCTCATGTTGGTTTTATTATCCCAATGTTATTAATTTGTTAAACTAACAATCACACAACACAAATAATAATGAATTAGTTGATTAACCTTTAAAATATACAATAATTTTTATACTCAGAAGTCATATGTGCTAAGATCTGATTATATATAATTAAAAGTTTTTGTTCATGAAAAGGAAACAATAGTAAGGTAGGAAACAATAGCAAGGTGGAAAACAGTAGTTAAGTGGAAAGCAAAACTGAAATACAAAATATGGTAAATGTACCTTGCACCAGAGTTAATCAGAGATATCCACCCTGCAATTGGGATAAGCTTGCTTAATGCTCTCCTCAGTTTCCCAAGTACAGTCTCGCGGATCTCCACTCCATTGCAACTTGACTAAGTGAACCTTCTTGTTCCTTAGTTCTTTAGTTTCTTTGCCAATAATCTTTATCGGCTTTCTTCTCATAGCTAATTCTGGAGTAATTTCCAATTCCTGTTGTGCGGTTTTTCCACAATCGATTCCGGATCATGTACATGCTTTCTAAGTTGAGTTACGTGAAATACATCGTGTACACCAGGCAACCAGTCAGGTAATTGAACTATATAAGGGAGAGTTCCAATCCATTAAAGAATAGGAAAGGGACCAATAAATCTCGATGCTAACTTCCTAGTTTTGCCAAATCTGACTACTCCCCTCATTAGAGAAACTCTCAAATAAACATAATCACTAACAGAAAAAGCCAAATACCTTCTTCTCGAATCTGCATAGCTCTTCTATCGGCTTTGAGCCGTTTGTAATCGTTTCTTGGTGAAATCGACTTTGTCTGAGGCTTCACGAATCATGTCTGATCCCAACACAAGTCTATTGCAACCCAACATGTGGGAGATCTGCACGGTCTATCATACAAGGCTTCGAATGGCGACATTTGCAAGCTCGCTTGGTAAATGTTGTTGTATGAGAACTCAGCCAAATGCAAGTGGTCCTCCCATGATCCGCCAAAATCAATAATACAAGCCCGAAGTAAATCTTCTAGTATGTGATTCACCCTCTCAGTCTGACCATCTGTCTGAGGATGATAGGCGGTGCTTAGATTCAGCTTTGTCCCCAGTTCTACTTGAAATGCCTCCCAGAATTTGCTAGTAAATGTTGGATGTCTATCACTAACTATACTGATCGGCACTCCATGTTTCTTAACAATTTCTTTGAAATAAATCTGTGCTAAACTCTGAGAAGTTCTATTTGATCTGACAGGTATGAAATGGGTAGTCTTCATGAAGCGATCTACGATCACCCAAATACTATCGTTCCCTTTTCTTGTTCTGCGCAACCCGTCTATGAAATCCATAGAAATCTGCTCCCACTTCCAACCCGGAATGTCCAATGGTTGCAACAATCCGGCAAGTTTCTGTTGGTCGCTTTTGATTAGCTGGCAAGTAGAGCAGCTGCTAACATATATAGAGGTGTCTCTTTTTAACGATTTCCACCAGAATGTTCGCTTGATATCATTATACATTTTACTCACACCAGGATGGATACTGAGCTTAGATTTGTGGCATTCATCAAGTACCTCTCTTCTTAGTTCTGCAAGATTTGGAACACAGATTCGTCCTTGTAATCTCAAAATCCCGTCCTATCAAGCTGGAAATCTGAAGAATTGCCTTCTCAAATTTGATGGCTAATTCTTTTAATAAATTCATCATCTTTTTGGAGGGCAGAGATCTTGTCAATCAATGAAGTTGTAATCATAAGACTGGCGATGATTACATTCTTCCTACTAAGCGCATCAGCCACAACATTGGCTTTTCCTGGAGTATACAAAATCTCAAAATCGTATGCTGCAAGAAATTCTAGCCAACGTTGTTGTCTCAAGTTCAAGTCTTTCTGGGTGAACAAATACTTTAAAGACTGATGATCCGTATATAATTCGAATTTCTCACCCAATAGATAGTGTCTCCAGATTTTCAAAGCAAATACGATACCTAACAACTCAAGATCATGAGTAACGTAATTTTTTTTCATGCGGCTTCAGCTGACGGCTAGCATAAGCAACAACTTGGCCTCTTTGCATTAATACTGCACCAAGACCTTCTCTAGAAGCATCTATTCAGACTTTCAAGTCTTGATTGCCATCGATAATCGTTAACACTAGAGCCGTTGTTAATCTTAATTTTAGCTTCTGAAAAGCCTCCTCGCATTCTGGAGTCCAATTGAATCTTGCGTGCTTCTTTGTAAGCTTTGTTAAGGAACTAGATATCTTCGAAAAATCCTTAATGAACTTCCGATAATAACTAGCCAATCCCAGAAAATTTGGACTTCTGTGGCAGTACTGGGCTGCTTCCAATTTTGAATAGCGGTGATTTTACCGGGATCCACAGAAATTCCTTCTTTTGATACAACGTGGCCAAGAAACTTGACTTCTTCTTGCAAGAATATACATTTGGAAAGTTTGGCCTTTAAGATGTTCTTTCTGAGAATTTCCAATACTTGTTCCAAATGTTTTGCATGTTCTCTCTCTGATTTAGAGAAGATCAATATGTCATCAATCAAAATCTGTACAAATTTATTCAAGACTTCTCTGAATACCCTGTTCATCAGATCAACAAAATAAGCTAGAGCGGTACATAATCTGAATGACATTACTAACTGCTCATTGAATAAATCGAGACCTCTGAATGCTGTCATAGGAACACACTCTTCGGCAATACGAAGCTGACGGAAACTTGTAGCTAGGTCCATTCGTGAAAATACTTGTGCGCCATTCAATCGATCTAACAGATCATCAATTCGCGGCAGTGGATATTTGTTCTTTAGCGTCCGCTTATTCAAGTCACGATAATCCACGCATAGTCGGAGAGTACCATCTGACTTTGGGACAAACACCACTGCTGCTCCCCAATCAGAGAAACTAGGCCTGATCAGACCCTTCCATACAAGCTGTCGAGTTTGATTGTCTAACTTTTCTTTTTCCTTCAAGGTCAGGAACAGCATGCACTACTAGCCTTGCATTCGGAATTAAAGCGATTTTGAAATCAATTTATCTATGCGGAGGTAAGCTAACAACTTCTTCAAACACATCCGCATAATTCTTGACGATAGGAATATTTTCTATGACGGCCTGAATATCCTCTATGACAACAGGAATTTGTTCTAATTGAGCAGGATAAACATCAAGAGCTGACCAAAAATCTTTTCTATTAGAATTCGGACCTTCGCAAGGTATGGTTATATAATTCCCTGATTTAATCTTTGCCCTAACAACTCTCTCGGCGCATTCAACTTCTACTTCATATTTGGTTAACCAATCCAATCCCAAAATAAGATCGAATTCAGTAAAAATTCATGATGATAGAGATGGTAAGGAACCGATAACAGGAAAAAGAGACAGGAACCCCACAAAGCCAACTAAGATTGAGGGAACCCCCAACGGGATTATGGACAATGATGGGTTCTTTGAGCTTCTTCATTGTCAAATCCAATTTCTTAACTGCATTTCTTGCAATAAAGCTTCGTGATGCGCCTGTATCAAACAGTGCTTTAACTGGAATACCTTTGACAGTAAGCGTGCCTTCCAAAACATCTGACCTTCTCTGACTAGCTGAGGGTGCTGAAGTTTCTGCCACTTCATTTACTTGAGCCACTTTGGCCGCTTTCAACAGCCAGCAATCTCGCTTTATATGACCATCCTGGTGACAAAGATTGCACTCTCTGGTCTCTTGAAACTTCTTAATAGACTTAGATCCATCTTTTCTTTGTTTCTTTAAAGATCTGCAATTCCCTTGCAAATGCCCTTGATTATGGCAGTTACTGCATATGGAAATCGTTATTGGTTCTTTCTCCGATTTGTCCTTTTTCCTATTGAATTTAGGCTTCTTGCTGACCTCAGACTTCGTACTTGCCTCAGGCTGCATACTGGTCTCTGGGCTATCAGTTTCAAATTTCCTTTTGTTACTAGAACTGACTTCCTCTTCGTCCTCTAGAAGACCTTTCCTATCCAGCTCTTCATATTGATAAGCCGTGTATATCATTTCAAAAAAAGGAAGCTTCACGTGTGCAGTTACACTACCTTGGTACTTTCTTTGAAGCCATTAATAAACCTCAGATTCTTCCTCTTAGGATTTTGAATTAGATGCGGGGCAAAATGAGAAAGTTCATTGAATTTCTTATGATATTCCGGAATGGTCATATCTCCTTGTATCAGATAATAGAATTCATCACATAACCTCTCAATTGCTCCTTGAGGAGTAAATCTTTCTGTGAAAATCTCTTTAAATCTATCCCAGGTAATATTACCTTCTGGATTATCCTTAATCAAAGTTTCCCACCAGATTAAAGTTTCGTCTTTGAGTGCCCAAGATGCCACTAATATTTTATGATCATCTCTCGGCTGGAAATGTTCAAAAATTCTTTTAGTAGAACTAGTCCAAGCTTGAGTTTGAATAATAGATTCATTGCCCGAGAATGGTACTCCACCCAGATTTCGATATCTCTTTAGTAGAGCTTCTATATCTGATCCTGGCTGTGGAAGCACGATCGGCTCATTAGATTGTTGAACCGTAAAATTTCTTCTTCTGTTTCTGCCACTCATTTTTCTATGTCTGCAAATAGTAGACAAAGTGTCAGGTCAACAGAAAAGGTATTATAAAGCATAGAGACATATACTTGAATGTAATTGTGTCTATTGGGGTGTATTGCATTCTGCTATACTCATACTAGGACCTTACTGATCCTATCTGTAATGAGTTATTCACCTTAGAACACTACTAGTTCAATTTCTGACGAGTTCGTTAATATGTTATATTCCAGAACTAAGCTTAACCAAAGCTCTGATACCACGTGTGACGACCCCAAACCCCCGTTCCACAGTGGCAAGGGTAATCTTTGGAATATAACACATCAACAAATAACAGCAGAACAGAAATACATCATTACACCAGAAAACGTACAACAGAATACACTGGATAGACATAATCATCAGAGTTGCACAGTAACAGGATCACACTTAGTACAAAATACAGTTTCAGTTCAATATAAAATGTCTGTAGAAGAATCAAACATAATATACATAACAGTGTATGAAACAATAATAAAACTGATAGAATCCATCTTTTGCCTCATAGCTATCCAGAACGAGCCTGCTAAAACCAAAATACAAGGCTGCCCGTGTAGAAAATAGGGCACCCGAGTTTGCAAGTGAAACAAACTATGAGTCAGTTATGGGATTGGTATGAGAAATCTAACTTAACTGGTTAAACAATAATAACAAGACAAATCAAAGGACCGCGCCGCTAACGCAGAACGGGTTTACTCCAGTGATTTCCAGTGCATGAACAAAGTAAGTTATTTAAACAACACAGTGCTCTTTTGAAAAAAGAAGCCATTATAAGACTCAGGTCCCATCACACAATGCAACGCAAGCCGGAGGATAGAGTTTTACCTTATAATGGCCAAAATATGCTTGATACGAATAAAACGAAATCATTTGATATTATTACTAGTGTTTATATGTTTCAAAAACAAATTAAATCATAAGTATCAATCATAGACGGCATGGGTACCATATACCATGTCACTATATATAGGTTTATAATCAAAACCGCAAATGTCGTATCTGGAGGTTGGATTTCCATCATGAACCAAGGCAAAAGATAGTCTTTACCGACTTCAAGACAATCTAGCCCATGTCTCAGGCAAGCACGTAGACAAGCCTTGGATCGTCAGGGCCTGTCCACACGAAGTGGATTAAAATGCCTGAACACTGCGTTTCCCCGCCCTATGGGGCGTAAATGAGCCAAATGAATCCATTGATCCCGGATCGACCGATATAACCGAGGCGCCTCACATTCCAACAACTACATAAGTCAAACTCGTCAGGGCTTGTAAACCACTGACGCCACTTCTAGTTAGAAAGAAACGCATGTCCTCCCTGATGTCCTCTCCCGTTTCTGGTTCATACCGGGGTGTGAGGCTCGCAAATCAACGTTATACACAAAGCTAGCTATATCAAAGCTAGCTTTGATCATCAACCACAAGTCTCTACTTTTCAACAAAAGCCTTGATCACTGCATCTTAACATGCCACACAGGCAATTCACGCCATGCAACTGACGTCTATCAATCACACAGAATGAAATCCAATGTCAGAAACACAATCCATTTACAAGTCCGTTTTGGGTCTGAACAAAACTGGAGGCACCTTGTTCCTCCCCCGTATGTCCAATACAGGGGAGAGGCCTTCGCACATCCGAACGATCAACAAGTACGTCCGGACAACCACCACTGTATTTCAAGGCAGCAACCCTATCAAAGGCATCAGTAGCCATCCATTTGATGTGAAGATCATCGGTCTTGCACCGTCTTCATATATTCGACTTCTTATCGTCGGTCAATTATTTGAAATGAGAATTAACTCGGCCTTTTCAAATAATTCACGTATATTTAGAATTCAAATCAATTCTATCCATGGTTAAATTATTCGACATCAGTAATTCAGTTCATTAGTTTAATTTTCATGTCAAATACATCCAACCATCAAAATATCTGATAAACCAAGTATAATATGTTTATCTCCATTCCATATAGCTATATATATTTTATAACGATTTATCGCCATTTTTACTTATTTAAAAATAGCGCTTCAGGCCATTACGCGGCCATGGCGCTGTTTCTTATCAGATTTGATTTACACATATCTGAATATCTAACCGTTGGATCTTTACAAATTTTATATCGTTGGAAAGATCTATTCATAGCGGATCCAATGGTTTCTGTTTTGGGAAAATCCGACGGTCGGATCTCCCGGTATAATCATTTAAAGTTACGAATTCAAAACGCGAACTTCAGCGTCATTATTCGATTTATTTAAATTTATATTTTTATATATATAAATATAATTGATTCTGCGCTGTTTTTATTTAGATTTGATTTACACATATCTAAAAATCTAACTGTTGGATCTTTGCAAATTTTATATAGTTGGAAAGATCTTTTCAAGACGGACCCAACGGTCTCTATAACGACCCGGAAAATCTGAGCCAATTTAAAAATTTTAAATTGGCTATTTTAGTGGATTTTAAATTTTTAAAATAAATATTTTAAATAATAACGATTAAAAATTTATTTTCGACGAAGTTAAAATGAATAATTTTATTTTAATTATATAGCGAGCCTGAAATGGCGCGGTAGTTTGAAAATTCGATTTCGAATTTCAAATGAATATACAGGATTCAATATAAATCAGAATTGAACGAAACAAGAAATATTTTAATCTGTTTAACGATATCTTTCAAACGAAGTTCAGAAACTGAGATTTCAATTTATAGAGTGTAAGATATGTCCAGTTTAAAATTCAGAAAAGTCGCTGTGTAATTTATATATTTTTTAATATATATAAAGGCCTTTGAAAATGGAAATTTTGCAAATGACCATCGTTTTTGACGAAACCACTTTTGTTGGATCCGGGATGTCAGATTATTGCTAGGTTTCAAAATTCATAATTTTTTGAATCAATATGTGAGTGTGGCGAAGTTAAACGTGTTTTGACCAGTTACAGTTGAATTTAATCGACTGAAAAATGGCCATTTTTCAAACGATCTCAGAATTTGATGAAATTAGTTTCGTTAGGACCGTATCGTCAATACGAAGCTAGAAATAATTTTTCGGGAATTTTTCGAGTTAGTATATGGTCCCAGTAAATTGAAATGCGCGTTCAAATTCAATATACATTAATTTATATTTTAATTTGAACAGTAACTGATTGTAACGATCGTATTCGCCTACGTGGCATATCCCATTGTGTTCGGAATGGGGGTAATTAGCTGGGGGTGATAGTCGTTGGGTCATAATTGGAGTTTGAATGCAAAAAATTCACTTTTGAAAGGATTTTGAATTAAAATAATATTATTATTTATTATAATAGCCAATATAAAACCATAGGCCACCAATGTTTTCTCAGCTGCCACTACCAAACCAAGGGCCTAAAATGCACGATCTTTTCCTCTTCAATTTCTTAAAATCCGCTCACCGATTCTAGAAACAAAATGAATGAAAACAAAAGAGAATTGCACGAGCTTTACATCAGTATGGGTTTGGTAAGATATGGTTTCGCGAGTTGGAAGAAATTCGAGCACAACCGTGCTTCGTTCGTGCGCCAATCCAGGGCGTTGGGGCCCATCGCGAGCTGAGCAACGCTTGGAGGAGGGGCGCAGCGCCTAGACGCGGAGGGTAGAGGCTTCTAATGATCAGCGCGAGGTCTGAGGTGTTGGCGCATAGATGGTTTAGGTTTGGAGCAGCTACGGTTTTGGCCAGAGGGTTTTCAACGAAAAAGAAAGAAGGGGCCGGCTAATTTAGTTGATTAAAGGTTAATTATTCAAAGCAATTATTAATTAATGATGTATTAAAATTGTTTAATGGAAAAATGACCATAACTCTTTCATACGATATTGGAATTCAGTAAAACAAGTTGCGTTGCACTCGTATCGTCGAGCACTACGTTTCAGAGCTGACCAAAACGGAAACGAAGCATGTTAGAATTTCAGCAAAATTCAAATGCAAACAGTTCAGGAATTCAGAAATAAAAGGACCAAGGTGAGAATTCTCTCACTTCAAATTTTCTATTCAGTTATTTATTTCATAACTGCATATATGAACTGTTCCCCGTTATCCACATACCATGGACGACTTGTTTGTTTGGTTGTATTCTGTGTGTAAATTGATGTGAAATGAATTATATATATTAGGAGTGTATGAAATATATATACGATGTGAAATAAATAAATGTAAATATATATACGATGTAAAATAAATAAATATATAT
Organism: Allium sativum; assembly: GCA_030737875.1. Classification (NCBI taxonomy): domain Eukaryota; kingdom Viridiplantae; phylum Streptophyta; class Magnoliopsida; order Asparagales; family Amaryllidaceae; genus Allium; species Allium sativum. The sequence continues at coordinate 777,188,060 of CM060919.1, read as the reverse complement.
TGAAAGTGAAAATATCGTATATATTGAAAGTGAAAATATCGTATATATTGAAAGTGAAAATATCGTATATATTGAAAGTGAAAATATCGTATAGTGAAAATATCGTATATATTGAAAGTGAAAATATTATATATATGAAAGGTGGAAATAATATATATATATATATATATATGAAATGAAAACGATATACATATGAAATGTGAAAACGATATATATATATATATATATATATGTGAAATATGAAAATGATTTGATTGTTAAAAATATTATTTTTTAACATAAATATATATACACTGTATAAAATTGTCATGTATATGAAATATTCGATTTTGATATTGAATTGAAATGAATTTGAAATTTGAATTGAATTGAAATGAATTTAAAACAAATTTATAAGGAAAAATTCAATTTTGATTTGAATTTGAAATGGAAGTTGAAATTGTTTTGGAAACGAATTTAAAACGATTTATAAAATTCGTTTTAAATAGAAATCGACGAAATATATATTATATATATATATATAATATAATGGCCTGAATAGAACGCGCCGCACTGCGGAAGTTCGTGATTTCGACCATTTACTTCGAACGGACATTACGGGAGATCCGACCGTCGGATTCTCCTGAAACCGGAACCATTGGGTTCGTATCGAAAAGGGATTTCTAACGAATATTAGAGATTTGAAATCTAACAGTTGGATTTGGAATTATGTCCAAATAAAATTTGGAAAAGGTCGTTGTAAGTGCAATTCGATGACCGTTGATGGAAATCGACTGTACAGGCCTTGATAAAATTATTAAAAATATCGATAATTTGTGTAAAATCATAAGAAATGAATTGTGAAGAATTGGGATGAAAAATTCCACATTTGAAAAGATAAAAATATATTTTTATCAAAAAGAACTAGTTATTAACTAGAAAAAAGTTCCAATGGTTATAAATAAATATATTGGATTGGATTTGAATTGAAATTATCTTTGGATATTTTCGATATTGGTTTCCATAATGTAACAACCTGTATTTTTATAACATGTTAAAACAAGAAATCAAGGCAGAATTAAATTTTAAATTCAGAATCAGGGGAAACGGGTTACGCCATTGCGTTCATCTCGAAAATTTACATGAAATAGAGTCTGAGTTTTCAAAAATCGGAGTCCGGATGAAGAAGTTATGGCATGTACAAGTTTCAGCAGTTTTTAGGCAGCACTGGACCAGCGGGTCGACCTACCCCCCCCCCCCCCAGGTCGACCATAGGGTCGACCTACCCCCCAGGTCGACCATAGTGTCGACCTCCCCCATTACAGGTCGACCTAGTCAGCCTGGTTTGACCCAGAACTCATTTTTGAAGCCAGAGACGTGTTTTGATGGTCCAGATTGATTCTAGGGTTAATCTAAGGACCTAAACTAGTTCCTACACCTATAAAAACACCCTTAGACCTAACCTAATTCATATCAAATCATTCTTACACTATTATGATGTTGAACTCCCTCTTGAACCATGGCCGTCGCCCCCAAATTAAAGCTTAAGCCTTCAAACTCAAATCGATTCGAAGAACAAAGCTTCAAACAATAAATCAACACTACTACAACGTTCTATGAAAATTTCAGTTTCTAATTCACTAGCCATGCTTTGTAAGTTCTAGTTATTTTCAGATTAAAATATTTAAATATAATATGGGCATGTGATGAAGTGAAATTGGATTTAAGTATGTTTATCGATCTATTTCTGTTGCTTTTTGGATCTTGAGTTTTGAGACTTGTCTGTCTTTATTCCCATGTCTAGTTTATGATCTATTCAGTCTGTTGTAAATCAGTTTTCTTGATTCATATTGATATTATTACTAAGTTTTAATCTTCATGCATGTGATGATGTTTTTCTCTCTGATCCTATTTTTATGCAAAATTCTACCTTGAGCTATTTATTTGCTTTTGATGAACCTAGGTCAATTTCGGACCTAGGCTTAAACTACGATAAACGTGCGATGGTATACGGGGAAAATATTGGAAAATGGCCTAGTGGAATATATGTGTTTGGTGGAATTTATGGCATAACATAAAAATTGGATATTTGGGTATTACTACCATTAACATGAAATTGGATATTTGGGTATTGTCAATATAATTGAAATTGCAAGTTTGGGCATACATGAATTGGCATGTAAATTAAATCACGTGTTTGGGACTATGTAAATTAGATCAAAAGATTGGGCTTATGTGAATTAGGCATATGTAGAATTGGGAATTAGAACATGAAAGCAATCGTAAACTTGATAGTTGGTATAAACATGTATTATGAACTTGGGCAACTGACATGTACTATAATAAAAAGGTTATAGTTTGGGATAACTACATCATGAATCATGATTTGGGTTTATTGGGTATGAAACTTGATACATGTAATTTTTGCTAGAACTTGATATGGTAAAATGGCATAAAATTGGCATACATGTAAAATGGCATAAATTGAACATATGTAAATTTGGTACGAATTGGGCATATGTAAAATTTACATGTAATCTAGAACTTGGGCATATGTTAGTTATGAAAAATTTGGAGACGAAACATATATGATAATTTATGACTTAGTAGAGGTTTAATATGAACGCGCCTAATTTGGTTTTGGGTAATTGGCATGTATTGTAAATAAAAGGCTTTAACTTGACGTAACCTTACAGTGAATTATGATAATAATTTGGGAACACGTTTTGGGGGAAAACGTGAATCATGAACATTTCTATATGTTAAACACATGAACTGATATTGGGATTTTGGGTGGAATACGACCATTAATGAACCTTTGACACGAGGTTAGACTCAGTTTGTGGTGTAAATCTGCCCGGAACCGCCCGGCAAATCCAGTAGCCACAAAGTGTCAGTCTAATGTGAGAGATCAAAGGCCAAATTGTAGGGGTAATGATTTATGACACGAGGTTAGACCAAGTTTTTTGTATAAATCTGCCCGGAACCGCCCGGCAAATCCAGTGGCCACAAAATGCACGGTCTAATGTGAGAGGTCATGATTCGTTCGTCATAATGAATGAATTAAGGAATACTAACCATAATAAGACGTGGGGGGTTAGGTGGGATGACATGGAAATTTGACATGTAAATGTGGACCTAACCGGTATGAGTTAAGAACATGTAAAACTTATAAATGTAGGCTCAACCAATATGATATGAATGGGTGGGTTAAGTAACGTGGCTAGGATAATGACACTTAACCGTTATAACATGACTAGCGGATGGGTTGGGCTAACTTGAATAGGTTGGTAACACCCAATCGATATAACCTGACACGTGGCAGGGTTAAGTCAACTTGAACACATAGATAATACTTAACCAACTTAGCATGATACGTGGGTGGGTTAAGACATGAATTATTTGAATAACTTAACCAATTGGACACGATGATTTGATAGGGTTAAGTCATGAACTTCTTGAATATACTTAACCAATTTGACACGATGATTTGATAGGGTTAAGTCATGAACCGCTTGAATATACTTAACCAATTGGACAAGATGATTTGATAGGGTTAAGTCATGAACCGCTTGAATATACTTAACCAATTTGACACGATGATTTGATAGGGTTAAGTAATGAACCGATTGAATATACTTAACCAACTTGACAGATGATTCATATGGCTAAGTCATGAAATTGAATGACAACACTTAGCCAATTTGACATGACACGTAGGCGGGTTAAGTCACGAACTTGAATGACAACACTTAACCAACTTGACATGCTAGACTGATGGGGTTAAGTCTCGAATTTAAATGACAACACTTAACCTACCGGACGTAAACCCTAGTTGCACGGTCCTTTTCGGCATTAACCTACTAGATGTATCACGGTACCCTGGAACTAGGTAGGGTGGGGTATGATTACTGGGCTGATTGTAAGCAACCAGAATGACAGCTGAGTTGGTGCACCATTGTAGGTTCAGGCGGACTATGGTCGTGCACGTAGTCTGGAGTTGAAAAGCAGGCATTAGGCACTTGTGGGTTTACACTGTGCGTGCTTGATTCGTGTCGGTGGTTGGCACCTTAGGGCTTGATACACCCTATGGTGGACCTAGAACAGGTGAGTACATTTCATAATTGGGCCGTATGACACAGACACATGAACGAGCTAGGACTTGTAGAGAGCCGATCGATTAATAGATCGTTACGTGGAAAAAGGGTGATGTTCGTTAGGTAGCATAATCCCTAGTGGTCCTAGGTGGCATAAACCCTAATCGAATCTAGAAAACGTTCAATAGGTAGCATAATCCCTAGTGGTCCTAGGTGGCATAAATCCTAGTTGAATACACGATTGTTCATGATAAGGAAACCTAGCCAGAACAATGGTGGTAGTCCAAACGATTTCAAGAATGGTGGCACTACGTTGAAGTAGTATAGAAATACGTGATGAAACCCATACGATATATGGCAAGGGACTGTACATATACATGGAAAGAATGATACGGATTGGTGTACAAGTACAGTTGGTGCAGAGCAAATAGATATCATTTTAATGGTGAAGCAGAGAAATCTTGCGATGCTTGATAGGAATCTTGCGAAACTATACTTAGTTCATCTTGAATGGGAACCTTGCAATGTTATACATGACAGAAATCCTATGATGTTATTTTTTTATCGTGCCTGTAGCTTATCTTGTCATCATGCTTATGTTTACTTTCAGTTTATTCGTGCCATGTTATCTTTACCTGTTTTTATGTTGAAAGTCACTAGGACTTACTTAGTCTTTATGACTGACCCGTTTTGTTTCGCCTCTTTTTCTTCCACCCCCCCCCCCTCCCCCAGGTTCTCAAGGAGGAAACACTACTACTTATTTTGTACTTCTTTCTGCTTCAAGATCATCATATATGGCTTGGACCCTTCTTGGCTATGGCTGCTTTACTGTTTTACTTGGGGAATGATTTATGACTATGGATTTATGCTTCTTTACTATTGCAAGACAGATTTCGATGTAATGGATTTAATGGCATTTTGATGTAAATGGCTTTAGACCTTTCTAGATTTTAAAGCAATGAAAATTGGTTCTTCTTCCGCTGTTTTATATGTTCTGTCTTGTAATATTTCTGTGTATGTTTACCTAGATAATGCTCCACCAAAGCTAGTGCATTCCCTTTGTGAGTGACACTAGCAGAGGTGGGGTGTTACATTTGGTATCAGAGCAGAAGGTTACTAGACTGGGCAAAAGCTTTTAAAAACCTTCTGAAAATTAATTTCAAAACGTTTACAAAGAAGCAATTTTCTAAAGATAAGTTTTGTTTTACGAAAGGCATATTCCGCAAAGCCATATGCACTATCTTTTGATTCTCTCCTTGAGTCTCTTCTCTCTTTCTTTCTCACCATAGTTTGTAGGCATGCGACACATGTGGAGGGCAAAGTAGTGTCCAACCTCCATATGTAGCCGTAGTAGTTTTACTTGGGACTAATCTTATCTCAAGCTTTGTAGGGTTGTCGTGTGATGGAAGTAGCTTCGAGAAACTTTTCAACAAGCTATACAAGGATAGTAGGAACGAGGATAAAGAACACAAGTCTAAGGATGAGAAACTTGTTGATATGGCTAAATCCACGAAGAGGAAAGAGGTGAAAGGAAAGAGGCCAAGTGAAAGAATAATAAAAACCCATGACAAGAGAGAATATCTTTAGTATGGTAAAAAGGGACATGTAATTAAGTATTATAGGACAAGGACAAGGGCAAAGTACAAGATCGTCGAGAGGGCAATTTTATGCTCACTACTAGCATACTTACGAGAGGTGGTAACGTTTTTGTTAAAAGTTTAGCTTTTCTTTTCTATCATACTGTGGGAACTTTGTTTTTTGTACATCGCATCCTTTTAATTCTGCTTCGATAGTTGAGTCTCTGCACCTTAGTACTAGCGTAGTAGAGGATCCCATTTTTTTGTCTCATATACTATTAGGGAATCGGCTCATTTATTCATGATTTGTTTGGATTTGAGAATGTCTATGCTAAGTGTTGAGTTTAGAAGTAAAGCTTATGTTTTTGGGCTATAGGTTGATTCTAGGGATGGAGTGGTTGTCTAGAAATGGTAACATTCTCGAGTATGAAAAGAGGGTAGTTAGACGCTCGACATGCCTTGGTAATGCCCTCGAAGTCTAGTGTAACCCTTAGGGTTCTGTCATGCTTAGTAACCTAGAATCTCTTGATACATCTATTGATCCTGAGTAGTGTTCGCCACTAAGGTGGATGGTTCATTTCGCTTATGCATGAGTTATATGAAATCACCTTAGTAAGTACATTCGGCAACATGGTTGACATCTGTTTATTTGAAAGAGATAATCCTTCTGCGTGGAATACCCTATAAATAAGATCCAAGATTCACTAGTGAATTTTAGAGAGATTGCATGAAACCACGAGTACGTAGTTATGTTTAAGCCGAGTATACTAGAAGAAGAATAAGTAAAAGTGGGACGAGAGGCAACAGCGGAATGAGTTCCAACTCATATTTTGGAAACAAGAATTAAGGAACTATGAAATTGTGAAGTTAAAGACGGTCAAAGCACAAAGGAGTTAAGCTCAAGGAAATTCGACTTAGAAGATTGAAGGCTAGACACGCGCATCATATCTCTTTTTAAGAGTATATCCTTGATCCCTCTTTTCCTGTAGAGCTTACTTGTATGCTATCTTTTAAGTATAAGCTCTCGGTCCTATTCGCAATCCTATTTCTGTTGCAAACCCCATAGGGAGTATGACTTATCTGTTAGTAATACATGTTGGGGCTTGAGGGTGTCCATTGGGTTGACTAAACTTTTTGGGTTTTATAGGATATGGGGTGGGGCTTAGGGAGTTCTTCTCTTATTCAGTGTATATGTGTGACGTAGATTTCCAGCTTTGACATTGCCTAATGGGCACAAAGTTTTTACTTGCTTCTATCATTCGGCTATATCTTTAGGTAGGAACAATTAGGTGAAACATGTCTTTGAGACATGTTATGATTGATGGTTGCAAGTGGTCGCAAGTGGTTGCTCGTGGTTGCATAACACAAATTAGGCACTAGATCGGCTCAGACACATTTTCATATTGCATATGCATGAGTGTTTATACTTGTTTATGGATGAAATTGAATGTGTTATCATGTGAATGTTGCATATGAATGGATGTTTGAGCACACATATAGTGTTTATGTGATTAGGGCTATTTGCATACATGTTGGACTCATGGCACTAAACATATTTTGCATTAAGAAGATCAATCAGACCTGATCATTTTCATTAGATAAGGAACATATACACACACTTTCTGCATATGTTCATACAGCATTAGAAATCTCTTAAGGACAATGGATTCCTGTGATTGATGATTGAGTAGATGGACGATTCGATGGTAGGACACATTCTTCTTAACTTGAAGATTTCGGGGACGAAATCCTTTAAGGAGGGGAGAATGTAACAACCCGTATTTTTATAACATGTTAAAACAAGAAATCAAGGAAGAATTAAATTTTAAAGTCAGAATCAGGGGAAACAGGTTATGCCATTGCGTTCTTCTCGAAATTTTACATGAAATAGAGTCCGAGTTTTCAAAAATCGGAGTTCGGATGAAGAAGTTATGGCCTGCACAAGTTTCAGAAGTTTTCAGGCAGCACTTGACCAGGGGGTCGACCATAGGGTCGACCTACCCCCCCCCCCCCCACCCAGGTCGACCATAGGGTCGACCAACCCCCCAGGTCGACCATAGTGTCGACCTCCCCCCCCTTAGAGGTCGACCTGGTCGGCCTGGTTTGACCCATAACTCATTTTTGAAGCCTGAGACGTGTTTTGATGGTTCAGATTGATTCTAGGGTTAATCTAAGGGCCTAATCTAGTTGCTACACCTATAAAAACACCCTTAGACCTAACCTAATTCATATCAAATCATTCTTACACTATTATGCTGCTGAACTCCCTCTAGAACCATAGCCGCCGCCCCCAAATTAAAGCTTAAGCCTTCAAACTCAAATCGATTCGAAGAACAAAGCTTCAACAATGGTTCAAACAATAAATCAACACTACTACAACGTTCTATGACAATTTCAGTTCCTAATTCACCAGCCATGCTTTGTAAGTTCTAGTTATTTTCAGATTAAAATATTTAAATATAATATGGGCATGTGATGAAGTGAAATTGGATTTAAGTATGTTTATCGATCTATTTCTGTTGCTTCTTGGATCTTGAGTTTTGAGACTTGTCTATCTTTATTCCCATGTCTAGTTTATGATCTATTCAGCCTGTTGTAAATCAGTTTTCTTGATTCATATTGATATTATTGCTAAGTTGTAATCTTCATGCCTGTGATGATGTTTTTATCTCTGATCTTATTTTTATGCAAAATTCTACCTTCCCCTATTTATTTTCTTTTGATGAACCTAGGTCAATTTCAGACCTAGGCCTAAACTACGAAATACGTGCGATGGTATACGGGGGAAATATTGGAATATGGCCTAGTGGAATATATGTGTTTGGTGGAATTGATGGCATAACATAAGAATTGGATATTTGGGTATTACTACCATTAACATGAAATTGGATATTTGGGTATTGTCAATATAATTGAAATTGCAAGTTTGGGCATACATGAATTGGCATGTAAATCAAATCATGAGTTTGGGACTATGTAAATTAAATCAAAAGATTGGGCTTATGTTAATTAGGCATATGTAGAATTGGGAATTTGAACATGAAAGCAATCGTAAACTTGATAGTTGGTATAATCATGTATTATGAACTTGGGCAACTGACATGTACTATAATAAAAATGTTATAGTTTGGGATAACTACATCATGAATCATGATTTGGGTTTATTGGGTATGAAACTTGATACATTTAATTTTGGCTAGAACTTGATATGGTAAAATGGCATAAAATTGGCATGCATGTAAAACGGCATAAATTGAACATATGTAAATTTGGTACGAATTGGGCATATGTAAAATTTACATGTAATCTAGAACTTGGGCATATGTTAATTATGGAAAATTTGGAGTTGAAACATATATGATAATTTATGACTTAGTAGAGGTTTAATATGAACGCGCCTAAGTTGGGTTTTTTGGTAATTGGCATGTATTGTAAGTAAAAGGCTTTAACTTGGCATAACCTTATAGTGAATTATGATAATAATTTGGGAACACTTTTTGGGGCAAAAACGTGAATCATGAACATTTCTATATGTTAAACACATGAACTGATATTGGGGTTTTGGGTGGAATACGACCATTAATGAACCTTTGACACGAGGTTAGACTCAGTTCGTGGTGTAAATCTTCGGGGAATCACCCGGCAAATCCAGTAGCCACAAAGTGTCAGTCTAATGTGAGAGGTCAAAGGACAAATTGTAGGCGTAACGATTTACGACACGAGTTTAGACCCAGTTTGTGGTATAAATCTACCCGGAACCGCCAGGCAAATCCAGTGGCCACAAAATGCACGGTCTAATGTGAGAGGTCATGATTCGTTCGTCATAATGAATGAATTAAGGAATACTAACCATAATAAGACGTGGGTATGGTTAGAGGGTTATGTGGGATGACATGGAAATTTGACATGTAAATGTGGACCTAACCGGTATGAGTTAAGAACATGTAAAACTTATAAATATAGGCTCAACCAATATGATATGAATGGGTGGGTTAAGTAACGTGGCTAGGATAATGACACTTAACTGTTATAACATGACTAGCGGATGGGTTGGGCTAACTTGAATAGGTTGATAACACCCAATCGATATAACCTAAAACGTGGCAGGGTTAAGTCAACTTGAACATATACAACTTAGCATGATACGTGGGCGGGTTAGGCCATGAATTATTTGAATAACTTAACCAATTGGACACGATGAATTAATAGGGTTAAGTCATGAACCGCTTGAATATACTTAACCAATTTGACACGATGATTTGATAGGTTTAAGTCATGAACCGCTTGAATATACTAAACCAATTAGACACGATGATTTGATAGGGTTAAGTCATGAACCGATTGAATATACTTAACCAACTTGACAGATGATTCGTAGGGCTAAGTCATGAAATTGAACGACAACACTTAGCCAATTTGACATGACACGTAGGCGGGTTAAGTCACGAACTTGAATGACAACACTTAACCAACTTGACATGCTAGACTGATAGGGTTAAGTCTCGAATTTAAATGACAACACTTAACCTACTAGACGGAAATCCTAGTTGCGCGGTCCTTTTCAGCAGTAACCCACTAGATGTATCACGGTACCCAGGAACTAGGCAGGGTGGGGTACGATTACTGGGCTGATTTTAAGCGACCAGAATGACGGCTGAGTTGGTGCGCCATTGTAGGTTCAGGCGGACTATGGTCGTGCACGTAGTCCAGAGTTGAAAAAGCAGGCATTGGGAACCTGTAGGTTTACACTGTGCGTGCTTGATTCGTGTCGGTGGTTGGCACCCTAGGGCTTGATACACCCTATGGTGGACCTAGCACAGGTGACTACATTTCATGATTGGGCCGTATGACACAGACACATGAACGAGCTAGGACTTGTAGGGAGTCGATCGATTAATAGACCGTTACGTGGAAAAAGGGTGTTGTTCGTTAGGTAGCATAATACCTAGTGGTCCTTGGTGGCATAAATCCTAGTTGAATACGCGATAGTTCATGATAAGGAAACCTAGCCAGAACAAGGGTGGCAGTCCAAATGATTTCAAGAATGGTGGCACTACATTGAAGTAGTATAGAAATACGTGATGAAACTCGTACGATATACGGCAAGGGACTATACATATACATGGAAAGGATGATACGGGTTGGGGTACTAGTACAGTTGGTGCGGAGCAAATAGATATCATTTTAATGGTGAAGCAGAGAAATCTTGCGATGCTTGATAGGAATCTTGCGAAATTATACTTAGTTCATCTTGAATGGGAACCTTGCAATGTTATACATGACAGAAATCCTATGATGTTATTTTTTTATCGTGCCTGTAGCTTATCTTGTCATCATGCTTATGTTTACTTTCAGTTTATTCATGCCATGTTATCTTTACATGTTTTTGTGCTGAAAGTCACTAGGACTTACTCAGTCTTTATGACTGACCCATTTTGTTTCGCCTCTTTTTCTTCCGTTCCCCCCTAGGTTCTCAGGGAGGAAACACTACTACTTAGTTTGGACTTCTTTCTACTTCAAGATCATCATATATGGCTTGGACCCTTCTTGGCTATGGCTGATTTACTGTTTTACTTGGGGAATGATTTATGACTATGGTTTTATGCTTCTTTACTATTGCAAGACAGATTTCGATGTAATGGATTTAATGGCATTTTGATGTAAAAGGCTTTAGAGCTTTCTAGATTTTAAAGTAATGAAATTTGGTTCTTCTTCCGCTGTTTTATATGTTCTGTCTTGTAATATTTTTGTGTATGTTTACCTAGATAATGCTCCACCAAAGCTAGTGCATTCCCTTTGTGAGTGACCCTACCGGAGGTGGGGTGTTACACGTAATTATACAGATATTGCGATGGGAATTTGGATATATCTTTATTCCCAATATGATATCTGTTAGTTTCAGGATTTGATGTTGAATATAAGTCGATACTATCTCTATTCAAAACCTTATATTTAATGTCAAATTTGATTGATTGATTGTTTGGATTGTTCTCGACCAGTTTATGAAAAAAATATGCTTTTACATTTAGCATTGGGTTGGGTAGAAATATCTGTGTGCTTACACCTTGTGAAACACTTCACGATTTGACGATAAGGTGTTTAGCGATGTTGTGTTCATTTCAAATTTAATGAATGATTGTGAAATGATAATTTTCTTGAGTGAAAAGAAACGTATTCCCGATTTTGGACAGGGAATGTTTTATAAAACAGAAAGGATTTCGAGGCCCAAAACCCGATGATTTCTAAAATGATTTCGAATTGTATTATGTGTTACATTGTGGTTCATCGCATATTCGATTATTTGCTATTGATGATGTATCTGTTTGGTGGTGGAGAATTTATTCTCTTGCTTATCACCATTCTTTGAGACGTACGAGCTCAAAGGTTATGTGATTAATAGTGACTAATCATATGTGTGAATTATTGATGTGAAGTACTATATTTTGAAAGTGCTTGTGATTATTACGTTGTGAAATGATTTTCCCTACTTCGGGATATGAAATGATTTAGTGTGTGGCTAAAGATTCGGGTAACCCTGAGACTAAAAGTATGGGTGAGAGGTCGGTGTAGCCTACTCCTGTGTGGGGTAGGTGCATCGTCGTTGTAGCCTGCTCCTATGTGGGGTAGGTGCACATTTATATATCGAGTTGCGAGGTGCGTACCCTTTGCCTTGTCGATGGGGAGCACGATATTTGGTTGCATACTTATTTGTATGCATTGTTATGTTTTGGAATTCATATTTCCAAACGATTTGTTTTGAGATCCCGAAGTGAAATCTACTTTGATATAGAAAGTTAGATAGTTATTTCAAATGATTTGAAATAAGAAATCGAGAATAAAATCCAAAGGAATAATTTCTGTAAATTGAATTGGATTTGGAAAATCTAAGTGTAGTGATTAATCTAAGTGGGTAGATTGGGATATTGCATGTTGATTAATGCATAGTAGATCCATATATCTATATTGATTGTGGTGTATACACTGGCATTCATGGGGGTAAACCCGTTCCGCGTTAGCGGCGTGGTCCCGTGATATGCCATATTATTAAATAAGTTAATTATAACTGTTTAGAGTTTCTCACACCAGTCCCATGACTGACCTGTAGTTTTCTTTTCCCTTGCAAATTCGAGTGCCCCTATTTTCCACACGGGCAGTCGAGTAGTTTTATTTTGCAGATATATTGAGCAGGATTCTGGATTGAAGCTTTAAGCCGCGTCCAGGCATTTACAGTCTTCCGCTGTATAGTTTATATTTCCGCTGTGCATTGTATTACATTCACGTACCGCTGTATTATATTTCGATATACTCTGATATATTCTGTACTCTGATGTAACATTATTATGATGTTTATAGAAGTCTACTGTTATTTGTTATGATGTGTTGTATGCCCAGAGTTAGCGTATGCGGAATTCGAACGGTCTTGGTCGATTTAGCGATCGATTAGGTCCGGGCGAAATCCGTGTCTTTACAGCTAGTATCAGAGCTTTGGCTAACTCAAATATTTGGTGTACAACTCGTTAGAACTGAAAAAAAGCCTCATCAGAGGTAGGATTAGTAATATCCTATAATAGAATCCTCATTAGAGATAGAATTAGTAACATTCTAGAATGAGTGACTCGTTAGAGACGGGGTTAGAAATGCCCTAGAATGAGTTGAGTGTTATATGTTTATAAATAACGTATTTGTGATTATATATGTAATCTGGTTTTAGAAAATATGATTTTTTAATATATAAAAGTTCTATATATTTGAAAATTTAATCAATAAATTGATTGTTGGTTGTGTTGTTTGATTTTTGGTTGATTAATTAGAATTTTGAACCATTTAGGCCTAATCGAATCAAAATATTGAACTTTATTGAAAAATGATTGCAATTGCATGCATGTACATGTATATCCATTGAACAGGTCATAGTAAGGAGGCTAGAGAAGAGGAATAAAATTGTTCGCCCGACAAATAGGTACATGTTTATTGTATTTCTTTGGGTTTGGATGATTTTATGAGCCGATTGGCTAGCCGCTTTGCGTTTTCTTTTTCTTTTGGATTGAAGAAGGCCATAGGAGGCTATATGAAATATCCCGAAGTCCCCGGTGCAGGGGAGGTTATGGGAAAAAAATTCAAAAATTTAGGGTGTTAGCCAAATTTTTGAAAAATTTGAAAAGTTCTTAGAAACTGAAAAGTTGAAGAACTTAAGCCGTAAAGAAAACATTGAAAGTTGAGTTGATTAGTTAAACAACTTTCGGCTTCGTTCCTTTTTGGGGACGAAAAGTTTTAAGTGGGGGAGATTGTAACAACTCGAAAAATCTGAGTCAATTTATATGCACCGCTTATCATGATGGGGTATCAGAGCTTTGGTTTACAGAGTTCGGAGAACAAGACACACTAGAACCATATGAAAGAATTCATCAGATATTGGATTAGTAATATCCAACGAGAATGACTCGTTAGAGATAGGATCAGTAGTATCCTAGAACGAGTGTAAAGAGTGTTGTTTTGAAAAATAAAATTTAAAACAAGTTTTGCTTTGAAAATTTAAATCAATTATTCGAATTTGATTATTTATTTTATATTGAATCTGGACAATCAAGTATATAGAGATTTTAGTATACGTCTGATCCGCATGTATTGAAGCCTCAAATATATTCGATAGATATAGTATCACACTCTAGTCGCCCGAAGAAGATACTGATGATTGAGATCTCATCATCAGTGTTTTTGTTCGAGTTTCGAAAGTGGGATTTCTATATATTTCCAATTGACTGGTATGAGAACCAAAATTAGATAGGGCTTACTGTTGTGATTTGGCATCAAAAATCTGATTTTTTAGACTATGTATCAAAGTTATGAATTTGAAAAGCTAATCAACTAATTGATTGCTGATTGTGTTGTTTGATTATTGTTTGATTCATAAATTTGAACCAAATAGTAAATTGTATTGAATTTTTTAAGCATTTGCATGCACGTACATGTACTTACATTGAACAGGTCATAGCAAAGAGGCTAGAGCAGAAGAATAAAATTGTTTGCCCGACAAATAGGTACATGTTTACCATAATTTACTGTTTTGTTTCGGTGATGATGATTTTATGAGCCGCTTGGCTTTTTCTTTTTCTTTTGGATTGAAGAAGGCCATGGGAGGCTATATGAAATATCCCGAAGTCCCCGGTGCAGGGGAGGTTATGGCGAAATTTTTCGAAAATTTAGGGTGTTAGCCAAATTGTTGAAAAATTTGAAAAGTTCTTAGAAACTGAAAAGTTGAAGAACTTAAGCCGTAAAGAAAATAAGGAAAGTTGAGTTGATTTGTTAAACAACTTTCGGCTTCGTTCCTTTTCGAGGACGAAAAGTTTCAAGTGGGGGAGATTGTAATAACCCGGAAATCTGAGCCAATTTAAAATTTTTATTTTGGCAATTTTAGCGAATTTTGATTATTTAAAATGAATTATTTTAAATAATAATGACAAGAAATTTATTTCAAATACAATTAGAAGGTATATATTTATATACGTTGTCGTTAGAATATAAATTTTTTATTTTAAATATAAAAGGAATTGAAAATGGCGCCATAGTTCGATAATTCGATTTCAAATTTCAAATAAATGTACCGGGTGCAAAATAAACCGGATTTTAGTCAAACCAAAAATATTTGAATCTAATAGAGAACATCTATCCAACGAATCCGGGAAGTTGAAATTTCATAGCGGGATACAAAAGATATTTCAGTTGAAATTTCAGAATAGTCGCTATGGAATTATGGCCCTTAAAAACGGCCACTTTGCAAACGACCTCAGTTTTCGAAGAAACCACTTTTGTTGGATCCGTGATGTCAAGTTATTGCTAGGTTTCAAAATTCGTAATTTTTCAAATCAATATGTGAGCATTGCAAAGGAAAACGTGTTTGATCAGTTTCAGTTGATTTTAATCGATTGGAAAATGGCCATTTTTCAAACGGTCTCAGAATTTGACGAAACTAATTTTGTTAGGACCATATCGTCAATACGAAGCTAGAAAATATTTTTCGGGAATTTTTCTAGTTAGTATGTAGCCCCGGTAAATTGAAATGTGCATTCAAATTCAATATATATAATATATGTTGATTTTGACGAAAACTGATCGAAACGATTGATTCAGCTTACGATACATATCCCACTATGTTCGGAATGAGGGTAATTAGCTATGGATGACAGGCGGTGGGCCTCGTTTAGAGGTCGGATAAAAAAGTCAACTTTTTTAAATTAAAATAATTAAATAATATATATTTTTCCCTTTAACCCCCCGTATATCTTTCTTCCCCAATTTAGTTTCATTCGAGATAAATAAAATAAAAATAAAAAATGGGGGGATCGCGATTCACGCCCCCCCCCCCCCGATCGTTCGCCGCTGCCAGGAGGCACAGCGCCCCCCTCTCCTCCCTTCTTCTCTTCCTCCTCTCACCTCTCGCTTCTTGAATCCCCTCCACTTCCTACATCGCCCCCCCCCCCTCGAAGACTGCGCCCATCCCACCACCGATTGCCGCACCGCCCAGCTGGAGCCCACCTGAACCACCGCGACCCCCTCCCTTCCTCCAGCCGGTCGAACAACACCCCCCATCGAAGAAAAGTTGCCTCCGCCTGTAGACCGCACCGCTCCACTCGCCGACGACCCCCTTGCCTTCGAGTTTGACTGTAAGCCTTTTTTTCTTATTTGTTTTTATATAAGTAGTTTTAAATTTAAAATATGATTTTTAATTTATGAAATAGCTTTGATTTTAATTTATAAAAATAGCATATAGTATAAATCAGTTTTGTTCATTATTAATATGAAATCAAATTTTTATCGATGATAAAGTTTCAACTTTTATACAGAAAGGTTTGATTTTTATTCATTACAAAGGTTCGATTTATATTATAGATAAAATAAAAAAATATAATTTTTATGATATAGAAAGGTTAAAAATATAAATTTTATACTAGTGGCATAATAAAAATATGATTTTTACTTAGGTAGATTATTAAAAATATGGTTTTCGTTAAAGTAAAAATATAAAGATACAATTTTTATATAGTAATGATAATAAAAATTCGATCTTTGCATATGAAGTAGAAATATAAAAATATAATTTTTATATAGAAATATGATTTTTATTTATTGAAATGAAGTAATAAAAATATAATTTTTATTTGAACAGCATGAAAAGAACTGCGTTAGAGTTTCAAACAGATCCAGATGGGTCAACAATTAAATAGTAATGCACGGCGGAGTGGAACCCTCAGTGAGAACCCCTCACCTTTTTTTCTAGTTGAAATATATACTAGGATGCAGACGGTGTTTAGTAGCACCCGACACCCGTCGTCCACAAACCATGGACGGCTTGTTTGTTTGTTTGTTTGTTTGGTTGCTATATTGTGAAATTGATTGTGTGATGTGAAATGAAATAAAATATTTTATATAGTGGAAAATATTTTATAGTTAAAAATATAATTTTTAACGTGTATATAAAGTAAGTATTTATAAACAAATCGGACGATTTGTTTATATACACTGATTTGAGTGATATTGATTGGGTCGATAAATTTTACACATCGCCCAACTGCACAAATAAAATCTGTGTTTGATTGTTTCAAACCCCACACGGGTATTGGGATGATATATGACATACACTAATCCCAATAATTAGTTGTATGACGATCAATTGATTGACAGACTGTTATGAGCGTTAAATATTTATATTTGATGCTTATACAATGTAGAATGCACTTTGGACGATGGTTGATTGTTTGTCATTCTTGATATGTACATGGGTTGTATGGGAATCCATAGAAATAAAATATATGGTTATTGATTGGGCCTCATTCCAGTTTTGAAATAGAATATTTGAATAAAATATTTGAGAGGAAATATTTGAAATGAAATATTTGAAATAGAAATATATAAAGCCGTGTTGATTAGATATGCGCTATTTTGGCGCGAACGATATTTATATCGATTATATTCGTTTTTATAATGAATATTGAAAAGTGATTTCAAAATCGAATATTTTGAAATGAAACTCGAATTGAAACGAATTAGAATTCGAATTGAATTGAAACGAAAGGAATTTGAATTGAAATTGAATAGAAATTGAATAGAAAGGAATTCGAATTGAAATTGAATAGAAAAGAATTCAACTTGAAAGTGAATAGAAAGGAATTCGAATTGAAATTGAATAGAAATGAATTCGAATTGAAATTGAATTGAAAACGAACTGAAATTGAATTAAAAATCGATTTGAATTGAAATCAATTTGAAATGAATTTAAAACGAATTTATAAGAAAAAATTCTATTTTGATTCGAATTTGAATATGAAGTTGAAATCATTTTGAAAACAAATTTAAAACGATTTATAAAACACGTTTTAAAACGAAATCGACGAAGTATATATTATATATATAATATAATGGCCTGAATAGAACGCGCCACGCTGCGGCAGTTCGTGAATTTCAACCATTGAATTCGAATGGATATTACGGGAGATCCGACCGTCGGATTCTCCTAAAACCGGAATCTTTGGGTTCGTATCGAAAAGAGATTTCTAAAGAATATTAGAAATTAGAAATCTAACGTTTGGATTTGGAATTATGTCCAAATCAAATTTGGAAAAGGTCGCTGTAAGTGCAGATCGATGGCCGTTGATGGAAATCGACTGTACGGGCCCTGATAAAATTATTAAAAATAATAATAATTTGTGTAAAATCATAAGAAATGATTTGTGAAGAATTGAGATGAAAAACTCCATATTTGGAAAGATAAAACTAGATATTTATTGAAATGAACTAGTTTTGAACTAGAATTATAATTCTATTTATTTTTAAATAAATAAATTGAATTTGAAAAGGGTTTTAAAGGTAACCAGAGTTTCCAATAATTGAATTGGAATGGATTTGAATCGAAATTGTCTTTGGAATATTTCGATGTTCGATTTCGTGATCGTACAGATGTTGTTATGGAAATTTGAAAGATATATATATATATCGTTATTTCCAATACAATATTTGTTAGTCGTAGAATTTGATATTGAATATAAGACGATATATTTTCTATTCAGAGCCTTGTATTTAATATCAAATGTGATTTGGTTTGTCGTGAATGGTGCCTTCATTAACAATGTTCTTAAGCCTAGTTGAGAAAAAGATTAACTCTTTTTATTTAGATTTAATGAAGTGTACCAATTAAATAATATTTAATTGGAATTGAATTGGTATTGATTTTTGGGGTTTATCATGAACAGTTTTTTTAAAATAACACTTGTTCTTTAACCCAATATTTAATGGAATGTGATTTTGGGTTTATCGTGAACCGTGTTTTAAATGACACTAATTCTTTAACCCAGTTAAGGATTAAAACTAAGTGGAGTTTTAATGAATCTTTAATTATATTGAAAAGATCGAGAATGGAGTATCACCAGTTTTACTCCAGACGATAGTTAAATCTTTAATTAGATTTGAACGTGAAATGGTAATTGAATTTACCGATAACACCGTGGTGTTAGATATGAAGTATTACCAATTTTACTTCATGGGATGAATAGGTTGGGATTGGGAAATAAATGATAACTTCGGTGTGGTTCGCTAATCCTGTCTAGTTTGAATTGATATTCAAAAAAAATTAAAGGATAAATTTAAAGAATTTATCTTTGATAAAATTAATGGGAACCTTTCCCAAAGTATAAGAATATTTGAATAAAAGAATATTCTGAATTGGAATGAAGCTTACGTTGTGTTTGTGTAACACTTGTTTATTATATACGCGAGTTATTCAGAAAGACTGGGTCTATCCCATTCTGAATAACTGATTCGACGTGGTGTCGAAGGTAAAGATGGTGGTTGAAGACCGGAGGTCTTTACGTCGTTTGGATAATTACTGATGATCTTGATTGGGCCGTACACCCAAGAGGAGAGAATCAGTTGGTGATCGTCCAGACGTACTTGGAGATCAATGGATATGCGGGGTACTAGGTGCCTCTGGTTTCATTCAGACCCAGAATGAACTTGTAAATGGACTGTGTGTCTGATATTGGATTTCAGTCTGTGTGATTGATTTCTATTAAATATATATATCTGTTTGGCGGTGGAGAATTTATTCTCTTGCTTAACGCCCTTCTCTGAGACGTACGAGCTCAGGGGTTATATATTGATGGATATCCATCGCATGGAATGAATTGCCTGTGTGGCATGCTAAGATGGAAATGATCAAGGCTTCTGTTGAAAAGAAAAGTCTTGTGGTTGATGATGAAAACACGACCAGTGTGGCGTAACTTTGTGTAACGTTTATTCGCGAGCCTCACACCCCGGTGTGAACCAAAACGGGAGAGGACGTCAGGGAGGTCATACTTTCTTTCTAGCTACAAATTGCGTCAGTGGTTTTACACGCCCTGACGAGTTTGACTTATGTGGTTGTTGCTGTTGCGAGGCGCCTCGGTTTGATCGGATGATCCGGGTCCAATGGAGTCATTCGTTGGCTCATTTACGCCCCAAAGGGTGGGGAAACGCAGTGTTCAGGCATTTTAATCCACATCGGTGGACCGGCCCTGACGATCCAAGTGGCTTGACTGAGTACTTGCCCTGAGACTCGGGCTAGACAGTCTCGAATCGGTAGAGGACTATCTTTTGCCTCGGTTCACAGATGGAAATCCAATTTCCAAATATGTGACTTTGCGGTTTTATTTGTAGAGCCTAGTATGGCGACATAGTGGGATGGGGCGCTTATGCCGTCTATGATTGATACTTGTGATTTGAAGTTGTTTTATACACTATGCACTTATAATAGTATCAAATGATTTGTTTTAAACGTATCAAGCATTCTTGGCTATTATAAGGTAAAACCCTATCCTCCGGCTTGCGTTGCATTGTGCGATGGGACTTGGGTCTTATAATAGCTTCATTTTTCTTTATTTAGCATTGCGCTATTGTTTTATGCACTGGTGTTATTGGGAGGTAACCCGTTCCGTGTTATACGGCATGGTCCCTTGATTTATCTAGCTTTAAAAACAAAGATTGACAACTGTTTTAGTTCTCACACCAGTCCCATGACTGACCTGGAGTTTATTGTTTTAACCTAAACTCTGGCTGCCCTTATTTTGACATGGGCAGCTAGTAGTTTGGGTTTTGCAGATGTATATTCACAGGATCTTGGTTTACAGCTGGAACGATACTCGGAAAGCTCTGTATCCGTGTATTACTTTCAATTGTATTTTGTATTATTTTTTCGCTGCTATTTAATGTATTGTAATCTCTGATATTTTCTGTGTAATATTTATTCATACTCTGCATATTCTTGTATTCCGATGGAAGCATTTCCCCGCCCTTTGGGGCGTAAATGAGCCAACGAATGACTCCATCGGACCCGGATCGTCCGATCTAACCGAGGCGCCTCGCAACAGCAACAACTACATAAGTCAAACTCGTCAGGGCGTGTAAAACCACTGACGCCACTTCTAACTAGAAGGAAACGCATGTCCTCCCTGAGGTCCTCTCCCGTTTTTGGTTCACCACCGGGGTGTGAGGCTCGCGAATCAACGTTACACAAAGCTATGCCACATAGGCGGTTCTTTGATCATCCACCACAAGACTCTGCTTTTCAACAGAAGCCTTGATCATTTGCCACTTAGGCATGCCACACAGGCAATTCTCTCCATGCATTTGATATCCATCAACATATAAACCCTGAGGTCATACGTCTCAGAGAAGGGCGTTAAGCAAGAGAATAAATTCTCTGCCGCCAAACAGATATAAATTTAATAGAAATCAATCACACAGACTGAAATCCAATGTCAGAGACATAGTCCATTTACAAGTCCGTTTTGGGTCTGAACGAAACCGGAGGCGCCTAGTACCCCGCATATCCATCAATCTCCAAGTACGTCTGGACGATCACCAACTGATTCCCTCCTCTTGGGTGTACGGCCCAATCAAGATCATCAGTAATTATCCAAACGACGTGAAGGCCTCCGGTCTTCGACCACCGTCTTCATCTTCGACACCACGTTGAATCAGTTATTCAGAATGGGATAAACCCGGTCTTTCCGAATAACTCGCGTATATAATAAACAAGTGTTACACAAACACAACATACGCCTCATTCCAATTCAGAATATTCTTTTATTCAAATATTCATACACTTTGGGAAAGGTTCCCATTAATTTTATCAAAGATAAATTCTTTAAATTTATTCTTTAATCTCCTTTCAATATCAATTCAAACTAGTTGGGATTTGCGAACCACACCGAAGTAATCATTTATTTTATTTCCCAATCCCAACCTATTCATCCCAAGAAGTAAAACTGGTAATACTTCATATCTAACACCACGGTGTTTTGGTAAATTCAATTACCATTTCACGTTCAGATCTACTTAAAGATTTAACTATCGCCTGGAGCAAAACTGGTGATACTCCATTCTCGATCTTTTCAATCTAATTAAAGATTCATTAATTTAACCTAAACTCTGGGTGCCCTTATTTTGACACGGGCAGCTAGTAGTTTTGGTTTTTGTAGATTTATATTCACAGGATCCTGGTTTACAGCTGGAATGATATCCGGAGAGCTTTGTATCCGTACATCTCCTTCAGTTGTGTATTGTATCATTTTCCGCTGCTATGTAATTTATTGTAATCTCTGATATTTGGTAAATGTATATTATTTGTTTATACTCTGTATATTCTTGTATTCTGATGAATTGTTGTAATTAACAATGAAATGTTCTTCTGTCTGCGTTCTATTTTGTCGTGTTCTCAAGATCATCCGGGCTTTCCTTACTGGGGAAGTTACGGGTTTTCATAGTGCATAGCATATAAAACAACTTCACATCATAAGTATCAATCATAGACGGCATAAGCGCCCCATCCCACTATGTCGCCATATATAGGATTACGACTAAAATCAAAACGTCACGTATTGGAGGTTGAATTTCCATCTATGAACCGAGGCAAAAGATAGTCCTCTACCGATTCGAGACTGTCTAGTACGAGTCTCAGGGCAAGTACTCAGTCAAGCCACTTGGATCATCAGGGCCGGTCCACCAATGTGGATTAAAATGCTTGAACACTGCGTTTCCATGCCCTTTAGGGCGTAAATGAGCCAACGAATGACTCCATCGGACCCGGATCATCCGATCTAACCGAGGCGCCTCGCAACAGCAACAACTACATAAGTCAAACTCGTCAGGGCATGTAAAACCACTGACGACACTTCTAACTAGAAAGAAACGCATGTCCTCCCTGATGTCCTCTCCCGTTTCTGGTTCACAACCGAGGTGTGAGGCTCGCGAATCTACGCTACATAAAGCTACGCCACAAAGGCCGTGCTTTGATCATCAACCACAAGACTCTGCTTTTCAACAGAAGCCTTGATCATTTGCATCTTAACATGCCACACAGGCAGACCACTCTATGCAACCGATATCAGTCACACAGAATGAAATACAATGTCAGACACACAGTCCATTTACAAGTTCGTTCTGGGTCTGAACGAAACCGGAGGCACCTAGTACCTCGCATATCCATCGATCTCCAAGTACGTCTGGACGTCCACTAACTGATTCCCTCCTCTTGGGTGTACAGCCTAATCAAGATCATCAGTAATTACCCAAACGACGTGAAAACCTCCGGTCTTCAACCACCGTCTTCATCTTCGAATCATCGTTGAATCAGTTATTCAAAATTGGATAAACCCGGTCTTTCTGAATAACTCGCGTATATAATAAACAAGTGTTACACAAACGCAACATATGCCTCATTCCAATTCATCAGTCACTTACCGTAAATTAACAAGAGAATAATTCCCCAAATATTAAACCCGAAGGCCGTAACCAACATCAGATCAATACCCAGGAAACTGTTCTGCTTAGCTAACCTACAGTTAGTTTCTAAATTTCACATTCTTAGGGAAAGGTTCCCATTAATTTTATCAAAGATAAATTCTTTTAAATTTATTCTTTAATCTTCCTTTGAATATCAATTCAAACTAGTCGGGATTAGCGAACCACACCGAAGTGATCATTTATTTTATTTCCTAATCCCAACCTATTCATCCCATGAAGTAAAACTGGTCATATTTCATATCTAACACCACGGTGTTATCAGTAAATTCAATTACCATTTCACGTTCAAATCTAATTAAAGATTTAACTATCGCCTGGAGCAAAACTGGTGATACTCCATTCTCGATCTTTTCAATCTAATTAAAGATTCATTAAAACTCCACTTAGTTTTAATCTTTAACTGGGTTAAAGAATCAATGTCATTTAAAACACGGTTCACGATAAACCCCAAAATCACATCACATTTCAATCAGTCCCTAACCGTAAATTAGCAAGTGAGCAATTCCCTAAGTATTAACCCCAAAAGCCGAAACCAACATCAGATCAATACCCCAGAAACCATTCCACTTAACTAATCTCCAGTTAGTTTCTGATTTTCTTAACTCCTTTGGATCTAAGAACAGTATTATTGAAGATACCGTTCACGACAACCCAAAATCACATTTCATTAATTATCGGGTTAAAGAACGAGTGTTATTTAAAACACCGTTCACGATAAACCCAAGAATCAATTCGAACTCAATTCCAATTAAATACTATTTAATTGGTACACTTGATTAAATCTAAATAAAAGATTTAATCTTTTTCTCAACTGGGCTTAAGAACAGTGTTAATGAAGACACCAAAAATATTTAAATCCAAAAGGTATAAAAGTGAGATTTTTTATCCATATAGAGTGATTATAAAAATGTGATTTTTATATGCATAGCAACAATATAAAAATGTGATTTTTATATATGTAGTGAATACGGGCAACGAAGGTGACAAAAGGCGAGCACGACGAAGATTTCTACATATGAAGAGTCGTGGCGTTTGGTTTAGCTAGTCGGTGAGAACTCCTCACTTTTAAATTTATTTCTAGTTAAAATATATACTAGGATGCAGACGGTGCTTAGTAGCACCTGACACCTGTCTTCCACAGACCATGGACGGCATGTATGCTCGTTTGTTGGATTTTGCTGTGTAGTTTATTGTGTGATGTGATGTGAAATGAAATAAAATATTTATATAGTTAAAAATATTTTATAGTTGAAAATAGAATTTTTAACGTGTATTTAAAATGAAATAAAAATAAACAAATCAGACGATTTGTTTATATACACACATTTGACTGATATTGATTGGGACGATAAATTTTACACATCGCCCAACTGCAGAAATAAAATCTGTGTTGGATTGTTTGAAAACCCCACACGGGTATTGGGGTGATATATGACATACACTAATCCCAATAATTAGTAGTATGTCGATCGATTGATTGACAGACTGTTATAAGCGTTGAATATTTATATTTGTTGCTTATACAGCGTAGAATGCACTTTGGATGATGGTTGATTATTTGTCATTGTTGATATATACATGCGTTGTATGGAAATCCATAGATATAAAATCTATGGTAATAGATTGGGTCTCATTCCAATTTTGAAAAAGAAATATTTGAAAAAGAAATATTTGAAATAGAATATTTGAAAATAGAAATATTTGAAAAAGAAATATTTGAAGTAGAATATTTGAAAATAGAAATATATGAAGCCGTGTTGATTAGATTGACGGTATTTTGACGCAAACGATATTTATATCGATTATATTCATTTTTATAATGAATATTGAAAAGTGATATCAAAATCGAATATTTTGAAAAGGAATTCGAATCGAATTGAAATTGAATAGAATTGAATTCGAATTGAAATTGAATAGAAATGAATTCTAATTGAAATTGAATTATCGAACTACCGCGCCATTTTCAGTTCCTTTTATAATTAAAATAAAATATTTATATTCTAACGATGATTCGAATAAATATATACGTTCGAATCCTATTCAAAATAAATTTTTCTTCGTTATTATCTAAAATAATCTATTTTAAATATTCAAAATTCGGTAAAATCGCCAAAATAAAAATTTTAAATTGGCTCGGATTTCCGGGTTATTAAATTCTCAGTTTTAGGAAAATCCGACTGTCGGATCTCCCGGTATCATCGTTTAAAGTTACGAATTCAAAACACGAACTACAGTGTCGTTATTCGTTTTATTTTAATTTATATTTATATACATATATAAATATAATTCGTTTGTCGATTTCTAAACCTATTTCACTTGATATACATGTTAAAAATATTATTTTTGACGTACACATATTTATTTCAACACATGAATATTTTTAACACTTCATATACTTGATAAAAATGTGATTTTTATCGTTCAAAGAATTTATTCAACACATGAATATTTTCAACACTTCATATACTTGATAAAAATGTGATTTTTATCGTTCAAAGAATTTACACATGAATATTTTCAACACTTCATATACTTGATAAAAATGTGATTTTAATCGTTTAAAGAATTTATTCAACACATTAATATTTTCAACACTTCATATTTTCGATAAAAATGTGATTTTTATCGTTCTAGCAATTTATTCAACATATGAATATTTTATATAGTTCATACATATAGTAAAGGTGTTATTTTTACTGTTAAAACAATTTATTTAAGACACAAATATTCTATATACTTCATACATAAGATAAAAATGGTATTTTTATTGTTAAAACAATTTATTTATAACAAGAATATTTTATATACTTCATACATAAGATAAAAATGATATTTTTATTGTTAAACAATTTATTTATAACACTAATATTTTGTATGGTTCCTATATATAGTAAAAATGTGATTTTTACCTTTCAAAGAATTTATTCAACATATGAATGTTATTCGACACATGAATATCTCAACACGTAAATATTTCAACACATGAATATTTCATATACTTCATACACATAATAAAAATGTGATTTTTATTATCTAAACGATTTATTCAACACATGAAAATAATTCAACACATGAAAATAATTCAACACATGAAAATAATTCAAACACATGAATATTTCTGAAAATTTCGGCAGCATAATGGCAGGGTATTTAAAACCGACACCGTAACGATGTATGGCTCCTCGCTCTACCTTAAAACCTTGCGGTTTTGGACAATGGGGATTTCAATAATCTAATTCGTAGGCAGACGAATATTTTCCACAAACTAATCCTATTTGTTTTCAACCACAAACCATCATTTTCAAGGACAAACAATTATTCACAACCATTCGCAACAATCAACCAAATTTCACATCACAACTCAAACAAGTCGTCCATGGTTTGTGGACGACGGGTGTCGTAAGTTTCTAAACTCCGTCTACAACCTAATATTTTATTTCTAAATTAGATTGAATTTAGAAATCTCACATTGGTTTTCGTGATGCTAAAAATCGTAGCAAGCACTAAAAAAATCTACGGTCTCTTCTAGAAAATAGAGAGCGTCGTCACGGTCCCGGTGTCTCTTGTTTCACTGGAGTTCGACCACACATGAAAAAGATATGATTTTTAGAAGTTTGCAATGCTTTTAAGTGTTATTTTCAGTTTAAATAAACAAAGGTCGTACCTTTTATAACGACCCGAACTCCCCCGGTAAGGAAAGCCCGGATTGAGATGAGAACAACACACATCGGAACGCAAACGGAAGAACATTTCATTGTATATTACAGCAATTCCATCAGATACAAGAATATACAGAGTATAAATGAATGAATTACATTCAACAAATATCAGAGATTTAAATTACATTTAAATACATCGCAGCGGAAAATAATACAAAAGCACAACGAGAAGTAATGCACGGATACAGAGCTTTCCGAGCATCGTTCCAGCTGTAAATCAGGATCCTGTGAATATAAATCTGCAAAATCAAAACTACTAGCTGCCCGTGCCGAAAATAAGGGCACCCAGAGTTTAGGTCAGTCATGGGACTGGTGTGAGAACTAAAACAGTTATTTAAAACTTTACTTTAGAATAGAGTAATTCAAGGGACCACGCCATATAACACGGAACGGGTTTCCTCCCAGGAATACTAGTGCATATAAAAAAACAGCGCAATGCTTTTTGAAAAAATGAAGCTATTATAAGACCCAGGTCCCATCACACAATGCAACGCAAGCCGGAGGATAGGGTTTTCCCTTATAACAGCCAAACATGCTTGGTATGTTTAAAACAAATCATTTGATACTATTATAAGTGTATAGTGTCAAAACATTTTCAATCATAAATATCAATCATAGACGACATGGGTACCATATATCATGTCACCGTACTAGTTCTACAATTAAAACCGCAATATCACGTATTGGAAATTGGATTTCCGTCATGAGTCGAGGCAAGGGGCAAGCTCCTCTCCGTTCGAGACACTCTAGCAAATGTCTCAGGACCCCACTTTGATCCTTGGAATCGGCTGGGTCGGTCCTCTCTTACTTTTGAGGATTTGCAATTCCTGAACACACGTTTCCCGGTCCTTACAAACCTATATCCGAGGCGCCTTGCATTCCAACAACCACACAGGTGAAAAGTATATAAATGTCTGGGCTGGTAGGTCACTGACACCACCCTAGCTAGAAAGAAACGTCGTGCTCTCCCAGCGGTCCGTCTCCCGTTTTTGACTCATACCGAGGTGTGAGGCTCGCGAATTCATGTTATACACAAAGCTACGCCACACAGGCCATGCTTTGATAATCAACCACAAGACTTTGCTTTTCAACAGAAGCCTTGATCAATTGCCACTTACGCGTGCCACACTGGCAATTCACTCCATGCGACTGATGTCCATTGATATACAACCTCTGAGCTCGTACGTCTCAGAGAAGGGCGTTAAGCAAGAGAATAAATTCTCTGCCGCCAAACAGATATATATTTAATAGAGATCAATCAACACAGAATAAAATCCAATGTCAGACACACAATCCATTTACAAGTTCGTTCTGGGTCTGAACGAAACCGGAGGCACTTTCCTCGCATATCCATCCATCTCCAAGTATGTCTGGACGATCACCAACTGATTCCCTCATCTTGGGTGTACAGCCCAATCAAGATCATCAGTAATCACCCAAACGATGTGAAGACTTCCGGTCCTCAACCACCGTCTTCATCTTCGACATCTCGTCGAATCGGTTATTCAGAATGGGTATAAACCCGGCCTTTCTGAATAACCCACGTATATGATGAACAAATGTTACACAAACACAACAAACGCCTCATTCCAATTCAGAATATTCTTTTATTCACAAAATCATACTCTTAGGGAAAGGTTCCCATTAATTTTATCCAAGATAAATTCTTCTAAATTTATTCTTTAATCTTCCTTTGGATATCATTTCAAACCAGTCGGGATTAGCGAACCACACCGAAGTAATTATTTATTTTATTTCCCAATCCCAACCTATTCATCCCACGGAGCAAAACTGGAAATACTCCATATCTAACACCACTGTGTTATCAGTAAAATTAATTACCATTTCACGTTCGAATCTAATTAAAGATTCAACTATCACTTTGGAGCAGAACTGGTGGTACTCCATTCTCGATCACTTTTCGGATTTGATAATTTAAATTATCAATTCACATTTCAATCTAATTAAAGATGCATTGAAATTCCACTTAGTTTTTTTACTCTTCTCAAAAATCAACATCCTGCCTTTAACTGGGTTAAAGAACCAATGTCATATAAAACACGATTCACGATAAACCCAAGTCACATTTGATATTAAATACAAGGCTCTGAATAGAAAATATACCGGCTTATATTCAATATCGAATTCTGAAACCAACAAATATCGTATTGGAAATAACGATATAAAATATATCTTTCAAATTCCCATAACAATATCTGTATAGTCACGAAATCCAATATCGAAATATTCCAAAGACAATTTCGATTCAGATCCACTTCCACTTTATATATATTGGAAATTCTGGTTATTTTCAAAACCGATTCAAATTCAATTTATTCATTTCAAAAATAAATTGGTTTTAGTTCTAGTTCAAAACCAGTTCATTTCGATAAAAATCTATTTTTATCATTTCAAATACGGAGTTTTTCATCCCAGTTCTTTCGAATTCACATATTATGATTTTACACAAATTATTAATATTTTTAATAATTTTATCAGGGCCCATACAGTCGATTTCCATCAACGGCCATCGAACTGCACTTACAACGACCTTTTTCAAATTTGATTTGGACATAATTCCAAATCCAACCGTTGGATTTCAAATTTCTAATATTCATTGGAAAGCTCTTTTCGACACGAACCCAACAGTTCCGGTTTTAGGAGAATCCTACGGTCGCATCTCCCGTAACGTCAATTCGAAGTCAATGTTCGAAATTCACAAACTGCCGCGGCGCAGCGCGTTCTATTCAGGCCATTATATATATAATATATATATATATTATATTTCGTCGATTTCCATTTAAAACATATTTTATAAATCGTTTTAAATTCGTTTTAAAAACATTTCAACTCTATATTCAATTTCTAATCAAAATTGAATATTTCATATCATTCCTATATAAATGATAATATTTTCAAAACGTTATATTTTGAAATCACTATCTTTTCTATATTCATTTTAAAAACGAATATAATCGATATAAATATCGTTCACGTCAAAATAGCGCAACTCTAATTAACACGGCTTTATATATTTCAATAAATTCGTTATTCTATTCAACAAATGAATATTTATTCTATTCAACACATGAATCTATATTTCTTTCAACACACGACCAATCTCAACACATGAGTACTGCCAACACACAACTATTTTTGTTATGTAAAATATTTTATAAAATTATGGTATCTATCGTTTGATTTTCCATCAGACTCTTACTGGAAAGTAGTTCTAATTTTAAATATGATAAAGACGTAAATTTTCTTATTTCAAATATTTCACTCAACACATAAATAGTTTCAACACATGCACATCGTCAACACATGACTATTTTTATATTTAACACATGAATTCTCTTTTATAATATTCATTATTTTCCCGATTGGAATGAGGCCCAATCAATCACCATATAATGTTAATTATATGGATTCCATACAACACCTGTATATAATAGCAACGATAAACAATCGACCAACATCCAAATTGCACCACACAACTGCATAAGCATCAAATATAAATAATCAACGCTTACACAGTTTGTCGACCAATCGATCGACATATAATGAAATAATTGGGATTAGTGTACGCCAGATATCATCCCAACACCCGTGTGGGGTTTCAAATCAACAAACACATATTTTTATTTGTGCAGTTGGGCGATGTGTAAAATTTATCATCCCAATCAATATCAGTCAAATCAGTGTATATAAACAAATCGGCCGATTTGTTTATAAATATTCATTTATTCACATTCACGTTAAAAATTATATTTTCAACGATAATTAATTTATTTCAACATACGAATATATTTCATTATCTATTTCACATCAACATCACAAACAATTTTCACAACACATCAATCAAACAAACAAGCCGTTCATGGTCTGTGGACGACGGGTGTCGGGTGCTGTTAAGCACCGTCTGCATCCTAGTATATATCTTTATAACTAGAAAAGGAAATTTAAAGTGAGAAGTTCTCACCAAAGCTATCCCAACTCCATGACACTTCAAATGTAGGGAATCATCACTGTTCTCGCCTTTTGTCTCTTTCGTTGCCCGTAGCCACTACATATATAAAAATCACATTTTTATATTGTTGCTATGTATATAAAAATTATATTTTTATACTACTACTACTACATAGATAAAAATTCTATTTTTACATTGATACTATATAGATAAAAATTCAATTTTTTTACCACGCTATTATATGGATAAAAATTCAATTTTTTTACCACGCTATTATATAGATAAAAATTCTATTTTTACACCGCTACTATATAGATAAAAAATCTATTTTTACACCGCTACTATATAGATAAAAATTCTATTTTTACACCGCTATTCTCTACCTAAAGATTTCGCCTTTACTATCTATATAATATAAAAATCGTATTTTTATACTTTCTATACTGTAAAAATCATATCTTTACAGTACTACTACTATAAAGATCACATCTTTATGACTCTACATTATATAAAATCATATTTTTATTACTTCTACTTTATAAAAATCAAAACTTTTTACTATCAAAAGTTATATCTTTCATATCAAAAACATGACAACTTCCATATCAAATATCCTGTTTTCTTATACTTTATCATTTTCTATAAAAATAACCACTTTATATAAACTAAATCTTTCTTTCAATAAGGATCAAAATAAATAAATTTCAGTTTTAAAAATCAATCAATTTCAGTTTTAAACCAAACAAGAAAAATCAGTTTTAAATATAAACAAAAATCAGTTTTTAATTTAAATAAAAAGAAAAATCTTACTGTCTTTGAAGGAGGGAGGCCGGAGGAGTCACGGTCGGAGCCTGGTGCGGGCGGAAGCGTATCGGCAGGGCTGCGGCTGTTAGGGTTTGCAGGGGGAGGCGGTTTGCATCGGGGTTAGGGGGCGCGAGGTTGATTCTAGAGGAGGAGATGTGGTGGGGGGTGGGGTGTCGGTGCCACCTGGGGGGGCCGCGATGCGGTGGCGGTGGTTCACCCCTCCGTCGCCCCTTTTCTCTTGTTTTTTTTCTTTTCCTCGTTGAAAAACTGAAATGGGGGGGGGGGCAGAGGGATGTAAGGAGAGAGTTTTAATTTTTAATTTATTTAATTATTTAATTTCAAAAAGTTGACTTTTTCATTTGACCTCTAAACGAGGCCCACCGCCTGTCGTCCATAGCGTTTCACCCTCATTCCGAACACAATGGGATATGTACCATAAGCTAATTCGACCGTTTCGATCTGTTTCCGTCGAATTTAAAATATAACTCTATATATTCAATTTGAACGCATATTTCAATTTACCGGGGCCACATACTAACTAGAAAAATTCAAGAAAAATATTTTCTAGCTTCTTATTGATGATACGGTCCTAACAAAACTAGTTTCATCGAATTCTGAGAACGTTGGAAAAATGGCCATTTTCCAGTCGATTAAAATCAACTGAAACTGGTCAAACGCGTTTTCCTTTGCCACGCTCACAAACTGATTCAAAAAATTATGAAAATTGGAATCTAACAATAACTTGGCATCCCGGATCCAACAAAAGTGGTTTCGTCGAAATCCGAAGTCGTTTGCAAAATTCGCATTTTAAGGGCCTGAATTCCGTAGCGACTATTCAGAATTTTCAACTGGACGTATCTTTTGATCCCCGCTATGAAATTTCAATTTTTCGGATTCGTTGGAAAGATATCCTCAAATAGATCCTATTATTTTTGGTTTCACTAAAATCTGGTTTATTTTGCACCCGGTACGTTCAATTGAAATTTGAAATCGAATTATCGAACTACCGCGCCACTTTCAATTCCTTTTATAATTATATATAATTATTATATTCTAACGACGATGTATATAAATATATACGTTCGAATTCTATTCAAAATAAATTTCTCATCGTTATTATTTAAAATAATTCATTTTAAATATTCAAAATTCACTAAAATTGCCAAAATAAAATTTTTAAACTGGCTCGCATTTCCGGGTTGTTACACCTTTGTTGTTTCGGTTCGAACTAGGGTTCGGATTTTTCTTCAAATCCGCTTAGATGACGATCAGGGAGTTGCACGTCGACGAGGGGAGCGAGGCGCGTTAGCAGCCAGTGGAAGCGTCCAGATCGACGTTGGGAGGAAGAAGAATCGGTGGTTGAAAGGTCCAAACTTCCTGGGCGCAGACCTCGAAGAACACCACACGATCGAGGGCGAAATGAGCATGGATTTGATGAGCTCGACTTTCTCTACAAAAACCCCCACAGGACCCTTGAATTTTATGGTGTATTTTGCGCGAGATTGAGGAGAGATAGCGTCGAGCTTTTTCCGCCGTCGAGAGTTGGCTTATCGGGTTTTTAACTGGGGCGATAATAATGAATGGAGAGATTTGATTGGCCCTTGATTTATATTTAAATATTTAATTTATTTTAAATCCAAAAATACCCTTTTGTCCATACGAACACCAATTCAAACCCAACATGAAACACCCCACCTCCGTTAGGGTCACTCTCAAAGGGAATGCCCTAATTTTGGTGGAGGTTTATAAGTATAAGTCACAGATACACAAGACAGATATAAATACACATATTTTTGAACAGCGGAAACAACAACAACTTTTATTTCATCAAAAAACATGTTACACAAACCATGCCATAATTGTCTTACAATATTTCCAAAAACATTACATTTCCATAACTGTCTTGATTTCATAATTTAAAGAAGCATAAAAACATAAGTAAACTGCATAAGTCCCCATAGTTGCTATCCAAAGCCATAGTCCAAAACGAAAGAGATCCAAGCAATACATTCTTTCTCTTCAAGCAGGATGTGAAAACTGGTCAAGCTGCGGTATTCCCTCCCAGTGGACCTGGGGGGGGGGGGAAACGAAAGAAAGAAGACGAAAGAAAAGTAGAGTCAGACATAAAGCCTGAGTAAGTCTAGGACTATTCATTCTATGAATAAAGGATTGGGCATGATAAGTATAAAATGGAAATGGGAAAACACCATAAACTAAGTTAAGTTGTCTAGAGTCGAATATACTTATCGTACCTCATATTAATCTCGGCACCCCTATAAACTAGTTCCCCATAGGCACCCCATAATCAGGGTGAAGTGATCCACTTCTAATGATCGGCTCCTACTCGCATAGTTACATGTGTCTTACGGCCCTCGATGTTGTAGCTACCTATGCTGGTCCAACCATGGGGTGTATCAAGTCCCATGGTGGCGACCCGACACAATCCTAGAATGCACAGGTATACTACTGGTGCCCAGTGCCTAACTTTTCTGCGCTGGAGTGTGTGCACGCCCGCACCCCGTTATAACCTACACTGTTGCACCACCGCCGTCGATTTGACCTCTTACAGTCAGCCCAGTAATCGTGCCCCACCCTGCCTAGTTCAGGGTATCCTGATACACCTTGTAGGGTTACTGCTGAAAAGGTTCCCCCGCTACTAGGTTTTCTATTTCTAGCCAACATGCTAAGTTGGTTAAGTGTTCTGTAAACCTAACCCCCAATCAGTATGTATAGTAGCAATTAAATTTGATTAAGTATAAATTCAATTTACTTAATCCTATCAATCCTGAATCAGCCTTGATTGTCTTATTAAAGCCTCAACCACTCACATTAGACAGGTATTGTTGTGGCTGCCTGTTGCCGGTTGGGTCCGGGCAGTCTTACGCCACAACTCAGTCTAACCTCGGGTCTTTATTGGGCTCCGTGTTTAACCACCCACATTGGATAGGTATTGTTGTGACTACTGGACAGCCGGGCGGGTTCGGGCGAGTTTACGTCACAACTCAATCCAACCTCGGGTTAAACACATCGTATTTTCTAAGTTTACATATTTTGTCTCTTTTCCTTTTATATGTAAATATTTGCAGCCCATTATTCAAATTCATCTTTATTGGGTAAAAATTATTTATACCCCTTAAATGTTCTCAAGGTCGTTGGCATGTGTCAAACATGCCAACACATATGTTTTATATTTTTAACCCAGCGTCATTACCCCCGTTTTATACATTCGCTATAACATAACATATGTTGGGCTTAACATTTAAGCCCAACTTAGCCACATGAAAAAGGGGAGGCTTAGAACATGGTGTTTATATTTCTTAAGTAACATCAAAAGGGGACTGTGAACGCATGAACTTGCAACATAGCGAACTAATTAACATAAATTAGGCACTTGTGAACTTGCATTGTAATAGCATATAATCATGACATAAAACATACCAAAACATGAATCATGGTTTTTAATCTATTCATGTAATCTTGCATTTAAAATGTAAATCTAACTAAATTATGTGTCGCATATATTATCATATGATTTTGATAACAACAGAGGCCTAAAACATATTTTGTTTGGGCATAAAGTTAAACATAAACTAGCCATGTTCATAAAGTCAACAAAAGTTCACAAAGATGCTTACTTTTGTCACTAATACAAAAGTATGGTTTTACACTTGAATCATGATGCCAATTCCAACATAAATTCATATGAATCATAATACCCAAATGGATCCAACTACGCTAAAAATGATCATAAAAATATACATCATGTTGGTCTAATAGTGAATCACATACTTGCATGAATCTCAAATTTGTTGTAATAAACTACCACAAACGTATAGTCGTTAACTTTCAACATGAATCATATACTTGCAAATATCCAATAGGTGTTGTAATAAACTACCACAAACATATAGTCGTTAACTTCCAACATGAGTCATATACTTGCAAATATCCAATAGGTCTAACATCATTATACCACAACATCCCAAATCTATTCACAATTAGAATCATAGCAACATACGATTATGAATTATCATCACCGCAAATTAAGTACAATTCCATTTCTCATTTTACACAAATCAAAACACAATTATTCATTCACATCAGAATAACACTCTACTTACAACGTATGACGAATCTTCAATTCAGATTTCTGAATTCTGAATTTGGAGATGCTATCCTTTGTTGTAGGCGTTGTTTTGATTTAGCTGTCGTTGCTTTAAGCTTTTGAATTGTCACCTAACCGCCTCTCAATTTTGACGGCTACTTCTAGTCTTTCCTTAGCAGCATGACGGTCTCATTCTCACTTTTATTTGTATGAATTAGGTGGAGTCTTAGGTCCTTTTTATAGAGTTTGTGAATTGATTAGAACCGTCGATGGAGCTTGGATTAATAATAGCCGTTCGTTCGAAAGAGAGACCAATCAGAAGCTGACACCTAGCCCTAGTGACAAGCCAAAGCACAGAAATTCGGCCAAGCACAGACCAGGCCAGCCAGGAGGGGCTGGGTTCGACCTGGCTCAGGGGCCAGGTCGACTACCCAGTCGACCCCCAGATCGACTATGTAGTCGACCTGGGTGGCCCAGGTCGACTACCCAGTCGTCCTGGGTGCTTTGGGAGGGAAAATTCCTGCCCAGCACAACCTGGGTCCGATTTTTTTGAAATTTGAATTTGTTCTGGGCTGTTTCTGTCTGTTTGAATTTTAAACTGAATTCTGAAACTTACGGAGGTCATATCTCCCTCATACGGAGTCCGTTTTACGCAAACTCGGACTCTATCTCAAGCAGAATTCCAAGACGAACGCAATGGTGTATCCCGTTTCCCTTAATTCTTTGATTTGAAATTAATTATACTTCAATTTGTGAATTTCACTGTTATAGAATACACGCGGTGTTACATTCTCCCCCACTTAAAAGGATTTTGTCCCCGAAATCTTCAAGTTTAGGAAGAATGTATATCCTAACATCCAAACGTCCATCTACTCATTTATCAAACACGAGCATCCATTGTCCTTAAAAGACTTGTAAGGCTTCATGATCATATGCAAAGTGTGTGTACATGTACTTATCTAATGCAAAATCAGGCGGCCTACTGATTCAGTTGACCTCCTTAATGCAAATTATGTAAGTGTCATGAATCCATTATGTATGCAAATTTTCCTATTCATGATTCTACATGAGTGCACAATCATTCATATATAAATGCAACATCCATATGACAACACATTAAGCTTCAACCATATACGAATATAAATACATATATGCATATGCAATATGAAGTGACTGAGCCGATCTAAAACCTAGATTGTGTGTGTATATGCAACCACGAGCAACCACTAGCAATCACTTGCAACCACTTCCAACCATCATCCATAGCATGTTTCAATTACATGTTTTCATCCAAAGGGTTTCTACCTAAAAGATAAGGTCGAGGAGATATGCCTAAAAAGATAGATAAAAGCATAACTTAGGGGAAAAGAGAGATCAAAGATGTACCCTCGAAGAGAAAAGGGTATGCTGCGCGTATTCTAGCCTCAGTTTCCCAAGTCGCGTCTTCCTCGGCGTCGCTCCACTGAACTTTGACGAGCTTGACTTCCTGGTTGCCTAGCTTTTTCACTTCAGTTCCTAAGATGCGTGTTGGAACTTTCCTCATGGTTGCTTCGTGTTCCACTTCAGCTTCTTCTAGGATGTTTGGCTCTACCACTTCAGCAGATTCATGTAGACATTTTCGGAGGTGCGAAACATGAAAAACGTTGTGAACTCCGGCCAGCTTTTCGGGTAGTTCTAATCTATAGGACATTTTCCCAATTTTCTTGATAATAGGAAACGACCCTACGAACCTTGGTGTTAGCTTTCCTGTGGTTCCAAAACGAACAACGTTCCATAGAGGAGATACCTTAAGAAAAACTCTGTCCCCAACCTCAAATTCAAGGTCAGTCCTCCTCTTGTCTACGTAGGATTTTTGTCTGTCTTGGGCATTCTTCATTCTTCTCCGTATCAAGTCTACTTTCTCTGAATTCTCTCAGATCATATCTGGTCCAAGTATGAGCTTGTCAGTAGACTCCCACCAACAAGTGGGCGATCGGCACGGTCTTCCATATAAAGCCTCGAAGGGCGCCATTCCGATGGTGGCTTGGTAGCTGTTGTTGTAGGCGAATTCCACCAAAGAAAGATGGTCTTCCCACGTCCCTCCGAAGCCAAGGACGCACAGTCTTAAAAGATCCTCCAAAACTCTGTTCACTCTTTCTGTCTGGCCGTCGGTTTGGGGGTGATAGGAAGTACTCAAGCATAACTATGTGCCTACCACTTCTTGTAGACTCCGCCAAAACTCACTTGTGAAGATTGGGTCTCGGTCACTAACAATGCGGGAGGGTATTCCATGGAGTCGAAAAATTTCCTTGAGATAAAGAGATGCTAGGGATGAGGCAGTTCTTTTACTCTTGACAGGTAAAAAGTGGGCGCTTTTAGTAAGCCTATCCACTATTACCCAAATGCTAGTGTTGCCTCTTCTAGACCTAGGCAGCCCATCAATGAAGTCCATTGAGATGCTATCCCACTTCCACTTCGAAACCTCTAGAGGGTGGAGCAGACCGCCAGGTTTCTTCTGTTTCGCCTTAACCTATTGGAAAATCAGACATTTAGAAACGAAATCTGCCACTTCCTTCTTCATGCTGTTCCAAAAGAAAGTTCTCTTTATGTCCTTGTAAATTTTATCTTCGCCTGGATGTATCGTCATCTTGGAGTGATGTGCTTCCTCAAGAACCGTCTTTACTAAATCCCTTGTCTGTGGGACGCATAGTCTTCCGTCTCGCCTTAGCCAACCCTTATCGTCGATGGAGTATCTGTTGAGGTGACTTGAAGTCTCACCCCTAATTAGCCTATCAATTGTCTCCACAAGCTGAAAGTCTTCGCGTTGTGTTGTCCATATTGAGTCCACTAGAGTCGGGCGTACTTCGAGAGATGCTTGCAAGCCCGGTACAAAATCGGAGGAGGGCCTAAAGTCAAAGCTGGCTATAAACACTAGGCTTTGCCTTTCAAAAAACAGCGGGCTTAGGGTCAGTTTCTTTCGGCTCAACGCGTCTGCCACTATGTTGCCTTTGCCCGGAGTGTAGGAGATCTCGAAATCATACGAGGCAAGAAACTCCATCCATCTCTGTTGCCTCAAGTTAAGATCTTTCTGCGAGAAAAGATATTTCAATGATTTATGGTCAGTGTAAAGTTCGAACTTCTCACCAAGGAGATAGTGTCGCCAAGACTTGAGTGCAAAGACGATGGCAGCTAACTCAAGATCGTGGGTCGGCTAGTTCTTTTCATGAACTTTCAATTGCCTTCTGCCTTTGTCTCCTTCTTGCCCTTATCCTTTTTGTTCAGCAATGTCATCTGTACCAATCTTTCATACGTAGCTCCCATGGGTATATGGGTCATGGCCAAACTGTGTAATGGCTCATTCAACCCTTTGACAAAACGGAGAGCCTTCTTATGCGGAGTGTTGACTTGGTCCAGCCCGAACCTAGCCAGCTGATCGAACTGATTAACATACTCTTTGACTGTCATATTCCCTTGCTTAAGAAATAAGAAATTTTACAATTGAAGACTCCTTTCCGCTTCTGAGAGAAATTTAGCCTCAAACCTTGCCCTAAAGTCCTCCCATGTTTCCACTGGTCTTTTTGCATTGGTAACTTCCCATCAGTAGGAAGCCTCACCTTTAAGTAGCCATACTGCCAGTTGTACCTTTTGCCTATCTTCTACCTCAAAAATGACGAATGAGTCCTCGGTTTCCTTCAGCCAATTCCTGGCTGCCACGAAGGACTCGGTTCCATGAAAGTCCTTCCCTCCCATAGCTTTGAAATCTTTACATATCTTAGCAAAAGTATTACAACGCGGAGGAGGTGGAGGAAGAGGTGTTGCTGCAGCTAGATGATTTCCTGTAGCTGGGGGAGGAGGAACAGTGGGACCTGGTTGATTGGCCCTTGCCTCTAAGAATCGTCTGAACCAACCAAGTATTGGTACACCCTCTGGCAAGTTAAGTTCTTCGGACATGCTGAAACAAAAAGGATAGATTCAAAACGAAGGATAAAAGATAGTACCTATGGCTTTGAGGGACTATGTCTTTTTAAAATAAAATAAAATTTTATCTTTAAAAATGCTTCTTTAAATTTTCTTTTGAAAATAAATTTTCAAAACTTTTTATCTTATCTGGTAAACCTATGCTCTGATACCAAGTGAAACATCCCACCTCCGTTAGGGTCACTCTCAAAGGGAATGCCCTAATTTTGGTGGAGGTTTATAAGTATAAGTCACAGATACACAAGACAAATATAAATACACATATTTTTGAACAGCGGAAACAACAACAACTTTTATTTCATCAAAAATACGTGTTACACAAACCATGCCATAATTGTCTTACAATATTTCCAAAAACATTACATTTCCATAACTGCCTTGATTTCATAATTTAAAGAAGCATAAAAACATATGTAAACTGCATAAGTCCCCATAGTTGCTATCCAAAGCCATAGTCCAAAACGAAAGAGATCCAAGTAGTACATTCTTTCTCTTCAAGCAGGATGTGAAAACTGGTCAAGCTGCGGTATTCCCTCCCTGTGGACCTGGGGGGGGGCGACGAAAGAAAAGAAGATGAAAGAAAAGTAGAGTCAGACATAAAGCCTGAGTAAGTCTAGGATATTCAGTCTATGAATAAAGGATTGGGCATGATAAGTATAAACTCGAAATGGGAAAACACCATAAACTAAGTTAAGCTATCTAGAGTCGAATATACTTATCGTACCCCATATTAATCTCGGCACCCCTATAAACTAGTTCCCAACAGGCACCCCATAATCAGGGTGAAGTGATCCATTTCTAATGATCGGCTCCTACTCGCATAGTTACACGTGTCTTACGGCCCCCGATGTTGTTGCTACCTATGCTGGTCCCACCATGGGGTGTATCAAGTCCCATGGTGGCGGCCCGACACAATCCTAGAATGCATAGGTATACTACTGGTGCCCAGTGCCTAATTTTTCTGCGCCGGAGTGTGTGCATGCCCGCACCCCGTTAGAACCTACTATGCTGCACCACCGCCGTCGATTTGACCTCTTACAGTCAGCCCAGTAATCGTGCCCCACCTTGCCTAGTTCAGGGTATTCTGATACACCTTGTAGGGTTACTGCTGAAAAGGGTCCCCCTCTACTAGGTTTTCTATTTCTAGCCAACATGCTAAGTTGGTTAAGTGTTCTGTAAACCTAACCCCCAATCAGTCTGTATAGTTTAGCAATTAAATTTGATTAAGTGTAAATTCAAATTTCTTAATCCTATCAATCCTGACTCAGCCTTAATTGTCTTATTAAAGCCTCGACCACTCACATTAGACAGGTATTGTTGTGGCAGCCTGTTGCCGGTTGGGTCCGGGCAGTCTTACGCCACAACTCAGTCTAACCTCGGGTCTTTATTGGGCTCCGTGTTTAACCACCCACATTGGATAGGTATTGTTGTGACTACTCGACAGCCGGGCGGGTCCGGGCAGGTTTACGTCACAACTCAATCCAACCTCGGGTTAAACACATCGTATTTTCTAAGTTTACATATTTTGTCTCTTTTCCTTTTATATGTAAATATTTGCAGCTCATTATTCAAATTCATCTTTATTGGGTAAAAATTATTTATACCCCTTAAATGTTCTCAAGGTCGTTGGCATGTGTCAAACATGCCAACACATATGTTTTTTATTTTTAACCCAGCGTCATTACCCCCGTTTTATACATTCGCTATAACATAACATATGTTGGGCTTAACATTTAAGCCCAACTTAGCCACATGAAAAAGGGAAGGCTTAGAACATGGTGTTTATATTTCTTAAGTAACATCAAAAGGGGACTGTGAACGCATGAACTTGAAACAAAGCGAACTAATTAACATAAATTAGGCACTTGTGAACTTGCATTGTAATAGCATATAATCATGACATAAAACATACCTAAACATGAATCATGGTTTTTAATCTATTCATGTAATCTTGCATTTAAAATGTAAATCTAACTAAATTATGTGTCGCATATATTATCATATGATTTTGATAACAACATAGGCCTAAAACATATTTTGTTTGGGCATAAAGTTAAACATAAACTAGCCATGTTCATAAAGTCAACAAAAGTTCACAAAGATGCTTACTTTTGTCACTAATACAAAAGTATGGTTTTACACTTGAATCATGATGCCAATTCCAACATAAATTCATATGAATCATAATACCCAAATCGATCCAACTACGCTAAAAATGATCATAAAAATATACATCATGTTGGCCTAATAGTGAATCACAGACTTGCATGAATCTCAACTTCGTTGTAATAAACTACCACAAACGTATAGTCGTTAACTTTCAAAATGAATCATATACTTGCAAATATCCAATAGGTGTTGTAATAAACTACCACAAACATATAGTCATTAACTTCCAACATGAGTCATATACTTGCAAATATCCAATAGGTCTAACATCATTATACCACAACATCCCAAATCTATTCACAATTAGAATCATAGCAACATACGATTATGAATTATCATCACCACAAATTAAGTACAATTCCATTTCTCATTTTACACAAATCAAAACACAATTATTCATTCACATCGGAATAGCACTCTACTTACAACGTATGACGAATCTTCAATTCAGGTTTCTGAATTCTGAATTTGGAGATGCTATCCTTTGTTGTAGGCGTTGTTTTGATTTAGTTGTCGTTGCTTTAAGCTTTTGAAATGTCTCCTAATCGCCTCTCAATTTTGACGGCTACTTCTAGTCTTTCCTCACCAGCATGACGGTCTCATTCTCATTTTTATTTGTATGAATTAGGTGGAGTCTTAGGTCCTTTTTATAGAGTTTGTGAATTGATTAGAACCGTCGATGGAGCTTGGATTAATAATAGCCGTTCGATCGGAAGAAAGACCAATCAGGAGCTGACACCTAGCCCTAGTGACAAGCCAAAGCACAGAAA
Organism: Allium sativum; assembly: GCA_030737875.1. Classification (NCBI taxonomy): domain Eukaryota; kingdom Viridiplantae; phylum Streptophyta; class Magnoliopsida; order Asparagales; family Amaryllidaceae; genus Allium; species Allium sativum. Next base: position 777,145,081 of record CM060919.1, on the reverse strand, counting down.
TTCGGCCAAGCACAGACCTGGCCAGCCAGGAGGGGCTGGGTTCGACCTGGCTCAAGGGCCAGGTCGACTACCCAGTCGACCCCCAGGACGACTATGTAGTCGACCTGGGTGCCCCAGGTCGACTACCCAGTCGACCTGGGTGCTTTGGACAGGAAAATTCCCGGTCAGCCCAACCTGGGTCCGATTTTTTTGAAATTTGAATTTGTTCTGGGCTGTTTCTGTCTGTTTGAATTTTAAACTGAATTCTGAAACTTCCGGAGGTCATATCTTCCCTCATACGGAGTCCATTTTATGCAAACTCGGACCCTATCTCAAGCAGAATTCCGAGATGAACACAATGGCGTATCCCGTTTCCCTTAATTCTTTGATTTGAAATTAATTATACTTCAATTTGTGAATTACACTGTTATAGAATACACGGGGTGTTACACAACAACTGTCGCCCCTAGCTAAATACCCCTATTCTGAACACAATGGAATAGGTTTCGTCAGCCCATTCGATTGTTACAGTTAGTTATTCTTCAAATCAAAGTATAAAACATTCAAATTCTCATTTGAACGTACATTTTAATTTGCCGGAGCCACATACTGATCCTAAAAATTCCCGAAAAATTTATCTAGCTATGTTGGGACAATACGGTCCCAACAAAACTGATTTCGTTGAATTCTTAGACCGTTTGAAAAATGATCATTTTTTGGTCGACCCGATTTGACTGAAATCAACCAAACACATTTTCCTTTGCTACGCTCACATATTGATTTCAAAAATTATGGAATTTTAAACCTAGCAATATATTGACATCTTAGATCCAACCAAAGTGGTTTCGTCGAATTCTGAAGTCGTTTGCAAAATCACTATTTTCAAGGGCTTTATTTATATTTAAAAATGGAATTTTTAAATTCTGACCAAATTTCTGACCAAATTATTCAAAATAAAAATTTTAAATTGGTTCTGATTTTCCAGGTTGTTATATTTACTTTGGATGCCACATTGTCAGATCCACCAGAAAAATCAGTAAATTAACGTCCACAAAAACATTCTGATTGGGAGCGACCCAACTATGGTACGTTTGAAGAAATCAACGTACGTGGTCCCTTTGGAAATTCTATGTCAGACACTCATCCATGCAAGTTGTCCTGGGATTGGACAAACCGAAAGTACCCTCCTATCACATCATAGGTATCACCCTATAGATCAGTAGCGAGTACTCTTTGCAATCCATAGATTCCAACCACGACAGAATCACAGTGTATCTCGGGCCGCTAGGCCAGAGATTTTAAGTAATCCTTCCATTTTATGAAGATCCACGGTCTTCAATTTCCCCGTCTTGACCCGCATATAATATCTTCAACTATTTACGTATTTGTTGGTCGAAATGGTTTTCGAACATAAATTCGATCCCGGTCTTTCCGTATCAACAATCGTATTGGTCAGGTTTATAGTTTGTGATTTAACTTTCAAATAATAATCGTGTGAATATAATGAGTTCATTGGTTCAGTACTCAACATCATTTGGCCCTTTTAATTAAAAATAATTAACAAATGGTTAATTTAAAACTTCTCAAACTTTCCATATTTTTAAACATTCAAATCTCATTTCAATATATTAATCTCCCAAAACCCATTAATTCTAATATTTAGAAAATATTAAATAACAATATTCAGTTTCTATTTTATTATTTTTCAAAAGAATTATCACAACATCATTTCATTATTTATCATCGATTCAACTTGTCACTAAAACAATCGTTCCGACCTTTCCTTTGGTTTCCTTATTTGAACACTATACTCGTCAATTATCTTTTTAGAGTAACCCGTTCTAAATCTTATATTCTTACTTTGAAAACATCGTTATATCTTCACAAATCTCCTTTACTTCCTTTTCTATGGAAATACCATTCCATATTCTCAAGCCCATTTTAATTTCCTTTTATTTTGGAATCTAATATATATATTTCCAAATTCTTCAACTAACGTTACATTATTATTCTTCAAAATAAATTTCTTCTAACATCTTCACCACTACAACTAATATCATATCTCGATAATCCTGAAGTCATTCAAGTTAGTATATTTTAAATTACCTCTCAGACTTTGATCAACAACGTTCTTATCTTAAGGTAGATATCAGTTGTAATACCAAAATCGATCTTCATTCCCAATATCAAACCAAATCCCATTTTAGTTATAACTGATGAAAACTCATCTCTTATTTAATATAGCAAATTTAAAATGCATCTCATACTTCCAGAATTACGTAACGTTAATTTAATCTTAACGTTTTAGCCTCACACTCCTTTTATAACATTGTTTACAAAACTCGGGTTTAATATAAAACCTCTTTTTATCCCGCTTTTCTTTCCTTAATTCAAACACTTACTTTAGGCTATCGTCTTGGCTAAAAATCTCTTTTATAACTTAGTTATAAAACTCAGTTTTAATATAAAACTTTTCATCAACACCTTTCAAAAATCCAATTATGTTCCAATATCTACTTTGATTACTTACCTTAAAGAATCCTTTTTGCGAATTGACCACTTAAATTATTATTGATTAAAAATAACGATTTACATCATCATGAACTATTAAAGAAATAGTTAACTTCTTATTTAACTTAATTAAACAGTAATTTCTTTTAAAATCTTATTAAAATTAAAATAAATATTTGTTAAACTATTTTATTTGATTAATTAACAATAAACTAATCAAATAACTTATTCCAATTAGATTAGTTAACGTCATCAGTTCAAACCATGATTATCTCGTTGATCAACTCTAATTTGCATTTACTTTAAATTAATTAATAATATAATTAATTTAAATAATTCCATTTTATTGTCTCTATAAAATAATTAATCCAACTCTTAACCGTTACATTAATCTCTGCTTGTCTGTTCACAAATCTTATTATATACGAATTTGCTTTACAAAAATCATTTAATAACTTCTTAAGAACTTAAACAATAAATAATACATATTAATTTCCTTTATTTAAAACCTTTATTCCAATATATCGATTTCAAATCCATCTTTGGTTGTAAAATATAATTTATAATTTCATTACCATCGATTCACCAGGCGGTAAACCAATATTTAAAAAACGATATATTTTTAGGCCAACTGCTACCAATTACTCAACCAATATTGTCTATTGGTTAAAACATAACAACCGTTGGATTTAGATTCAGCAATCAATGATCCAATCCATCATCCAATCATATGGGTTAAATAGTTCATGTAATTGTAATATGAAAATAAATAATAAATTTGGGGAATCCAGTTGGATCCCTCCAACATGTTTTTCCCTGCATCCAAATATCAGTTATTTCAATAAACAGATATGATATTCGACAATCAAACAATTAAAACCATCCAAACATCCATCAATAAATTTAACATGTTTATATTATTATAAACGCGACCAATAAGGTAAGTTACCTCCATCGGTTACAACCGTTAAAAATAACGATTGATTAAAATTAAATTGAACGAACATTTAATTTAATTTGTTCAGTCAGCGCATATATATTTGGCATCCATCAAACTATTAACAACCATAGCACACAAATATTTAAACCCGACTTATATAAAATATAAATGGGGTAAACTAAGTGAGTTGAACTCACCTGATTTTCCAATTGTTGTCAGAACGGTTTGTTTTACTAGCTTCCAGTTGCATTCAATTTCGTCCGTCCAAATCGCGCCCATTGAAATGGTTCCAGCGGTCCTCGTTTTGTTCAATTCCACCACTGTATGACAACGTTAGAAATTTTAAACGTTATTAACTATTTAACTTAATCTTATTTAAATATTGGCCTGCATAGTTATACCGCTAAGACCTATTTAGTCCGTTAAACTTAATCACATACGTTGAAAGAAATTTGGGCACATACGAATTCTACTGCCACGTTAATATATAGACTAACTTAGGCACAAAACAAATATGTGTTAGGCACTTGGAGGCATACCCAGGCGCGTTAAAAGAGGCTACGTCATTTCTTAAATATACACATAATCAGTCATGTTATATTTTAACAGGGTACTCAATAAAATGAATTTGGCACATTATAAAATTATAATACGGTATGTTTAAGCATGAAAGTAGGTCACTTAAATAACTGAGTACCAAGTTTGGGCCATGTCAAAATAATTGTGGTATTAACTAGGACTAGGATTAGGCAAAAAGTCACGTTACTATTTACTTTAGTCCTTACGTTCTTTATATTTTAAATCATTTTTTTAGTCATACTAACATTTAGTCGGGAATAATTTAGAAAGTTACTGTACGTCTCCTTCTTACTTTCTATTTTCGAGACTGCATGTTTCACACTTCATGCCACCTTCGTCCCTCCTATTCGTGCCACCTGGACATGCATCGTTACACCTCCTCTGGCCGCCGAGTCACCACTACACTTCAGTCTACCACCGATTCCATCTTCATGCTCCCAGTCCTTCCACGAGACCAACTTCTCCATGCCGGACTATCCATCGTCCCATGTACGCCACCTTCTCTCAGCTATTACACGCACCCAGCGCCTTTATTGCTGGACTTCATCGGTCCTGCATCTTGCTGCTCGTGTATCAGCTAACCAACATACACTTCCACTTCACAAACCATGCAACATCAACTCACCTCACCTACTATGTCCGTTCCCCCTTCACACGAACTCATTTCCACTGCAAAAATGGTGATGCACCACCATAAAAATGCCATGCCAAAACGGAACTAAGATCCACTACTGCATGCTTTCCTATACAGCTCCGAATCTACACAGTCGCCATTCTTGAACCCAATCGATGTCGTTGGGAACATGCGAACAGAAGAAAAGAGGTTTGTCCCTCCCAGTTTGCACAACGTTGACACCTATTTTTATTTTTATCCATTCGTCTGAGTTTATTTCTTGTATATAGTTTGCGGTTGAAGTTTAACGGTGGTGTATATTTTAGCCATTTACTTGCGGCAAGCGTGCTGAAGGAAGAAACAGACGTTGTTCATATTTATAATGAAAGGGTACTTGGCACCCACGTATTAGGATAGTAGACATGCAGTGTGTAGGCTAGGTTCTATGATTGATGGAGAAGACATGATTGTGAAAATACACACTGGTGAAGTGAAGCTAGCATGTGCAAGCTTCGGTATAGAGACTGGAGCGAAAGAAATAGAGTAGGCGTTGATTTTTGAAATAGAGTAGCTGTACGGTTCTTAGATTAGCTGTGAATTTTATTTTGTTTTCATGTGCCTGATTGTTTGCATTGTCCGGAATACATAGATTTAAGTATGGAAATAGGTTTACCATGTAACTTGGAGATGAAGGGGCATTTACAAATGTTGTTTACTGATAGCTGATTATATTGTCTCCTTTCAAATTCTCAGAGAAAAATATATACAATTTCATGTGTATGTTGCTTTAGTTCAATTCAGTATTTTGAAATGGCTAATCTAAACAGGATTCAGTATGTTGAGATGGAAAATCCAAATAGGGTAAGTGCGGTGTGTGTGAACTGTTTAATTTGCTTAGGCGTTATGTTTGTATTTTATTACGGTTTTAAAATTTACCACTAACCGTTTGTTTTTGGGTAACCGTAAAATATGCATATCATCACTCACAGATTCCAAATGAAGTGAACATGGACCCACCACTACGTCTTAACATTCCGGTCCAAAAGAAATTAATTTCATTGAAAATGGATTCTTTTTGCATAATGTCGCTATTTTGAATTATCGGTTCACCTCTAAATTTCACTCACCGATAAAACAACTCCAAATGTCTCCAAACTGAAAATCCAGTAATAATTAGTTATACGTATTCTAATACAACTTGTTTCGTCGAAAACATAGACTATTTGAAAAAACATTTCTAACGCCTATATAATATCGAACTTCTCATATGCGAAGCAAGTGCCTCGTCATAAGGTAAGAAACGCATTGATTTGGACGTTCTATTTAATTTCATTGTCAATTATCATTGAGCGTTGTATATTCGTACTGATATACATAAAATTTCAAATCGTAAATTACGAAATACCGCTACGTTTATGAGTTCGAATTATAATTATATATAAATTTAACATTCAAACTTCGTTATATAAATTAATTATATATTATAAATCTATTAAAAATTCCAAATCGATATTTAAATTAATAAAATATATTAAATATCCGACTACCAAAAATACGGGACGTTACATGGTTTTAGTTGAGAACGAAGAGTTAATGAAAATTAAATGGCCGACTTTTCTTTTTATTTACGTTGTGTTAATTTTCTAGGGTTCTAATCTTGCCAGTTGACAAGTTTGCCCCTAAGTTTATATTAACTCACCTGAGCCCATTTTCATAACACTTAACCAATTTTTATAACACTTGAACAAAATTTCAAGTCAATCACAATACACAAACTAACATGTGTATTTATTCACAAGGTTAAACATGTACAATTTATATATACATATATATATACACACACATAATTATATATATATACTCATTCTATACACACAAATCATGTATTTATTAATTTATTTTCCCTAAACATATATATAGATTAAGTTGGAATCAATATAATTTTAGGGTCACTAAATATTGGGTTCTTACATTCACCCCTCCTTTTTGAAATTGTGTCCCACAATTTATTCATACTTATATCAAGTATGTATTATAACAAATTTAACATCAAAACTTAATCAAATAGTGTGTTAAGTATCCATACAGCATTCAAACATGCAAACTACTTACAACTGCAACATTCAAAATGGTTCAAACATCTAATACTTGCAGATTTTTTTTGGTCTTTTGGTAACTAGGGTTTTATTTATTAATGTATTCTAGAGTCAGTTTCTCTTATTTCAGAGAATAAATCCCCAAGATTCTCAATATTTCATAAGCTATATTGTCTGCTTATTATTGTACTGAACTCCTTTTTGGATCCTCATATGATCATGAGATCGGCACATCAAATTCATTGCACCCATGTCATTTTTCAAGTGAGAAGCATAAGCAGGTAACCTCAATTCCCACTGCCTAATACTCTACTATAATTATTGACTTTCATTTATACACTAATAAATATACCCCAGACATGAAATATTATATACATATATCCTTTCGTGTATATGACAAAGCATAACAATGTCACTTCTAAAACAAGCTTAAATCAGGGTGAAGATCATCCTATTTATCCTAATCATTACTTTTGGTGTTCTTTGTTGCTGCAAAACAAGGATAAAGAGTTTCTACTTATTTTCAGGTATGAGACATAAGCTGGAAACCTACTTTCCTACTGCCTGGCACCTTACTTCTTTATCATCCTTATACTTTACAACAAAAAACACATAGAAATTCTTAAAAATATCATAACACAAGTATGATCAGAGTTATATACAGTTTATAGAATATAAGCATGGTCTCTATGGGATGTGATTTACCATAAATCAAATATAATTATGCCCATATATTATTAGTTCAATTTAGAAAAACATCTAACAAATTGAACATTTCATTTCTGTGTTAATAGCGCAGCAACCAACTAGAGGCTTTAGCACTAATTTTTTTTAGCAAACAGGTGCATAAAAATCATTTACTTAGTGATAATAATTTATCACAAATTTATCATTCATTTATAAGCATACCCACAACAGTTTCTTATTTATAGTAAACATAGAGTAAATAGATTTTTACTATTTACTTATCTATACTGGATATACTGGTACATATCAAATCAGTTATATCAATCACCCATTGTCATTTACGGTTCTTTTTTTTCAGAATTAATATAATCACATATTAATTACTCACTATTTGCAATAGAGTACACATACACACATGCACGCATGATTCAAGCTAAAGTATCAACTAGAAATTACCCCATCCATAACTCCCCTATACTCCTAGACTATCATTCTTGGGTGTTACTAATTTTTAAATCTATTAGGTCCAATGCTATATTCATTAGTCCACTGGTGCACACTGCTTAGGATCTCCATCACTGTCCCTAGACTCAAAGACCTTTAGGGCTGAAAACAAGCCATATGCAGGCTCACACCACCCTTCTGTTGCGAGCCAACCAAATATGCAGCATCCACTTACCACATACCAAACTTGATATAGGTGACCTTAACCGTAGTTTACTACTAAGTTTTTCTTACTTCTTTTTCCCTATTTAAATTATTCTTCCCTCCCAAGTATCAATTTATTCAAAACAATAGGGTAAATCTGACAGAAAACCACATTCATTCATACCAAAAAAATTCAATCATTCATATCAAGTATTTAAATCATAAAGCAGATTAATACTCACATATCCTACCCTCCGAACATTCTCTAATGTACTCCAGTAGGCCAATTTCTTTCATAAATTTATTTATAGATTCATCTATATTTTTCATTTCTAACCAGGTTATATTATACTTGACTCAATAGTGCATACTATCAAGAACCCCCTTCTGTTTCTAGACACTCAGGTTTCTGGACTTAAACAAGTCGTGTACAAGCTTACATTGTAAACCATGCCAAGCTGCTCAAGATAATCTTCCTAACCTTATCTGTCCTTAGTTTAACACCAAGTATTTCCCTTGCTTTTTCCCTATTTGACCCATTCACAACCCCTGAGTACCCACTGCCCTCAGAAATGAATCAAATATATCTAGTAATATCAGCCATACATTTGTATTAGTCATGGCAACCATTACATACAACCACCATTTTTCAACATATGTAAAATGTCAAATTATTTTCGAATTGTAGCACCCGACTAGCTTACTAACATTCAGTCAATTCAATGTACCATCTACATTACACTTGTAATGGCCTGGAAAAATTCGATGCTCGAATTTTCAACAATAATACATAATCCTGTATCACTTGCCAAAAATCCAAGTATCGAACCCCGACTGTTAATAGAAAGAAGTTATAGGGTGAGAAGAAGAAAGAAAGAAATGTTAGAATAGAAGAAAGAAGAAGAACACATCAGACTCTCACAACGGAACGAATAAATATAATACCAAATCTCTTTGTAAAAGAAACTGTATATATACATACCAATCATCAGAGTGCATCATATATCAGACACAGCGGAAATAACTTTGAATAACTAATGGTGAAGTCTCCTGTTTCCAGCTCCTGAAACTCCAAGCGAAACCTAACCTGTAAATAAACTCGGCCTGACCCGAGCACATTTGAAGCAAAGAAAAATTCACCGGGTCAGTCTGGAATACTTTCAGTGATAAATTCACAGCACAAACAACTTGTCTAACTTTGGAAATCTTTTTGAAATAAAAGGATAATAGTAAGAGCAGTCCACACATAAACATGGACGGTTTTTACCTTACTATAACCCAAACCATTTTTGAAATCAATATCTTTTCTGATATTATAATAGTGTCTATCAACCCACAAATAAATAATAATCTAGCAGAAAGCTTGCACTTATGCTCTACATATATAGTACACAATCAAAAACTGCGGGCGCTTATTGGAAATTGGATTCCAACTATGACAAGGTATCGGATCACCTGCCGATAGTGTATCTCTAGAAGCGAATACACTGGGTTCAACAAGAACGTCTTGCAACCCAGCCCACACATGACCGACCACACATTTCGCTTGAGTGTATCGAATGTATATCACCAACGGTTGGGATCAGCAACCGTTTCCCGAAAAGGGACAGCATCGATAGATTAAAGAAGTAAAATGAATTTCTTTAGATAGGTGATTATACACCCTAATGGGAGCGACCCCCATAGCTGTGCTTCCTGCCTTATTTTTGTCATTCCCCGGTTGATGAGGCTTGAGGCTAGGATTTTCTTCCTTTTTAGATCAGCACACCACTTTGAATGCCACATCGTCAGATCCATCAAATCACTGATTGACGTCCTCAAAAATACACTGGGCACGTTTGAAGCAATCAACGTACGTGACCATTTGGAAATACTCTGTCAGACACTCGTCCATACAAATCATCCAGGAACAGGATGAACTGAAGGCACCCTCCTACCACATCTTATATAGGAATCACCCCAAGGATCAGTAGCGAGACGTCCTTGCAATCCGTAGATTTTAACCATGATAGAACCCCAGTATATCTCTACATCGACTCAGAGGTCCTTAGTGGTCCTTCTATTTGTCAAGATCTATGGTCTTCAATGCTCCAACTTTATCGCTTGCACGTTAGTCGTGATCGCACAGTTGATTCGAAGTGGGTTTGGGTCTAGTTCCAATCCTGGCCTCTTCGAAACAACACGTCAAAAGGTCAATAGAATAATTTATTTGATAGTCGGTTGTTTAGCTATCAAATCATAACAATACTGCTAAGTACATTGGCAGCTCAGGTCATTTATATTAAAATACTTCATTAAACCACTTCATCGATTCATATAAATGGTTTCATAAATTACATCGCAATAAAACTCTTCTGGTTCATTACTTTGAAAACATTCATCAATACTTTCTTTTGAATAACGTATTTATCACTTTACTTTTATTTCCTTTATTCAGACGTATTCTTACATTTCATACAAACACCTTTTATTTCTCTTTATTCTGAAAACATCGTTTCTATTGTCAAACCTTTTTTTACATTTCTTATCTTTGCACGTATCACTATAGTTCCATAAAACCGCTTTCCATTTCTCTTAACATTGGTAATATCGATATGTGTATATATATATATATACTTAATCAAAAATATAAGTTTCCTTACTAATTTTATATGGTTATAATATCGTTAAGTGACGTATTTCTTATAATATAACCTTATATGAACTTATTAACTTTAAGAATAATCGCGCTACTGGAAATCATAATTATATTTCCAATAAAATTCCATTTCAAAATCATTATCACTCTTTATTTCATGTCTTTCATGAAGAACTAAAATTTATCTACTTATTTCTTCCAATAAACGCACTTACCAAAAACATACTATTTCATTACTTCGGAAATAGTGCTACATATTTAATCACATTATATAAGTATAATCATATTTCGCTTTTAGCCCAGGAAGTGTCAAAAAAACTTTGCTTATTTAAAACACGATGGTTTTGTTATATTACTAAGCCCTTACAAATTAGTATTTCCATATTTTTCCTCAATAGATTATTTCCATCATTCCCTACCATTACAAACCGATATCATCTTTTGATAATAGTGAGGCCGCTCAAGTTGGGGTATTTTAATTACAGCTCAGACCTTGATTGACAACATTCTTATCGCAAGACAATAAAATTTTGCAACTCGAAAACCTCCTATACCATTCCCATTTCCATTTACTATAGTTTTAACAACCATTTCCTTTTATTTGAAACCCCACTTTTCACGTTAATTCCCATTCCTTAATTAAGTAAACTTCCTCGAAACAAAACTTATTTACCATGAGTTTCCAATATGGTTTATAACCTTACTCCGTTCATTGGTAATCCCCTTGTACTTCTTTACAAATTAAGTAAATATTTACCAACCCCTTTTTAGTCTTATTTTAACCAAACTTACCTTACTTAATTAAGTAAACTCTTATTGGAACTCTCGCACTAACTTATGAGTCACTTTTACTAACTTTGTTTGTAAAAACGAGTTATAACCTTCTTATAAAACTCTAACTAAATCTTATTCAAACTTATTTCCATTTGATCACTTTTTAATTTAATTTACCATTAAAAATTAATCGTTTTAATTATCATTACTTAATAATAATTTACTTCAACATTAACCACTTAATCAATATCATCGATTGACTGAAAATCACAACATGGTTAACATATTTTCAATCTGAACAGGTTTGATATCATTTTGGGGTAACAACTCATATATACAAACCATAAATAATACACAAATATTGAGGAATCTGGATTGATTTCTCCGACCTGTTCTTCCCTGCATCACATATCACAATAGTATTGGATAATAACATACGAAATGATTTCATTAATATAACGCATTAAAATGACGAATAAATAGCGTCAACCAATCAAACAATAACAAACAATAGCAACCATAGCATCCAATCAACCAATATAAATGAAAATTTAAATTTATATGGATTTATCGCATCATAGCAGTCCAGAAAAGTGTGAGAATTAACTCACCAGTTTTTTTTCAGTCGATGGTTTCAGCGCCATTTTCGTATAATTTTATACTATGTTTAAAATTACACAGAATTCCAACTGCTCCCATTTCTGACCGGAGTAGTGCGTATGCGTAGCCTCCATCACCACGATCCCAACGGATCCAGTTTCACTGAATTTCGTTAACGTATGAATTAGATATCTCTATTTCAAATTCATATGAACTTAACGATAATTAATTAACTAAATTATTTATTAATAAAAATCTTAATTACCTAATTACCGTCATTAACTAGATTTAATCCAGGTCTGCAAAGAAGACTCGTTTTCCCTGAACCCGACCTCTCGACCCCGATTACTTCTTCTTGTTGTTCTGAAACCCGACATCTAAAACAAAACAAGGCCTATGTTTTCACTTGAATTTAAACCAATATTTATACTAATTATATTTAATTTAAACTCTAATCTTCTAATTATCGGTTTACTGTTGACAACATCATCACACGGTTTGTTGTTCTGGCCTTGGTCTGCCCCTATTTTTCATGCACGAAGATTATTAGGTTTAAAAACCCTTAATTGTACTTAACTAAAACTAATAATAATACCTTAATCCCCATCATTTACACCATCTAATCCAATTCAGCAACTGGGAATGCGTCTTCCCCATTTTGAAACCTCAGACCCGATTCTTCCCAAAACATTGACACCTCCCCCCCATCGTAAAACCCATCACCGTTCCTATGCCAATTCCGCCGCCAACGATGGACCTGGGACCACAACGTCACCTCCACTTGAACTGCCTCTCCGTCCAGCAACTCCGCCCCCAGTAACGCCTCCCCTGATGGCTCCGACCACCAGGAAACCCTGCGGGCGTTGAACCTTAGCTTGACCGTAGGAAATGGACTACAGAACAAAAATGATCAAATGGAAAATGAGGACATAGCGCTTCCACTTGTATAGGCTGAACGAGTGGGATGGAGTTTATTTATTTTTAAATATATCTGTCATATTAGAGTTGATTGAATTTGGGTTTTTCTTCCTTCAAATGAGTACCAGGAATTATAGACAACATCAACTATTTATATCAGAAGAAATTGGCGGCCACGGTGGGAGAATTGTCACTTTCAACTGGGTTCCCAATGACAGACAAGGAATAGACAGTATATTATACTGTATTAGATATTATTCGCTACTGCTTGGTATAGGGAAGGGTTCATTTAAGCTTGTTATAGAATGGAGAAAAAGGATGCCAACACCGTGTATATACACATGTTTGAGTTGGAGAGATAGGATGTTGCTTAGCAATGTAAAAAGAACAAAACAAACCAGCTGAAAAGCTGGACTTTCGTACACCGAAAATTCCTACCAGAGATATTAGTGTCTGTGGCACGGCTAAGATTGGTGCAGAGGTTTTAATGCTTGCATGTGCAGAGATTATGTTGGATATATATATACAGACGAGGACGTACTGCATCATATTTAAATAAATTATGTTGGAATAAATCAAGTGGACTTGTTATTAAAGCATGGACTCTGATCGCATATCTTAGCCGAGATTTTTGACTTACCAAAGATATGAAAATATTTTCCTAAGATTCGATAAGAAATTGGTTAGATTTCGCATGATTTGGTCAAGAATAATGTGTCCCTGTCAGTCGGAAAAATTGAACCAATGTTCAGTGGAAATATTTTTTTTTTCCAAATATTTGTACAGCCGCTTTGAGGATATGCTTGTTTGCGAGATTTTGAGTTAGGAGAAGATTCGCTAAGAATTTTTTATATTTGAAAATGACATATAGAAATTTTGGAAATGACATACAGAAAGTGACGCATATTTTATAAAATATCTTGCAGTTCCAAACTCTAATCAAGAAGCCATGACCGACAATTTTAGGCCTTAACCATATTTTAAACACATTGAAACAAGTTTTGAGATTTAATTCAAATGTATACAAAAGATATAAATTTATTGAAACAATTTTATTTTATTAAGCAAACATCACGATTTATAATGAATTCCATAGCGACTATTTTAAAATTTGATTTGGACTTAAAACAAAATCTACAACACGAAACTCGATTTTTCTTTTCCATTAGAAAAATATTATCCAATAGATCCGGACGTTTCTTGTTTCGAAGAAATCTGACTTATATTGGATCCTGTACGGCCGTTTAAAGTTTAAAACTCCATTTTACGAACTACCGCCCTGCTGCAGCTCGTTTTATAATTAAATTATAAATTAAACGTTCAACCGTCTTTAAATAAACGAATCGTTAATATATTTTCAATATAGACAATATTAAACTCTTTTGTGTTGCCAATTCACATTACACTACAAATTCAACATTTTCCAAATATTTTTAAATTAAAACATTATTATACTATTCATATTAATTAAATAAAATATTCAAACTTATTAATGTTCAAGTTATTTAAATTCAAATCAACATTTTAAAATATTAAAATAAATTTAAATAATTGGCCTAAAAAATACGGGACGTTACATTCCTTCCCCCTTAAAAGAATTTCGTCCCCGAAATTGCTAAGGTAGAAAGAATGCTACTATAACAACCCGGAAATTCTGAGCCAATTTAAAAATTTTATTTTGGCGATTTTAATGAATTTTGGATATTTAAAATGAATTATTTTAAATAATAATGACTAAAAATTTATTTTCGACGAAGTTAAAACGAATAATTTTATTTTAATTATATAACGATCCTGAAATGGCGCGGTAGTTCGAAAATTCGATTTCGAATTTCAAATGATTGTACAGGATTCAAAATAAATCGGATTTCAGCAAAACAAGAAATATTTGAATCTGTTTAATTGTATCTTTCTAACAAATGTAAGAAACTGAGATTTCACTTTATTGAGTGTAAGTTACATCAAGTTTAAAATTCAGAAAAGTCGTTGTGGAATTTATATATATTTTAATATATATATATAAAACCCTTAAAAATGGAAATTTTGCAAACGACCTTCGTTTTTGACGAAACCACTTTTGTTGGATCCGGAATGTCAAATTATTGTTAGATTCCAATTGGCTTAATTTTCTGGATCTATACGTGAGCGTGGCGAAGGAAAACGTGTTTTAACAGTTTTAGTCAATTTCGATCGACCAGAAAATGGCCATTTTTCAAACAGTCTTCAAATTTGACGAAATTAGATTTGTTAGAACCGTATCGTAAATACGAAGCTAGAAATAATTTTTCTGGAATTTTTAAAGTTAATATGTGGCCCTGGTAAAATGAAATGTGCGTTCAAATTCAATATACATTGATTTATATTTTAATTTGAAAGGAAACTGATCAAAACAAGTGAATTGGGTTACAAAACATGTTCCATTGTGTTCAGAATGGGGTAACCAGTTAAGAGCGATAGTCATTGGGTCTCATTTAGAGGTCGAATAAAAAGTCAACTTTTAGGAATTAAAAATAATATAAAATTAATATATAACCCCTCCCCTCTCTCACTTTCTCTCTCCACCCCTCAAAAGAAAAACCCGACACACCTTCTTCAAATCGCATCAGCGATTTCTGATACCCAAGCCGCCGGAGGCGCCACCGCTGCTTGCGCACCACCGCTCCACCCTCCCTGGCCCTCTTCGATCCTCCTCCTCCCTCCTTTCCTCTCTCTTCTCTCTTTCCATCTCAATACCCGAACCCCTACCCAAAACAGCCGCTGCCACTTCCAGTAGCACCACTGCTGGTCACCTGACCGCGCCCCCGACCCCCAACCCCCAATAGGTCACGCCGCACCCCCCTCTCTCTGACAGGCCCACCTCCGATGATTGGATCACTGAAACCCCCTCCTTCAAATAAAAATGTGAGCTTTTTAATTTATTTACTTTTCTATTTTTATTATTATGATAATTAGAGTAGATTTTCATATATGTATCACATTGGATTAAATATCGAAAGGAGAATTTTTAAACCATAAAGATTTGATTTTTTTAAATATAAAGTTAAAGAGATAAAAATTCGATTTATATTTATATATATGAAGTGAAGATAAAAATACGATTTTTATATAGTAGAGATAATAAAAATACGATTTTTATGTAGTAGAGATAATAAAAATACAATTTTTATATAGTAAAGATAATAAAAATATGATTTTTATATAGTAGAGATTATAAAAATATGATTTTTATAAGATAGAAAATATAAAGATACGATTTTTATATATGTTACAAAATAAAAATCTTATTATATATATATAGAGAGATAATGTGATTTTTACTATTTACAACGTGGAAAAGATTACATTGGAATGGACTGAAATCAAATCACAATCTGAACCGTTCAGAAAGATAGAATGATGGAGTGGAACTCCAAGGTGAGAACTTCTCACCTTAATTCTTGTTTTCTAGTTAAAAATATATACTAGGATGCAGACGGTGCTTAGCAGCACCCGACACCCGTTGTCCACAGACCATGGACGACTTGCTTGATTTTGTTGTGTGATGGAAATTGATTGTGATGTGGAATGAATGGAAATATATTCATGTGCTGAAATAAATTATTTATCGTTAAAAATATAAATTTAACGTGAATGTGAATAAATAAATATTCATTTACAAATCAAATGATTTGTTTATGTACTCCTATTTGAAGGATATTGATTGGGACGATAAATTTTACACATCGCCCAACTGCACAAATAATATTCAGTGTTTGTTGATTTGAAACCCCACATGGGTGTTGGGATGATATTTGGCGTACACTAATCCCAATTATTTAGTTGTATGTCAATCGATAGGTTGACAGGCAGTAGTGTGGTGCACCTTGGATGATGGTTGATTATTTATCGTTGCTATTATATACATGTGTTGTATAGAATCCATATAAGTAAAATTATATGGTATTTGATTGGGCCCCATTCCAATTTGGAAGATAAAGAATATTTTGAATTAATATTCAGAAAAGGAATAAATATTCATGTGTTGAATAAAAATAAATATTCATGTGTTGAGTAAGAAAACATTCATGTGTTGAATAAGAAAATATTCATGTGTTGAATAAAATAAATATTCATATGTTGAATAGAATAAACATTCATGTGTTGAATAAAAGCCATGTAGATTAGATATGCGCCATTTTGACGCGATCGATATTTATATCGATTTCATTCATTTTTATAATGAATATAAAAAAGGAAGTGATTTCAAAATCTAATGTTTTGAAAATATTATCATTTATATGTTAATGATATGGAATATTCAATTTTGATTTGAAATTGAATATGAAGTTGAAACCGTTTTGAAAACGAATTTAAAACGATTTGTAATACATGTTTTGAAAGGAAATCAATGAAATATATATAATATATATATTATATACATTTAATGGCCTGAATAGAACGCGCCATGCTGCGGCAGTTCGCGAATTTTGACCATTGACTACGAATTGAAGTTACGGGAGATCCGACCGTCGGATTCTCCTGAAACCAGAACCGTTGGGTTCGTATCGAAAAGAGTTTTCCAACGAATATTAGAACTTTGAAATCTAATGGTTGGATTTGGAATTATGTCCAAACCAAATTTGGAAAAGTTCGCTGTAAGTGCAGTTCGATGACCGTTTATGGAAATCGACTGTACGGGCCTTAATAAAATTATTAAAAATATCTATAATTTGTGTAAAATCATAGTATATGAACCGGAAAGAGCTGGGATGAAAATTTCCACATTTGTAAGGATAAAAATATATTTTTATCGAAATGAGCTAGTTTATAACTAGAATGATAATCCATTATTTTTAAATAAATAAAATGGATTGAGAATGGGTTTTAATATAATCAGAATTTCCAATATGTGAATTGGAAGGGATTTGAATCGAAATCATCTTCGGAATAGTTCGATGTTGGATTTCGTGATTATACAGATATTGTTATGGGAATTTGAAAGATATATTTATATCGTTACTTCCAATATGATATTTGTTGGTTTCAGAATTTGACATTGAATATAAGACGATATATTTTCTATTCAGTGCCTTGTATTTAATATCAAAGGGGATTTTGGGTTTGTCGTGAACAGTATCTTTAATAATACTGTTCTTAAACCCAAATTGAGTTAAGAAAATTAGAAATTAACTGCAAATCAGTTAAGATGAATGGTTTCTTGGGTATTGATCCGATGTTGGTTTCGGTCTTCGGGGTTAATACTTAGGGAGTTGTTCTCATACTAATTTACAGTCAGAGGCTGATGGAATGTGAATTGGGTTTATCGTGAACTGTGTTTTAAAAGACATTCGTTCTTTAACCCGATTAACAGTGAAATGTGATTTGGAATCTATAAATCTTTTTATTTAGATTTAATGGAAATTTTCCAAAGTAAAGTTTTCCAATATGTAAATTGGAATGGAATGGAATTCGATTTGGTAATAATCGAAGTGAGCTTCTGTGGAGGAAGACCGTTACTATATATGGAATTTAAAAGGCTTCGCCGTTATTCCATTTATATTATTGGTTGGATACGGAAATTGATATCGATTATATACTGATCTATTTTCCGTAAAGATTCCATTATTAATGGAAAGTGATTTTAGGGTTTATCGTGAACAGTGTTTTAAAATAACACTTGTTCTTTAACCTGATTAACAATTGAATGAGGTTTTGGGTTTGTCGTGAATGGTATCTTTAATAATACTGTTCTTAAACCCAATGGAGATAAGAAAATTAGAAACTAATTGAAGGTTAGATAAGTTGAATGGTTTCCTGGGTATTGATCTGATGTTGGTTTCGACCTTCGGGGTTAATGCTTAGGGAATTGTTCTCTTACTAATTTACGGTTAGATACTGATGGGAAGATTAAAGAATAAATTTAAAAGAGTTTATCTTTGATAAAATTAATGGGAACCTTTCTCTAGAAGTGTAAATATTGAATAAAATAATATTCTGAATTGGAATGAGGCGTATGTTGTGTTTGTGTAGCACTTGTTTATAATATACGCGAGTTGTTCGGAAAGACCGGGTTTATCCCATTCTGAATAACTGATACGATGATATGTCGAAGATGAAGACGGTGGTAGAAGACCGGAGGTCTACACATCGTTCGGATAACTGCTGATGATCTTGATTGGGCTGTACACCTAAGAAGAGGGAATCAGTTGGTGGTCATCCAACGTACTTAGAGATCGATGGATATGCGAGGTATAAGGTGCCTCCGGTTTCGTTCAGACCCAGAACGGACTTGTAAATGGACTATGTGTCTGACATTGGATCTCTTTCTGTGTGACTGATATCGGTTGCATAGAGTGGTTTCCCTGTGTGGCATGCTAAGATGCAAATGATCAAGGCTTCTTTTGAAAAGCAAAGTCTTGTGGTTGATGATCAAAGCACGGCCTTTGTGGCATCGCTTTGTGTAGCGTTAATTCGCGAGCCTCATACCCCGGTGTGAACCAAAAACTGGAGAGGACATCAGGGAGGGCATGCGTTTCTTTCTAGCTAGGAGTGGCGTCAATGACTTACCAGCCCTGACGAGTTTGACTCATGTGGATGTTGATTATTATTACTTGCTGTAAAGCGAGGCGCCTTGGATATATCAGTCGTTCTCGAACCGATGGAGTCATTTGGCTCATTTACGCCCCAAAGGGCGGGGAAACGCAGTGTTCAGGCACTTTAATCCACATCGGTGGATCGACCCTGACGGTCCAAGGCTTGTCTGCGTGCTCGCCTGAGACACGGGCTAGAGCGTCTCGAATCGATAGAGGACTATCTTTTTCCTCGGTTCACAGATGAAAATCCAAATTCCAATACGACATTTCGCGGTTTTAATTGCAGAGCCTAGTATGGCAACATGATATATGGTACCCATGCTGCCTATGATTGATACATTTATATTTGAAGTTGTTTTCTTCACTTATAGTAATAATAAAAGATGAAATTTAGCATATCAAGCATTCTTTGGATATTATAAGGTAAAACCCTATCCTCCTACTTGCGTTGCATTGTGTGATAGGACCTGGGTCTTATAATAGCTTCATTGTTCTTTATTTAGCATTGCGCTGTTTGTTTATGCACTGGTATTCTTGGGATGAAACCCGTTCCGTGTTATACGGCGTGGTCCCTTGATTTACCTAACTTTAAAATAATGATTAATAAATGTTTTAGTTCTCACACCAGTCAAATGACTGACCTGGAGTTTATTGTTTTAGCCTAAACTCTGGGTGCCCTTATTTTCTGCACGGGCAGCTAGTAGTTTTGGTTTTGAAGATTTATTCTTATAGGATCCTAGTTTATAGCTGAAGGGATATTCAGAAAGCTCTATATCCGTGTATTTCTTTCAGTTATGTTTTGTATTATTTTTTCCTCTACAGTAATGTACTTAAATCTGTGATATTCTCTGTTGTATAATATTTATTCGTACTCTGTATATTCTTGTATTCTGATGGAATTGTTGCAATAAACAATGGAATGTTCTTCTGTTTGTGTTCTGATAAGTCTTGTTCTCAAAGCAATCCGTGCTTTCCTTCACGGGGAAGTTCAGGTCGTTTCATTTTTTTAATAACCCGGAAAATGTGAACCAATTTAAAATCTTTAAAATTGGTTATTGTCAAAGAATTTGAAAATTTGAAATAGCATATTTCAATAAAATAATGAATTAGGAATAGTGAGGCAGTTTGAAAATTTGAATACAAACTTTGTCTGACTGTACCGGGTGGAAAATATAACAGATTTTAGCGAAACCAAAAATATTTAAATCTGTTTATGAATACCTTTCTAACGAATCTGAAAAATCGAAGTTTCATAACAGGAATCAAAAGTTATGGCCAAATGAATTTTCAGAAAGGTTGCTATATAGAATATATAGCCCTTGAAAATAGATATTTTGCATACGACTTCGGAATTCTACGAAATCGCTTTTGTTAGATCTGGGATTTCAAACTATTGCTAGGTTTCAAATTTCATAATTTTTGAAGCTAGTATGTGAGCGGGGCAAAGGAAAATGTGATTGGTCAATTTCTGTTAAAATGGGTCGACCTGAAAATGAACATTTTGCATACGATCTCAGAATTCGACGAAACTGGTTTTGTTGGGACCGTATCGTCAAAACAAAGTTGGATTTATTTTTCTGGAATTTTTCGATTCAGTTTGTGGCCTTGGCAAATTGAAATGTACGTTCAAATTGAATATAAAATGTTTTATACTTTAATTTGAAAAGTAACTGACTGTAACAGTCGAATTGGCCAACGAAACATGTCCCATTGTGTCCGGAATGGGGGTATTTAGCTAGGGGCGACTGTCGTTGGGTTGAAATTGGTGTACGTTGGCTAGAAAGGATATTATAGGAATTTAAAATTTTAATATAATAGAAAATATCTTCATTTCTCTCTCTCATCTAAAAAAAGTCGGTCAAACCCTTGAAACGAACGGTGAAACCCGTTCAAACCTTCCCAGCTCGATCGTCGCCGCCACAGGCAATTTCGCCACCGCCTCCAGTTGGCTTTTCTGATTGTCTTCCTCCCCTCTTTCAATCAAACCAACCCTCGACTAAAACCATCCCCTATTGACGTCGAATTTCGCCCAGGAAGTCCGCACCTTTGGAGCGCCGCCGATAGCCCCTGGAGCCACCGAGTTCGCTGCCACTACAGGCGCTGGGAAGCCTGCTCGGAGATCTTTGACGTCGCAGCATCCGATCGAGACGAAACAGCACAGATTGATCGAAAATTAAAGAACTAGTTTTGAAGGTTTGAAAAGTTATCTGCTTTAAATTTCTGAATTGAAAATAACACTTTTAAGTTTTGCAAAACTTTGAAAAATCACATCTTTTTAGTGTGTTAACGAAATTCGATGAAACAGGAAACATCGAGACCGCAGGGAGGCTCTCTACCATCTAGCGGAAGCCGCGGATTTTTCTGATCTTCCTACGATTTTTAGCACTTCAAAAACCAATGTGAGGAATCTAAACTAAATTGTGTGAATTTAATCGTGTTGTATAAATTATATAAGCGAAGTGTAAATTATATACGCATTGTATACCTCATGTACATGTGTTGTATAAGTTATATTAGCGATGTATAAATTATACAAGCGTTGTATGAAACATATATGCTTTGAATTGTGATGAAATGGAAGTGAATTATAGAAATAATATAGATATATACTCCCCTCGTCCACAGACCATGGACGATATTTATTGCTTGTGATTGGCGTGATATTATATGGTATGACGAATGGTTGGAAATAATTGTTTGTGGTTGATATTGTAGTTGAAAATACCTTTGTGGTTGAAAAATACCCTCTTGTGGTTGAAACAAATTAGAATAGGATTGTGGAAATGAAAATAAAACATGCCGCCTGCGTGCGAACTAGATGCATGATCCCCATTGTCAAAAACCGCGAGGTTTTAAGGTAGAGCGAGGAGCCGTACTAGGGACGGTCCCGGTTTTAACTACCCTGCCGTTATGCGGCCGAATTTTTTTGAAATATTTATGTGTTAGAATAATTTTCATTTGTTGAAATTAACTACATATGTTGAAACCAATATTCATGTGTTGAATTGAAATTCGTTCGTCGAGTTGAAATTCATGTGTTGAATATTATTCGAATTTTAAATAAATAGCTTTAACGATAAAAATCACATTTTTATATATATACAAACTATAGAGAATATTCATGTGTTGAATTGAAATTCATTCGTTGAATCGAAATTCAAGTGTTGAATATTATTCGAATTTTAAACAAATAGATTTAACGATAAAAATCACATTTTTATATATACAAAGTATAGAGAATATTCATGTGTTGAATTGAAATTCATTCGTTGAATCGAAATTCATGTGTTGAATATTATTCGAATTTTAAACAAATAGATTTAACGATAAAAATCACATTTATATATATATACAAACTATAGAGAATATTCATGTGTTGAATTGAAATTCGTTCGTCGAGTTGAAATTCATGTGTTGAATATTATTTGAATTTTAAACAAATAGATTTAAAGATAAAAATCACATTTTTATATATATACGAACTTAAGAGAATATTCATGTGTTGAATTGAAATTCGTTCATCGAGTTGAAATTCATGTGTTGAATATTATTCGAATTTTAAACAAATAGCTTTAACAATAAAAATCACATTTTTATATATATACAAACTATAGGAAATATTCATGTGTTGAATTGAAATTCATTCGTTGAATTGAAATTCACGTGTTGAATGTTATCGTATTTTAAAATAAAATGAATAGACAATAAAAACTAAATTTTTATTGTGAATATGAAGTGTTAAAAACATTCACGTGTTGAATAAATATTTTTGATGATAAAAATATTTCTTTTATCTTGTATACGCTTAGATAAAAATACAGACGTGTTGAAATAAATATTAGTTTGCTAGAAATGTTATTATTAGCTTTGTTCTGCATATATATACATGTGTTGAACAGGGAAACTGGATTAGCTGTAGAGTAAAGAAATTATTTGCGTGACCGACAAATAGGTAAGCCTTGATGAGTTGGCTGTGCAATTTTATTTTTATATCAACTCCTGTGAATGCCATTGGATGCGGAGTGCTGGTTATTCTGTGTGAAATAATAAACATCACCATAGGATAGTAACAATTAATTTTGAACTACACTACATGGCATACTCCTTGACGATATGCATACTTCATCATATTCCACATAAGCATTTGGAGCTTGTGTGACGAGGTGGAAGATTTACCATACGAGCGAGAGGCTTGTATGGCGATGATTATATACTACAGGTTGAACTGACGACTGATATGGACTATATAAAATATAACGATAAATTGCCAGATTAATAAAAAACCCACACGGGTCTGGAGTTGACAATAATCACATCTCTGTAGTCGTTAGATATGGCACATGGACTATTTATTCCCACACGGGACGAGGTGACGAGGATTTATCCTCTGGAGTAATTAAAAATACACGCTCCCTCAGGCTTGACAGGGTGACAAGAATTTATTCTCTGGAGTTATTATCTATACACGCTCCCCTGTAAACACCAGAATATATCACTATAAATATGTGGATGCTTTATAGGATTTATTGGGTACCTAACACGGCCCAATAAATTTCCAAACCCCTTCCCGTACAAAGGAGGTTATGGCGAAATTTTTCGAAATATTAAGGCGTTAGTGAAATATTTGAAGTGAAAACGATGTTGAAATTAATGAATGAACTATTTTAGAAATAAAGGAATGAACTATATTTATATATATAAATATAAATAGAATTGAAAGGAATCAAAGCCTTGCAGTTCGTATTTTGGAATCGTAATTTGAATCGATTAGTATGAGAAATCCGACCATTGGATTTTCCCGAAACCGCAACCGCTGGGCTCGCCTTGGAAATATCTTTCCAACGGCACCAACCTTGTAAAAATCCAACGGTTAGATTGTCTGGAATGTTTAATTCACATCTGAAGAAAAACAGCACCAGAATCGTTTATATTTATATATAAATATAATTAAATTATATCGAATAATGACGCTGCAGTTCGAATTTTGAAACCGTAACTTCAAACGACTAGTGTGGAAGATCCAACCGTCGGGTTTTCACGAAACTGGAACCTTTGGGTTAGCTTTGGGAATATCTTCCCAGTGGTATAGACTTTGTAGAAATCCAACGGTTAGATTTTCCAATATGTGTAAAACAAATTAGGGGAAAAACAGCGCCAGTGCCACGGCACGACCTGAAACGTCGTTTAATTAAATATGTCCATTTCTAAATAAATAAAAAATGGCGAAAAATCGTTAAAAAATATTATAAGCAACATAGATTGGAAATAAACCAATTTGGCTTGATCTGTTTGATATTTGATGGTTGTATTTGTTTAACATGAAAATAACACTAAAGAACTGAAACATGAATGTCGAATAATATAACCATGGAAAGAATTGATTTGAATTCTAAATACGTGAATTATTTGAAAAGGCCGAGCTAACCCTCATTTCAAATAATTTATCGAACGATTCGAATTGGAAAATACAAAGACGATTCAAGACCGACGATCTTCGTATCGGTTGGATGGGCGCTGCTGAGGTTCCTGATTGGAGTAGCTACCGTGAAGGAACGGAAGTAGTAGCCGTCTGAACGTATGTGTTGATTGTACGGATATACGAGGAATCTGATGCCTCCGGTTTCGTTCAGACCCAGAACGGACTTGTAAATGGACTGTGTGTCTGACATCGGATTTTGTTCTATACTGATTGATCTCTGTTAAATATATATCTGTTTGGCGGTGGAGAATTTATTCTTTTGCTTAACGCTCTTCTCTGAGACGTATGAGCTCAGAGGTTATATATCGATAGAAATCAGTCGTATGGAGTGGACTGCCTATGTGGCATGCCAAGATGCTGTGATCAAGGCTTCTGTTGCAAAGCAAAGTCTTGTGTTTGATGATCAAAGCACGACCTACGTGGCCTGGCTTTGTGTATAGCGTGGATTCGCGAGCCTCACACCTCGGTATGAGTTAAAAACGGGATAAGGACCCAATGAGTGCATGACGTTTCTTTCTAGCTATGGTGGTGTCAACGACCTACCAGCCCTGACATATATATCTACTTTTCACCTATGTGGTTGTTGGAATGCGAGGCGCCTCGACTTTAGGTCTGTAAGGACCGGGAAACGTGTGTTCAGGAATAATTAATCCTCAAACGTAAGAGAGGAACGGCCTTGGAGGATCCAAGGGTTACCCAGAGTGTGTAGTCCTGAGGCATTTGCTAGAGTGTCTCGAAGCGGAGAGGAGCTTGCCCCTTGCCTCGACTCATGACGGAAATCCAATTTCCAATACGAAATAACGGATTTGATTGTAGAACTAGTATGGAGACATAGTGGTATGGAGCACTTATGCCGTCTATGATTGATATTTATGATGCTATTCGTTTTTGAAACATATATGCACTAGTAATAATATCAAATGATTTTGCTTTACATGTATTAAGCATATTTGGCCATTATAAGGTAAAATTCTATCCTCCGGCTTGCGTTGCATTGTATGATGGGACTTGAGTCTTATAATGGCTTCATTCTTTTTAAAAAGCATTGCGTTGTTTTCGAAGAATTTACTTTGTTTTAAATGCACCAGCAATCACTGGAGTAAACCCGTTCCGTGAAAGCGGCATGGTCATATGATTTGCTTATTACTGTTGTTTAAACTGTTAAGTAGATTTCTCATACCAGTCCCCATGACTGACTCGTTGTTTGTTTCACTTTGCAAACGCGGGTGCCCTTATTTTCACGTGGGCCGCCTAGTTCACAAGTGACAGGTTGCTTTTGGCTCAGCACTGTAGTATGGAGTGCACTTTTGGCTCATGGCGAGGCTAACTTCACCGAGATGACTTTGACATTTTCCGCCATTATTGTATTTATATTATGATTCCGCCACTGGCGATGCAGACTGTTTTACTTCCAGTACTTATTATCGTATGTATATGTACCGCCTTTGGCGATGTAGACTGATACCCTTATTATGTCTCACTGCATGTATATATTCAGCCTCTGGCGATGGTGACTGATCATTTTCCTTTTATTTACTAAGTTATATCCTATGTTGTGCTATTCTGATGTTGTTGCATGTTATGATTCCGCTGTCATATCTATGTAAAATTATTCTATTTATTGTTTTGCTATTATCTGTTCTCTACTATGATGATTGATGTGTTATATTCCCATGATTATCCTTAATACCGTCACACGGATTTTGGGATCGTCACAATTTTGGTATCAGAGCTTTGGTTTACAGAGCACGAGAACAAGACACATTATAACCAAACGAAAGAATTCATCAGAGATTGGATTAGTAATATCTAATGAGAATGACTCGTTAGAGATGGGATCAGTAGTATCCTAGAATGAGTGTGAAGAGTGTTATTTTTAAAATAAAAATTGAAAACAAATTTTGTTTTGAAAATTTAAACCATTTTATATGTATTTGATTATTCATTATATATTGAATTTGGAACATCAAGTATATAAACATTTTGCATATATGCGTCATGAACATATATTCGAAGTTTTAATATACTAGATAGATATAGAATAACACTCTAGTCGCCCGAGGATGATTCTACTGATGACTATATAGCATCAGTAGTTTGTGTTCGAGTTTCGAAAGTGGGATTTCTATATATTTCTATTCGACTGGTGTGAGAACAAAAACTAGATAGGGCTATTGTTGTGATTTGGCATCAAAAACCTGATTTTCTTTACGTATATCAAAATTATGAATTTGAAACGATAATCCACTAATTGATTGCTGATTCTGTTGTTTAATTATTAGTTTCATTTATTAAAATTTTGAACCATTTAGACTAATGGAACCAAATTTAGAACTGAACTGAAAATTGTTTGAAATAGCATGCATATACATATATATACATTGAACAGGTCATTGTGAAGAGGCTAGAGAAGAGGAATAAAATTGTTTGCCCGACAAATAGGTACATGTTTATTGTATTTCTTTGGGGTTTTGATGATTTTATGAGCCTATTGGCTAGCCGCTTGGCTGTTTCTTTTTCTTTTTGATTGGAGAGGCCTGTGTGGCTATTTGAGGATTTTCCCGATGCTCCCGGTGCAGGGGAGGTTATGGCAAAAAAATTCGAAAATTTAAGGTGTTAGCCAAATTTTTGAAAAATTTGAAAAGTTCTTATAAACAGAAAAGTTGAAGAACTTAAGCCGTAATGAAAATAATGAAAGTGGAGTTGATAATTAAACAACTTTCAGCTTCATTCCTTTTCGAGGACGAAAAGATTTTAAGTGGGGGAGAATGTAACAACACGGATATTCTGAGCCAATTTAAAATTTTTATTTTGGCGATTTTAATGAATTTTGGATATATAAAATGAATTATTTTAAATAATAAGGACTAAAATTTATTTTCAACGAAGCTAAAACGAATAATTTTATTTTAATTATATAACGACCCTGGAATGGCGTGGCAGTTCGAAAATTTGATTTTGAATTTCAAATGAATGTACAGGATTCAAAATAAATCGAATTTCAGCGAAACAAGATATATTTGAATATGTTTAATCATATCTTTCTAACAGATGTAAGAAACTGAGATTTCAGTTTATAGAGTGTAAGTTACGTCCAGTTTAAAATTCAGAAAAGTCGTTGTGAAATCTATATATATTTTAATATATATATAAAGGCCTTAAAAATGGAAATTTTGCAGACGGTATTCGTTTTCGACGAATCCACTTTTGTTGAATCCGGGATGTCAAATTATTGCTAGATTCCAATTGGTTTAATTTTCTGAATCTATATGTGAGCGTGGCGAAGGAAAACATGTGTAACGACCTGGAATTTTGGGGCCAATTTAAAATTTTTATTTTAGAAACTTTAATGGATTCTAATATTTAAAATAATAACGACCAAAAATTTATTCAAATCGAAATTAAAAAGAATAAATTCAATTTAATTATAAAAGGAGTTTAAAACAGCGCTGCAGTTTAAATATTTGAATTTGAACTTTAACTGACTATACAGAATTCATTTTAAATCAGAATTGAGCGAAACCAGAAATATTTAAATCTGTTTAATCATATCTTTCTAATGAATTTGAAAAATTGAAATTTCACTTTATATTTTGAAAGTTATATCCAGTTTAAAATTTAGAAAAGTCGCTGTAGAATTTATATATATTTTAATTAATTATATTGGCCTTGAAAATAGTCATTTTTCAAACGACCTCGGTTTTTGACGAAACCACTTTTGTTGGAACCGGAATGTCAAATTATTGCTAAGTTTCAATTTCCATAATTTTTTGAATTAATATGTGAGCATGGTAAAAGAAAATGTGTTTTGACCATTTCTGTTAAATTTAATCGGCTGGAAAATAGCCATTTTTCAAACGGTCTCAGAATTCAACGAAATTAGTCTTGTTAGAACTGTATCGTCAAAACATAACTAGAAATAATTTCTCTAAAATTTTTAGAGTCCGTATGTTGCCCCAGTAATTTAAAATGTACGTTTGAATTTAATAATTAAATGATTTTTAATTTAATTTAAAGAAAAATATATCATAACAGCCGTATTGGGTTACGAAACATGTTCCATTGTGTTCGGGACGGGGTCTATTAACTAGGGGTGTCACTTGTTGGGTTTGATTTGGAGTTAAGAGTGATATAGGGATTGAATTCAAATTAAATAGAATTAAATTAAATAATATACTAGTATAAATACGGGCCATATACGCTAAACCCTAAACCTAAATACACCAGCCGCCACTTTCTGAATTCAATGGCCTGCGTGCTCTGGACTTCCTCCCCCTCGTTCTTCGATCATACAAAATGAATTTCGGATTTTCCAAAACCAAATCGAAGAGCTCTTCAAGCTCGACAACTTCAACGGCCACGATGATTTCTGGTGGCTCCGTTCAGCGCTGGCGGCGTCATGAAGGCGCGTCGAACGGAGGGCTTTTGCTGGCGATTTGGGCGACGGGGTAAGGCGGCGTTTGGGGCGGAAGGTCGTGGCAGCTAGGCGGTTGATGGGGTCACCTTGGATCGGCCGACGATCGCCTCTGGTGGGCGCGACTGGGTGTGGAAGGATGGAGCAATTGGGTTCCCTTTGATTACCTGAAGAGGATGTAGAAGATGGAAGGGTCGGCCTTAGTTTCTCTAATCAAAAGTAATTTAAGTTGCTAATTTATTTAAGGAATAATTAATTCAACCTAACCATGAATGTTTAAATCTTCATATCTTATACGAACAGAAACGAAAATGACTGATTTCAGTTGCGTTGGATTCGCCTTGACCGGATCTAGACCATGGAACAAACTAGGAATGAAACAAAGCAAACCAAAATTCGGAGGAAATTCAGATCTGAACTATACAAAATTAAACCATCGGTGAGAATTCTGATTTATAAATTAAATAAAATCTAATTATTGCTTTTTCTTTTAAAATTATGTTGTGAATGATTATGATTATGATCTTTGATGTGTTATTTAAATTTGTTGTTTGATGATTGGGTTGGATTATGATGCTCATATTTTGTTAGATCCGACGAGGATACTTCTTTATTTCATATTCGTGAACTTAGACCTTATAAAGATCCTCCATTTACCTAGATCCATGGAATTCAATATGGTTTGATAATAAAGTTTTAATCTTTATTATTGATTCTTCAACAATGAATTGATTTCAATGCAAAGGCCATATTTTTAACATCGAATAATTTACATACAAAAAGATACAATTTATAATGTCTTACATTTAAAGGAGACAATTCTTAATGTCATTATTTTAGAATAAAAAGGTTAATATAGATAAGAACCATTTTTGGCTGTCATTTTCTTTTTGTACAAAAAGAACCAATTTTATTGTCATTTTTGTTTTCAACAAAATATTACATGTTTTAATGTCATTTTGTTTCTACTAGAAGTATTATAATTTTTAGTGTCATTTAATAAGAATTATAACAAAATTCACATTTTGTTAATATTAAAAGGATTATAACAAAATTTACATTTTGTTAACATTTTATGTAAAAGAAATAAAAGAATATATTTTTGTCACTTGAAATAAAAGAATATATTTTTGTCACTTGAAATAAAATAACATTTTCTTATAAATGTCACAGTGGAATAAAACCACATTTCCATACTAATGTTACCTTGTAAATAAAGACAACCTTTTTATTTGAAATATGTTTTGCAAATCAAAATATCATTTTTGAATAGGAATTGATTATAAAAATAAAAACACCTTTTTATTTGAAATATGTTTTGCAAATCAAAATATCATTTTTGAATAGGAATTGATTATGAAAATAAAAACAACCTTTTTATTTGAAATATGCTTTGCAAATCAAAATACCATTTTTGATTAAAAATTGGTTATGAAAATAACATCCTTGCCCATTATAATACAAAAAAGATTATAATAAGAAGGTTATAAATAAAAATGTTCATATATGTTAAAATAAATAGAATGAGGCAAAATGTTCAATTTTGTCATATTTAGAAGAATGAAATAAAATATCATTTTTGTTAAAAACATGTTAGTGAAATGAAATATCATTTTTGTTAAAAACATGTTAGTGAAATGAAATATCATTTTTGCATTAAACATGTTAGTGAGATTAAATGAACACTTTTATACGTTAAAAAGAATAGATTTTGTTAAGCATCCTTTTTCAATAAAGAGAAATTATGTTTTTATTTTTATATTGTTTACAATATGGAAGTGTAGAATTACAAATAAAGGTCACATTTTTGTGAAAGAATGATTACAGAAATAAAAAAATTCATATTTTGTTTACATTAAAAAGATTAAACAAAAATTCACATTTTTTTTACATTAAAAGGGATTGGACAAAATTCATATTTTGTTTACATAAAAAAGATTTGACAAAAAAATTCACATTTTGTTTACAGTAAAAGAAAATGAATTATGGAAATAAAAGACATATTTTTGTCCAAATATGTTTATAGTGAATAAAAACAACATTTTTGGTCAAAAGAAAGATTAGCGAACAAAATTAACATTTCTGGTCAAAAAAAAGATTAGTGAGGAGAATAACATTTTTTTTCAAAACTTGATTTATGAAAAAGAATAACATTTTTGACAAAATTTGATTAGTGAAAAGAAACACAATTTTTCCCAAAATTTTATTAGTGAAAAGGGACAAAATTAACATTTCGGTTTATTATATTATAAAGGACAGAATTAACATTTTTGGTTTAAAAACGTTAAATATGATAAAAGAACATTTTTGTCACTTTGACATGAATGAAATAAAAAGGATATTTTTGTACATTTGAGTTGAATGAAATGAAAATTTGAATTTTTATACATTAAAAAGTATGATTAGAAAAGGAATATTTTTATATATTAAAAAGTATAAATTGAAAAGGTATATTTTTATGAAATGCTCATTTTTAGCAAATAAAAAGGAATGAAAGAAAAATAGACATTTTTATCAAATGTAAAAGAATGATAAAAATTATGCAATTTTGGTCAAATGTAAAGAATGAAATAAAAACATTCTTTTTATCATTTAAAAAGAGTGAAGTAAATACCCATTTTGTTTACATTGAAATGAATTAGACAAAACTGGCATTTTGTTTATATTAAAATGAATCAGAATAAAATATACATTTTTTTAGAAAATGTGAATCAGAATAAAATATACTTTTTTGTTAGAAAATGTGAATCAGAATAAAATATACATTTTTGTTAGAAAATGTGAATCAGAATAAAATATACATTTTTGTTAGAAAATGTGAATCAGAATAAAAAGTACATTTCTGTTAGAAAATGTGAATCAAAATAAAAAGGGACATTCTTGCCATTTAAAAAGAATGAATTAAGAATAGGCATTTTTGGTCACTTAAAAGGATAACACAAAAGATTAGAAATAAAAGTTAATATTTTTATTGTCGATAGGTTAACAATAAAAGGTTATATTTTTATTGTTATTTGTTCACAATAAAAATAATTGAAATTATAGATTTTTATTGGCATTTGTTAACTATAAAAAGAATGGGAATGAAATCCTGGATATTTATTGTCATTTGTTCAAAATAAAAAGATTGAAATGTTTGTCTGTGATGTTGAAATGTTTGATGTGTTAAATATTATGTTAGTATATGCATACTAAATACTACACTTCCATTTACAGGTCATCCGACTTGTTTATGTGATTGGGACGATAATTTTTACACATCGCCCAATTACACAAATAATTATTATTTGTTTGTTGGATGAAACCCCATACGGGTGTTGGGATGATTTTTGATCTACAGTTGTCCTAATATTTAGTGTAGAATCCACTTTGGCTATTATTTGGATGTTTGACAATTCGTCATCATGATTGTTGATTTCATGCAATATATGGATGTTGATTGAGTCACATTCCAATAAAGAATATTCTAGAAAAGAATATATTAGAAATTTTCTTAGAACAGGAATATTTTAGAAAAAGAATATATTTTAGAAAAATATATTTATATCGAAATGAACTAGTTATTAACTAGAATAAATCATTAAATTTAGATTTAATGAATTTTTCCAATTTGTAAAGATTTAATTGAAATTAAATTAAATAAATTTGATTTTGGGTTGTCGTGAATGGTGTCTTCAATAACACCTTTCTTAAACCCAGTTGAAAAGAATAAATCTTTTAATTAAGATTACTAGTGTTTCAAACTATATTTTTGTAATTGAAATAAAAATGATTTGTGAATGGAGTTTATCGTAAGCAATGTTTTTAAACGACATCTGTTCTTTAACTCAATTAATAGTAAGAATATGATTTGGAATTTATAAATCTTATATCAATATTTGAATGGGAATTTTTCCAAAAGCCAAGTTTTCCAATTTAATATATTAAATTGGAGTTGAATGGAATTTGAATTAATAATAACCGTGATAAGCTTCTGTAAAAGAAGATCGATCCTACATATGGAATTTAAGAGGCTTTGCCGTTATTCCATTTATATTATTCATCGGATATAGAAATTTATAACGATTATATATTGATTTGATTTCTGTGAAGGTTCCATATTTAATGGAAGTCGATTTTGGGTTTATCGTGAACGGTGTTTTAAAATGACATTAGTTCTTTAACAAAGTTAAAGATAAGATTAATTTCTTAAATTTAAATAATCATTGAATAGTGGTTTTTGGTATCTAAAACCAAATTGAAGTTTTGATAAATCTTTAAAAGTAAGATTTAAGAATAATTTAAAGAGTTTATCTTTGATAAGATAATGCGAATATTTTATTAGAAGAATGTTCTGAATTGGAATGAGGCGTTGGATGTGTTTTTATAGTACTTGATTTTTAGTTATAAAATACGTGAGTTATTCGGGAAGACCGGGTTTAACCCATTCCGAATAATTACTAAGACGATGAAGAGTCGAAGATGAAGACGGTGGTTAAAGACTGACGATCTTCACATCGAATGGACGTGTTGCTACAGAGACCCTTGATGGGAGTAGCTACGTTGAAGAGGCTTCAGTGGTGGCCGTCCGGACTATTGTTGATTGTTCGGATTTGGTTTTCGCTCAGACCTAGAGCATAAGCTAGTAAATGGATGCGTGGCTGACATTGGATTTCGTTCCATGTGAATTAAATCGATTTCTATTAATGTATGTCTGTTTGGTGGTGGAGGATTTATTCTCTACT
Organism: Allium sativum; assembly: GCA_030737875.1. Taxonomy (NCBI): domain Eukaryota; kingdom Viridiplantae; phylum Streptophyta; class Magnoliopsida; order Asparagales; family Amaryllidaceae; genus Allium; species Allium sativum. The sequence continues at coordinate 777,110,909 of CM060919.1, read as the reverse complement.
TAACACCCTGGTATATATTAATAGTGATTGATCGCATGGCGTGAATTGTCAACGTGGCACGCCAAGATGCAAATGATCAAGGCTTTTGTTGAAAAGCAGGGCCTTGTGGGATGATCAAAGTATAGCCTATTACGGCATAACTTTGTGTATATCGTGACTTCGCGAGCCTCACACCCCGGTATGAGTCAAAACGGGATTAGGACTGCAGGGAGTGCACACGTTTATTTCTAGCTAGGAGTGGTGTCGGTGCTTAAACTGGATGACATTTTACTTATGTGGATGATGGATTTTGAGGCGCCTCGGATTTTTATAGGCCGTTAGTGGTCATACTATAGGTCCAAAGGGACCGGGAAGCGTGTGTTCAGGCATAATTAATCCACTAACCTTAGGTAGGGACCGGCCCTGAAGATCCAAGGGTTCACTACGGGGGATCCAGAGGAATTTGCTAGAGTGTCTCGAATCGGAGAGGAGCTTTCCCCTAGCCTCAACTCATGATGGAAAAACCAACTTCCAATACGACCTTGCGGTTTTGATTGTAGAACTAGTATGGCGACATAGTAGGATGAGGTACTATGCCGTCTATGATTGATACATTATGATTGAAATTGTTTTTTGAAATATATATATACTCATAGATATACACACTAATATTAAATCCGTTTTATCGTATCAAGCATCTTTTGACCGTTATAAGGTAAAACCCTATCCTCCAGTTTGCGTTGCATTGTGTGATGGGACTTGGGTCTTATAATGGTTTCATTTTTCTAAAAAGCATTGCGTTGTTTAACGATTTACTTTATCTTATGCACTGGCAATCCAGTGGAGTAAACCCGTTCCACGTTAGCGGCGTGGTCCTGTGATTAGCCTTTTTATTAGATAAGTCTAGTTAAGATTTCTCATACCAGTCCCATGACTGACCTGTAGTTTGTTTCACTGGCATACTCGGGTGCCCATATTTTCCACACGGGAAGTTTAGTAGCTTTTTGCAGATATATTTACAGGATCCTGGCTTACAACTGAAGTGGTATTCGGGAAGCTCTATATCCGTATATTCCTTCTAGTTGTATATTTGTATTATTTTTCCACTGCTATTTAAATGTAATTTGAAACTCTGATATTATTGTATTTCTATTATGTAATAAGTATTCATGCTCTGTTACATTCTTGTACTCTGATGTAATTGTTGTAATCAGCAATAAAATGTTCTTCTGTTTGTGTTCTGATGTGTGTTGTTCTCAAAGCAATCCAGCCTTTCCTTTACTGGTAAGTTTGGGTCGTTTCAGTTGGTATCAGAGCTTTGGTTTACAGAGCCTGAGAGAAAGACACATTAGAACCGAATGAAAGAATTCATCGGAGATTGGATTAGTAATATCCAATGAGAATAACTCGTTAGAGATAGGATCAGTAGTATCCTAGAACGAGTGTGAAGAGTATCATTCTCTTTAAAATAAGTAAAAACAAATTTAGTTTTGAAAATTTTATCTAAAAAAACGTATTTGAGTATATTATTATATTTTAATGTGGACAATCGAGTATATAAAGATTTCGAATATACGAGTAATTAACAGATATTCGAAGTTTTAATATACTAAATAGATATAGAATCACACTCTAGTCGCCCGGAGATGTTCTAATGGTGGTTCGAAACATCATCAGATATATGTTCGAGTTTCGAAAGTGGTATATCTATATATTTCCATTGACTGGTATGAGAAGCAAAACTTAGTTAGGACACGTTGCTGTGATTTGCACTAGAAATATGATTTTTGACTATATATAAAAGTTATATATATTTAAAAAGTTAATCACCTAATCGATTGCTGGCCGTGATGTTTGGTAATTAGTTTCATGAATTAAAATATTAGAATGATAATAGAAAAAAATTTAGTTTAGTTGGTTAATTAAACAACTTTTAGCTTCGTTCCTTTTCGAGGACAAAAAGATTTTAAGTGGGGGCAAATGTAACGACCCGGAATTTTGGGGGCAATTTAAAATTTTAATTTTAGAAACTTTAATGGATTCTAATATTTAAAATAGTTTATTTTAAAATAATAACGACCAAAAATTTATTCAAATCGAAATTAAAAAGAATAAATTCAATTTAATTATAAAAGGAGTTTAAAACAGCGCTGTAGTTTAAAATTTAGAATTTGAACTTTAACTGACTGTACAGGATTCATTTTAAATCAGAATTGAGTGAAACCAGAAATATTTTAATCTGTTTAATCATATCTTTTTAATGAATCTAAAAAATTGAAATTTCACTTTATATTTTGAAAGTTATGTCCAGATTAAAATTTAGAAAAGTCGTTGTTTATATATATTTTAATTAAATATATTGGCCTTGAAAATAGTAATTTTTCAAACGACCTCGGTTTTCAACGAAACCACTTTTGTTGGAACCGGAATGTCAAATTGTTGCTAAGTTTCAATTTTCATAATTTTTCGAATTAATATGTGAGCATGGTAAAAGAAAATGTGTTTTGACCATTTCTGTTAAATTTAATCGACTGGAAAATAGTTATTTTTCAAACGGTCTGAGAATTCGATGAAATTAGTCTTGTTAGAACCGTATCGTCAAAACATAACTAGAAATATTTTTTTAAAATTTTTAGAGTCTGTATGTGGCCCCAGTAATTTAAAATGTACGTTTGAATTTAATAATTAAATGGTTTTTAATTTAATTTAAAGAAAAATATATCATAACAGCCTTATTGGGTTACGAAACATGTTCCATTGTGTCTGGGACGGGGTCTATTAGTTTGGGGTGTCACTCGTTGAGTTTGATTTGGAGTTAAGAGTGATATAGGGATTGAATTCAAATTAAATTGAATTAAATTAAATAATATACTAGTATAAATACGGGCCATATACGCTAAACCCTAAACCTAAATACACCAGCCGCCACTTTCTGAATTCAATGGCCTGCGTGCTCCGGACTTCCTCCCGCTCGTTCTTCGATCATACAAAATGAATTTCGGATTTTCCGAAACCAAATCGAAAAGCTCTTCAAGCTCGACAACTTCAACGGCCACGATGATTTCTGGTGGCTCCGTTCAGCGCTGGCGGCGTCATGAAGGCGCGTCGAACGGAGGGCTTTTGCTGGCGATTTGGGCAACGGGGTAAGGCGGCGTTTGGGGCGGAAGGTCGTGGCAGCTAGGCTGTTGATGGGGTCAGCATGGATCGGCCGACCTCTGGTGGGCGCGAATGGGTGTGGAAGGATGGAGCAATTGGGTTCCCTTTGATTACCTGAAGACGATGTAGAAGATGGAAGGGTAGGCCTTAGTTTCTCTTATCAAAAGTAATTTAAGTTGCTAATTTAATTAAGGAATAATTAATTCAACCTAACCATGAATATTTAAATCTTCATATCTTATACGAACATAAACGAAAATGACTGATTTCAGTTGCGTTGGATTCGCCTTGACCGGATCTAGACCATGGAACAAACTAGGAATGAAACAAAGCAAACCAAAATTCAGAGGAAATTCAGATCTAAACTATACAAAATTAAACCATTGGTGAGAATTCTGATTTACAAATTAAATAAAATCTAATTATTGCTTTTGCTTTGAAAATTATGTTGTGAATGATTATGATTCTGATCTGTGATGTGGTATTTAAATTTCTTGTTTAATGATTGGGTTGGATTATGATGCTCATATTTTGTTAGATCCGACAAGGATACTTCTTTATTTCATATTCGTGAACTTAGACCTTATAAAGATCCTCCTTTTACCTAGATCCATGGAATTCAATATGGTTTGATAATAAAGTTTTAATCTATATTATTGATTCTTTAACAGTGAATTGATTTCAATGCAAAGGCCATATTTTTAACATCGAATAATTTACATACAAAAAGATACAATTTATAATGTCTTACATTAAAAACAGACAATTCTTAATGTCATTATTTTAGATTAAAAAGGTTAACAAAGATAAGAACCATTTTTGGCTGTCATTTTCTTTTGTACAAAAAGAACCAATTTTATTTTCATTTTTGTTTTCAACAAAATATTACATATTTTAATGTCATTTTGTTTCTACTAGAAGTATAATAATTTTTAGTGTCATTTAATAAGAATTATAACAAAATTCACATTTTGTTAACATTAAAAGGATTATAACAAAATTTACATTTTGTTAACATTTTATGTAAAAGAAATAAAAGAATATATTTTTGTCACTTGAAATAAAAGAATATATTTTTGTCACTTGAAATAAAATAGCATTTTCTTATAAATGTTACAGTGGAATAAAACCACATTTCCATACAAATGTTACCTTGTGAATAAAGACAACCTTTTTATTTGAAATATGTTTTGCAAATCAAAATATCATTTTTGAATAAGAATTCATTATAAAAATAAAAACACCTTTTTATTTGAAATATGTTTTGCAAATCAAAATATCATTTTTGAATAGGAATTGATTATAAAAATAAAAACAACCTTTTTATTTGAAATATGCTTTGCAAATCAAAATATCATTTTTGATTAGAAATTGGTTATGAAAATAACATCCTTGCCCATTATAATAAAAAAAAGATTATAATAAGAAGGTTATAAATAAAAATGTTCATATATGTTAAAATAAATAGAATGAGGCAAAATGTTCAATTTTGTCATATTTAGAAGAATGAAATAAAATATCATTTTTGTTAAAAACATGTTAGCGAAATGAAATATCATTTTTGTATTAAACATGTTAGTGAGATTAAATGAACACTTTTATACATTAAAAAGAATAGATTTTATTGAGCATCCTTTTTCAATAAAGAGAAATTATGTTTTTATTTTTATATTGTTTACAATATGGAAGTGTAGGATGAGAAATAAAGGTCACATTTTTGTGAAAGAATGATTATAGAAATAAAAAAATTCATATTTTGTTTACATTAAAAAGATTAAACAAAAATTCACATTTTTTTTTACATTAAAAGGGATTGGACAAAATTCATATTTTGTTTACATTAAAAATATTAGACAAAAAAAATTCACATTTTGTTTACAGTAAAAGAAAATGAATTATGGAAATAAAAGACATATTTTTGTCCAAATATATTTATAGTGAATAAAAACAACATTTTTGGTCAAAAGAAAGATTAGTGAACAAAATTAACATTTCTGGTCAAAAGAAAGATTAGCGAAGAGAATAACATTTTTGTCAAAACTTGATTTAGGAAAAAGAATAACATTTTTGACAAAATTTGATTAGTGAAAAGAAACACAATTTTCCCCAAAATTTGATTAGTGAAAAGGGACAAAATTAACATTTCGGTTAATTAGATTATAAAGGACAGAATTAACATTTTTGGTTTAAAAATGCTAAATATGATAAAAGAACATTTTTGTCACTTTGACATGAATGAAATAAAAAGGATATTTTTGTACATTTGAGTTGAATGAAATGAAAATTAATTTTTTATACATTAAAAAGTATGATTAGAAAAGGAATATTTTTATACATTAAAAAATATAAATTGAAAAGGTATATTTTTATGAAATGCTCATTTTTAGCAAATGAAAAGGAATGAAAGAAAAATAGACATTTTTATCAAATGTAAAAGAATGATAAAATTATGCATTTTTGGTCAAATGTAAAGAATGAAATAAAAACATTCTTTTTATCATTTAAAAAGAGTGAAGTAAAATACCCATTTTGTTTACATTGAAATGAATTAGACAAAACTGGCATTTTGTTTATATTAAAATGAATCAGAATAAAATATACAATTTAGTTAGAAAATGTCAATCAGAATAAAATATACATTTTTGTTAGAAAATGTGAATTAGAATAAAATATACATTTTTTTTTAGAAAATGTGAATCAGAATAAAATATACATTTTTGTTAGAAAATGTGAATCACAATAAAATATACATTTTTGTTAGAAAATGTGAATCAGAATAAAAAGTACATTTCTATTAGAAAATGTGAAGCAAAATAAAAAGGGACATTCTTGCCATTTAAAAAGAATGAATTAAAAATAGGCATTTTTGGTCACTTAAAAGGATAACACAAAAGATTAGAAATAAAAGTTAATATTTTTATTGTCGATAGGTTAACAATAAAAGGTTAGATTTTTATTGTTATTTGTTCACAATAAAAAGAATTGAAATTATAGATTTTTATTGGCATTTGTTAGCTATAAAAAGAATGGGAATGAAAGGATGGATATTTATTGTCATTTGTTCACAATAAAAAGATTGAAATGTTTGTCTGTGATGTTGAAATGTTTGATGTGTTAAATATTATGTTAGTATATGCATACTAAATACTACACTTCCATTTACAGGTCATCCGACTAGTTTTTGTGATTGGGAAGATAATTTTTACACATCGCCCAAGTGCACAAATAATTTATTATTTGTTTGTTGGATGAAACCCCACACGGGTGTTGGGATGATTTATGATCTACACTAGTCCCAATATTTAGTGTAGAATCCACTTTGGCTGTTATTTGGATGTTTGATAATTAGTCATCATGATTGTTGATTTCATGCAATATATGGATGTTGATTGAGTCACATTCCAATAAAGAATATTCTAGAAAAGAATATATTAGAAATTTTCTTAGAAGAGGAATGTTTTAGAAAAAGAACATATTTTAGAAAAATATATTATTATTGAAATGAACTGGTTATTAACTAGAATAAATCATTAAATTTAGATTTAATGAAGTTTTCCAATTTGTTAAGATTTAATTGAAATTAAATTAAATAAATTGGATTTTGGGTTGTCGTGAATGGTGTCTTCAATAACACCTTTCTTAAACCCAGTTGAAAAGAATAAATCTTTTAATTAAGATTACTAGAGTTTCAAACTATATTTTTGTAATTGGAATAAAAATGATTTGTGAATGGAGTTTATCTTGAACAATGTTTTTTAACGACATCTGTTCTTTAACTCAATTAACAGTAAGAATATGATTTGGAATTTAAAAATCTTGTATCAATTTTTAAATGGGAATTTTTCCAAAAGCCAAGTTTTCCAATTTAATATATTAAATTGGAGTTGAATGGAATTTGAATTAATAATACCCGAGATAAGCTTCTGTAAAAGAAAATCGATACTACATATGGAATTTAAGAGGCTTTGCCGTTATTCCATTTATATTATTGATCGGATACAGAAATTTATAAAGATTATACATTGATTTGATTTCTATGAAGATTCCATATTTAATGGAAGTCGATTTTGGGTTTATCGTGAACGTTGTTTTAAAATGACATTAGTTCTTTAACCCAGTTAAAGATAAGATTAATTTTTTAAATTTAAATAATCATTGAATAATGATTTTTGGTATCTAAAACCAAATTGATGTTTTGATAAATCTTTAAAAGTAAGATTTAAGAATAATTTAAAGAGTTTATCTTTGATAAGATAATGCAAATATTTTATTAGAAGAATACTATGAATTGGAATGAGGCGTTGGATGTGTTTTTATAGTACTTGATTTTTAATTATAAAATACGTGAGTTATTCGGGAAGACCGGGTTTAACCCATTCCGAATAATTACTACGACGATGAAGAGTCGAAGATGAAGACGGTGTTGAAGACCGACGATCTTCTCATCGAATGGATGAGTTGCTACAGAGACCCTTGATGGGAGTAGCTACCTTGAAGGGGCTTCAGTGGTGGCCATTCGGACTATTGTTGATTGTTCGGATTTGGTTTTCTCTCAGACCCAGAGCATAAGCTAGTAAATGGATGCGTGTCTGACATTGGATTTCGTTCCATGTGAATTAAATCGATTTCTACTAATGTATGTCTGTTTGGTGGTGGAGGATTTATTCTCTACTTAACACCCTGGTTTATATTAATAGTGATTGATCGCATGGCGTGAATTGTCAATGTGGCACGCCAAGATGCAAATGATCAAGGCTTTTGTAGAAAAGCAGGGCCTTGTAGGATGATCAAAGTATAGCCTATTACGGCATTACTTTGTGTATATCGTGACTTTGCGAGCCTCACACCCCGGTATGAGTCAAAACGGGATTAGGAATGCAGGGAATGCACACGTTTCTTTCCAGCTAGGAGTGGTGTCGGTGCTTAAATTGGATGACATTTTACTTATGTGGATGATGGATTTTGAGGCGCCTTGGATTTTTATAGGCCATTAGTGGTCATACTATAGGTCTAAAGTGACCGGGAAGCGTGTGTTCATGCATAATTAATCCACTACCCTTAGGTAGGGACCGACCCTGAGGATCCAAGGGTTCTGTGACGATCCCAAAATCCGAGGGGCGGTATTAAGGATAATCATTAGGAAATAACACATTAATCATCATAGCTGAGTACAGATAATAGCAGAAACAATAAATAAAATAATTTTACATGGATATGACAGCGGAATCACAACATGTAGGAATATCAGAATAGCATAACGTGGGATATACTTAGTAAATAAAAAAGGAAAGTGATCAGTCATCATCGCCAGAGGTGGAATACATACATGCAGTGAGACATAATAAAGGTATCAGTCTACATCGCCGAAGGCGGAATACATATACATATAGTGAGAAATACGGAAAGTAAATCAGTCTGCATCGCCAGTGGCGGAATCATAATATAAATACAGTAATGGGGGAAAATATCAAAGTCATCACTGTGAAGTCAGCCTCGCCATGAGCCAAAAATGCACTCTGTGCAGCAGTGCAGAACCAAAAACCACCTGTCACCTGTGTACTAGGCTGCCCATGTGAAAATAAGGGCACCCGCGTTTGCATAGTGAAACAAACAACGAGTCAGTCATGGGGACTGGTATGAGGAATCTATTTAACAGTTAAACAACAGTAATAGCAAATCATAAGACCACGCCACTTTCGCGGAACGGGTTTACCCCAGTGATTGCCAGTGCATTTAAAACAAAGTAAATTCTTTTTAAAACAACGCAATGCTTTTAGAAAGAATGAAGCCGGTATAAGACTCAGGTCCCATCATACAATGCAACGCAAGCCGGAGGATAGAGTTTTACCTTATAAGGGCCAAATATGCTTGATACGTATAAAGCAAAATCATTTGATATTATTACTAGTGCATATATGTTTCAAAAACGAATAGCATCATAAATATCAATCATAGGTGACATGAGCGTCCCATGCCACTATGTCGCCATACTAGTTCTATAATCAAGACTGTTATTTCGTATTGGAAGTTGGATTTCCGTCATGAGTCGAGGCAAGGGGCAAGCTCCTCTCCGCTTCGAGACACTCTAGCAAATGCCTCGGGACTACACACTCTGGGTAACCCCTGGATCGGCTGGGCCGGTCCTCTCTTACGTTTGAGGATTAGTTATTCCTGAACACACGTTTCCCAGTCCTTACAGACCTATAATCGAGGCGCCTCGCATTCCAACAACCACTTAGGTGAAAAATAGATATATATGTCAGGGCTGGTAAGTCACTGACACCACCATAGCTAGAAAGAAACGTCGTGCTCTCCCAGCGGCCCGTATCCCCTTTTTAACTCATACCGAGGTGTGAGGCTCGCGAATCTACGAAATACACAAAGCCAGGCCACGTAGACCTTGCTTTGATCATCATCCACAAGACTTTGCTTTTCAACAGAAGCCTTGATCACAACATCTTGGCATGCCACATAGGCATTCCACTCCATACGATTGATTTCCATCGATATATAACCTCTAACCTCGTACGTCTCAGAGAAGGGCGTTAAGCAAAAGAATAAATTCTCCGCCGCCAGACAGATATATATTTAACAGAGATCAATCAGTATAGAACAAAATCCAATGTCAGACACACAGTCCATTTACAAGTCCGTTCTGGGTCTGAACGAAACTGGAGGCGTCAAATTCCTCGTATATCCGTCCAATCAACACATACGTTCAGACGGCTACTACTTCCGTCCCCTTCCGGTAGCTACTCCGGTTAGGAACCTCAATAGTGCCCATCCAACCGATACGAAGATCGTCGGTCTTGAATCGTCTTTGCATTTACCAATTCGAATCGCTCGATGAATTAGTTGAAATGAGGGTTAGCTCGGCCTTTTCAAATAATTCACGTCATTAAAACTTTAAATCGATTCTTTATATGGTTATATTATTCGACATCCATCTTTCAGTTATTTGGTGTTATTTTCGTGTCAAACACATACAACCATCAAATATCAAACAATTCAAGCCCAATTGGTTTATTTTCAATCAATATTGCTTATAATATTTTATAACAATTTTTCGCCATTTTTATTTATTTAAAAATGGCCATATTTAATTAAACGACGTTTCAGGTCGTGCCGTGGCACTGACGCTGTTTTTCTTCTAATTTGTTTTACACATATCGGAAAATCTAACCGTTGGATTTCTACAAAGTTTATATCAGTGGGAAGATATTCCCAAAGCGAACCAAACGGTTCCAGTTTCGTGAGAATCCGACGGTCGGATCTTCCACACTAGTCGTTTGAAGTTACGGTTTCAAAATTCGAACTGCAGCGTCGTTATTCGATTTAATTTTAATTATATTTATATTTATATATAAATATAAACGATTCTGGCGCTGTTTTTCTTCAGATTTGAATTAAACATTCCGGACAATCCAACCGTTGGATTTTTACAAGGTTGGTGCCATTGGAAAGATATTTCCAAGGCGAACCCAGTGGTTGAGGTTTCGGGAAAATCCGATGGTCGGATTTCTCTTACTAATCGTTTCAAATTACGATTCCGAAACGCGAACTGCACGGCCTCTATTCCTTTTAATTATATTTATATTTTTATATATAAATATAGTTCATTCCATAATTTCAACTATGGTTAATTTTATATTTCCGACTTCGTTTTCACTTCAAATATTTCACTAACGCCTTAATATTTCGAAAAATTTCGCCATAACCTCCTTTGTACGGGGAGGGGTTTGGAAATTTATTGGGCCGTATTAGGTACCCAATAAATTCTAAAAAGCATTCACATATTTATAGTGATATATTTTGGTGTTTACGGGGGAGCATGTACTGATAATCACTCCAGAGAATAAATTCCCGTCACCCCGTTTCCGTGTGGAAATAAATAGTCCATGTGCCGTATCTAATAACTAGAGCGACGTGGTTATTGTTAACTCCAGACCCGTGTGGGGTTTTTATTAATCTGGCAATTTATCGTTATAATTTATATAGTCCATATCAGTCATCAGTTCAACCTGTAGTACATAGTCATCGCCATACAAGCCTCTTGCTTATATGGTAAATCTTCCACCTCGTCACACAAGCTCCAATTGCTTATGTGGAATATGATGAAGTATGCCTAACGTCAAGAAGTATGCCATGTAGTGTAGTTCAAAATTAATTGTTACTATCCTATGGCGTTGTTTATTATTTCACACAGAAAAACCAGCACTCCGCATCCAATGGCATTCACAGGAGTTGATATATAAATAAAATTGCGCAGCCAACTCATCAAGGTTTACCTATTTGTCGGGCACGCAAATAATTTCTTTACTCTACAGCTAATCCATTTTTCCTGTTCAACACATGTATATATATGCAAAACAAAGCTAATAATAATATTCCTAACAAACTATTATTTGTTTCAACACGTGTGTATTTCTAACTAAGCGTATACATGATAAAAGGAATATTTTTATCATCAAAAATATTTATTCGACACGTGTGTATTTTTAACACTTCATATACATGATAAAAGGAATATTTTTATCATCAAAAATATTTATTCGACACGTGTGTATTTTTAACACTTCATATACATGATAAAAGGAATATTTTCATTGTCGATTCATTTTACTTTTAAAAGATGATAACATTCAACACATGAACTTCAACTCAACGTATGAATTGGAATTCAACACATGAATATTCTATATCGTTTGTACATTTATAAAAAATGTGATTTTTATTGCTAAAGCCATTTGTTTAAATTCAAATAATATTCAACACATGAATTTCAACTCAACGAATGAATTGCAACTCAACACATGAATATTCTATATAGTTTGTATATTTATAAAAATGTGATTTTTATCGCTAAAGTCATTTGTTTAAATTCAAATAATATTCAACACATGAATTTCAACTCAACGAATGAATTGCAACTCAACACATGAATATTCTATATAGTTTGCATATTTATTAAAATGTGATTTTTATCGCTAAATCCATTTGTTTAAATTCAAATAATATTCAACACATGAATTTCAACTCAACGAATGAATTGCAACTCAACACATGAATATTCTATATAGTTTGTATATTTATAAAAATGTGATTTTTATCACTAAAGCCATTTGTTTAAATTCAAACAATATTCAACACATGAATTTCAACTCAACGAATGAATTGCAACTCAACACATGAATATTCTATATCGCATATGTAATTTATTTCAACGAATGAAAATTATTCTAACATATAAATATTTCAGAAAATTTCGGCAGCATAACGGTAGGGTAGTAAAAACCGGGACCGTCCCTAGTACGGCTCCTCGCTCTACCTTAAAACCTCGCGGTTTTTGGCAATGGGGATCATGCATCTAGTTCGCACGCAGGCGGCATGTTTTATTTTCAATTCCACAATCCTATTCTATTTTGTTTCAACCACAAAGGTATTTTTCAACCACAAAGGTATTTTTCAACCATAATATCAACCATAAACAATTATTTCCAACCATTCGTCATACCATATAATATCACGTCAAACACAAGCAATAAATATCGTCCATGGTCTGTGGATGAGGGGAGTATATATATATATATATAATAATTCACTTGCATTTCATCACAATTCAAAGCATATATGTTTCAAACAACGCTTGTATAATTTATACATCGCTAATATAACTTATACAACACATGTACATGCGGTATACAATGCGTATATAATTTACACTTCGCTTATATAATTTATACAATGCGATTTCATTCACACAAATAGTTTAGATTCCTCACATTGGTTATTGCAGTGCTAAAAATCGTAGGAAGGTCAGAAAAATCCGCGGCTTCTTCTAGAATGTAAAGAGCCTCCTTGCGGTCAAGGTATCTCCTGTTTCATCAAATTTCGTTACAAAACGAAAAAGATATTATTTTTCAAAGTTTTGCAACACTTAAAAGTGTTATTTTCATTTCAGAACTTTTATCAGAAAGGTTTTTAAAACCTTCGAAACTAGGTCACCAATTTTCAGTAGATCCGTACCTCTATGCTTCGATCAGGCTACGCTGCGTCGAAGAGCTACGAAGCACCTCCAGAACGGCCGTGGTGGCAAGTGGTTCGGTGGTCTGTGTTCATCGCGGCGGCACTGAGAAGGTCGCGCCTTCCTCCTCGATTTCCGGCGCCGATAGCTGATGGGAGGAGACGTGGGTTGGTCGGATGTGGAGAGGGGACTACGGCGAACAAAAACTTCAACTGGGGTCGGCGGCGAAATGGCCTGAGGCGGCGGCGATATCGGCGAGAAGTTTTGAGGAACGTGCGTCGTTCAATCGCGCTCTGGCGGCTAGGGTTTTAGAGTTTTTTTTATTTTTTTTTTAATGAAAATTTCCTATTGGCCAGAGCTTTATAGAAATTTTTAAATAGTGTTTTTGCAAACGGACTCCTTTTTAAACCCAACGACTGTCACCCCTAGCTAAATACCGCCATTCCGGACACAATGGGATATGTTTCGTTGGCCATTTCGACTGTTACAGTCAGTTATTTTTCAAATTAAAATATAAAACATTCGATATTTAATTTAAACGTACATTTCAATTTGCCAGGGCCACAAACTGAATCGAAAAATTCCAGAAAAATAAATCTAGCTTTGTTTTGACGATACGGTCCTAACAAAACCAGTTTCGTCGAATTCTGAGCTCGTTTGAAAAACGGCCATTTTTAGGTCGACCCATTTTAACAGAATTTGACCAAACACGTTATCTTTTGCCCCGCTCACATAATAGCTTCAAAAATTATGAAATTTGAAACTTAGCAATAATTTGACATCCCGGACCCAACAAAAGTGGTTTCGTCGAATTCCGAGGTCGTATGCAAAATCTCAATTTTCAAGGGCTATATATACTATATAGCGACCTTTCTGAAAATTCATTTGGCCATAACTTTTGATTTCCGCTATGAAATTTCGATTTTTCAGATTCGTTAGAAAGGTATTGATAAACAGATTTAAATATTTTCAGTTTCGCTAAAATCCGTTATATTTTCCACCCGGTACAGTCAGACTAAGTTTGTATTCAAAATTTCAAACTGCCATATTATACCAAATTCTATATTTTATTGAAATATGCTATTTCAATCATTCAAATTTCTTGGTAATAACCTAATTTAAAAATTTTAAACTGGTTCACATTTTCCGGGTTATTACAATCTCCCCCACTTAAAACTTTTCGTCCTCGAAAAGGAAATAATAGTTAAGCAGGAAATAAAATGTAAATGCATAGTATTGTAAAGGTACCTTGCACCGGAGTTAGTCAGAGATGTCCACTCTGCATTTGGGATAGGCTTGTTTAATGCTTTCCTCAGTTTCCCAAGTACAGTCTCTAGGATCACTACTCCACTGCACTTTGACTAAATGAATCTTTTTCCTCCTTAGCTCTCTGGTTTCTTTACCAACTATCTTTAATGGCTCTCTACTGAGTGCTAATTCTGGAGTTATGTCAATATCATGTTGCGCTGCTTCTTCCACAATAAGGTCAGGATCATGAACATGTTTTCTGAGTTGAGACACGTGGAACACATCATGTATACCAGGCAACCAATTAGGTAATGAAACCCTTTATGCAAGAGTTCCAATCTGTTCAAGTATAGGAAAGGGACCAATGAATCTCGGTGCCAACTTCCCAGTCTTGCCAAATCTGATTACTCCTCGCATTGGAGAAACTCTTAAATAAACATAATCGCCAACGGCAAACGATATATCCCTTCTTCTCGCATGGGCATAACTTTTCTGTCGGCTCTGTGCGGTTTTTAATCGCTTCTTAATGAAATCGACTTTATCCGATGCTTCTCGAATCATATCGGGCCCTAACACAAGTCTGTTGCCAGGTTCTACCCAACATGCTGGAGATCTGCACGGTCTACCGTACAATGCTTCAAATGGAGACATTCCCAAGCTTGCTTGATAGCTATTGTTGTAAGAGAATTCTGCTAAATGTAAATGATCTTCCCATGAGCCTCCAAAATCAATAACGCAAGCCCGCAATAGATCTTCTAAAATTCTATTCACCCGCTCAGTTTGGCCATCTGTCTGAGGGTGATAAGCGGTGCTTAGATTTAATTTGGTTCCCAATTCTTCCTGGAATGCTTCCCAGAATTTGCTAGTAAATAGGGGATCTCTATCGCTGACTATACTGAGCGGTACTCCATGAAGTTTAACTATTTCTTTGAAGTAAATCTGTGCTAGACTTTGAGCCGTTCTGTTGGATCGGACATGTATGAAATGGGCAGTCTTCGTGAAGCGATCTACGATTACCCATATACTGTCGTTTCCTTTCTTAGTTCGAGGCAAGCCATCGATGAAGTCCATCGAAATTTGTTCCCACTTCCATCCTGGAATTTCTAAGGGTTGTAATAATCCAGCCTATTTCTGCTGATCACTCTTAACTAGCTGGCAAGTGGAGCATCTGCTAACATATATTGAAATATCTCTTTTCATAGCCTCCCACAAGAATGTGCGTTTGGTATCGTTATACATTTTGCTCACACCGGGATGGATACTTAACTTGGACTTTTGGCACTCATCAAGTATTTCTCTTCTAAGCTCTGGGATTCCAGGCACACAAATTCGCCCTTTTAATCTTAGGACCCCTTGGTTATCAAGGCTAAAATCTGAGGGTTTTCCTTCTTGGATCCGCTGGCTAATCCTTTTAATGAATTCATCGTCCTTCTGTAGAATAGTAATCTTATCTTCTAAGGAAGAAGTAATGATAAAGCTGGCAATGATTTCATTCTTCCTGCTGAGAGCATCTGCGACAACATTGGCTTTCCCTGGAGTGTATAGAATTTCAAAATCGTATGCTGCAAGGAATTCTAACCAACGCTGTTGCCTCAGGTTTAAATCTTTCTGGGTGAACAGATATTTCAAGGATTGATGATCGGTGTATAGTTTGAATTTCTCGCCCAGTAAATAATGCCTCCAGATTCTTAAAGCGAACACGATAGCTAATAACTCAAGATCATGAGTAGCATAGTTTCTTTCATGCGGCTTTAGTTGACGGCTGGCATAAGCGATCACTTGGCCCTTTTGCATTAACACTGCGCCTAGCCCTCTAATAGAAGCATCTGTCCATACAGTCAAGTCTTGATTACCTTCTATAATGGTCAATACTGGAGCAGTTGTCAACTTCAGTTTTAGCTCTTGGAAAGCTTCTTCACATTTGGGAGTCCATTTGAATTTCTCATGCTTCTTTGTAAGCTTTGTCAATACACCAGATATCTTTGAAAAATCCTGAACGAATTTCCGATAGTAACTAGCTAATCCAAGGAAACTTCGAACTTCCGTGGGAGTAGTAGGTTGTTTCCAGTTCTGAATCGCTGTAATTTTGCTTGGATCTACAGCAATTCCTTCTTTTGACACGACATGGCCAAGGAATTTAACTTCATTCTGCCAGAAGACACACTTAGAAAATTTAGCTTTCAAGACATTTCTTCTTAGAATTTTCAACACTTGTTCTAAATGTTTTGCATGTTCATCTTCCGACTTAGAGTAGATTAGAATGTCATCGATGAAGACTAGAACGAATTTATTCAACACACCACGGAACACTCTGTTCATAAGATCAACGAAGTACGCCGGAGCGTTACACAAGCCAAACGGCATTACCAACCATTCGTAGAATAAATCGGGACCCCTGAAGGCTGTCAAAGGAACACAGTCTTCGGCTATACGCAATTGGTGGAAACCTGTAGCTAGGTCCATTCTGGAGAATACGGTTGCTCCATTTAATTGATCTAACAGATCATCTACTCGGGGCAAGGGATATTTGTTCTTCAATGTCTGTTTATTGAGATCTCGGTAATCAACACAAAGTCTTAGAGTACCGTCTGATTTCGGGACAAATACTACTGCGGCTCCCCAAGCTGAAAAGCTCAGTCTGATTAGACCTTTCCAAAGCAATTCTCGGGTTTGACTACTTAGCTCTTCTTTTTCTTTTGGGGCCATTCTTCTTATTGGATGTACTACTGGTCGGGCATTCGGAACTAGATCAATTCTGAATTCAATTTCTCTTTGCGGCGGTAAGTTTTCTACTTCTTCAAACACATCCGCATAGTTTTTCACGACCGGTATCTTTTCTATTGAAGGGGGAGTAACTTCTAAAGAAGACCAAAATTCTGTTCTATTAATTTCTGAGCCATGACATGGTATAGTGATACACCCCGATTTTGTTTCAACTTTCACGATCCTTTCGGCACATCTAACTTCGGCCTTAAAGTTTGTCAACCAATCGAGTCCCAGAATAATATCAAATTCAGACAGGTCCATGACAATTACTTTAAAAGGAAACCGGTACCGAGAAAAGGAAATAGGTGCTTTACAATATGTACTGAGACTAACAGAACCTCCTATCGGGTTTTGAACTTTAATTGGTTCTTTTATAATTCTTCGTTTCAATTTTAACTTATGGACAATGTTACCAGAAATGATGCTACGTGATGCACCAGTATCAAAAAGTACAGAAACATGAATATTTTTGATAGTAAGGGTACCTCCCAAGACATCGGATTTACCTGATACATCGGTGATAGCTGGCGGGGTCTTCCCGTCATAGACATGGGCCACCTGTGCATTCTGCTTCATAGGGCAGTTCCTGCTGTAGTGCCCCTTCTTGTGGCAGTTGTAGCATTCGGCTGAGTCATTTGCCTTTGGTTTCTTTGGGGCTTTGCATACATTAGAGAAATGACCGGGCTTCCCGCAATTGTAGCAGTTTCCCTTCGGGATCTTTGCGGGTTTTTGAGTAGCGGCCGCGGTAATGCTAGATTCGGGTTGATCTGTTGAGGCCTTGCGCTTATTTCCTGCTTGGCTTTTAGCGCGGTCTTGGCTAGCATGCCTCTCATCCATGTCCTCGTAGTTGCAAGCCATCTCTACTAGTTCTGTAAAGGAGAGTTTGATGTTGCTCATAGCTCTATCGTGGTACTTGCGCTTCAGCCCAAATATGAATCTCTTATTCTTTGCTTTGTTGGTCATAATCAGCTCTGGAGCATAGCGCGATAACTGAGTGAACTTATTTAGATAATCCTGAATAGAGAGGTCTCCCTGCTGGAGATTAGCAAACTGCTCTCGCATCCTCTCTAGAGCTTGCTCCGGTACAAACTTCTCATTGAACAAAGCTTTGAACTGCTCCCAAGTCCGGATAGTACCAGCGGCATCTTATGAGGTAATGGCATCCTACCACAGCTCTGCTTCCTCCTGAAGGAGCCAAATGCCAAGTCTTGCTTTATTGTTGGTTCCCATACCCATGCCTTCGAAGATTTTCTCACAGGTTTTCAGCCAAGCTATTGCCTCGGTCACTATGCCAGTGCCAGTAAAAGGTTTTCCCCCAAGATTTCTGTACCTCTTTGCTACTTTATCTAGCTCAAAGTCTTCTGGTACTGGTGGCTGAATAATAGGGCCTTCCACTACTACGGGGATATTCCCCCGTCCTCCTGCTGCTCCTCCTCGGCCTCCACGGCCTCCACGAGCTGTTGCTGCTCGTGTAGCCATCTAAGAGAATACTGTATAAGCAAGAAAAGAGTCAAGCTCACAGATTTGATAATTTTCATAAATGATAAAGCAAGGGAATACAAAGAAAGATAATGATGATGTACTGATCAAAATGTTTTGCTAATCTGCTTAGCTCATTCTAGGACATTGCTAATCCTATCTCTAATGAGCTACTCGCATTAGAACTCCACTGATTCTATTCTGACGAGGTGTTTAATGTGTTAGATCCCGGAACTAAGGTTAACCAAAGCTCTGATACCAACTTTGACGATCCCAAAATCCGAGGGGCGGTATTAAGGATAATCATTAGGAAATAACACATTAATCATCATAGCTGAGTACAGATAATAGCAGAAACAATAAATAAAATAATTTTACATGGATATGACAGCGGAATCACAACATGTAGGAATATCAGAATAGCATAACGTGGGATATACTTAGTAAATAAAAAAGGAAAGTGATCAGTCATCATCGCCAGAGGCGGAATACATACATGCAGTGAGACATAATAAAGGTATCAGTCTACATCGCCGAAGGCGGAATACATATACATATAGTGAGAAATACGGAAAGTAAATCAGTTTGCATCGCCAGTGGCGGAATCTTAATATAAATACAGTAATGGCGGAAAATATCAAAGTCATCACTGTGAAGTCAGCCTCGCCATGAGCCAAAAATGCACTCTGTGCAGCAGTGCAGAACCAAAAACCACCTGTCACCTGTGTACTAGGCTGCCTGTGTGAAAATAAGGGCACCCGCGTTTGCAAAGTGAAACAAACAACGAGTCAGTCATGGGGACTGGTATGAGGAATCTATTTAACAGTTAAACAACAGTAATAGCAAATCATAGGACCACGCCACTTTCGCGGAACGGGTTTACCCCAGTGATTGCCAGTGCATTTAAAACAAAGTAAATTCTTTTTAAAACAACGCAATGCTTTTAGAAAGAATGAAGCCGGTATAAGACTCAGGTCCCATCATACAATGCAACGCAAGCCGGAGGATAGAGTTTTACCTTATAAGGGCCAAATATGCTTGATACGTATAAAGCAAAATCATTTGATATTATTACTAGTGCATATATGTTTCAAAAACGAATAGCATCATAAATATCAATCATAGGCGACATGAGCGTCTCATGCCACTATGTCGCCATACTAGTTCTACAATCAAGACCGTTATTTCGTATTGGAAGTTGGATTTCCGTCATGAGTCGAGGCAAGGGGCAAGCTCCTCTCCGCTTCGAGACACTCTAGCAAATGCCTCGGGACTACACACTCTGGGTAACCCCTGGATCGGCTGGGCCGGTCCTCTCTTACGTTTGAGGATTAGTTATTCCTGAACACACGTTTACCGGTCCTTACAGACCTATAATCGAGGCGCCTCGCATTCCAACAACCACTTAGGTGAAAAATAGATATATATGTCAGGGCTGGTAAGTCACTGACACCACCATAGCTAGAAAGAAACGTCGTGCTCTCCCAGCGGCCCGTATCCCGTTTTTAACTCATACCGAGGTGTGAGGCTCGCGAATCTACGAAATACACAAAGCCTGGCCACGTAGACCTTGCTTTGATCATCATCCACAAGACTTTGCTTTTCAACAGAAGCCTTGATCACAGCATCTTGGCATGCTACATAGGCAGTCCACTCCATACGATTGATTTCCATCGATATATAATCTCTAAGCTTGTACGTCTCAGAGAAGGGCGTTAAGAAAAAGAATAAATTCTCCGCCGCCAAACAGATATATATTTAACAGAGATCAATCAGTATAGAATAAAATCCAATGTCAGACACACAGTCCATTTACAAGTCCGTTCTGGGTCTGAACGAAACTGGAGGCATCAAATTCCTCGTATATCCGTCCAATCAACACATACGTTCAGACGGCTACTACTTCCGTCCCCTTCCGGTAGCTACTCCGGTTAGGAACCTCAATAGTGCCCATCCAACCGATACGAAGATCGTCGGTCTTGAATCGTCTTTGCATTTACCAATTCAAATCGCTCGATGAATTAGTTGAAATGAGGGTTAGCTCGCCTTTTCAAATAATTCACGTCATTAAAACTTTAAATCAATTCTTTATATGGTTATATTATTCGACATCCATCTTTCAGTTATTTGGTGTTATTTTCGTGTCAAACACATACAACCATCAAATATCAAACAATTCAAGCCCAATTGGTTTATTTTCAATCAATATTGCTTATAATATTTTATAACGATTTTTTGCCATTTTTATTTATTTAAAAATGGCCATATTTAATTAAACGACGTTTCAGGTCGTGCCGTGGCACTGATGCTGTTTTTCTTCTAATTTGTTTTACACATATCGAAAAATATAACCGTTGGATTTCTACAAAGTCTATATCAGTGGGAAGATATTCCCAAAGCGAACCCAACGGTTCCAGTTTCGTGAGAATCCGACGGTCGGATCTTCCACACTAGTCGTTTGAAGTTACGGTTTCAAAATTCGAACTGCAGCGTCGTTATTCGATTTAATTTTAATTATATTTATATTTATATATAAATATAAACGATTCTGGCGCTGTTTTTCTTTAGATTTGAATTAAACATTCCGGACAATCCAACCGTTGGATTTTTACAAGGTTGGTGCCATTGGAAAGATATTTCAAGGCGAACCCAGCGGTTGCGGTTTCGGGAAAATCCGATGGTCGGATTTCTCGTACTAATCGTTTCAAATTACGATTCCGAAACGCGAACTGCACGGCCTCTATTCCTTTTAATTATATTATATTTATATATATAAATATAGTTCATTCCATAATTTCAACTATGGTTCATTTTATATTTCCGACTTCGTTTTCACTTCAAATATTTCACTAACGCCTTAAAATTTCGAAAAATTTCTCCATAACCTCCTTTGTACGGGGAGGGGTTTGGAAATTTATTGGGCCGTATTAGGTACCCAATAAATCCTAAAAAGCATTCACATATTTATAGTGATATATTTTGGTGTTTACGGGGGAGCATGTACTGATAATCACTTCAGAGAATAAATTCCCGTCACCCCCGTTTCCGTGTGGAAATAAATAGTCCATGTGCCGTATCTAATAACTAGAGCGACGTGGTTATTGTTAACTCCAGACCCGTGTGGGGTTTTTATTAATCTGGCAATTTATCGTTATAATTTATATAGTCCATATCAGTCATCAGTTCAACCTGTAGTACATAGTCATCGCCATACAAGCCTCTTGCTTATATGGTAAATCTTCCACCTCGTCACACAAGCTCCAATTGCTTATGTGGAATATGATGAAGTATGCCTATCGTCAAGAAGTATGCCATGTAGTGTAGTTCAAAATTAATTGTTACTATCCTATGGCGTTGTTTATTATTCCACACAGAAAAACCAGCACTCCGCATCCAATGGCATTCACAGGAGTTGATATATAAATAAAATTGCGCATCCAACTCATCAAGGTTTACCTATTTGTTGGGCACGCAAATAATTTCTTTACTCTACAGCTAATCCATTTTTCCTGTTCAAAACATGTATATATATGCAAAACAAAGCTAATAATAATATTCCTAACAAACTATTATTTGTTTCAACACGTGTGTATTTCTAACTAAGCGTATACATGATAAAAGGAATATTTTTATCATCAAAAATATTTATTCGACACGTGTGTATTTATAACACTTCATATACATGATAAAAGGAATATTTTTATCATCAAAAATATTTATTCGACACGTGTGTATTTTTAACACTTCATATACATGATAAAAGGAATATTTTCATTGTCGATTCATTTTACTTTTAAAAGATGATAACATTCAACACATGAACTTCAACTCAACGTATGAATTGGAATTCAACACATGAATATTCTATATCGTTTGTACATTTATAAAAAATGTGATTTTTATCGCTAAAGCCATTTGTTTAAATTCAAATAATATTCAACACATGAATTTGAACTCAACGAATGAATTGCAACTCAACACATGAATATTCTATATAGTTTGTATATTTATAAAAATGTGATTTTTATCGCTAAAGTCATTTGTTTAAATTCAAATAATATTCAACACATGAATTTCAACTCAACGAATGAATTGCAACTCAACACATGAATATTCTATATAGTTTGTATATTTATAAAAATGTGATTTTTATCGCTAAAGCCATTTGTTTAAATTCAAATAATATTCAACACATGAATTTCAACTCAACGAATGAATTGCAACTCAACACATGAATATTCTATATAGTTTGTATATTTATAAAAATGTGATTTTTATCGATAAAGCCATTTGTTTAAATTCAAATAATATTCAACGCATGAATTTCAACTCAACGAATGAATTGCAACTCAACACATGAATATTCTATATCGCATATGTAATTTATTTCAACGAATGAAAATTATTCTAACATATAAATATTTCAGAAAATTTCGGCAGCATAACGGTAGGGTAGTAAAAACCGGGACCGTCCCTAGTACGGCTCCTCGCTCTACCTTAAAACCTCGCGGTTTTGACAATGGGGATAATGCATCTAGTTCGCACGCAGGCGGCATGTTTTATTTTCAATTCCACAATTCTATTCTATTTTGTTTCAACCACAAGAGGGTATTTTTCAACCACAAAGGTATTTTTCAACCATAATATCAACCACAAACAATTATTTCCAACCATTCGTCATACCATATAATATCACGTCAAACACAAGCAATAAATATCGTCCATGGTCTGTGGACGAGGGGAGTATATATATATAATATAATAATTCACTTGCATTTCATCACAATTCAAAGCATATATGTTTCAAACAACGCTTGTATAATTTATACATCGCTAATATAACTTATACAACACATGTACATGCGGTATACAATGCGTATATAATTTACACTTCGCTTATATAATTTATACAACGCGATTTCATTCACACAAATAGTTTAGATTCCTCACATTGGTTATTGCAGTGCTAAAAATCGTAGGAAGGTCAGAAAAATCCGCGGCTTCTTCTAGAATGTAGAGAGCTTCCTTGCGGTCACAGTGTCTCCTGTTTCATCAAATTTCGTTAAAGAACGAAAAAGATATTATTTTTCAAAGTTTTGCAACACTTAAAAGTGTTATTTTCATTTCAGAACTTTTATCAGAAAGGTTTTTAAAACCTTCGAAACTTGGTCACCAATTTTCAGTCGATCCGTACCTCTATGCTTCGATCAGGCTACGCTGCGTCGAAGAGCTACGAAGCACCTCCAGAACGGCGGTGGAGGCAAGTGGTTCGGTGGTCTGTGTTCGTCGCGGCGGCGCTGAGAAGGTCGCGCCTTCCTCTACGATTTCCGGCGCCGATAGCTGATGGGAGGAGACGTGGGTTAGTCGGATGTGGAGAGGGGACTACGGCGAACAAAAACTTCAACTAGGGTCGGCGGCGAAATGGCCTGAGGCGGCGGCGATATCGGTGAGAAGTTTTGAGCGACGTGCGTCGTTCAATCGCGCTCTGGCGGCTAGGGTTTTAGAGTTTTTTTATTTTTATTTTTTTTAATGAAAATTTCCTATTGGCCAGAGCTTTATAGAAATTTTTAAATAGTGTTTTTGCAAACGGACTCCTTTTTAAACCCAACGACTATCGCCCCTAGCTAAATACCCCCATTCCGGACACAATGGGATATGTTTCGTTGGCCATTTCGACTGTTACAGTCAGTTATTTTTCAAATTAAAATATAAAACATTTGATATTTAATTTAAACGTACATTTCAATTTGCCAGGGCCACAAACTGAATCGAAAAATTCCAGAAAAATAAATCTAGCTTTGTTTTGACGATACGGTCCTAACAAAACCAGTTTCGTCAAATTCTGAGCTCGTTTGAAAAACGGCCATTTTTAGGTCGACCCATTTTAACAGAATTTGACCAAACACGTTATCTTTTGCCCCGCTCACATACTAGCTTCAAAAATTATGAAATTTGAAACTTAGCAATAATTTGACATCCCGGACCCAACAAAAGTGGTTTCGTCGAATTCCGAGGTCGTATGCAAAATCTCAATTTTCAAGGGCTATATATACTATATAGCGACCTTTCTGAAAATTCATTTGGCCATAACTTTTGATTTCCGCTATGAAATTTCGATTTTTCAGATTCGTTAGAAAGGTATTGATAAAAAGATTTAAATATTTTCAGTTTCGCAAAAATCCGTTATATTTTCCACCCGGTACAGTCAGACTAAGTTTGTATTCAAAATTTCAAACTGCCATATTATACCAAATTCTATATTTTATGGAAATATGCTATTTCAATCATTCAAATTTCTTGGTAATAACCTAATTTAAAAATTTTAAACTGGTTCACATTTTCTGGGTTATTACAGGTTCACTACGGGGGATCCTGAGGCATTTGCTAGAGTGTCTCGAATCGGAGAGGAGCTTGCCCCTAGCCTCGACTCATGATGGAAAAACCAACTTCCAATACGACCTTGTATTTTTTATTGTATAACTAGTATGGCGACATAGTAGGATGGGGTACTATGCCGTCTATGATTGATACATTATGATTGAAATTGTTTTTGAAATATATATACTCATAGATACACACTAATATTAAATCCGTTTTATCGTATCAAGCATCTTTTGACCATTATAAGGTAAAACCCTATCCTCTGGTTTGCGTTGCATTGTGTGATGGGACTTGGGTCTTATAATGGTTTCATTTTTCTAAAAAGCATTGCGTTGTTTAACGATTTACTTAATCTTATGCACTGGCTATCCAATGGAGTAAACCCGTTCTGCGTTAGCGGCGTGGTCCTGTGATTAGCCTTTTTATTAGATAAGTCTAGTTAAGATTTCTCATACCAGTCCCATGACTGACCTGTAGTTTGTTTCACTGGCAAACTCGGGTGCCCATATTTTCCACACGGGCAGTCGAGTAGCTTTTTGCAGATATATTTACAGGATCCTGGCTTACAGCTGAAGCGGTATTCGGGAAGCTCTGTATCCGTATATTCCTTCCAGTTGTATATTTGTATTGTTTTTCCGCTGCTATTTAAATGTAATTTAAAACTCTGATATTATTGTATTTCTATTATGTAATAAGTATTCATGCTCTGTTACATTCTTGTACTCTGATGTAATTGTTGTAATCAGCAATAAAATGTTCTTCAGTTTGTGTTCTGATGTGTGTTTTTCTCAAAGCAATCTAGCCTTTCCTTTACTGGGAAGTTTGTGTCGTTTCAATGTGTTTTAACATTTTCAGCCAATTTCAATCGACCAGAAAATGGCCATTCTTCAAATAGTCTTCAAATTTGACGAAATTAGTTTTGTTAGGACCATATCGTCAATACGAAGCTAGAAATATTTTTTTTGAATTTTTAGAGTTAATATGTGGCCCCGGTAAAATGAAATGTGCGTTCAGATACAATATACATTGATTTATATATTAATTTGAAAGCAAACTGATCGTAACAAGCGAATTGGGTTACGAAACATGTTCCATTGTGTTCGGAATGGGGGTACTCTGCTAGGGGCGATTGTCGTTGGGTCTCGTTTAGAGGTCGAATAAAAAGTCAACTTTTAGGAATTAAAAATAATATAAAATTAATATATAACCCCTCCCCTCTCTCACTTTCTCTCTCCAACCCTCAAAAGAAAAACCCGACACCCCTTCTTCAAATTGCATCAGCGATTTTCGATCCCTAGGCCGCCGGAGGCACCACCGCTGCTGGCGCACCACCGCTCCACCCTCCCTAGCCCTCTCCGAACCTCCTCCATCCTATTTCCCTCTCTCTTCTCTCTATCCATCTCAATACCCAAACCCCTACCCAAAAAAGCCGCTGCCACTTCTAGTAGCACGACCGCTGGTCACATGACCGCGCCCCCCGACCCCTAGTAGGTCACGCCGCACCCCCCCTCTCTCTGACAGGACCACCTCCGATGATTGCATCACTGAAACCCCCTCTTCAAATAAAAATGTGAGCTTTTTAATTTATTTACTTTTCTATTTTTCTTATTATGATAATTAGAGTAGATTTTCATATATGTATCACATTGGATTAAACATCAAAAGGAGAATTTATAAACCATAAAGATTTGATTTTTAAATATGAAGTTAAAGAGATAAAAATTCAATTTATATATATATGAAGTGAAGATAAAAATATGATTTTTATGCAGTACAAATAATAAAAATACGATTTTTATATAGTAGAGATAATAAAAATGCAATTTTTATATTGTAAAGATAATAAAAATATGATTTTTATATAGTAGAGATTATAAAAATATGATTTTTATAAGATAGAAAATATAAAGATACGATTTTTATATATGTTACAAAATAAAATTCTGATTTTTATTTTATATGTATAGAGGGAGATAAAAATGTGATTTTTACTATTTACAGCGTGGAAAAGATTACGTTGGAATGGACTGAATTCAAATTACAATCTAAACCGTTCAGAAAGATAGAATGACGGAGTGGAACTCTAAGGTGAGAACTTCTCACTTTAATTCTTGTTTTCTAGTTAAAAATATATACTAGGATGCAGACGGTGCTTAGCAGCACCCGACACCCGTTGTCCACAGACCATGGACGACTTGTTTGATTTTGTTGTGTGATGGAAATTGATTGTGATGTGGAATGAATGGAAATATATTCATGTGTTGAAATAAATTATTTATCGTTAAAAATATAAATTTAACGTGAATGTGAATAAATAAATATTCATTTACAAATCGAACGATTTGGTTATGCACACCCATTTGAAGGATATTGATTGGGACGATAAATTTTACACATCGCCCAACTGCACAAATAATATTCAGTGTTTGTTGATTTGAAACCCCACACGGGTGTTGGGATGATATTTGGCGTACACTAATCCCAGTTATTTAGTTGTATGTCAATCGATAGGTTGACAGACAGTAGTGTGGTGCACCCTGGATGATGGTCGATTATTTATCGTTGCTATTATATGCATGTGTTGTATAGAATCCATATAAGTAAAATTATATGGTATTTGATTGGGCCCCATTCCAATTTGGAAGATAAAGAATATTTTGAATAAATATTCAGAAAAGGAATAAATATTCATGTGTTGAATAAAAATAAATATTCATGTGTTGAATAAGAAAATATTATTGTGTTGAATAAGAAAATATTCATGTGTTGAATAAAATAAATATTCATATGTTGAATAGAATAAACATTCATGTGTTGAATAAAAGCTGTGTTGATTAGATATGCGCCATTTTGATGCAATCGATATTTATATCGATTTTATTCATTTTTATAATGAATATAAAAAAGGAAGTGATTTCAAAATCTAATGTTTTGAAAATATTATCATTTATATGTTAGGAATATTCAATTTTGATTTGAAATTGAATATGAAGTTGAAACCGTTTTGAAAACGAATTTAAAACGATTTATAAAACACGTTTTGAAAGGAAATCAAAGAAATATATATAATATATATATTTAATGGCCTGAATAGAACGTGCCACGCTGCGGCAGTTCGCGAATTTCGACCATTGACTTTGAATTGATGTTACGTGAGATCCGACCGTTGGATTCTCTAGAAACCGGAACCATTGGGTTCGTATCGAAAAGAGCTTTCAAAAGAATATTAGAAATTTGAAATCTAATGATTGGATTTGGAATTATGTCCAAATCAAATTTGGAAAAGGTCGCTGTAAGTGCAGTTCGATGACCGTTTATGGAAATCGACTGTACGGGCCTTAATAAAATTATTAAAAATATCTATAATTTGTGTAAAATCATAATATATGAACCGAAAAGAGCTGGGATGAAAAATTCCACATTTATAAGGATAAAAATATATTTTTATCGAAATGAACTAGTTTATAACAAGAATGATAATCCATTATTTTTAAATAAATAAAATGGATTCAGAATGGGTTTTAATATAATCAGAATTTCCAATATGTGAATTGGAAGGGATTTGAATCGAAATCATCTTCGGAATAGTTCGATGTTGGATTTCGTGATTATACAGATATTATTATGGGAATTTGAAAAATATATTTATATCGTTACTTCCAATACGATATTTGTTGGTTTCTGAATTTGATATTAAATATAAGCCGATATATTTTCTATTCAGAGCCGTGTATTTAATATCAAATGGGATTTTGGGTTTGTCGTGAACAGTATCTTTAATAATACTGTTCTTAAACCCAAATTGAGTTAAGAAAATTAGAAACTAACTGCAAATCAGTTAAGATGAATGGTTTCCTGGGTATTGATCTGATGTTGGTTTCGGCCTTCGGGGTTAATACTTAGGGAATTGTTCTCCTACTAATTTACAGTCAGAGGCTGATAGAATGTGAATTTGGTTTATCGTGAATTGTGTTTTAAACGACATTCGTTCTTTAACCCGATTAATAGTGAAATGTGATTTGGAATCTATAAATCTTTTTATTTAGATTTAGTGGAAATTTTCGAAAGTAAAGTTTTCCAATATGTAAATTGGAATGGAATGGAATTCGATTTGGTATTAATCGAAGTGAGTTTCTGTGGAGGAAGACGGTTACTATATATGGAATTTAAAAGGCTTCGCCATTATTCCATTTATATTATTGGTTGGATACGGAAATTGATATCGATTATATACTGATTGGTTTTCCGGGAAGATTCCATTATTAATGGAGAGTGATTTTTGCCTTTATCGTGAATAGTGTTTTAAAATAACACTTGTTCTTTAACCCGATTAATAATTGAATGAGTTTTTGGGTTTGTCGTGAATGGTATCTTTAATAATACTGTTCTTAAACCCAATGGAGATAAGAAAATTAGAAACTAACTGAAGGTTAGATAAGTTGAATGGTTTCCTGGGTATTGATCTGATGTTGGTTTCGGCCTTCGGGGTTAATGCTTAGGGAATTATTCTCTTACTAATTTACGGTTAGAGACGGATGGGAAGATTAAAGAATAAATTTAAAAGAGTTTATCTTTGATAAAATTAATGGGAACCTTTCCCTAGAAGTGTGAATATTTGAATAAAATAATATTCTGAATTGGAATGAGGCGTATGTTGTGTTTGTGCAGCACTTGTTTATAACATACGTGAATTGTTTGGAAAGACCGGGTTTATCCCCTTCTGAATAACTGATACGACGATATGTCGACGATGAAGACGGTGGTAGAAGACCGGAGGTCTTCACATAATTTGGATAATTGCTGATGATCTTGATTTGGCTATACACCCAAGAAGATGGAATCAATTGGTGATCATCCTGACGTACTTGGAGAACGATGGATATGCAAGGTATAAGGTGCCTCCGGTTTCGTTCAGACCCAGAACGGACTTGTAAATGGACTGTGTGTCTGACATTGGATTTCATTCTGTGTGACTGATATCGGTTGCATAGAGTGTTTGCCTGTGTGGCATGTTAAGATGCAAATGATCAAGGCTTCTGTTGAAAAGCAAAGTCTTGTGGTTGATGATCAAAGCACGGCCTTTGTGGCATCGCTTTGTGTAGCGTTAATTCGCGACCCTCACACCCCGGTGTGAACCAAAAACTGGAGAGGACATCAGGGATGGCATGCATTTCATTCTAGCTAGGAGTGGCGTCAGTGACTTACCAGCCCTGACGAGTTTGACTCATGTGGATGTGTGAGAGCCCGTAACTTCCCCGGTAAGGAAAGCCCGGATTACCTTGAGAACACGACAAAATAGAACGCAGACGGAAGAACATTTCATTGTATATTACAACAATTCCATCAGAATACAAGAATATGCAGAGTATGAATAAATATTACATAGAAAAATATCAGAGATTCAAATTACATTTAAATACATCGCAGCGGAAATAATACAAAACACAACTAGAAGAGATATACGGATACAGAGCTTTCCGGATATCGTTCCAGCTGTAAATCAGGATCCTGTGAATATAAATCTGCAAAACCAAAACTACTAGCTGCCCGTGTGGAAATAGGGGCACTCAGAGTTTAGGTTAAAACAATAAACTCCAGGTCAGTCATGTGACTGGTGTGAGAACTAAAACAGTTATTAATCTTTGTTTTTAAAGTTAGGTAAATCAAGGGACCACACCGTATAACACGGAACGGGTTTCCTCCCAAGAATACCAGTGCATAAAACAAACAGCGCAATGCTACATAAAGAACAATGAAGCTTTTATAAGACCCAGATCCCATCACATAATGCAACGCAAGCCGGAGGAGAGGGTTTTCCCTTATAATAGCCAAATATGCTTGATACGCAAAATTTCATCATATATTATTACTATAAATGAAGAAAACAACTTCAAATATAAATATATCAATCATAGACGGCATGGGTACCATATATCATGTCGCCAATACTAGGATCTACAATCAAAACCACAAAATGTCATATTTGGAAATTGGAGTTCCATCATGGTGGCTCCTGATTCGAAAGATCAATCGCGTAGTGCCATCTACAACAGCTTACGTCTCAGCTAGAGAAAACACCGTAATGCACATCCGCACTTTTGGGAAATCGAGTATCACTGCGGCTTACGTCTCGGCGAGAGAAAACACCGCTTACCCTATCCCTCTGAGCACTAAGCTTATTCTCGGTCGACCGAATCCACGACACCACTAAGGTTCCCATCCTCTAAAAAGCATACTGATCAAACCATCAGTTTACCACCATACCGGGGTTTGAGGCTCGCGAATCAACGCTATACACAAAGCCGTGCTATATTAAAGCTACGCTTTGATCATCATCCACCAAACTTTGCTTTTCAACAAAAGTCTGGATCACTGCATCTCAGCATGCCACACTATCAATCCATATCGTACCACTAATTTTTGCCAATATATAACCTCTGAGCTCGTATGTCTCAAAGAAGGGCGTTAAGCAAGAGAATAAATTCTTCCCCGCCAAACAGATATATATTTAGTAGAGATCAACGAATAAAATATAAAGGAATACAATGTCAGACACACCATCCATTTACAAGTCCGTTCTAGGTCTGAACGAAACCGGAGGCACTTTCCTCGCATATCCGTCGACCTCAAAGCACGTCCGGACGGCTAATACTTTAGCCCCTTCAAGGTAGCTACTCCCATCATGAGCATCAGTAGCACCCATCCATTCGATGTGAAGATCGCCGGTCTTGCACCGTCTTCCATCTCTTCGACTCATCGTCGAATCAGTTATTCAGAATGGGTTATACCCGGACTTTCTGAATAACTCGCGTATCTTAATCAACAAGTGCCATAAAACACAATATACGCCTCATTCCAATTCAGAAT
Source organism: Allium sativum (assembly GCA_030737875.1). Taxonomy (NCBI): domain Eukaryota; kingdom Viridiplantae; phylum Streptophyta; class Magnoliopsida; order Asparagales; family Amaryllidaceae; genus Allium; species Allium sativum. Next base: position 777,079,009 of record CM060919.1, on the reverse strand, counting down.
ATTCTTTTATTCATATATTCACACTCCTAGGGAAATATTCCCATTAATTTTATCAAAGATAAATTCCTTTAAATTTATTCTTTAATCTTCCTTTGGATGTCATTTCAAACCATATTGTGGTTTTCCAAACTAGTCGGGATTAGCAAACCACACCGAAGTAATTATTTATTTTATTTCCCAATCCCAACCTATTCATCCCATGGAGCAAAACTGTTACTACCCCATAACTAACACCACGGTTTATCGGTAAATTTAATTACCATTTCACGTTCAAATCTAATTAAAGATTTAACTATCGCTAGGAGTAAAACTGGAGATACTCCCCTTTCGATCATTCCCCAATTTTGATAATTTAAATTATCAATCCACATTTCAATCTAATTAAAGATTCATTAAAACTCCTTTTACTGGGTTAAAGAGCTAATGTCATTTAAAACACAGTCCACGATAAACCCAAATCACATTCTATTTCAATTCCAATTAAATATATTAGAAATTCTGGTTATTTAAAACCCATTTCAAATTCAATTTATTTATTTCAAAAATAAATTGGTTTTTATTCTAGTTCAAAACTAGTTCATTTCGATAAAAATCTATTTTTATCTTTTCAAATATGGAGTTTTTCATCCTAGTTTTCCCCAAATCATTTCTCATGATTTTAAACAAATTATAGGTATTTTTAATTATTTTACCAAGGCCCGTACAGTCGATTCCCATCTACGGCCATCGAACTGCACTTACATCGACCTTTTCTGAAATTGATTTGGACATATCTCCAAATCCAACCGTTAGATTTCAAATTTCTAATATTCATTGGAAAGCTCTTTTCGATACGAACCCAACGGTTCCGGTTTCAGGAGAATCCGATGGTCGGATCTCCCGTAATGTCCGTTCGAAGTCAATGGTCGAAATTCGCGAACTGCCGCGGCGCGGCGCGTTCTATTCAGGCCATTATATTATATATAATATATACTTCGTCGATTTCTATTTAAAACGAATTTTATAAATCGTTTAAATTCATTTTCAAAACGATTTCAACTTCATTTCAGATTCAAATCAAAATTGAATTTTTCCCAATATAAATTCGTTTTAAATTCATTTCAAATTGATTTCAATTCAAATTCGATTCTATTCAATTCCAATTCGAATTCATTTTATATTCAATTCGAATTCGTTTTATATTCAATTCAATTCGAATTCGTTTTATATTCAATTCGATTCAAATTCGTTTTATATTCAGTTCAATTCGAATTCATTTTATATTCAGTTCAATTTGAATTCATTTTATATTCAGTTCAATTCGAATTCATTTTATATTCAGTTCAATTCGAATTCATTTTATATTCAGTTCAATTCGAATTCATTTTATATTCAGTTCAATTCGAATTCATTTTATATTCAGTTCAATTCGAATTCATTTTATATTCAGTTCAATTCGAATTCATTTTATATTCAGTTCAATTCGAATTCATTTTATATTCAGTTCAATTCGAATTCATTTTATATTCAGTTCAATTCGAATTCATTTTATATTCAGTTCAATTCGAATTCATTTTATATTCAGTTCGATTCGAATTCATTTTAAATGCAGTTCAATTTGAATTCATTTTAAAAACGAATATAATCGATATCAATATCGTTCGCGTCAAAATAGCGCCAATCTAATCAATACGGCTTCATATATTTGTATATTCAAATATTCTATTTCAAATATTTCTATTCAAATATTTCTATTCAAATATTTCTATTCAAATATTTCTGTTCAAATATTTCTATACAAATATTTCTGTTCAAATATTTCTGTTTAAATATTTCTATTCAAATATTTCTATTCAAATATTTCTTTTCAAATATTTCTATTCAAATATTTCTTTTCAAATATTTCTATTCAAATATTTCTTTTCAAAACTGGGATGAAGCCCAATCAATTACCATATAATGTTAATTATATGGATTTTCTACAACACATGCATACAATAACAACGATGAATAATCAACCATCATCCAAAGTGCATTCTACACAGTATAAGCATCGAATATAAATATTTAACGCTTATAACAGTCTGTCAATCAATCGATCGACATACAACTAAACAATCGGGATTAGTGTACGTCAAATATCATCCCAATACCCGTGTGGGGTTTCAAACAATCAAACACAGATTTTATTTGTGTAGTTGGGAGATGTGTAAAATTTATCGCCCCAATCAATATCAGTCAAATTAGTGTATATAAACAAATCGTCTGATTTGTTTATAAATATTTTATTTCATATACACGTTAAAAATTATATTTTTAACTATAAAATATTTTCCACTATAAACTATTTTATTTCATTCCACAACACACATTTAATCAAACAAACAAGCCGTCCATGGTCTGTGGACGACGGGTGTCGGGTGCTGCTAAGCACCGTTTGCATCCTAGTATATATTTTTAACTAGAAATAAAATTAGAGTGAGGCGTTCTCACCGAGGGTTCCACTCCGCCATTCTATTCTGAACTGCTGATTTGCCCGCATTTCCAACACAATCCCTTTCACGCTATTCATAGTAAAAATTACATTTTTATTCCAGTGTTATAAAAATTATATTTTTAGTTCATCGCTATAAAAATCATATTTTTATACTCCTAATATATATAAAAATTATATCCTTAACACGGTGGTTATATTTTTAAAACCCATGTGCTATTTTTATTTTTCAAAAATCCATCCTACTTTATATTCAAAACCATTCTATTTTTATTTACAGAAATCATATTTTATACTTTCAAAAATCATGCTATTTTATATTTTCAAAAACAAAGCATGTTATATATTTTCAAAAACAAAGCATGTTATATATTTTCAAAAACGAAGCATGTTATATATTTATTTTTAAAAACAAGGTCTGTTATATATTTATTTCAGATTTTTAAACAAATGTTATATATATAAAGTCTTACTAATAACAAGAATAAAATAAAAATTCTAAAGAAAAGAAGAGGAGCTCACTGTAAAACATTCTAACTATCGAACCCTGCTCCCCCAATCTTCATCGTTGCCGCACGCCACAGGCACCGCCGGAGGTGGATCAGACTTCGCCACCAGACGCGCTGGAGCTCGACTCCCCTCCCCCCTGAACGACGCCATGTCCGATGGCATATCCACGCCGGAAATCGACTTGAAACTCGACGCCTTTGAGCCCCTTATTAAGATGCGATGCTCTACGAGGTTTGATGAAACTAGTATGGAATTAAAGAGGCGAGAAAGTTCTTGAATTTTTGCTTTAGGATGGATTGAAATCGAGACGCGGGTTCGGCGCGATTTGGGGATGAAGTCGGGACAACGTCAACCCTCGATTTAGTGGGAGGCGGCTACTGAACGTGATAAGGAATTAGGATAAAAAAATCCCCTTTATACTATATTTTTTTATATTATTCCTTATTTTGCTTCGTAATGAAATTTCATGTACTGAACACCAAACAAGACCCAACGAACGTCGCCCCTAGCCAAATACCCCAATTCCGAACGCAATGGGATATGTTTCATAAGTCAATTCTATCGTTTTGAACAGTTTTCATTTAAATTAACATTTAAATCATTATATTGAATTTTAAACGTACATTTCAATTTACCAGGGCCACATACTAACCCTAAAAATTCTCGAAAAATATTTTCTAGCTTCTTATTGACGATACGGTCCTAAAAAAACTAATTTCGTCAAATTCTGAGACCGTTTGAAAAATGGCCATTTTCCAGTCGATTAAAATCAAATGAAACCGGTCAAACGCGTTTTCCTTTGCCACGCTCACATATTGATTCAAAAAATTATGAAAATTGGAATCTAGCAATAATTTGACATCACGGATCTAACAAAAGTGGTTTCGTCGAAAACCGAGGTCGTTTGCAAAATGGCTATTTTTAAGGGCCTGAATTCCATAGCGACTATTCTGAATTTTTAACTAGACATATCTTTTGATTCCCCTATGAAATTTCAATTTGTCGGATTCGTTGGAAAGATATTATCAATTAGATTCAAATATTTTTGGTTTCGTAAAAATCCGGTTTATTTTGCACCTGGTACATTCAATTGAAGTTTGAAATCGAATTATCGAACTACCGCGCCATTTTCAATTCCTTTTATATAATTATAAATAAATATTTATATTCTAACGACGGTCTATTCAAAAATAAAATTCTCATCGATATTATTTAAAATAACCTATTTTAAATATAGAAAATTCGCTAAAATTGCCGAAATAAATTTTTTAAACTGGCCCAGATTTTCGGGTTGTTACAGGATGTTGATTATTATTACTTGCTGTAAAACGAGGCACCTCGGATATATCCATCGTTCTCGAACCGATGGAGTCATTTGGCTCATTTACGCCCCAAATTGCGGGGAAACGTAGTGTTCAGGCATTTTATTCCACATTGGTGGACCGACCCTGATGATACAAGGCTTGTCTGCGCGCTTGCCTGAGACATGGGCTAGAGCGTCTCGAATCGGTAGAGGACTATCTTTTTCCTCGGTTCACAGATGGAAATCCAAATTCCAAGGCGACATTTTGCATTTTTAATTGCAGAGCCTAGTATGGCGACATGATATATGGTACCCATGCCGCCTATGATTGATACATTTATATTTGAAGTTGTTTTCTTCACTTATAGTAATAATAAAACATGAAATTTAGCGTATCAAGCATTCTTTGGCTATTATAAGGTAAAACCCTATCCTCCAGCTTGCGTTGCATTGTGTGATGGGACATGGGTCTTACAATAGCTTCGTTGTTCTTTATTTAGCATTGCGCTGTTTGTTTATGCACTGGTATTCTTGGGATGAAACCCGTTCCGTGTTATACGGCGTGATCCCTTGATTTACCTAACTTTAAAATAAAGATTAATAACTGTTTTAGTTCTCACACTAGTCACATGACTGACCTGGAGTTTAATGTTTTAACCTAAATTCTGGGTGCCCTTATTTTTCGAACGGGCAGCTAGTAGTTTTGGTTTTGCAGATTTATTCTTACAGGATCCTGGTTTATAGCTGAAGGGATATTCGGAAAGCTCTGTATCCGTGTATTTATTTCAGTTATGTTTTGTATTATTTTTCCGTTGCAGTAATGTATTTAAATCTCTGATATTCTCTGTCGTATAATATTTATTCATACTCTGTATATTCTCGTATTCTGATGGAATTATTGTAATAAGCAATGAAATGTTCTTTTGTTTATGTTCTCAAAGCAATCTGTGCTTTCCTTCACGGGGAAGTTCTGGTCGTTTCAGCTACAACCTCATTATCTTTACAATAATATTTAATTATAACATGGTTTTATTCCCAAAATTGATCTGATTAGTTTTAAAACCAATTTATTTCCGATAATAAAATCTTCAAAAATCTTTTAAAAAATTCTAACACCTTAAATTTTGGAAAATTTTTGGCAGAGCCTCCCCTGCATGGAGGGACATCTGCAATATTGCAGGTTCAACAAATATATATACATCGACTCTCATGGTCGGAAAATCCAAAATCACATCTTAAAACCTAAATCAAAACCCAAAAATTTATATTTTGCGTATGCGTACCTTTTTGCGAGCGTTATCAAGCAAAATTCTTAATTTATAGCAATCTACGCAATCCAATTCTATCTTCAAAGTCTCCTCATACTTGTACTTAACTCAATCACCAAGTGAGTTCCCAATACATGAAATAATATTTCAATGATATACCTGTGATTACACAAATCCAAAAATCAAACACTTGGCATCATTATAATGTTAAATCTCTTGGTTTCCAATCAAACTTATTACACTGAAATTTATTTACTTAACCTTTCAATTTATTCAACTTTTAAAATTTAACTATTGGGGAATTTATACAAACCATCAACAAACCAAACAAACAAGGCATAACAATCGAACCCAATCATTTTGATTCAACCTTAATATTTTCTTTTTCTTTCACTTTGGTTTTACATGCTTTAATATCGATCGACTAGTATCAGATCGACTTCCTATCCAACTACTAATTCATTTACCAAATTCCAAATGTATTTTATTTGATTCCAACACCGTATCCATTTCTGATTTAACTTGACTTAACAAAGGTAAGTCGTATTCCCATATTTGGTTTTAAATTCCATCCAAATCAGTCCAACAATCATATACCTCAATAATTCGTTAAAAAAAATTCTTTTTATATGTAACTATAATTGGGCTAAATTAATTCATTTACCCTCTTTAAAAAATATTTTAAAATAATTTTATATTCAATTACAAATATGCGCTCTTATATATATACACTCAACTCAATCTAGGGTATTACTAACCCAATCTCTATTGAGTCACGCCACAGAGCCAAGGTTATCACTAAACCAATAGGTCTAATACCAACTGAAATGGCCCGGAAAAATTCGACGCTCGAAATTTCAACAAAAATACATAATCCTGTATCACTTGCGAAAAATCCAAGTGTCGAACCCCGACTGTTAATAGAAAGAAGTTAGAGGGTGAGAAGAAGAAAGAAAGAAATGTTAGAATAGAAGAAAGAAGAAGAACACATCAGACTCTCACAGTGGAATGAATAAATATATTACCAAATCTCTTTGTAAAAGAAACTGTATATATACATACCAATCATCAGAGTGCATCATATATCAGACACAGCGGAAATAACTTTGAATAACTAACGGTGAAGCCTCCCGCTTCCAGCTCCTGAAACTCCAAGCGAAACCTAACCTGTAAATATACTCGGTCTGACTCGAGCATATTTGAAGCAAAGCAAAATTCACCGGGTCAGTCTGGAATACTTTCAGTGATAAATTCCCAGCACAAACAACTTGTTTAACTTTGGAAATCCTTTTGAAATAAAAGGATAATAGTAAGACTACTCCTATAACACCCCGCCTCCATTAAGGTCACTCACAAAGGGAATGCCTTAACTTTGGTGGAGCATTTTAGTAAACAGAACAGAAACTTACACGATAGATAAAATAGTACTTGAAAAATTTATAACTTTATTTCAACAGAAACCGAAATAAACTTGGTTACATCCTTTCAAATCGCATTATCAGAATTCAAGTACAAAATATCAGTCTTGTACAAAAGCCTTCAGAATGCATAGTTTAAAATCATAATCCCCATAGAACGGAAGCTATACATAGCCAAGCCATACTTTAAGCACTTCAAGCAGAAGAAATCCGGATCAAGCTAAAGTATTCCCTCCTTGGATAACCTGGGGGGAAAATGGAAGAAAGGAGGCGAAAAAACAAGGGTCAGACAAAAAGTCTGGAAAGTCCAGTGATTTTCAGTTATGAACAGATAATAATAACATGATATGAAAATAAAACTGGATGAGAGATAACTGTAACAGGTATAACAGATATAACAGAAGAACAGAATGACATAAGCTATTTCTTTACACTTCTCTGCACAAATACTAGTATAATAGAATTAGGTGTCACCCTAATGTCTAAACTGAAACAGAAGCGGGTACAGAATAATTTAACAGAAACAGAATGCTAATAATGGGCCTTTACTACCCGATCAGAAACAGACAGAAGCAGAAACAGATTAATCCCTACGGAAACAGAATGTAGAATTAGGTGTACAATAGTAATGGACCTTTACCACCCGAACAGACGGTACCACGCAGAAACAGACAGGTGTTACCACCCAACAGAAACAGACGGTACCAACAGAAATAGACAAAACTAAGTGTACCCTAAAACCCTACCCCAAGCGATCGACTCCCAAATACATAAATATCCTGTGTCGGCCCCACAGTAGGGTGTATCACTCCGTAAAGTGACAACCAATTATCACAGACCAATTTACAGATGTCACGGCGTCTTACATCCTCAGAGGCAGACCGGGATCCATGCACGCACATGACCCGGTTGGAACGCACCATCAACACCCCTCGCTATTATTAGAATGAACCGCTGATAATTAGTTCAGTAAGCGTGCCCGGACCCTACTTACTGTTAGGTCAAAGTTTTGATACCAGAAAGGGTTATTGACTAATATGGGTCCCAAACAACAGATGACACAAGTAATTCCCCTCCTAATCTTGTGTCCCTAGACTACCATATTTCAGCTTAACTTGTCTACAAGTTTCAGACATACAAAGTTTAGATTAACTAGTTCACAGATCAGACAATCAAGTTAACAGGTTTTTAGACTAACGGATCAGATGTTCGGATTAACAGGCTTACAGATTATCTGGTTACAGATTAACAGACTTACTGATTAACTAGTTACAGATTATCTAACTTTGTATTGGGCCTACGGATTCACAAAACGGGTTTATCAGATTCATTGGTCCAATTGGTTTAACCTTACCCAACACGTTTTAGACATCATAATTATCTCATATTTTCATTAATTAAATATTAATGCCCAAACCTCTCACATTAGACTGACAGTTTGCGGCTACTGGTTAGGCCAGTTGGTTCCGGGCAGGTTTCTGTCGCAAACCGAGTCTAACCTCGGGTTTCAAGCACGTTATGACTAACTTCTCACATTAGAACCTATTGTTTGCGACCACAGGAATATGCCGGGCAGTTCCGGGCAGAATTACGCCGCAAACTCATTCTAACCTCGAGTTAGCCATGTTTATCTTTGCGGCCAATTAATTAATGATTTACCATTTATACCCCCGCCTAATATACATGTCAATTATTCATAACTATAGCCAATTCAGATTACGTCAATAGCGGACTAATTATACCAACTCAAAAAATATTGTAGATAACAGATTTTGCAGATTAGGCGACTAAACGGATTTAGCAGATTAAGCAAACTAGAAGATTTAGCAGATAACAGATTAGGCATCTCAACAGATTTAGTTTACTAGATTTGGCATTTTCAACAGGCTTAACAGATGACAGATTTGGAAGATGAACAAATCTAGCAGACTAGGCAGTAGAGCAGAACTAGCAGATTAAGCAATATAACAGACTAGCAGAGTAGGCAAATATAGCAGAACTAAATTAGGCAAATATAACAGAATTTATTATTCCTTAAGGTTTCATTGACCCATCTTGCCTAATTATTAATCTTGCCTAAGTTCACATGCATAAATAATAGTCATGATTCGCAATATGATCATATACCCTATATTTGCATTAAATTTACATAGCTCAGACTATGGTCATAATTTACTATATATCATATGTTTCAATTTTTACTAAACTTGTATAGTACAGAAGATCCATATATAAATTATACCAAATACAGTCATTGATTACTATGCATGTCATATATCCCAAAGATCCCTTACTTAGATGTTTATTTACATTTAATGGATGTCCTACTTTAATGTAAATCTTTATACCTAAGCCATATTCTCTTTATCTCAAGTCATATGTTCAGTACAATTTATATTATTAATATAACATATCCAGTCATATGTCTCAGATTTTGTTCTAGCTACAGTCCATGTTCTTTCCTCAAATCAGTCACCTATTGGTCATGCCCAATTTATGCATCATTCATTTTGTTGTCCCAAACATTTTAGCGTATGTTAATCTCTTATGAGATTGGCTCAGGCTCGTGGTAGCCTGGCTATAGAATAGAAAGAGGAAAGAGATACAAAATAAGAGAGATCCAAACAGAACAGATATAACCTCAGATTCAGATTTATAATTCATGTCACAATCAGAATTAACGTTTATATCGGAAAATAACTGTACTTTCCTTGGTTGGATTAAAGAAATTTAATTGTTGTAGAATCGTTGTAGAAGCTTTAATCTCTAATTTGAATTGAGTTGCTTAGGTTGATGTTGATTAGCTTCTAGTTTTGATTCGAGCAGAGTAGCGACGCCATTTTTATTTTTATTTAGGACGGAGGCAGAGAAGAAGTAGAATAGAATTGTGTGTAGAGAAGGCTAGGTCTTAGGTGGTTTTTATAGGTGTAGCAATTCATTTTAGCCATCAGATTAACCCTAAAACCAATCCAGACCATCAAAAATCGTCCCTGGGCTTCAAAAACGTGTTCCGGACCGAAATAGGCTGACCAGGTCGACCTGTTGGGGGGAGATCGACACTATAGTCGACCCCCATGGGGGAGGTCGACTCCCAGGTCGACCCCTGGTCGACCTGGCCCCCAGGTCGAACTGCCTAGTTCTGTACTGACCAAAACTTCCTGAATCTTCTACAGGCCATAACTTCTTCATCCGGACTCCGATTTTCGAAAACTCGGACTCTATTTCATGTAAAATTTCAAGAGGAACGCAATGATGATGTCCATTTGACCTAATTCCTGATTATTAAATTAATTATCCTCATTTTACTATCTTTTCCGTTACACACACCGTTATCGAACTTATTTTTCTTCTCTTTCATGTATTAATTAATTCTTCTTATGAATCACCATTATTTACCTATCATAAGCATATTTTCATATATTTTATTTCATCTTTAATTATACTTAAAAATGAGGGGTGTTACATTCTCCCCTCCTTAAAGGATTTCGTTCCCGAAATCTTCAAGTTAAGAAGAATGTGTCCTACCATCCAATCATCCATCTACTCAATCACCAATCACAGACATTCATTGTCCTTAAGAGATTTCTAATGATGTATGAACATTTGCAAGAAGTGTGTGTATATGTTCCTTATCTAATGCAAAGATCAGGCGGTCCACTGATTCAGTTGACCTCCTTAATGCGAATTATGCCAGTGCCATGCGTCCAACATGTATGCAATTTTCCTACTCGATACATATCATTTCTATATGAGTGCACAGCCATTCAGTCATATTCAACATCCATGTGCTGAGTCAATCATTTTGCATCCACAAAAATTAAAAATGCTCACACATCCATATGTAGTATGAGAGTGTTTTCGAGCCGATCTAGTGCCTAGTGTGTGTATATGCATCCACGGGCAACCACTAGCAACCACTTGCATCCACTTGCAACCATCAAACATAAAATGTCTCAAACACATGTTTACACCCATTAGTTTCTACCTAAAGTTCGAAGATTCGATCGATAGGATACAGTCGAATGATGGAAGCGAGTACAGATAGAACAAAAACTTGGTTCCCATTAGGCATGGGTCCTAAGTATCGGCCCCGAAGACCGAAACCAACATCAAATTGACACCCAGAGGATTACCCTGTAACACCCCGTGTATTCTATAATAGTGAAATTGACAAATTAAATTATAATTAATTTAAAATCAAAGAATTAAGGGAAACGGGATACGCCATTCCATTCGTCTCAGAATTATGCTTGGGATAGAGTCCGAGTTTGCGTAAAACGGACTCCGTATGAAGAAGATATGGCCTCCGGAAGTTTCAGAATTCAGTTTAAAATTCAAACAGCTCAGAAAACCAATTCAAATTTCAAAAATCGGGCAAGATTGGCCAGGGCGGGAATTTTCCCGCCCAAGGCACCCAGGTCGAGTGGGTAGTCGACCTGGGCTACCCAGGTCGACTGGGTAGTCGACCTGGGGCACCCAGGTCGACTACCAAGTCGACACGGGGGTCGACTGGGGAGTCGACCTGGCCCCTGAGCCAGGTCGAACCCAGCCCCCCCGGCTGGCCTGGTCTGTGCTTGGCCGAATTTCTAAGCCTTGGCTTGTCACTAAGGCTAGGTGTCAGCTCCTGATTGGTCTCTCCTTCAAACGAACGGCTATTATTAATCCAAGCTTCATCGACGGTTCTAATCAATTCACAAACTCTATAAAAAGGACCTAAGACTCCACCTAATTCATACAAATAAAAATTAGAATGAGACCGTCATGCTGCTGAGGAAAGACTAGAAGTAGCCGTCAAAATTGAGAGACGATTAGGAGGCAATTCGAAAGCTTAAAGCAACGACAACTAAATCAAAACAACGCCTACAACAATGGATAGCTTCTCCAAATTCAGAAGTAAGAAACCTGAATTGAAGATTCGTCAGACGTTGTAAGTAGAGTGCTATTCCGATATGAATGAATAATTGTGTTTTGATTTGTATAAGTGAGAAATGGAATTGTACTTAGTTTGTGGTGATGATAATTCATAATTGTATGTTGCTATGATTCTAATTATGAATAGATTTGGGATGTTGTGGTGTAATGATGTTAGACCTATTGGATATTTGCAAGTATGTGATTCATGTTGAAAGTTAACGATTATATGTTTGTGGTAGTTTATTACGACACCTATTGATATTTGCAAGTATGTGATTCATGTTGAAAGTTAGCGACTATATGTTTGTATAGTAAAGTTGAGATTCATGCAAGTATATGACTCATTATTATGCCAACATGATGTATATTTTTATGATCATTTTTAGTGTAATTGGATCCATTTGAGCATTATGATTCATATGAATTTATGTTGGAATCGGCATCATGATTCAAGTGTAAAACCATACTTTTGTGTTAGTGACAAAAGTAAGCACCCTTGTGAACTTGTGTTGACTTTATGAACATGGCTAGTTTATGTTTGACTTTATGCCCAAACAAAATATGTTTTAGGCCTATGTTGTTATCAAAATCATATGAAAATATATGCGACACATAATTAAGTTAGATTTACATTTCAATTGCAAGTTCACATGAATAGATTAAAAACCATGATTCATGTTTTAGGTATGTTTTATGTCATGATTATATGCTATTACAATGCAAAGTTCACAAGTGCCTAATTTATGTTAATTAGATTGTTATGTTGCAAGTTCATGCGTTCACACTCCCCTTTTGATGTTACTTAGAATATATAAACATCATGTTCTAAGCCTCCCCTTTTTCATGTGGCTAAGTTGGGTTTAAATGATAAACCCAACATATGTTATATTATAGCAAACGTATAAGACGGGGGTAATGACGTTGGGTAAAAAAAAAAAACATATGTGTTGGCATGTTTGACGCATGCCAACGACCTTGAAAACAATTAAGTGGTATAAATTAATTTTACCCAATAAAGATGAATTTGAATAATGGGCCGCAAATATTTACATATAAAAAGAAAAGAGACAAAATATGTAAATTTAGAAAATACGATGTGTTTAACCCGAGGTTGGATTGAGTTGTGATGTAAACCTGCCCGGAACTGCCCGGCTGTCCAGTAGTCACAACAATACCTATCCAATGTGGGTGGTTAAACATTGAGCCCAATAAAGACCCGAGGTTGGACTGAGTTGTGACGTAAGACTTCCCGGAACCAACCGGCAACAGGCAGTCACAACAATACCTGTCTAATGTGAGAGGTCGATGCTTTAATAAGACAATTAAGGCTGAGTCAGGATTGATAGGATTAAGTAAATTGAATTAATACTTAATCAAAATGGAACATGCTAAACTATACAGACTGATTGGGGTTAGGTTTACAAAACACTTAACCAAATTAGCATGTTGGCTAGAAATAGAAAACCTAGTAGCGGGGGACCCTTTTCAGTAGTAACCCTACAAGGTGTATCAGGATACCCTGAACTAGGCAGGGTGGGGCACGATTACTGGGTTGACTGTAAGAGGTCAAATCGACGGCGGTGGTGCAGTAGTGTAGGTTCTAATGGGGTGCGGGCGTGCACACACTCCGGCGCAGAAAAATAAGGCACTGGGCACCAGTAGTATACCTATGCATTCTAGAATTGTGTCGGGCCGCAACCATGGGACTTGATACACCCTATGGTGGGACCAGCATAGGTAACTACAACATCGGGGGCCGTAAGACACATGCAACTATGCGAGTAGGAGCCGATCATTAGAAATGGATCAGTTCACCCTGATTATGGGGTGCCTGTTGGGAACTAGTTTATATGGATGCAGAGATTAATATGGGGTACGATAGTATATTCGACTCTCGACAACTTAACTTAGTTTATGGTGCTTTCCCATTTCCAGTTTATACTTATCATGCCCAATTCTTTATTCATAGACTGAATAGTCCTAGACTTACTCAGGCTTTATGTCTAACTCTACTTTTCTTTCGTCTTCTTTTCTTTCGTTTCCCCCCAGGTCCACAGGGAGGGAATACCGCAGCTTGATCAGTTTTTACATCCAGCTTGAAGAGAAAGAATGTATTGCTTGGATCTCTTTCGTTTTGGACTATGGCTTTGGACAGCAATTATGGGACATATGCAGTTTATTTATGTTTTTATGCTTCTTTAAATAATGAAATCAAGACAGTTATGAAAATGTAATGTTTTTGGAAGTATTGTAAGACAATTATGACATGGTTTGTGTAACACGTATTTTGTTGAAATAAAAATTGCTGTTGTTTTTCGCTGTTCAAAAATATGTGTATTTATATCTGTCTTGTGTATCTGTGACTTATACTTATAAACCACCACCAAAATTAGGGCATTCCCTTTGAGAGTGACCCTAACGGAGGTTGGGTGTTTCACTTGGTATCAGAGCATAGGTTTACCAGATAAGATAAAAAGTTTTGAAAATATTTTTTCAAAAGAAAATTTAAAGAAGCATTTTTAAAGATAAAATGTTATTTTATTTTAAAAAAAGGCATAGTCCCCCAAAGCCATAGGTACTATCTTTTATCCTTCGTTTTGAATCTATCCTTTTTGTTTCAGCATGTCCGAAGAACTTAACTTGCCAGAGGGTATACCAATACCTGGTTGGTTCAGACGATTCTTAGAAGTAAGGGCCAATCAGTCAGGTCCCACTGTTCCTCCTCCCCTAGCTGCAGGAAATCATCCAGCTGCAGCAACACCTCTTCCTCCACCTCCTCCGCGGGGTAATACTTTTGCTAAGATATGTAAGGATTTTAAAGCTATGGGAGGAAAGGACTTTCATGGAACCGAGTCCTTCGTGGCAGCCAGGAATTGGCTGAAGGAAACCAAGGACTTATTCGTCATCTTTGAGGTAGAAGATAGGCAGAAGGTACAACTGGCAGTATGGCTACTTAAAGTTGAGGCTTCCTACTGGTGGGAAGTTACCAATGCAGAAAGACCAGTGGAAACATGGGAGGAATTTAGGGCAAGGTTTGAGACTAAATTTCTCTCAGAAGCTGAAAGGAGTCTTCAGTTGGAAAAATTCTTATTTCTTAAGCAAGGGAATATGACAGTCAAAGAGTATGTTAATCAGTTCGATCAGCTGGCTAGGTTCGGACTGGACCTAGTCAACACTCCGCACAAGAAGGCTCTCCGTTTTCTCAAGGGATTGAATGAGCCATTACACAGTTTGGCCATGACCAATATACCCATGGGAGCTACGTATGAAAGGTTGGTGCAGATGGCATTGCTGAACGAAGAGGATAAGGGCAAGAAGGAGACAAAGGCAGAAAGCTCTCAAGGGAAGAAAGAGGGTTTACAGCCTAAGAAGATAGACTTTAAGAAGGGCGGGAAAGACAACAAAGAGAAGAGGAAGTGTAATTTCTGTGGCAAAGTGGGGCACTTAGTGAAAGATTGCCGGAAAAAGAAGGCCAAGATGAATGGTGGGTGCTTTTCTTGCAGTGAAACAGGCCACATGGCTAAGGATTGCTCAAAGAAACGAGGGCAGGGGCAGAGGGCTGGATCCACCTCAGGGGCACAGGTTCAGGTGCTAGAAGCGCCACCTCTGCAATAGCGAGGTATAAATACTTCTGTAGAAAGTATCGTTTATCTTTATGATCACCCAGTTCGCACTTTATTTGATTCTGGCGCATCACACTCCTTTATCTCATCTGCTTTAGTAGAATCTCTGCACCTATAAACTAGTATCGTAGAGGACCCCTTAATTGTTTCAAATCCAATCGGGGGCCCGGCTCATTGGTCTATGATCTGTGTGGGATTGAAAATTTCTATTCTAAGCGTAGAATTTAGATGTAGTGCCTTTGTTTTGGGCTTCTCGGGATATGGTTTGATTTTGGGCATGGATTGGCTATCCAGTAATGGTGCCATCCTTGATTTTGAGAAAAGGGTGGTTAGGCTTCTGACCGAACTCGGTAACACTCTGGAAATTACTTGTAATCCCTCGTATGCGGTTATGGTTAGTTATCTTGAATCGCTAGATGCTTCTGTTGAGAGTTTGCAATTGGTTAGAGTGGTCCGGGAATATCCGGATGTCTTCGAGGAGGTGAAGGGCTTACCTCCGAAGCGAGAGATAGACTTCCGCATATATCTGGTAGATAATGCAAAGCCTGTTGCGTTGCCCGTTAGACACATGGCTCCGCGGGAAAGGAAAGAGCTCAGTAAATAGATTAAAGAGCTTCTAGAGAAGGGGTTCATTAGGAGGAGTATTTTAGAATGGGGCGCTCCAGTGGTGTTCGCCACAAAGGCGGATGGTTCACTCCATCTATGTGTTGACTATAGGGAGCTCAACAAACTAACGAAAAAGAATAGGCACCCTCTCCCCAGAATTGACGATCTGTTTGATCAGCTTGTAGGAGCGTCTGTTTTCTCCCAACTCGATTTGGCGACCGGATTTCATTAGCTAAGGGTGGGTGAAGATAGCATCGATAAGACAGCATTCAGAACCCCAGACGGCTTCTTTGAATGGCTTGTCATGCCCTTCGGCTTGACAAATGCACCCGCTTACTTCGTGGACCTAATGAGTAGGGTGTTCAGAGATTTCCTCAATAAGTTCGTAGTGGTCTTCGTAGATGATATCTTGATCTTCTCAAAGAGTGAAGAAGAACATGCTCAACACTTAAGGGCAATCATGGAAACTCTGCGAGTCTCAGCTAAAAGCCAAATTCTCCAAATGCCACTTTTGGAGAGAGGAAGTGAGGTTCCTTGGGCACATAGTATCCAAAGAAGGGTTAGCTGTGGACCCTGCTAAGGTAGTAGCGGTACAGGATTGGAAGACACCAAGGAATGCAACTGAGGTCCGAAGTTTTCTTGGAGTAGCAGGTTTCTACCGAAAATTCATAAGGGATTTTGTGAAAATCTCAGCTCCACTCACAAGGCTGACAAAGAAGAATCTAGTGTCCAATTGGGACATGGATTGCGAGTTTGCTTTCCAACGACTAAAAAGGGCTCTTACAACAGCCCCAGTTCTGACGTTGCCAGATGGAAGCAAGATGTTCACAGTTTATACAGATGCATGTGGGACAGGGCTAGGCGTTGTCTTAATGCAAGAAGGAAGGGTAGTAGCTTATGGTGGAAGGCAGTTGAAAGTGCATGAAAAGAACTACCCGACCCACGATCTTGAGTTAGCTGCCATCGTCTTTGCACTCAAGTCTTGGCGACACTATCTCCTAGGTGAGAAGTTCGAACTTTACACTGACCATAAATTGTTGAAATATCTTTGCTCGCAGAAAATCTTAACTTGAGGCAACAGAGATGGATGGAGTTTCTTGCCTCGTACGATTTCGAGATCTCCTACACTCCGGGCAAAGGCAACGACGTGGCAAACGCGTTGAGCCGAAAGAAACTGACCCTAAGCCCGCTGTTTTTTGAAAGACAAAGCCTAGAGTTTATAGCCAGCTTTGACTTTAGGCCCTCCTCTGATTTTGTACCGGGCTTGCTAGCATCTCTCGAAGTACGCCCGAGTTTAGTGGACTCAATAGGGACAGCACAACGCGAAGACCCTCAGCTTGTGGAGACGATTGATAGGCTAATTAGGGGTGAAACTTCAAGTCACCTCAATAGATACTCCATCGACGATAAGGGTTGGCTAAGGCGAGACGGAAGACTATGCGTCCCACAGACAAGGGATTTAGTAAAGATGGTTCTCGAGGAAGCACATCACTCCAAGATGACGATACACCCAGGCGGAGATAAAATGTACAAGGACATAAAGAGAACTTTCTTTTGGAACGGCATGAAGAAGGACGTGGAAGATTTCGTTTCAAAGTGTATGGTTTGCCAACAGGTTAAGGCGGAACAGAAGAAACCTGGCGGTCTGCTCCATCCTCTTGAGGTCCCACAGTGGAAGTGGGATAGCATCTCAATGGACTTCATTGATGGGCTGCCTAGGTCTAGAAGAGGCAACACTAGCATTTGGGTAATAGTGGATAGGCTTACTAAAAGCGCCCACTTTTTACCTGTTAAGAGTAAAAGAACTGCCTCATCCCTAGCATCTCTCTACCTCAAGGAAATTGTTCGACTCCATGGAATATCATCCAGCATTGTTAGTTACCGAGACCCTATCTTCACAAGTGAGTTTTGGCGGAGTCTGCAAGAAGCGGTAGGCACACAGTTATCCTTGAGTACAGCCTATCACCCCCAAACCGATGGCCAGACGGAAAGAGTGAACAGAGTTTTGGAGGACCTTTTAAGACTGTGCGTCCTTGACTTCGGAGGGACGTGGGAAGACCATCTTCCTTTGGTGGAATTTGCCTACAACAACAGCTACCAAGCCACCATCGGAATAGCGCCCTTCGAAGCTTTATATGGAAGACCGCGCCGATCGCCCACTTGTTGGTGGGAGTCTACCGATAAGCTCATACTTGGACCAGATATGATCCGAGAGACTTCAGAGAAAGTAGACTTAATACGAAGAAGGATGAAGACAGCCCAAGAAAGACAGAAATCCTACGCCGACAAGAGGAGGACCGACCTTGAATTTGAGGTTGGGGACAGAGTTTATCTTAAGGTATCTCCGCTAAGGAACGTTGTTCGTTTTGGAACCACAGGAAAGCTAGCACCAAGGTTCGTAGGGCCATTTCCTATCATCGAGAAAATTGGGAAAATGGCCTATAGATTAAAGCTACCCGAAAAGCTGGCCGGAGTTCACAACGTTTTCCATGTTTCGCACCCACGAAATTGTCTACATGAATCTGCTGAAGTGGTAGAGCCAAACATCCTTGAGGAAGCTGAAGTGGAACGCGAAGCAACCATGAGGAAAGTTGCAACCCGCATATTAGGAACGGAAGTGAAAAAGCTACGCAACCGCGAAGTAAAGCTCGTCAAAGTTCAGTGGAGCGACTCCGAGGAAGACGCAACTTAGGAAAATGAAGCTAGAACACGCGCAGCATACCCTTTTCTTTTCGAGGGTACATTTTTGATCTCTCTTTTTCCCTAAGTTATGCTTTTATCTATCTTTTTAGGTATATCTCCTCGACCTTATCTTTTAGGTAGAAACCCTTTGGATGAAAACATGTAATTGAAACATGTTATGGATGATGGTTGCAAGTGGTTGCAAGTGATTGCTAGTGGTTGCTCGTAGTTGCATATACAGACACAATCTAGGTTTTAGATCGGCTCAGTCACTTCATATTGCATATGCATATATATGTTTGCATTTGTATATGGTTGAAGTTTAATGTGCTGTCATATGGATGTTGCATTTATATATGAATGATTGTGCACTCATGTAGAATCATGAATAGGAAAATTTGCATACATAATGGATTCATGACACTTACATAATTTGCATTAAGGAGGTCAAACTGAATCAGTAGGCCACCTGATTTTGCATTAGATAAGTACATGTACACACACTTCGCATATGATCATGAAGCATTAGAAGTCTTTTAAGGACAATGGATACTCATGTTTGATGGATGAGTAGATGGACATTTGGATGTTAGGATATACATTCTGCCTAAACTTGAAGATTTCGAGGACGAAATTCTTTTTAAGTGGGGGAGAATGTAACACCCCGTGTATTCTATAACAGTGAAATTCACAAATTAAAGTATAATTAATTTCAAATCAAAGAATTAAGGGAAACGGGATACGCCATTGCGTTCGTCTCGGAATTCTGCTTGGGATAGAGTCCGAGTTTGCGTAAAAAGGACTCCGTAAGAAGAAGATATGGCCTCCGGAAGTTTCAGAATTCAGTTTAAAATTCAAACAGCTCGGAAAACCAATTCAAATTTAAAAAATCGGGCCAGATTGGCCAGGGCGGGAATTTTCCCGCCCCAGGCACCCAGGTCGACTGGGTAGTCGACCTGGGCTACCCAGGTCGACTGGGTAGTCGACCTGGGGCACCCAGGTCGACAACCAAGTCGACACGGGGGTCGACTGGGGAGTCGACCTGGCCCCTAAGCCAGGTCGAACCCAGCCCCCCCTGGCTGGCCTGGTCTGTGCTTGGCCGATTTTCTGAGCCTTGCCTTGTTACTAGGGCAAGGTGTCAGCTCCTGATTGGTCTCTCCTTCAAACGAACGGCTAATATTAATCCAAGCTCCATCGATGGTTCTAATCAATTCACAAACTCTATAAAAAGGACCTAAGACTCCACCTAATTCATACAAATAAAAATTAGAATGAGACCGTCATGCTGCTGAGGAAAGACTAGAAGTAGCCGTCAAAATTGAGAGACGATTAGGAGGCAATTCGAATGCTTAAAGCAACGACAACTAAATCAAAACAACGCCTACAACAAAGGATAACATCTCCAAATTCAGAATTCAGAAACCTGAATTGAAGATTCGTCATACGTTGTAAGTAGAGTGCTATTCCGATATGAATGAATAATTGTGTTTTGATTTGTGTAAGTGAGAAATGGAGTTGTACTTAGTTTGTGGTGATGATAATTCATAATTGTATGTTGATATGATTCTAATTATGAATAGATTTGGGATGTTGTGGTGTAATGATGTTAGACCTATTGGATATTTGCAAGTATGTGATTCATGTTGAAAGTTAACGACTATATGTTTGTGGTGGTTTCTTATAACACCTATTGATATTTGCAAGTATGTGATTCATGTTGAAAGTTAATGACTATTTGTTTGTATAGTAAAGTTGAGATTCATGCAAGTATATGACTCATTATTATGCCAACATGATGTATATTTTTATGATCATTTTTAGTGTAATTAGATCCATTTGAGTATTATGATTCATATGAATTTATGTTGGAATTGGCATCATGATTCAAGTGTAAAACCATACTTTTGTGTTAGTGACAAAAGTAAGAACCCTTGTGAACTTGTGTTGACTTTATGAACATGGCTAGTTTATGTTTGACTTTATGCCCAAACAAAATATGTTTTAGGCCTATGTTGTTATCAAAATCATATGACAATATATGCGACACATAATTAAGTTAGATTTACATTTCAATTGCAAGTTCACATGAATAGATTAAAAACCATGATTCATGTTTTAGGTATGTTTTATGTCATGATTATGCGCTAGTACAATGCAAAGTTCACAAGTGCCTAATTTATATTAATTAGATCGTTATGTTGCAAGTCATGCGTTCACACTCCCCTTTTGATGTTACTTAGAATATATAAACACCATGTTCTAAGCCTCCCCTTTTTCATGTGGCTAAGTTGGGTTTAAATGATAAACCCAACATATGTTATATTATAGCAAACGTATAAGACGGGGGTAATGACGTTGGGTAAAAAAAATATATATAAACATATTTGTTGGCATGTTTGACGCATGCCAACGACCTTGAAAACAATTAAGTGGTATAAATTAATTTTACCCAATAAAGATGAATTTGAATAATGGGCCGCAAATATTTACATATAAAAAGAAAAGAGACAAAATATGTAAATTTAGAAAATGCGATGTGTTTAGCCCGAGGTTGGATTGAGTTGTGATGTAAACCGCCCGGAACCGCCCAGCTGTCCAGTAGTCACAACGATACCTATCCAATGTTGGTGGTTAAACATTGAGCCCAATAAAGACCCGAGGTTAGACAGAGTTGTGACGTAAGACTGCCCGGAACTAACCGGCAACAGGCAGTCACAACAATACCTGTCTAATGTGAGAGGTCGAGGCTTTAATAAGACAATTAAGGCTGAGTCAGGATTGATAGGATTAAGTAATTTGAATTAATACTTAATCAAAATGGAACATGCTAAACTATACAGACTGATTGGGGGTTAGGTTTACAAAACACTTAACCAACTTAGCATGTTGGCTAGAAATAGAAAACCTAGTAGCGGGGGACCCTTTTCAGCAGTAACCCTACAAGGTGTATCAGGATACCCTGAACTAGGCAGGGTGGGGCACGATTACTGGGCTGACTGTAAGAGGTCAAATCGACGGCGGTGGTGCAGCAGTGTAGGTTCTAACGGGGTGCGGGCGTGCACACACTCCGGCGTAGAAAAATAAGGCACTGGGCACCAGTAGTATACCTGTGCATTCTAGAATTGTGTCGGGCCGCCACCATGGGACTTGATACACCCCATGGTGGGACCAGCATAGGTAACTACAACATCGGGGGCCGTAAGACACATGTAACTATGCG
The DNA here is from genome assembly GCA_030737875.1 of Allium sativum. NCBI lineage: Eukaryota > Viridiplantae > Streptophyta > Magnoliopsida > Asparagales > Amaryllidaceae > Allium > Allium sativum. Next base: position 777,056,992 of record CM060919.1, on the reverse strand, counting down.
AGTAGGAGCCGATCATTAGAAATGGATCACTTCACCCTGATTATGGGGTGCCTGTTGGGAACTAGTTTATATGGATGCAGAGATTAATATGGGGTACGACAGTATATTCGACTCTCGACAACTTAACTTAGTTTATGGTGCTTTCCCATTTCCAGTTTATACTTATCATGCGCAATTCTTTATTCATGGACTGAATAGTCCTAGACTTACTCAGGCTTTATGTCTGACTCTACTTTTCTTTCATCTTCTTTTCTTTAGTTCCCCCCTCCCCCCCAGGTCCACAGGGAGGGAATACCGCAGCTTGTCTAGTTTTTACATCCAGCTTGAAGAGAAAGAATGTATTGCTTGGATCTCTTTCGTTTTGGACTATAGCTTTGGACAACAATTATGGGACATATGCAGTTTATTTATGTTTTTATGCTTCTTTAAATAATGAAATCAAGACAATTATGAAAATGTAATGTTTTTGGAAGTATTGTAAGACAATTATGACATGGTTGGTGTAACACATATTTTGTTGAAATAAAAATTGCTGTTGTTTTCCGCTGTTCAAAAATATGTGTATTTATATCTGTCTTGTGTATCTGTGACTTATACTTATAAACCTCCACCCAAATTAGGGCATTCCCTTTGAGAGTGACCCTAACGGAGGTGAGGTGTTTCATACCCTCTTTAGACAATGTCAAAACTGGAAATCTTATCAGAAGTATTCAGATATTTACAGACTACTGGTACAGATCAGGTTCCCTAATGGCTCTTAGGAAGTTAAGCATGATAAAATCATACCCCATGAAAACTCAGAATGTATGCGTCATACTTGACGCCTAACACAGATATCCCTCAAACCCCAATCTCTCACAAACAGATGAGTCATAACCCTTATGGGTTTGAGTCTAGAACGGAATCAGAAATAATACTAGTATTAAAGTGCAGAGACCCAACTACAGAATCAGAGTGTCAGAATCAAAAAGAGTTCTACTCAATAATCAGATAAAGAAATTAAACCTCCTATAGGAATTTTCCTATTTCTATCCTAGCCACTAGCCTCAAGAGTGTTCGCCTGCCCTCCTTGCCCTCGTTTCTTAGGGCAGTTCCTAGTGAAGTGTCCCATCTCTCCACAGTTGAAGCAAGTGCCCTTCCTCTTTCTGCAATCCTTGTTCAGATAAATCGAGCTTCCACAAGTAAAACACTTTTCTCCTCCTTATCTTCAAACCTTTCTTTCCTCTTTTGTGTTTCCTTTTTGCCTTCTTTTTGAACCAAGTTCATATCCATGGGTTTCTTATCTTTGGGTTGTGCTCCTTGGCCAAGCTCCCTCATTCTCATCTTTATTATTTGACAAGTCCCTCAAAAGCTGCCTCCATCGCATGGAAAATCCTACAAAGCTCGAAAGAAAATTAGCCGTAGGCGAAACTACTGCGGCTACAGATGGAAGTCGGCGCTTATTTGCCCTTTGACAGGTGTCGTAGTCTTATCAAGCCTACGGAACCATGCCGCGATGAGGTTACCTCCCAGAAAGCCAGGAGCCCTGGAGACCCAGAAAAAGAAGGAAACAAGGATTCAGACAGAGAATCAAAAGATAGATATATGGCTTTGGGGATTATGTTTTTCAAAATAAACTTTATTTTTGAAAATACTTCCTTTCAAAACCTTTTTGAAAATAGTTTTCAAAAACTTCTATCAAATCTGGTAACCTTCAGCTCTGGTACCAAGTGTAACACCCCACCTCCGTTAAGGTCACTCACAAAGGGAATGCCTTAACTTTGGTGGAGCATTTGAGTAAACAGAACAAAAACTTACAAGACAGATAAAATAGTACTTGAAAAATTTATAACTTTATTTCAAAAGAAACCAAAATAAACTTGGTTACATCCTTTCAAATCACATTATCAGAATTCAAGTACAAAATATCAGTCTTGTACAAAAGCCTTCAGAATGCATAGTTTAAAATCATAATCCCCATAGAACGGAAGCTATACAGAGCCAAGCCATACTTTAAGCACTTCAAGCAGAAGAAATCCGGATCAAGCTAAAGTATTCCCTCCATGGATAACCTTGGGGGGGGGAATGGAAGAAAGGAGGCGAAACAACAAGGGTCAGACAAAAAGTCTGGAAAGTCCAGTGATTTTCAGTTATGAACAGATAATAATAACATGACATGAAAATAAAACTGGATGAGAGATAACTGTAACAGGTATAACTGATATAACAGAAGAATAGAATGACATAAGCTATTTCTTTACACTTCTCTTCACTAATACTAGTATAACAGAATTAGGTGTCACCCTAATGTCTAAATTGAAACAGAAACGGGTACAGAATAATTTAACAGAAACAGAATGCTAATAATGGGCCTTTACTACCCGATCAGAAACAGACAGTAGCAGAAACAGATTAATTCATACGGAAACATAATGTAGAATTAGGTGTACACTAGTAATGGGCCTTTACCACCCGAACAGACGGTACCACGCAGAAACAGACAGGTGTTACCACCCAACCGAAACAGACGGTACCAACAGAAACGGACAGAACTTAGTGTACGTGTAACACCCCACACCCGCGACGGTCACTCACTAAGGGAATGCCATAGCATCGGTGGAGTATTTTAAGTGAATATAGAACAGAAAAATTACAACAAGACAGATATAAGTAATACTTGAGAATTTAAAACATCATTTCATTGCAGCGGAAAGTAAAACATGTTTGGTTACATCACAAAGCCATAAACAAGAGTCAAGTACATAATATCCATCCTGATAAAACAAAAGTACATAATCCCACTACATAACTAATAGCCATAATAGAAAAGATAAACTGAGCTTTACATCCACGGTCCAAGCTCCAAAAGATAGATAAAGCAATCCGGTCAAAGCCCACTAGTGCTAGGCCCACTCTGATAACCTGAGGGTTGGGAAAAAGATAAAAACAACGGGGTCAGACATAAGTCTGAGCGAGTCCTATAATCTTAACAATACAATTACTAAAGTAATTAGGGTATGATATAAACTTGGTACGGTACGACTGGGGATAAATGACTACGCTAAGCAGTCAACTAGACTTAGAATTAACTAAGATAACGGTAACGACACATCTACCCACCCAAGGATAATTATTACACTGCACCACAACAGTCATTCCTAATTTAAAGGTTGATCCCACTAAGTATACTTAGTAATATATAATTAGTAGTTTCGTGTACCCCTAGCTGACTACATAGGTGTACCCACTACTCCCCAAACGATCGGCTCCCTAACGTAGACACCCATGCTGGCCCCACAGTGGGGTGTATCATCCCCCAAAGTGGCAACCTGATAATATCAACGGTGCACGGCTTATACCTACACGATGCAACAACGTCTTACCTACCAGCCCGGGTGCACACACGCATATGAAACCCGTTGGACTTGCGTTGCCACCGCTAACCCATTTTGGCCTCTTATAGACAAACCCAATATGCGTGTCCCGTCCTCGACTTGGGTCGAGCCCACAAAGATACGTTTGGGATATTGGTTGAAATGGGCCCCCACAAGCTACCCACCTAAGCTTGTCCTTTCTAGTGAATCCCACTTAACCCTTTAACCATGTTCACTTACATGTTATAAATTTTGGTTAAGTCATTTAATCATATTTTAATTGCCACTCAAGGCACCCACTAGATTTCCACATGCCACCCAAGGCACTTACTTGATTCCCACATGCCACCCAAAGCACTTACTTAACCCTTTAATCATGTTTAATTACATGTTCCACTTTGGTTAAGTATTTTAATCGTATTTTCTATTGCCACCCAAGGCAACCACTAGATTTTTCCACATGCCACCCAAGGCACCCACTTAACCCCTCATGTCCCTCTACATGCTAATATGGTTAAGTGTTTCTTAATTAATTAATTAAGATCATGACCTCATAAAGACCTCTCACATTAGACCACCTTTTATGACCGCTGGATATGCCGGTTGGGTCCGGGCAGCCTTACGTCATAAAAGGGTCTTACCTCGTGTCTTTACTTTAATCACGTTTTTAATTTTTGCCTAAGACCTCTCACATTGGGCTAACATTTGTAGTAGCTGGTTAAGCCGGTTGGGTCCGGGCAGTCTTATGCTACAAATGAGTCCAACCTCGTGTCTTAGTCGATTAATTACACCTAATTAATCACCCCCATAATTTGTATTAATTATCCATGTTCATATTCAAGTTTTCAAGAATATGGGTAGACCTAACTCAATAGGTAAATTCCCAATTCCATAATATGGGTAGACCTAACTTAATAGGTAAATTCCCAATTATGTCCATCCACTTTATGGTATGTATAATCATACCAACTTCACATAATTTATCATAACATGTTTATATGATTAACCCCATCGTTCCCACGTAATTCGTTCTCATAACATGACATATAATTGGGAAGATTCATCATAAATATAATGGGTTCAACTTAGCATAACACTTGCATTAACATGGGTTTAAAAGGTGTCAACTTGCATCATACATTAAACCCAACTAGCATAAATCATTAACCCAAACTTGCATGAATCACATATGTCATAAAGAGGGTAACTTGCATTTTTATGTATGTCATACAAAGGGTTTAACTTGCATATGTATGTATGACATACAAAGGGGTAAACTTGCATAACATGTCATATGTCACTTGCATATAAACAAACACCAAACTTGCATAACATGTCATAGGTGAACTTGCATATTAACAAACACCAAACTTGCATAACATGTCATAGGTGAACTTGCATATTAACAAACACCAAACTTGCATAGCATATTATATGTCAACTTACATATAATCAAACACTTAACTTGCATAACATGTCATAGGTGAACTTGCATATTAACAAACACCAAACTTGCATAACATGTCATAGGTGAACTTGCATATTAACAAACACCAAACTTGCATAACATGTCATAGGTGAACTTGCATATTAACAAACACCAAACATGCATAGCATATTATATGTCAACTTACATATAATCAAACACTTAACTTGCATAACATGTCATAGGTGAACTTGCATATTAACAAACACCAAACTTGCATAACATGTCATAGGTGAACTTGCATATTAACAAACACCAAACATGCATAACATGTCATAGGTGAACTTGCATATTAACAAACACCAAACTTGCATAGCATATTATATGTCAACTTACATATAATCAAACACTTAACTTGCATAACATGTCATAGGTGAACTTGCATATTAACAAACACCAAACTTGCATAACATGTCATAGGTGAACTTGCATATTAACAAACACCAAACTTGCAAAACATGTCATAGGTGAACTTGCATATTAACAAACACCAAACTTGCATAGCATATTATATGTCAACTTACATATAATCAAACACTTAACTTGCATAACATAGCATATGCTAACTTGCATATAATCAAACATCTAACTTGCATACGTGTCATATGCTAACTTGCATAAAATCAAACATCTAACTTGCATAACATAGCATATGCTAACTTGCATATAATCAAACATCTAACTTGCATAACATAGCATATGATAACATACATGCATTAATCCACATTCGTAGCCATAACCTCATTATATCCTATCATAATCATTTCAATAATTGGTCATTAAGGCTATAGAAACTCACAACTTGTTGATTAGCCTTCTTATGAATATATTAAAAGATTGAGACGAAGCCACTAAGCTATCAACTCAAAAACTCCAAATAAGAATGCTCCAAATGAAAACCCTTGAGCCAAATCAATAATAAAGATCCTAGCTTCGATGAAGAAAAGCCTTGAATCAAACTTAGAAACACTTAACCAAGCTTAGGAACTCTTATACTTCTTCAGAAACTCTCTCATATGATTAGAGATGGAGATTATGACAAGAGGATGAGGGTGGAGGCCATGAGAGAACATTTTGGCATAGTTTAGCTATAGGATTGAATAATGAGCATTTAGGTTTAGGTTAGGGGTCTTTTTATTGAAGACTAGGATAGATTTAGCCATAGGATAAACCTTAGTTTAGATCCTAGCCATCAAAGCATGTCTTGGGGAAGATGTCAAGTGTAGGAACCATCTAGGGCCTTTAGATTAAAGCTGAACCATGAGAACCATTCAAATGCAAAATCTGCATTTGAGCGAATCGGCCCACGGGTTGACAGCCAAACACCCTGGATTAACCCCTAGTCGACCCAGCGAGCTCGGATCGACCTCAAAAATCGGTCGGTTCGGTTATTCCCCTCTCCCAATTCGCTGTTTTGAACATTTTTGCATATTTATTTATTTAATTTTCAATTATATATATATATATCAATATATATATATTTCTCTGAGCAATCCATTTCACCTAATTCTTTTCTAAAAATTAAGTATACTTTAATTTGTGAAATTTTATGTTATCAAATTACGGGGTGTTACATTCTCCCCTCCTTAAAGGATTTCGTCCCCGAAATCTCTAAGTCAAGAAGAATGTATCCTACCAACCAAACAACCATCTACTAAACCATCAAACACTGGCATCCATTGTCCTTAAAATTTCTAATGCTGTATGAACATATGCAAGAAGTATGTGTATATGTTCCCTGTCTAATGCAAAATCAGGCGGTCTACTGATTCAGTGGACCTCCTTAATGCAAACCATGATAGTGCCATGCATCCAATATGTATGCGAAAGAACCCTATCGACACATACTATTTCTATATGTGTGCACAATCATACACCAAAATGCATCATCCATAAGATAACACAACCATTATACATCCATAAATATAGCTACCTACACACAATTATATGCAATATGCAATATGAAGTGACTGAGCCGATCTAGTGTCTAAAGTGTCTGTATATGCATCCACGAGCAACCACTAGCAAACACTTGCATCCACATGTTTCCATCATACATAACATGTCTCAAACACATGTTTCAACCATAGGTTTACCCTATCTAAAGGTCAAAGGTACTAACGAGAGGACATACTAAAGATAAGATAAGTACTAGACAAACGATAAAGGAGAAATTAAAAGACATACCCTCAAAAAGGAATGGGTATAATGAACGCATCTTCACTTCTGTCTCCCAAGTAGCGTTGCTCTCATCTTCTCCCCATTGTACTTTGACTAGTTGAACCTCTCTGTTTCTAAACTTCCTACTCTCTGACCCAAGGATGCAAGTAGGAGCTCGTCGAATCATAGCATCACGTTCTAACTCCACTTCTCCAAGCAAGCTCGGCTCTGCCACCTCCGTAGTCTAATGTAGGCACTTCCTCAAATGTGATACATGGAATACATCATGTACACCACTAAGTCTCTCGGGCAACTCTACTCTATATGCCATCTGTCCAATCCTTTCCTTAATAGGAAACGGTCCCACCAATCTTGGTGCTAACTTCCCAACGGACCCAAAGCGAACAACATTCCGTAACGGAGATACTTTGACAAAGACCATGTCCCCAGCATCAAACTCAAGATCCGTCCTCCTCTTATCCGCGTAAGATTTCTGTCTGTCTTGCGCCGCTTTCATCCTTCTTCGAATCAAATACCAACAAAATCCATCGAAATGCTATCCCACTTCCATTGCGGAACTTCTAATGGGTGAAGCAACCCACCGGGTTTCTATTGCTCTGCTTTCACTTGATGGCACACCAAGCATCTAGCGACATACTCGGCCACATCTTTCTTCATACCGGCCCAAAAGAAAACTCGCTTCATGTCTTGGTACATCTTGTCCCCACCGGGATGAATGGTCATCTTCGAATGATGTGCATCATCAAGTATAGCCTTCCTCAAACCCTCGTCTTGCGGTACACAAAGTCTACCGTCTCTACGCAACCACCCCTTATCATCTAGGGTGTACCTACTCAAATGGCTGGACGACTCCCTCCTTATGAGCTTCTCCACTAACTCAACCAACTGTGGGTCGTCCCGCTGTGCCTCACCAATCCGTCCCAAAAGAGTAGGTCTGACCTCTAAGGATGCTAGCAAACCGGGTATAAAGTCAACAGAAGGTCTGAAGTCAAACATCGAGATAAATTCCAAGCTCCGTCGTTCAACGAACAATGAACTCAAGGACAACCTTTTTCTACTTAAGGCGTCCGCTACCACGTTACCCTTGCCATGGGTATACGCTATCTCAAACTCATAGGATGCTAAGAATCCCATCCACTTTTGCTGTCCTAAGACTATGCGCTCGAAGAGTGTCCAACACTTCCCTAAGATGTAGGGCATGCTCTTCTCCACTTCTAGAGAAAACCAGGATATTACCCTATCCAAAATCATCACAACTGTCCATCTCTCACGCAGACCATCCTAGTCGAACTTGACATCCCCCAAGTGCAAGCCCCAAAGGCCTAAACCAATATCAGACAAACACCCAAGGGATACCTCCTTCGAATTCAGACGACCTACGTGAGATGATACTAGTAAAAACGGCTAAACAATTAAGCCTTTGTCCAACTCTGGACCTCCTCACCAATCTCGCTCCAAAACCACCGTTTATCCCATAACTGGCTTTGCTCAACCTATTAAGCACATACGAAAACTTATTTCGCTCCTAGAAAAGACCAAGATGTCATCCACAAAGACCATCACGAACTTATTTAGGTACTCCCTGAACACCCTTCTCTTCAAATCAACAAAGTATGCGGGGGCGTTCGTCAAACCAAATGGCATCACCAACCACTCATAAAAACCATCCGGAGTCCTAAAGGCAGTCTTCTCTATACTATCCTCAGCAACTCTCAACTGACGAAACCCCGTGGCTAAGTCCAACTGCGAAAACACTGAGGCGCCAACCAACTGATCAAAGAGATCATCAATCCTCGGCAATGGGTGTCTATTCTTCTTTATTATCTTGTTAAACTCTCTATAGTCTACACAAAGTCTGAGGGACCCATCCACCTTCGTGGCAAAAACTACTGGAGCACCCCACTCCGATATACTTCGTCTTCTGAACCCCTTCTTAAGCAAATCGCCTACTTGCTTATGGAGTTCCCTCCTCTCACGAGGAGCCATGTGGCACACTGGCCAAGATACTGGTTTGGCATTGTCTACCGGATATATTCGGAAGTCAATCTCCCGCTCCGGAGGTAAGCCCTTCACCTCCTCAAACACATCCGAGTATTCCCGGACCACTCTAACAGATCGCAAACTCTCGACCGACGTGTCAAGCGATTATAGATAACTTAGCATAACAGATTCCATGGGATTACAAGAGATCTCGAGAGTGTTACCCAAGCGGGTCATAAGCCTAACAACTCTCCTTTCACAAACAAGAACGGCACCATTACTGGATAACCAGTCCATGCCCAAAACTAACCCATAGCCCGTGAAGCCCAAAAAGCATCACATCTAAACTCAACGCTAAGTATAGAAACTTCCAAACCCAAACACATCATGGAGCCCCCAATTGGGTTTGAAACAACTAAGGGATCATCTACTAAACTGGTGTCTAAGTGCAGTGACTCAACTAACAACGATGAGATAAACGAACTCGATGCGTCAGAATCAAAATAAAGTTCGAACCGGATAATAAAGAAATCCAAATTCCAACCTAGACGGTCCTATCCCCATCTGGTACACTAGCCGTGAGGGAATACAACTACCCTCCAGAAGATTCCATACCTTGCCCTTGCCCCTTTGGACAATCCTAATAAGGTGTCCTATTCCTCCAAAAGGATAACTACTAGCCCTCTTCTTCCCATTCTCCACTCGTAATCTCCCACCAATGAGGTTTCGTCCTTCATTAACCAAACAACTATTTGAGCCTTCCTCCCATCGTCTATCCTATAGGTATCTACCAGTCCTCCTCCTTCTTGAACCAACTTCTAATCCGACAAATGTCTAAGTCCCTTGAAGTGTTTTTCCATTCTTATCTATCTTAGAAAGATCATCTATACACGGAGGGGAAATTCAAAAAGAGAGAGGAAGAGATTCAAAACGGAGAATTCGAAAGATAAAGATATGGCTATTGGGGATTATGCTTTTCCTTCAAAAACTTTTCTCTTAAAAGACATGTTTTTGAAAATACTACTTCCAAAAATGTTTTAGAAAAATAGTTTTTCTAAAAAAATTATCTGTTCTGGTAACCTTAAGCTCTGATACCACGTGTAACACCCCACACCCGCTACGGTCACTCACTAAGGGAATGCCATAGCATCGGTGGAGTATTTTAAGTGAATATAGAACAGAAAAATTACAACAAGACAGATATAAGTAATACTTGAGAATTTAAAACATCATTTCATTGCAGCGGAAAGTAAAACATGTTTGGTTACATCACAAAACCATAAACAAGAGTCAAGTACATAATATCCATCCTGATAAAACAAAAGTACATAATCCCACTACATAACTAATAGCCATAATAGAAAAGATAAACTGAGCTTTACATCCACGGTCCAAGCTCCAAAAGATAGATAAAGCAATCCGGTCAAAGCCCACTAGTGCTAGGCCCACTCTGATAACCTGAGGGTTGGGAAAAAGATAAAAACAACGGGGTCAGACATAAGTCTGAGCGAGTCCTATAATCTTAACAATACAATTACTAAAGTAATTAGGGTATGATATAAGCCTGGTATGGTACGACTGGGGATAAATGACTACACTAAGCAGTCAACTAGACTTAGAATTAACTAAGATAACGGTAACGACACATCTACCTACCCAAGGATAATTACTACATTGCACCACACCAGTCATTCCTAATTTAAAGGTTGATCCCACTAAGTATACTTAGTAATATATAATTAGTAGTTTCGTGTACCCCTAGCTGACTACATAGGTGTACCCACTACTCCCCAAGCGATCGGCTCCCTAACATAGATACCCGTGCTGGCCCCACAGTGGGGTGTATCATTCCCCAATGTGGCAACCTGATAATATCAACGGTACACGGCTTATACCTACACGATGCAACAACGTCTTACCTACCAGCCCGGGTCCACACACGCATATGAAACCCGTTGGACTTGCGTTGCCACCGCTAACCCGTTTTGGCCTCTTATAGACAAACCCAATATGCGTGTCCCGTCCTCGACTTGGGTCGAGCCCACAAAGATACGTTGGGGATATTGGTTGAAATGGGCCCCCACAAGCTACCCACCTAAGCTTGTCCTTTCTAGTGAATCCCACTTAACCCTTTAACCATGTTCACTTACATGTTATAAATTTTGGTTAATTCATTTAATCATATTTTAATTGCCACTCAAGGCACCCACTAGATTTCCACATGCCACCCAAGGCATTACTTGATTCCCACATGCCACCCAAGGCACTTACTTAACCCTTTAATCATGTTTAATTACATGTTCCACTTTGGTTAAGTATTTTAATCGTATTTTCTATTGCCACCCAAGGCAACCACTAGATTTTTCCACATGCCACCCAAGGCACCCACTTAACCCCTCCTGTCACTCTACATGCTAATATGGTTAAGTGTTTCTTAATTAATTAATTAAGATCATGACCTCATAAAGACCTCTCACATTAGACCACCTTTTATGACCGCTGGATATGCCGGTTGGGTCCGGGCAGCCTTACGTCATAAAAGGGTCTAACCTCGTGTCTTTACTTTAATCACGTTTTTAGTTTGTGCCTAAGACCTCTCACATTGGGCTAACATTTGTAGTAGCTGGTTAAGCCGGTTGGGTCCGGGCAGTCTTATGCTACAAATGAGTCCAACCTCGTGTCTTAGTCGATTAATTACACCTAATTAATCGACCCCATAATTTGTATTAATTATCCGTGTTCATATTCAAGTTTTCAAGAATATGGGTAGACCTAACTCAATAGGTAAATTCCCAATTCCATAATATGGGTAGACCTAACTTAATAGGTAAATTCCCAATTATGTCCATCCACTTTATGGTATGTATAATCATACCAACTTCACATAATTTATCATAACATGTTTATATGATTAACCCCATCGTTCCCACGTAATTCGTTCTCATAACATGATATAATTGGGAAGATTCATCATAAATATAATGGGTTCAACTTAGCATAACACTTGCATTAACATGGGTTTAAAAGGTGTCAACTTGCATCATACATTAAACCCAACTAGCATAAATCATTAACCCAATCTTGCATGAATCACATATGTCATAAAGAGGGTAACTTGCATTTTTATGTATGTCATACAAAGGGTTAAACTTGCATATGTATGTATGACATACAAAGGGGTAAACTTGCATAACATGTCATATGTCACTTGCATATAAACAAACACCAAACTTGCATAACATGTCATAGGTGAACTTGCATATTAACAAACACCAAACTTGCATAACATGTCATAGGTGAACTTGCATATTAACAAACACCAAACTTGCATAGCATATTATATGTCAACTTACATATAATCAAACACATAACTTGCATAACATGTCATAGGTGAACTTGCATATTGACAAACACCAAACTTGCATAACATGTCATAGGTGAACTTTCATATTAACAAACACCAAACTTGCATAACATGTCATAGGTGAACTTGCATATTAACAAACACCAAACTTGCATAGCATATTATATGTCAACTTTCATATAATCAAACACTTAACTTGCATAACATGTCATAGGTGAACTTGCATATTAACAAACACCAAACTTGCATAACATGTCATAGGTGAACTTGCATATTAGCAAACACCAAACTTGCATAACATGTCATAGGTGAACTTGCATATTAACAAACACCAAACTTGCATAGCATATTATATGTCAACTTACATATAATCAAACACTTAACTTGCTTAACATGTCATAGGTGAACTTGCATATTAACAAACACCAAACTTGCATAACATGTCATAGGTGAACTTGCATATTAACAAACACCAAACTTGCATAACATGTCATAGGTGAACTTGCATATTAACAAACACCAAACTTGCATAGCATATTATATGTCAACTTACATATAATCAAACACTTAACTTGCATAACATAGCATATGCTAACTTGCATGTAATCAAACATCTAACTTGCATACATGTAATATGCTAACTTGCATAAAATCAAACATCTAACTTGCATAACATAGCATATGCTAACTTGCATATAATCAAACATCTAACTTGCATAACATAGCATATGATAACATACATGCATTAATCCACATTCATAGCCATAACCTCATTATATCCTATCATAATCATTTCAATAATTGGTCATTAAGGCTATAGAAACTCACAACTTGTTGATTAGCCTTCTTATGAATATATTAAAAGATTGAGACGAAGCCACTAAGCTATCAACTCAAAAACTCCAAATAAGAATGCTCCAAATGAAAACCCTTGAGCCAAATCAATAATAAAGATCCTAGCTTTGATGAAGAAAAGCCTTGAATCAAACTTAGAAACACTTAAGCAAGCTTAGGAACTCTTATACTTTTTTAGAAACTCTCTCATATGATTAGAGATGGAGATTATGACAAGAGGATGAGGGTGGATGCCATGGGAGAACATTTTGGCATAGTTTAGCTATAGGATTGAATAATGAGCATTTAGGTTTAGGTTAGGGGTCTTTTTATAGAAGACTAGGATAGTTTTAGCCATAGGATAAACCTTAGTTTAGTTCCTAGCCATCAAAGCATGTCTTGGGGAAGAGGTCAAGTGTAGGAACCATCTAGGGCCTTTAGATTAAAGCTGAACCATGAGAACCATTCAAATGCAAAATTTGCATTTGAGCGAATCGGCCCACGGGTTGACAGCCAAACACCCTGGATTAACCCCTAGTCGACCCAGCGGGCTTGGGTCAACCTCAAAAATCGGCCGGTTCTGTTATTCCCCTCTCCCAATTCGCTATTTTGAACATTTCTGCATATTTATTTATTTAATTTTCAATTATATATATATATATATATATCAATATATATATATTTCTCTGAGCAACCCATTTCACTTAATTCTTTTCTAAAAATTAAGTATACTTTAATTTGTGAAATTTTATGTTATCAAATTACGCGGTGTTACAGTACCCTAAAACCCTACCCCAAGCGATCGGCTCCCTAATACAAAAATATCTTGTGTCGGCCCCATAGTATGGTGTATCACTCCCTAAAGTGACAACCAATTGGCATAGACCTATTTACAGATGTCACGACGTCTTACATCCTCAGAGGCAGACCAGGATCCATGCATGCACATGACCCGGATGGAACGCACCATCAACACCCCTCGCAATTATCAGAATGACCCGCTTATAATTAGTTCAGTAAGCGTGCCCGGACCCTACTTACTGTTGGGTCAAAGTTTTGATACCAGAAAGGGTTACAGACTAATATGGGTCCCAAACAACAGATTACACAAGTAATTCCCTTCCTAATCTTGTGTCCCCAGACTAACAGATTTCAGCTTAACTTGTCTACAAGTTTCAGACATACAAAGTTTAGAATAATTAGTTCACATATCAGACAATCAAGTTAACAGGTTTTCAGACTAACGGATCAGATGTTCGGATTAACAGGCTTACAGTTTAACTGGTTACAGATTAACAGGCTTACAGATTAACTGGTTACAGATTATCTAACTTTGTATTAGGCCTACGGATTCACGAAACGGGTTTATCAGATTCATTGGTCCAATTGGTTTAACCTTACCCAACACGTTTTAGACATCATAACTATCTCAGATTTTCATTAATTAAATATTAATGCCCAAACCTCTCACACTAGACTGACAGTTTGCGGCTACTGGTTAGGCCGGTTGGTTCCGGGAAGGTTTCTATCGCAAACCGAGTCTAACCTCGGGTTTCAAGCACGTTATGACTAACTTCTCACATTAGAACCTATTGTTTGCGACCATTGGAATATGCCGGGCGGTTCCGGGCAGAATGACGCCGCAAACTCATTCTAACCTCGAGTTAGCCATGTTTATCTTTGCAGCCAGTTAATTAATGATTTACCATTTATACCCCCGCCTAATATACATGTCAATTATTCATAACTATAGCCAATTCAGATTACGTCAATAGCGGACTAATTATATCAACTCAACAGATATTGCAGATAACAGATTTTGCAGATTAGGCGACTTAACGGATTTAGCAGATTAAGTAAACTAGCAGATTTAGCAGATAACAGATTAGGCATCTCAACAGATTTAGTTTAGCAGATTTGGCATTTTCAACAGACTTAACAGATGACATATTTGGCAGATGAACAAATCTTGCAGACTAGGCAGTAGAGCAGAACTAGCAGATTAAGCAATATAACATACTAGCAGATTAGGCAAATATAGCATAACTAAATTAGGCAAATATAACAGATTTTATTATTCCTTAAGGTTTCATTGACCAATCTTGCCTAATTATTAATCTTTCCTAAGTTCACATGCATAAATAATAGTCATGATTCGCATTATGATCATATACCCTATATTTGCATTAAATTTACATAGCTCAGACTATGGTCATAATTTACCATATATCATATGTTTCAATTTTTACTAAACTTGTATAGTAAAGAAGATCCATATATAAATTATACCAAATATAGTCATTGATTACTATGCATGTCATATATCCCAAAGATCCCTTACTTAGATGTTTATTTACATTTAATAGATGTCCTACTTTAATGTAAATCTTTATACCTAAGCCATATTCTCTTTATCTCAAGTCATATGTTCAATACCAATTATATTATAAATATAACATGTCCAGTCATATGTCTCAGATTTTGTTCTAGCTACAGTCCATGTTCTTTCCTCAAATCAGTCACCTATTGGTCATGCCCAATTCATGCATCATTCATTTTATTGTCCCAAACATTTTAGCGTATGTTAATCTCTTATGAGATTGGCTCAGGCTCGTGGTAGCCTGGCTATAGAACAAAAAGAGGAAAGAGATACAAAATAAGATAGATCCAAACAGAATAGAACAGATATAACCTCAGATTCAGATTTATAATTCATGTCACAATCAGAATTAACGTTTATATTGAAAAATAACTGTACTTGCCTTGGTTGGATTAAAGAAAGAACTTTAATTGTTGTAGAATCGTTGCAGAAGCTTTAATCTCTAATTTGAATTGAGTTACTTAGGTTGATGTTAATTAGCTTCTAGTTTTGATTCCAGCAGAGTAGCGACACCATTTTCATTTTTATTTAGAACGGAGGCAGAGAAGAAGTAGAATAGAATTGTGTGTAGAGAAGGCTAGGTCTTAGGTTGTTTTTATAGGTGTAGCAATTCATTTTAGCCATCAGATTAACCCTAAAACCAATCTGGACCATCAAAAATCGTCCCTGGGCTTCAAAAACGTGTTCTGGACCGAAACTGGCCGACCAAGTCGACCTGTAGGGGCGGAGGTCGACACTATAGTCGACCCCCATGGGGGAGGTCGACTCCCAGGTCGACCCCCTGGTCTACCTGGCCCCCAGGTCAACCCCCTGGTCTACCTGGCCCCCAGGTCGACCCCAGGTCGACCTGCCCAGTTCTGTGCTGACCAAAACTTCCTGAATCTTCTACAGGCCATAACCTCTTCAACCGGACTCCGATTTTCGAAAACTTGGACTCTATTTCATGTAAAATTTCGAGAGGAACGCAATGGTGATGTCCCTTTTACCTAATTCCTAATTCTTAAATTAATTATCCTCATTTTACTATCTTTTCCGTTACACACACCGTTATCAAACTAATTTTTCTTCTCTTTCATGTATTAATTAATTCTTCTTATGCATCACCATTATTTACCTATCATAAGCATATTTTCATATATTTTATTTCATTTTTAATTATACTTAAAAATGCAGGGTGTTACAAGTCCACACATAAACATGGACGGTTTTTACCTTACTATAACCCAAACCATTTTTGAAATCAATATCTTTTCTGATATTATAATAGTGTCTATCAACCCACAAATAAATAATAATCTAGTAGAACGCTTGCATCTCACGCTCTACATATATAGTATACAATCAAAAACCGTGGGCACTTATTGGAAACTGGATTCCGACTATGACAGGTATGGGGCCACCTGCCGATAGTGTATCTCTAGAGGCGAATACACTGGGTTCAACAAGAACGTCTTGCAACCCGACCCACACATGACCGACCACTCATTTCGCTTGAGCGTATCGAATGTATATCGCCAACGGTTGGGATCAGCAACCGTTTCCCGAAAAGGGACAGCATCGATAGATGAAAGAAGTAAAAAGAATTTCTCTCGATAGGTGATTATAAACCCTAATGGGAGCGACCCACATAGCCATGCTGCCTGCCCGATTTTTGTCATTCCCCGGTTGATGAGGCTTGAGGCTAGGATTTTCTTCCTTTTTAGATCAGCACACCACTTTGAGTGCCACATCATCAGATACGTCAAATCACTAATTGACGTCCTCAAAAATACACTGGGCACGTTTGAAGAAATCAATGCACGTGACCATATGGAAATACTCTGTCAAACACTCGACCATACAAGTCATCCAGGAACAGGATGAACTGAAGGCACCCTCCTACCACATCCTATATAGGAATCACCCCAAGGATCAGTAGTGAGACATCCTTGCAACCCGTAGATTTCAACCATGACAGAACCCCAGTATATCTCTGCATCGACTCAAGAGATCATAAGTGGTTCTTCCATTTGTGAAGATCTATGGTCTTAAATGCTCCATCTTTATCGCTTGCACGTTAGTCGTGATCGCACAGTTGATTTGAAGTGGGTTTGGGTCTAGTTCCCATCCCGGCCTCTTCGAAACAATACGTCAAAAGGTCCAATAAAATAATTTATTTGATAGTCGGTTGTTTAACTATCAAATCATAACAATACTGCTAAGTACATTGGTAGCTCAGGTCATTTATATTAAAATACTTCATTTAACCACTTCATCGGTTCATATAAACGATTTCATAAATTATATCACAACAAAACTCATCTGGTTCATTACTTTGAAAACATTGATCAATAATTTCTTTCGAATAATGTATTTATCACTTTACTTTTATTTCCTTTATTCAGACGTATTCTTATATTTCATAAAAACATCTTTTATTTCTCTTTATTCTGAAAACATCGTTTCTATTGTCAAAACTTTTTTACATTTCTTATCTTTGCAGATATCACTATATTTCCATAAAACCACTTTCCATTTCTCTTAACATTGGTAATATCGATATATATATATATACTTAACCAAAAATATAAGTTTCCTTACCAATTTTATATGGTTATAATATCGTTAAGTGACGTATTTCTTATAATATAACCTTATATGAACTTATTAACTTTAAAAATAATCGCGCTACTGGAAATCATAATTATATTTCCAATATAATTTCATTTCAAAATAATTATCACTCTTTATTTCATGTCTTCCATGAAGAACTAAAATTTATCTACTTATTTCTTCGAATAAACGCACTTATCAAAAACATACTATTTCATTACTTTGGAAATAGTGCTACATATTTAATCACATTATATAAGTATAATCATATTTCGCTTTTAGCCCACGAAATGTCAAAAAAACTTTGCTTATTTAAAACACGATGGTTTTGTTATATTACTAAGCCCTTACAAATTAGTATTTCCATATTGTTTCTTAATAGATTATTTCCATCATTCCCTACCATTACAAACTGATATCATCTTTTGACAATAGTGAGGCCGCTCAAGTTGGGGTATTTTAATTACCTCTCAGACCTTGATCGACAACATTCTTATCGCAAGACAATAAAAGTTTGCAACTCAAAAACCTCCTATACCATTCCCATTTCCATTTACTATAGTTTTAACAACCATTTCCTTTTATTTGAAACCCCACTTTTCACGTTAATTCCCATTCCTTAATTAAGTAAACTTCCTCGAAACAAAAATTATTTACCATAAGATTCCAATATGGTTTATAACCATACTCCCTTCATTGGTAATCCCCTACTTAATTTATTAAGTAAATATTTACCAACCCCTTTTTGTCTTATTTTAGCCAACTTGCCTTACTTAATTAAGTAAACTCTTATTGGAACTCTCGCACTAACTTACGAGTCACTTTTACCAACGTTGATTGTAAAAATGAGTTATAACCTTCTTATAAAACTCTAACTAAATCTTAATCAAACTTATTTCCATTTGATCACTTTTTAATTTAATTTACCATTAAAAAGTAATTGTTTTAATTATCATTAGTTAACAATAATTTACTTCAATATTAACCACTTAATCAATATCGTCGATTGATTGAAAATCACAACATGATTAACATATTTTCAATTGAATAGGTTTAATATCATTTTGGGGTAACAATTCATATATATAAACCACAAATAATACACAAATATTGAGGAATCCGGATTGGTTCCTCCGACCTGTTCTTCCCTGCATCACATATCACAGTAATATTGGATAATAACATACGAAATGATTTCATTAATATAACGCATTAAAATGATGAATAAATAGCGTTAACCAATCAAACAATAACCACCAATAGCAACCATAGCATCCAATCAACAAATATAAATGATATTTTAAATTTATAGTGATTTATCACATCATAGCAGTCCAGAAAAGTGTGAGAATTAACTCACCATTGTTTTTCAGTCGATGGTTTCAGCGCCATTTTCGTATAATTTTAATCTACGTTTAAAATTACACAGAATTCCAACTACTCCCGTTTCTGACTGGACCAGCGCGTATGCGTAGCCTCCATCGCAACGATTGCAACGGATCCAGTTTCACTGAATTTCGTTAGTGTATGAATTAGATATCGCTATTTCAAATTCATATGAACTTAACGATAATTAATTTACTAATTTATTTATTAATAAAAATCTTAATTACCCAATTACCATCATTAACTAGATTTAATCCACGTCTGCAAAGAAGACGCGTTTTCCCTGAACCCGACCTCTCTACCCCGATTCCTTCTTCTTGTTGTTCTGAAACCCGACATCTGAAACAAAACAAGGCCTATGTTTTCACTTGAATTTAAACAAATATTTATACTAATTATATTTAATTTAAACTCTAATCTTCTAATTATCGGTTTACTATTGACCACAACATCACGTAGTTTTTGGTTCTGGCCTTGTTCTGTCCCTATTTTTCACGCACCAAGATTATTAGGTTTAAAAACCCTTAATTGTACTTAACTAAAACTAATAATAATACCTTAATCCCCGTTATTTACACCATCTAATCCACGTCAGCAACTGGGAACGCGTCTTCCCCATTTTGAAACCTCAGACCCGATTCTTCCCAAAACATCGACACCCCCCCATCGTAAAACCCATCACTGTTCCTCTGCCAATTCCGCCGCCAACGATGGACCGGGGACCACAGCGTCACCTGTAATAACCCGGAAATTCTAAGCCAATTTAATTTTTTTATTTTGGCGATTTTAATTAATTTTGGATATTTAAAATGATTTATTTTAAATAATAACGATGGAAAAATTTATTTTCGATGAAGTTAAAACGAATAGTTTTATTTTAGTTATATAGGAGCCTGAAATGGCGCGGCAGTTCGAAAATTCGATTTCGAATTTCAAATGAATGTACAGAATTCATTATAAGTCAGAGTTGGATGAAACAAGAAATATTTAAATCTGTTTAACCATATCTTTCTAGCGGATGTAGGAAACTGAGATTTCGTTGTAAAAATTGAGAGATACGTCCAGTTTGAAATTCAGAAAAGTCGTTGTGGAATTTATATATATTTTAATATATATAATAGCCCTTGAAAATAGCCATTTTGCAAACGACCTCTATTTTCGACAAAACCACTTTTGTTGGATCTGGGATGTCAAATTATTGCTAGATTCAAATTTCGATATTTTTTTAAAGCAATATGTGAGCGTGGCAAAGTTAAACGTTTTTTGACAGTTTCAGTCAATTTCGATTGACCAGAAAATGGCCATTTTTCAAATGGTCTCAGAATACGATGAAATTAGTTTTGTTAGGACCGTATCGTCAATACGAAGCTAGAAATAATTTTTCTGGAATTTTCTGAATCAGTATGTGGCCCCGGTAATTTAAAATGTACGTTCAAATTGAATATATATAGATTTATATTTTAATTTAAAGAATAAACCTATTGAAATAGTCGAATTGGCTTGCGCAGCATATCCCATTGTGTTCGAAATGGGGGTAATTAGCTAGGGGCGACAGTCGTTGGGTCTTGTTTGGTGTTCGAATAAAAAGTCAACCTAGTTGGAAATTAAATTAATATAATTAATATATATAAATTAACATAACCCCCCCTAACACTTTCTTTCCCAAATTAGAAGCTTCAATCGAAAAAAAACCCGTGTTGAATCTCGTCGCCGCCCCCTTTGTCGATGGCGCCACCGCCGAAGGTGCACTCCACCACCGCACTCAACTGGCCTCGCCGCACCTTTCCTCTCCTTCTCTTCCCCTTTTCCTCTCCAAATCCGCAACCAAGCCCCCCTATGATGCAAGAAAGGCCGCCGCCCGTTGGAGTGAGCCCGCCTCCGATCGCCATGGTCAGCCCTGCCCCCCCCTCCCCCCGGCCTGCGAACGACAGCACCCCCCTTTTCTCCCGATTTGGACTGTGAGCCTTTTTTCTTTCTTTTCTGTTTGTTTAAATATTATTTTCTATTTTATTCAGTTTTAATTATATAATTAAAAGAATAACAAATCAGATTTGATTTTTAATAAAGAAAGGATTTAATTTTTCATGTAAGAATGAATAGATTTCTAAATATAGAAAGAACGGATTTTTAAACATAGAAAGAATGGATTTTTATATAGGAAAATGTTTGATTTTTTAAGTAGACATCGATTATAAAAATATGATTTTTATATAGTAGAGATTATAAAAATATGATTTTTATATTATAGAGAATACAAAAATACGATTTTTATATGTGAAGCAGCGATAAAAAATTCGATTTTTATATATATGAAGTGGATTTTTATATTATAGAGAATATAAAAATACGATTTTTATATGTGAAGTAGCGATAAAAATTCGATTTTTATATATATGAAGTTGATTTTTATATTATAGAGATAATAAAAATATGATTTTTATATAGTAGAGATTATAAAAATATGATTTTTATAAGATAGAGAATATAAAAATACAATTTTTATATGTGAAGTAGCGATAAAAATTCGATTTTTATATATATGAAGTTGATTTTTATATTATAGAGAAAATAAAAATATGATTTTTATATAAGTAGTGAATCAAAAAAATACAGTTTTTACATAACGAGAAGAATAAAAATGTAATTTTTATTGTGAACAGCGTGAAATGGTTGAGTTGGAATGTCGAGCAAATCCAAACCATTCAGAAATAAAGAATGACGGAGTGGATCCCCAAGGTAAGAACTTCTCACTTTAAATTTTCTTTTCTAGTTAAAAATATATACTAGGATGTAGATGGTGCTTAGCAGCACCCGACATCCGTCGTCCATAGATCATGGGCGACTTGTTAGTTTGGTTGTGTAGTTGATTTGATGACTGGTTTGAATTTGGTTGTTTGGGTGAAATGGAATTGATTAGATTGGTATGTATGTGTACGGCGTAGGCCATTATTAGACTGGGGATAAGGCTAAGCCTTGTCCCGTTTCTAGTATCGTGTCGTTATGTCGACGAAATTTTCTAAAATAAGTTAGAAAAATAAAAAGATCATTTTATTGAATAAATGAACTGAATAGAATATTCATAAGTTGAATAAAATATTTTATCATTGAAAATATAATTTTTAATGTGTATGTGAATAAAAAGAAATATTCATTTACGAATTAGAAGATTTGTTTATGTACACTGATTTGACTGATATTGATTGGGACGATAAATTTTACACGTCGCCCAACTGCACAAATAAAATCGGTGTTTGTTGATTTGAAACCCCACAAGGGTATTGGGATGACGTTTGACGTACACTAATCCCGATAATTAGTTGTATGTCAATCGATGGGTCAATAGACAGCTGTGTAGTGCACTTTGGATGATGGTTGATTATTTATCATTGCTATTATATACATGTGTTGTATGGAATCCATATAAGTAACATTATATGGTGATTGATTGGGCCTCATTCTGATTTAGAAAATAAAGAATATAATAAAATATATATTCATGTGTTGAATAGAATATTCATGTGTTGAATAAAAGCCGTGTTGATTAGATATGCCCCATTTTGACGTGAACAATATATATATCGATTTTATTCATTTTTATTATGAATATTGAAAATGAAGTGATTTCAAAATCTAATGTTTTGAAAATATTATCATTTATATGTTAATGATATGGAATATTCAATTTTGATTTGAAATTGAATATGAAGTTGAAACCGTTTTGAAAACGAATTTAAAACGATTTATAAAATATGTTTTGAAAGGAAATCGACGAAATATATATAGTATATATATATTATATATATTTAATGGCCTGAATAGAACGAGTCGCGCTGCGGCAGTTCGTGAATTTCGACCATTGACTTCGAATTGACGTTACGGGAGATCCGACCGTCGGATTTTCCAGAAACCAGAACCATTGGGTTCGTATTGAAAAGAGCTTTACAATGAATATTAGAAATTTGAAATCTAATGGTTGGATTGGGAGTTATGTCCAAATCAAATTTGGAAAAGGTCGATGTAAGTGCAGTTCGACGACCGTTATTGGAAATCGACTGTACGGGCCTTGATAAAATTATTAAAAATATCAATAATTTGTGTAAAATCATAATAAATGATTTTGAAAGGACTGGGATGAAAAATTCCCTATTTGAAAGGATAAAAATATATTTTTGTCAAAATAAACTAGTTATGAACTAGAATTAAAATCCAATATTTTTAAACAAATAAATTGGATTTGAAATGGTTTTAAAAATAATCAGGATTTCCAATATACGTATTGGAAGGGATATGAATCGAAATTATCTTTGGAATATTTTGGTGTTGGATTTCGTGATTATACAGATATGGTTGTGGAAATTTGAAAGATATATTTATATCGTTATTTCCAATACGATATCTGTTGGTTTCAGAATTTGATATTGAATATAAGCCGATATATTTTCTATTCAGAGCCTTGTATTTAATATCAAATGAGGTTTTCATCGGTGTCTTAAATAACACCGTTCTTGAACCCAGTTTAGAAAAGAATAAATCTTTTAATTAAGGTTTAGTGAAATTGTCCAATTAATTAGTATTTAATTGGAATCGAATTTAAATTGGTTCTTGGGTTTATCGTGAGAGGTGTTTTGAATAACACATGTTCTTTAACCCGATTAACAATGGGGTGTGATTTTGGGTTTATCGTGAACCGTGTTTTAAATGACATTGCTTCTTTAACCCGGTTAAAGGTTAAAACTAAGTGGAGTTTTAATGAATCTTTAATTAGATTGAAAGGATCGAGAATGGAGTATCACTAGTTTTGCTCCAAAGCGATAGTTAAATCTTTAATTAGATTTGAACGTGAAATGGTAATTAATTTTACCGATAACACCGTGGTGTTAGATATGGAGTATTACCAGTTTTTCTCCATGGGATGAATAGGTTGGGATGGGGAAATAAAATAAATAATTACTTCGTGTGGTTCGCTAATCCCGACTAGTTTGGAAAACCGTAATATGGTTTGAAATGATATCCAAAGGAAGATTAAAGAATAAATTTTAACAAATTTATCTTTGATAAAATTAATGGGAACCTTTCCCTAATAAAATGAATATTTGAATAAAATAATATTCTGAATTGGAATGAGGCGTATGTTGTGTTTGTGTAGCACTTGTTTATAATATACGTGAGTTTTTCGAAAAGACCTGGTTTATCCCATTCTGAATAACTGTTACGACGATATGTCGAAGATGAAGACGGTGGTTGAAGACCCGAGGTCTTCATGTCGTTTGGATAAATACTGGTGATCTTGATTGGGCTGTGCACCCAAGAGGAGGGAATCAGTTGGTGTTCGTCTAGACGTACTTGGAGATCGATGGATATGCGAGGTACAAGGTGCCTCCGGTTTCGTTCAGACCCAGAACGGACTTGTTAATGGACTGTGTTTCTGACATTGGATTTCATTCTGTGTGATTGATAGACATCAGTTGCATGGAGTGAATTGCCTGTGTGGCATGCTAAGATGCAAATGATCAAGGCTTCTTTTGAAAAGCAAAGTCTTATGGTTGATGATCAAAGCACGGCCTATGTGGCATCGCTTTGTGTAGCGTTAATTCGCTAGCCTCACACCCTGGTGTGAACCAAAAACTGGAGAGGACAATAGGGAGGGCATGCGTTTCCTTCTAGCTAGGAGCGGCGTCAGTGCTTGAACTGGCTGACGAGTTTGACTCATGTGGTTGTTGGAATTGGAGGCGCCTCGGTTATATCGGTCGATCCGGGACCGATGGAGTCATTCGCTGGCTCATTTACGCCCAAAGGGCGGGGGAAACGCAGTGTTCAGGCATAATAATCCACATCGGTGGACTGGCTCTGACGATCCAAGTGGCAGTTGCGGTTGTTCCTAAGACATAGGCTAGAGCGTCTCGAATCGGTAGAGGACTATCTTTTTCCTCGGTTCATAGACGGAAATCCAAATTCTAATACGTGACATTGTGGTTTTAGTTGTAAACCTATATTTGGCGGCAGAGTGGCATGGGACATTCATGTCATCTACGATTGATACTTATGATTGAAATTGTTTTTGACACTATACACTTATAGTACTATTAAAATAATCTGTTTTAAACATACCAAGCATTCTTTGGCTATTATAAGGTAAAAACCCTATCCTTCGGCTTGCGTTGCATTATGTGATGGGACCTAGGTCTTATAATACCTTCATTGTTCTTTATTTAGTATTGCATTGTTTGTTTTATGCACTGGTATTCTTGGGAGGAAACCTGTTCCGTGTTATACATCGTGGTCCCTTGATTTACTTAACTTTAAAATAAGTGAATATTAGGCACACATCCCTAAAACGAAACTTAATTAGGCTCACATCCGGTCATAAACTTATTGTAAATTAGGTCCCTATTTTCAAAAACATATAAAAAAATATAAAAAAAATATTAAAAAACTATGTAAATTCGTATTTAATTAAAACAATTAATCGTGAAAAAAATCAGATCAAAAAAACATTAAAAACAACGTCGAAATCATGAAATACAGAAAATCAACGAAATGCAGTAAATTGCATAAAAACATGCATATAAATCGATTAGTTGCATACATGTATGCATTTATTTCAAATCTGCGTCAAAACTGCAGTATAAATGCATACATGTATGCACATATTGTTAAAACATGCATCTGCTGATGCATTTATTTAAAAACTGCATACCTACGTGCAACTTTTTCACGTTTGCATGTATTTTGACATATATGCACACATGTATGCAGTTATATAGAAAAACTGCATACATGTATGCAATTTTTCAAACAGGCGTGCATAAACATATGCATGTGTATTCGAATAGTTGCATAAATGTATGCAACTATTCGTAAAAGTTGCATACATTTATGCAACTTTTTTTTTTAATTTCTGTGGACTTTCGAGAATATTTATAGATTTTAGAATTTTTTTTTTTTTTAAGTGATAGCGCCTGAAAATTTGGACAGAAAACGAAAGAGGCGGAGGTATGGAAAGTGGCAGGCGGAAGATTCCAGGCGGCAGCTAAAATAGGGGGCGGATTTACAGAGAAAACATTAATTACAGGGATGTATTGTGAATTTAAAAACTTGCAAATAGTTGCATACATGTATGCAACTTTTGCCAATAGCTGCATATATGTATGCAAGTATTTCTGAAGTTGTTTTAGTTGAAAATGCATGCAGAAACTTGCATACATGTGTGCAACTATTTGAAATACTTGCACACATGTATGCAAGTATTTACATGTGAAAATAAAATGTGTGCAGAAACTTGCATACATGTATGCAACTATTTTAAATACTTGCACACATGTATGCAAGTATTGCATGTAAAAATATAACAGAGAAATACTTGCACAGATGAATGCAAGTATTCCAAATATGTGCATGATTTGATGCAAATTACTGCATTTATCGTTGTTTTCTGTATTTTTTCGATTTTGATGCATGTTTTGATTTTATTATGATCTGAATTTTTGGGCGAGTACATGTTTTATTTAAATACGAATTTACGTGATTTTTTTATATTTTTTTAATATTGTTTTTATGAATTTTCGAAAAACAGGGACTAAATTTACAATAAGTTTATGACCAGGTTTTTTTTATATTTTGAAACCTAATAGGGACCTCTAAAAAACGCACCCTTAAAATAAAGATTTATAACTGTTTTAGTTCTCACACCATCACATGACTGACCTGGAGTTTATTGTTTTATCCTAAACTCTGGGTGCCCTTATTTTCTACCACGTGTGACGACCCCAAACCCCGTACAATGGTGGCAAGGGTAATCTTTGGAATATAACACATAAACAGATAATAGCAGAATAGAAATATATAAATACACCAGATAATGTACATCATATTACAACGGAAATAATATAATCAACATCAGAGTTACACAGTATAACAGGATCATACTTAGTACAAAATACAGTTTTAGTTCAATATAAAATGTCTACAGCGGAATCAAACATAATATACATAATGAAGTCTGAAACAGTATATAGAAATGATAAGGAATCATCTCCCGCTCCATAGCTATCCAGAATGAGCCAGCTAAAACCTGAATACAAGGCTGCCCGTGTAGAAATAAGTCCACCCGAGTTTGCAAGTGAAACAAACTACGAGTCAGTCATGGGACTGGTATGAGAAATCTACTTAACTGGTTAAACAATAGTAATACAGCAAATCATAGGACCACGCCACTTTTGCGGAACGGGTTTACTCCAGTGACTGCCAGTGCAGGTAACACTGGAAATATTTTTAAAACAACGCAATGATTTCTAGAAAGAATGAGGCCGATATAAGACTCAAGTCCCATCACACAATGCAACGCAAACCGGAGGATAGAGTTTTACCTTATATTGACCAAAATATGCTTGATACGTATGAAACAAAGTCATTTGATATTATTACTAGTGTTTATATGTTTCAAAAACAATTTCAATCATAATATCAATCATATACGGCATGGGTACCATATATCATGTCGCCATATATATTTATAATCAAAACCTCAAGATGTCGTATTTGGAAATTGGATTTCCATCATGAACCAAGGCAAAAGATAGTCCTTACCGACTTCGAGACTCTCTAGCCCGAGCCTCAGGGTCAGAGCGCATCGACCCTTGGATCGTCAGGGCTGGTCCACTGATGTGGATTAAAATGCCTGAACACTACGTTTCCCTGCCCTTTAGGGCGTAAATGAGCCAACGAATGACTCCATCGGTCCCGGATCGACCGATATAACCAAGGCTCCTTGCAACAGCAACAACCACGCAGGTGAAAATAATATAAATGTCAGCCAGTTTAAACACTGACACCACCTCTAGCTAGAAAGAAACGCATGTCCTCCCCGATGTCCTCTTCCTGTTTCTGGTTCATACCGGGGTGTGAGGCTCGCTAATTAACGCTATACACAAAGCTATGCCACACAGACGGTGCTTTGATCATCAAACACAAGACTTTGCTTTTCAACAGAATCCTTGATCACTGCATCTTAGCGTGCCACACTGGCAATTCACGCCATGCAACTGATGGCCATCAATCACATAGAATGAAATCCAACGTCAGACACACAGTCCATTTACAAGTCCGTTCTGGTTCTGAACGAAACCGGAGGCACCTAGTACCTCGCATATCCGGTCGATTTCCAAGTACGTCTGAACGATCACCACTAATTATCTATATCTTGGGATGCCTCCCAATCAAGACATCAGTAATCATCCGAACGATGTGGAGCTCTCCGGTCTTCGACCACCGTCTTCATCATCGACTTCTTATCGTCGAACAATTATTTGAAATGAGATTTAACTCGTCCTTTTCAAATAACTAACGTATATTTAGAATTTAAATCAGTTCATTTTCATTCCATATCGTTAATAATATTTTACAATGATTTTCGCTATTTTTATTTAATTAAAAATAGCCCATTTTATTTAAACGACGCTTTAGGACATAAGGCGGTCATGGCGCTGTTTTTCTTCAGATTTGATTTACACATATCTGAAATTCTAACCACTGGATCTTCACAAGTTTTATATCGTTGGAAAGATCTTTTCAAGGAGGATCCAACGGTCTCAGTTTTGGGAAAATCCGATGGTCGGATCTCACGGTATCATCGTTTAAAGTTATGATTTCAAAACACGAACTGCAGCGTCGTTATCAATTTATTTTAATTATATATATATATATAATCCATTCTAGCGCTATTTTTATACAAATTTGAATTAAACGTTTCACACAATCTAACCGTTGGATCTTTACAAAGTTGGTATCGTTTGAAAAATATTTCCAAAGCGAACCCAAAGGTTTCGATTTCGGGAAAATCTGACGGTCGGATAACCCTCAATAATCATTTGAAATCACAGTTTCAAAATACGAACTGCAGGAGCTCGATTTGTTTTATTTAATTTATATTTATATATATAAAAATATAATTCATTCGACGATTTCTAAATCGTTTCTACTTCAAATATTTCACTAATGCCTTTAAATTTTTGAAAATTTAGCCATAACCTCCTTTATACGGGAAGAGTCGGGAAAATCCCCAAACAGCCACATAGGGCTTCTCATCTCAAAAAGAAAAAGAAAAAGCCAAGTGGCTAGCCAATCGGCTCATAAAATCATCATACCCAAGCAAAACAGTAAATATGTACCTATTTGTCGGGTATACGATTTTATTCCTCTTCTCTAGCCTCTTTGCTATGACCTGTTCAATATATCATACATATATATTTGTGTGATTCTAATCACTTTTCAATTTACAAATATTTATTTCAACAAGTGTATTTTTAGCGAGTCGTATACATGATAAAAAAGAGATTTTTATCATCAAAAATATTTATTCAACACATGAATGTTTTCGACTTCACATATACGATAAAAATATGATTTTTATCGTTCTAGTCCTTTATTCAACACATGGATATTTTCTATACTTCATTCAAGTGATAAAAATGGGGTTTTTATAGTTCTAGATATTTATTCAACATATGAATATTTTCTATACTTCATTCAAGTGATAAAAATGTGATTTTTATCGTTCCAGATATTTATTCAACATATGAATATTTTCTATACTTCATTCAAGTGATAAAAATGTAATTTTTATCATTCCAGATATTTATTCAACATATGAATATTTTCTATACTTCATTCAACTGATAAAAATGTAATTTTTATCGTTCTAGATATTTATTCAATATATGAATATTTTCTATACTTCATTCAAGTGAGAAAAATGTAATTTTTATCATTCTATATATTTATTCAACATATGAATATTTTCTATACTTCACTCAAGTGATAAAAATGTAATTTTTATTGTTCCAGATATTTATTCAACATATGAATATTTTCTATACTTCACTTAAGTGATAAAAATGTGATTTTTATCATTCCAGATATTTATTCAACATATGAATATTTTCTATACATCATTCAAGTCATAAAAATGTGATTTTTATCATTCCAGATATTTATTCAACATATGAATATTTTCTATACTTCATTCAAGTGATAAAAATGTGATTTTTTCGTTCCATATATTTATTCAACATACGAATATTTTCTAGACTTCGTTCAAGTGATAAAAATGTGACTTTTATCATTCCAGATATTTATTCAATATATGAATATTTTCTATACTTCATTCAAGTGATAAAAATGTAATTTTTATCGTTCCAGATATTTATTCAACATATGAATATTTTCTATACTTCATTCAAGTGATAAAAATGTAATTTTTATCGTTCCAGATATTTTTTTCAAAATATGAATATTTTCTACACATCATGCATACGATAAAAATGTTGTTTTTATCGTTCAAACATTTTATTCAACACACGAATGGATTCAACACATGAATATCTCAACACATGAGTAGTTTCAACACATGAACCATTTTAGTGGTTTGTATATTCGATAAAAATGTGATTTTTATCGTTTAGAGATTTTATTCAACATATGAATATTTTTTAACTTTACCATTCGCAATTATCAACCATTCGTAATTATCAACCGAATTTTCAAGCCAATCACAATCATTAAATATCGTCCATGGTTTGTGGACAAGGGGAGTATATATATGTTCATATATAAATATATTTCTATTCCATTCCAACTCGTTTCAATTCACTTTCAACACATATATGGTTTATACAACATGTGTATAATTTATACATCGCTCATGTAACTTATACAACACATGTACATGAGGTATACAACGCGTATATAATTTATACTTCACTTATTGGGTTTCGCATTGCCAAGAATTGTAGCAAGCTCAAAAAAATATCCGTTCTCTTCTAGAATGTAGAAGACGTCCTCACGGTCCCAGTGTCTCTTATTTCAGTGAATTTCGACCATAAACGAAAAAGATATGATTTTTATTGTAAAATCATAAACCGTGGCGCTTTAAAGTGCTATTAACCATTTAAAATAAAATAAATCGTTACCTTTCTGAAATTGTTCAAACCTAGGTATGGATTTTTCTTGAAATCCGTGCCACTTCAGGACGATCGGCCAGCGCCATGACGAAGAGGGAGGAGGGGCACCTCCGCGCATGGTGGTGATCCACTTCGGTGGCTTCAGCTGTGAGCGGCAGCGGTTCAAAGCTCCAGTCTTTGAGAGGCTGGATCTCGGCGATGGAACAACGATACGAGGTGCTCCTTATATGGATTTTAAGAGGAAGGAGAGGGCTACAAAAATCTCCAAAGAACCTATATCTAATTTTCAGTGTGGAAGGAGAAATCAGGCCAGGAAGAGATGAAGCAGTTTCCGCCTTCAGCCGACATCGGGGAGAGAGAAGCACGACTTTTTTTTTTTTTAATTTAATGAATGAAACTCCCTGATTGGTCGATATTTATATAAATTGGAAAATAGGGTTTTCTCCAAACGAACTCTAATCTAAACCCAACGACTCTCGCCCTTAGCTAATTACCCACATTCTGAGCACAATGGAATATGTTTCGTAGGCCAATTCGACTGTCACAGTCAGTTATTCTTCAAATCAAAATATAAAACATTCAAATTCTATTTTGAACATACATTTTAATTTGCCGGGGCCACAAACTACTTCTAGAAATTCCAGAAAATTTATATCTGGCTTTGTTTTGTCGATACGGTCCTAACGAAACTGATTTCGTCGAATTCTGAGATCGTTTGAAAAATGGCCATTTTCTGGTCAATCCAATTTGACTGAAATCAACAAAACACATTTTCCTTTGCCACGCTCACATATTGACTTCAAAAATTCTGGAAAAATAAACTTAGCAATAATTTGACATCCCGGATCCAACAAAATGTGACGACCCCATTTCCCGTACAGATGGTGACAAGGGTAATCTTTGGCATATAACACAGAAACAGGTAATAGCAGAACATAATTAAATAAATACACCAGATAATGCACAGTAGAATATACTGGATAAACGTAATCATCAGAGTTACACAGTATGCAGGATCATACTTAGTACAAAAACAGTTCAGCTATACATAAATGTCTACAGCGGAAAACAAACATAATATGTACAATAGGAGATGAACAGCATAAAAAGAGATAAATGATAGAATCAATCTTCAGCTCCAGCTATCCGTAGAAAGCCAGCTAAACCTGAATACAAGGCTGCCCATGAAGAAAAAGGGGCACCCGAGTTTGAAAGTGAAACAAACTACGAATCAGTCATGGGAATGGTATGAGAAATCTACTCAACACATTTATAATATGGCTAATCACAGGACCACGCCACTTTCGTGGAACGGGTTTACTCCATTGGATTGCCAGTGCTTTAAAACAAATCATTCCTTTTAAACATCGCAATGCTTTTTATCAAAATGAAGCCATTATAAGACTCAGTTCCCATCACACAATGCAACATAAACCGGAGGAAAGAGTTTTACCTTATAATGGCCAAAATATGCTTGATATGAATAAAACAAAAGCATTTGATATTATTACTAGTGTTTATATGTTTCAAAAACGATTTCAATCATAACTATCAATCATAGACGGCATGGGTACCATATATCATGTCGCCATATATATATATATATATATATATATATATATATATATATATATATATATATACAATCAAAACCGCACGGTGTCGTATTTGGAAATTGGATTTCCGTCCTGAACCAAGGCAAAAGATAGTCCTTACCGAATTCGAGATACTCTAGCCCGTGTCTCAGGCACAGCCGCAAACCGTACCTTGGATCGTCAGGGCCGGTCCACACGAAGTGGATTATAATGCCTGAAAAATGTGTTTCTCCGCCCTATGGGGCGTCAATGAGCCAACGAATGACTCCATCGGACCCGTATCGTCTGATCTAACCGAGGTGCCTCGCAACGGTAACAACCACATAAGTCAAACTCGTCAGGGCGTGTAAAACCACTGACGCCACTTCTAGCTAGAAAGAAAACGCACGCCCCCCAGAGGTCCTTTCTCCCATTTCTGGTTCATACCGGGGTTTGAGGTTCGCGAATTCACGTTATACACAAAGCTACGCCACACAGGCGGTGCTTTGATCATCACCACAAGACTTTGCTTTTCAAAAGAAGTCCTGATCATTGCATCTTAGCATGCCACATAGGCAATTCACACCGTGCAACGAATGGCTATCAATCACACAGAATGAATTCCAATGTCAGACATACTGTCCATTTGCAAGTCCGTTCGGGTCTGAACGAAACCGCAGGCACTATACACCTCGCAAACCCATCGTTCACCACGTACGTCTGGACGATCACCACTCTTATCCATATTTCGGGATGCCTCCCAATCAGGACCTCAGTTACCATCCAAACGAGGTGAAGATCTCTGGTCTTCGACCACCGTCTTCATCTTCGACTTCTTATCGTCGATTCAGTTATTCAGAATGGGATAAACCCGGTCTTTCCGAGCAACTCGCGTATATGATAAACAAGTGAAACACAAATACACATACGCATCATTCCAATTCATTAGTCACTAACCGTCAATCAGTAAGAGAGCGATTTCCCAAATATTAACCCCGAAGGCCGAAACCAACATCAGATCAATACCCAAGAAACCATTCGACTTAGCCAACCTTCAGTTAATTTCTAAATTTCACATCCATATCGTTTATAATATTTTATAATGATTTATCGCTATTTTTATTTATTTTAAAATAGCCAATTTATTCAAAACGACGCTTCGGGCCATAACGTGGCCGTGGCGCTGTTTTTCTTCAGATTTGATTTACACATATCTGAAAATCTAACAGTTGGATCTTCAAAATTTTACATGATTAGAAAGATCTTTTCAAAACGAATCCAACGGTTCCTGTTTCGGGAAAATCCGACAGTCGGATCTCCCGGTATAATCGTTTGAAGTTTCGATTTTAAAATACGAACTACAACGTCATTATTCGATTAAATATAATTATATATATATAATCGATTCTGGCGCTGTTTTTCTTCAGATTTGAATTAAATACTCCAGACAATCCAACCGTTGGATTTTTACAAAGTTGGTGCCGTTGGAAAGATATTTCCAAAGCGAACCCAACGGTTGCAGTTTCGGGAAAATCCGATGGTTGGATCTCCCGTACTAATCGTTTGAAATCACGGTTTCAAAATACGAACTACAGCGTCGTTATTCGATATATTTCAATTCTATTTATATATGTATATATATCGATTCTTCGATTTCAAAACCATATGAATTTCATACATCTGATAAAAAATATATTTTTATCTAACTGTCTTCTATTTCAACACTTCGCTATTTTTAACAATTCATGTATATAATAAAAATGTGATTTTTTTTGTAAAACAATTCTTTTCAAAACACGATTATTTTATATAGTTAATATAGGTGATAAAAATAGGATTTTTATTCTAAAAAAATTTATTTCAAAAAAAGATTATTTTATATAGTTCATATCGTTGATAAAAATTGGATTTTTATTATAAAACAATTTCTTTCAAAATATGAATACAGTTCAACACATGAATTTTAATTGAACGAATGAATTTCGATTCAACACATGAAGGTTTTCTACAATTTATATATGTCGATAAAAAGGTGATTTTTATATTTAAAACACGAATACCATTCAACACATGAATTCCTATCCAACGAATGAATATTGATTCAACACATGAAGGTTTTCTATAGTTTATATATATCGATAAAAAGGTGATTTTTTATATTTAAAACACGAATACCATTCAACATATGAATTTCTATCCAACGAATGAATATCGATTCAACACATAAAGGTTTTCTATAGTTTATATATATCGATAAAAAGGTGATTTTTTATATTTAAAAACACGAATACCATTCGACACATGAATTCTATTCAACGAATGAATTTCAATTCAACACATGAAGGTTTT
Source organism: Allium sativum (assembly GCA_030737875.1). Taxonomy (NCBI): domain Eukaryota; kingdom Viridiplantae; phylum Streptophyta; class Magnoliopsida; order Asparagales; family Amaryllidaceae; genus Allium; species Allium sativum. The sequence continues at coordinate 777,021,556 of CM060919.1, read as the reverse complement.
CTATACAACGAATAAATATAGTTTCAACAAATGAAAATAATTCTAACACATGAGTATTATTCAAAATTTCGGCAGCATAACGGCAGGGTAGTTAAAAACGGGACCGTCCCTAGTATGGCTCCTCGCTCTACCTTAAAACCTCACGGTTTTTTACAATGGGGATTCATGCATCTAGTTCGCACGCCGGCGGCATGTATATTTATGTCATTTCCACAAACTAATCCTATGTGGTTTCAACCAAATATTTCTCAACCACAAACGGGTATTTTTCAACCACGATCAATCAATATCAACCACAAACAATTCCAATCAACCATTCGCTATCAATCAATTTTCACACCAATCACAACCAATAAATATCATCCATGGTTTGTGGACGAGGGGCGTATATATATATATATATAGCATTTCACTTCTATTTCAACACATATATAATTTTTACAATGCATATACAACTTATATATCGAATGTACAACTTATACAACGCTTATACAAGAGGTGTACAATGCTTATATAACTCATACATCGACTATAAAATTTATACATCGTCGTTTTCCATATCGTTTATAAATTAGAAATCTCACATTGGGTTCCACTCCACCAAAAAATAGTAGAAGACTCAGAAAAATACGCGGTCTCTTCTGAAATGTAGAAGACGTCCTCACGGTCCTGATGTCTCTTGTTTCACTGAATTTCGACACGAAACCAAAAAGATATGATTTTTCAACGTTTGCAACACTTTAAAGTGTTTAAATCATATACAGGATTCACCGTTATCGTTGGTTCAGACAAGGGTTTCGGTCTTTCGCGAAATCTGAGCGATATTGGGATGATCGGAGGTGAGGACGTGGAAGAGGGGAGTGAGGCGCTGCTGTCGATGGTGGTGCGGTCGTGGATGGTGGCCAGATCTGGCGGCGGCGACGCTGGGAAGTGGCTCACTTTCCGGGCTCGATTCAGGCAGTGGAGGTGACAAGAAGGGTGGTGGTTGGGTCGGATTTGAAGAGGAAGAGGAGGCGCGTCGAGAGGATGTGGTGGCGGTCGCTGGTGATGGCCGTGGCGGCGGCAAAAGAGGAGAGAAGGAAAGAAGGGGGGCGCCGTCGGGTTTCAGAGGGCATCGGGGAAGACAGAGGGAGTGAGGGCCAATGAGGGTTTTTTATTTTATAATTTTTAAATTCTCTAAAATACCCCTTTCACACACGAACCCCAATCCAAACCCAACGACTGTCGTCCCTAGCGTTTTACCCCCATTCCGAACACAATGGGATATGTTTCGAAGGCCCATTCGACTGTTTCAGTCAGTTTTCATTCAAATTAAAATATAAAACATTCAATATTTAATTTGAACGTACATTTCAATTTTCCGGGGCCACATACTAATTCTAAAAATTCCCAAAAAATAAATCTAGCTATGTTTTGACGATAAGGTACCAACAAAACTGATTTCGTCGAATTTTGAGATCGTTTGTAAAATGGCCCTTTTCTGGTCGATCCAATTTAACTGTAATTGACAAAAACACGTTTTCCTTTGCCACGCTCACATACTTGCTTCAAAAATTATAAAATTTGAAATCTAGAAATAACTTCACATCCTGGATCCAACAAAAGTGGTTTCGTCGAATTCCGAGGTCGTTTGCAAAATGGCCAATTTAACGGGCTATATAAATTCCATAGCGACCTTTCTGAAAATTCATTTAGCCATAAATTTTGCTTTCCGCTATGAAACTTCGATTTTTCGGATTCATTAGAAAGATATTCACTAACAGATTTAAAAATTTTTGGTTTCGCTCAAATCCGTTTTATTATGCACCCGATACAGTCAGTTAAAGTTTGAACTCTATTTTTGAAACTACCGGGCCATTTCAGGCCTTGTTTATGATTAAAGTTAATTATAATTATTTTCAAACATCGATTCAAACCTATTTTTCATCGCTATTATTTAAAATATTTATTTTAAATATTTAAAATCCACTAAAATAGCCAATTTAAAAATTTTAAATTGGTTCAGATTTTCCAGGTCGTTACACAAAAGTGGTTTCGTCGAAAACAGAGTTCGTTTGCAAAATGTCTATTTTCAAGGACTATATTAATTTCATAGCGATCTTTCTGAAAATTGATTTGGCCTTAACTTTTGATTCCTGCTATGAAATTTCGATCTTTCAGATTCGTTAGAAAGATATTTTCAAGAAGATTTAAATATTTCTTGTTTCGCTGAAATCCGAGTTATTTTGCATCCTGTACATTCAGTCAAAGTTCAAATTCAAATTTTCAAATTGCCGCGCCATTTCAGGCCTTGTTTTATGTATAAAATAAATATATTCTCTATAACTTCGATCTAAAAGAATTTTTAGTCGTTATCATTTAAAATAATTTATTTTAAATATTCTAAATTGATTAAAATAGCCAAATAATTTTTTTAAATTGGCTCAGATTTTCCGGGTCATTACGATCTCCCCCGCTTAAAACTTTCCGTCCCCGAAAAGGAACGAAGCTGGAAATTGTTTAACCATTCAACTCAACTTTCATTCTGGCTAAATTTATCTTTCATTTTCATATGGGTTTCAATAATTTTATTAGTTAAACTAATAATCAAACAACACATAAACAGATATAACATTACGGATTTTGCCCGGACCTAGTCGATCGCTAAACCGACCAAGACCGTTCGAATCCCGCATACGCTAACTCTGGGCATACAACACATCAGAACAAATAACAGAATACTTTTATAAACAACATAATAATGTTACATCAGAGTAAAGAACATATCAGAGTATATCGAAATATAATATAGCGGAAGATTAATTTACAATAAATGTAGTACAATGCAGGAGAAACAAATAAAATAACACAGCGGAAGACTATCCATACTCTCGACACAGCTTTATGCTTCAGTCCAGAATCCTGCTTATATATCTGCAAAATAAACTGCTCAACTGCCCGTATGGAAAATAGGGGCACCCGAGTTTGCAACGGAAAAGCAAACTACGAGTCAGTCATGGGACTGGTGTGAGAAACTCTACAATTAAAATTAACTTGTTTAATCAAAAGACAAATCACAGGACCACGCCGCTGACGCGGAACGGGTTTACCCCCACGAATGCCAGTGTATAAACAACAACCAATAATATAGATATGGATCTACTATGCATCAATCAACATGCAATATCCCAATCTACCCATTTAGATTAATCACCACACTTAGATTTTCCAAATTCAATTCAATTTACAGAAATTATTCCTTTGGACTTTATTTCCCAATTTCTATTTCAAGTCATTTAAAATACATATCTAGCTTTCATGTCAAAGTAGATTTCACTTTGGGATCTCAAACTAAAATCTTTGGAAATATGAATTCCAACACATAATGATGCATACAAACATGTATGCAACCAAATACCGGGCTCCCCATAGATAAGGCAAAGGGTACGCACCAAGCAACTCGATATATAAATGGGCACCTACCCCACATAGGATTAGGCTACACTGGCGATGCACCTCCCACGCATGGAGCAGGCTACACCACCCTCTCACCCATACTTTTAGTCGTCCGGGTTACCCGAATCTTTAGCCACACACTAAACCATTTCATATCCCGAAGTAGGGAAAATCATTTCACAACATAATAATCACAAGTACAATCAAATCTATATAGATTTCCACTTCCAAATCAATTCGAAATCATCGGATATAGCCATCGAAATCCTTTTTGTTTTATAAAACATTTTATAAAACATCCCCTGTCCAAAATCAGGAAAATATTTCTTTTCACTTAAGAAAATCCCATTTCAAAATCATTCATTAATTTTGAAATAAACAACATCGCAAACCACCCCATTGTCACATCGTGAAGTGTTTCACAAAGTGTTAGCATACGTAACTTTCTACCCAACCCAATGCTAAAGGTAAAAGCATATTTTGCCCATAAACTGGTCAGGCACAATCCAAACAATCAATCAATCCAATTTGACATTAAATATAAGGTTTTGAATAGAGATAGTATCGATTTATATTCAACATCAAATCCTGAAACCAACAGATATCATATCGGGAAAAACGATATCGATATCTTCCAAATTCCCATCACAATATCCGTATAATCACAGAATCCAATATCGAAATATTCCAAATATTATTTCTATTCAAATCCATTCAATTCATACATTGGAATATTCTGGTTATATTAAAACCATTTCACAATCCCATTTATTTATTTAAAAATATTGGGTTTTAATTCTAGTTCATAATTAGTTCATTTCGATAAAAATATATTTTTATCTTTTCAAATTTGAAATTTTTCATCCCAATTCTTCCCAAATCATTTATTATGATTTTACACAAATTATTAATATTTTTAATAATTTTATCAAGGCCCGTACAGTCGATTTCCATAAACGGTCGTCGAACTTCACTTACAATGACCTTTTACGAATTTGATTTGGACATAATTCCATATCCAACCATTAGATTTCAAATCTCTAATATTCGTTGGAAATATCTTTTCTATACGAACCCAACGGTCCCGGTTTCAGGAGAATCTGACGGTCGGATCTCCCGTAACGTCAATTCGAAGTCAATGGTCGAAATTCGCGAACGGTCGCTGCGCGGCACGTTCTATTCAGACCATTAAATATATATAATATTTTTACTTTTCATATATAGATATATTTTATTTTCCATCACATATATATAATTTCCATATCGTATACATATATTTCATTTCACTTCACAATCAATTTTCACACAGATTACAATCAAACAAGTCGTCCATGGTCTGTGGATGACGGGGAGCAGTTCATATGTGCAGTTACAAAATTATTAACTGTACAGAAATAATTTTAGTGAGAAATTCTCATAGTGGAATCCACTCCGTCAGTTTTAATTTCTGGTTTTCTGGACGGTTTGATTTTGAATTTGTCTGAAATTCCCATGTGCTCAGAATTGGGCCTGGTTAGTTTTGTTGTGAAGCTCTCGTCCCCACGATCCCAACGGATCCAGTTTCGCGTGATTTCGACCTCGTATGAGAAAGTTATGTTTATTAATACATTTGACAATAATTCAAGATCATTAAATTAAAATTAATTAAATAATTACACTTCTTAATCACGTTTACCAAAACGTTGTTAATCCCCTTTCCTGTTTATCGTCTCCCTCCTGGACGATTTCCTGAACCCGTGCTCAAAACTAGGGCCAGAAATTCTGCCGTCGACAAAGCCCATGACACCGATCAGCTTCTTTTCAATTCACATCGTATGTCTATTTCAATTCACATCGTATATATTTTTCAATTCACATCGTATATATATTTCACAATCACATCGTATATATATATATATCACTTCACATCGTATATATTTTACACTTCTTATATATATAATTCATTTCCTATATATAATATTTTTGATTTCATATATATATATTGATTTCACATTTCATATATATATATATATATATATATATATTATTTTCACATTTCATATACATATATATATATATATATATTCACATTTCATATACATAATTATAAAATTCGCATTTCATATACATAGATATATAATTCGCTTCACACATATTATTTTTACAATGCATATATAACTTATAAATCGCACATACAACTTATTCAACGCTTATACATGAGGTGTACAACGCTTATATAACTCATACATCGACCGTATAATCTATACATCATCATATAAACCCCCTTCTTTCCCTCTTCCTACTCCCGTTGACCAGAAATAAAATAAAATAAAATAAAGAAGGAGAAGAAGACGCGCAACAGCAGCCGCGCGAGGTGCCGCTGGCGATCGCCGTCCCCCCCTCCAAGGTCGCGCCTTCGCAGCTCCCCTTTCTTCTCACGCTTCTCTCACTCCTCCATCTCGACCCAGACCCGAAAACCCTACCCAAAACCGCCGAACACTCCTCCGCCTGCCTTGCGCAACCCTCTCCTCCGACGAGCCTCGCCTCAGACGGCCCTACGGGTAGCTGCGACAATCCCTCCCTTCGGTCAGCCACTGCTTCACCTCCTTCCTCTTGATTTCAATCCGAAAAAAATCTCTAGGTCGTCGCCTCCACCTTTGGAGCTACCAAGTCCCTCACTGCGAGCCCGACGTAAGCACCTCCTCCTGCTGTAAGTCGAGAATTCGGTGGCGATGTAAGTTTTCATATTTTTTTTCTTTTTAGCTAAAGAAAGCTAGGGTTTTTAAAACACCGCGCCCTCCTCCAGTTGCGCTTCTCTCTCCTCTCCTCTCCAATGTCCCCAAGCTGAAAACCCTAGCTGACTAGAACACCCCGCCACCACTGTTTGCCCCGCCTTCGACTTGCCGCGCTTCCCTTCGCCTCCACCACCTCGGCACGCACCTCCCCAACCCTAACCGCCCTGTCACCTCCGATGCAACGCACCACCACCCACTCCAGTTCGCTGACGCCGACTCCCTCCCAACTCGAAAGCTTCACCCCTAAAATCCAACTGTGAGTGTTTATTTATGGTTCTTATTATGTAGAAATTATAAGGTTATAATATTTATTATGTAGAAATAATAAAGCTATAATTTTTATCATTAGAAAATTTAGATTTCCTACAAAAAAATAGTTTTTCTTTGATTACAAAAATAGATTAACTTTGATTTCAAGAATATATTTTCTTTGATTTTTATTAAAGGAATGTATGATTTTTATTTAATAAAAAGTTTATATTTTTATATAGGAAAGATATTTTTATATAGGAAAGATATTTTTATATAGAAAAGTTTAGATTTTTATATATAGAGTAGCGATGTAAAGATATGATTTTTATTTATACCATAGCATAATAAGAATATGATTTTTATTATGAAAAGAGCGATATAAAAATTTAATTTTTATACTTGAAATGGTATTATAAAAAATTGATTTTTATATGAGTGGCGGTATAAAAATGTGATTTTTATATAATAGAGAATATAAAAATGTGATTTTTATCTCTATAGCGTTGAAATAAAAGGTGATCTTTAATGTGAACAGCGTGAAAAAGATTGTGTCGGAAGTACGGGCAAATCCAGACTGGTCGGAATTTCAGAAATAAGGAATGGAGCAGTGGAACCCCAAGGTGAGAACTCCTCAGTTTAATTTTCTTTATACAGTTATTTATTATGTAACTACATATATGAACTGTTCCCCGTCGTCCACAGACCATGGACGACTTGTTTGTGTTGATTGATATGTTTGTTTGAATTTGGTTTGTGGTGTGAAAATGAAATTGATTAGAATTGTGTATGTGTATGGCGTGGGCCATTATTAGACTGGAGATAAGGCTAGGCCTTGTGCCATTTCTAGTATCGTGTCGATATGCTGCCGAAATTTTCTAAAATATGTTAGAAAAATAAAAATATCATTTTATTAGATAAATGAATAAAATAACATATTCATTTACAAATCAGACGATTTGTTTATGTACACCCATTTGACTGATAATGATTGGAACAATAAATTTTTACACATCACCTAACTACACGAATAAAATATGTGTTTGATTGATTGAAACCCCACACGGGTATTGGGATGATATTCAACGTACACTAGTTCCGATTGTTTAGTTGTATGTCAATCGATAGATTGGCAGACAGTTGTGTAGTGTACTTTGGATGATGGTTGATTATTTGTCATTGTTGATATATACATGTGTTGTATGGAAATCCATAGAAATAAAATCTATGGTAATTGATTGGGCCTCATTCCAGTTTTGAAATAGAAATATTTGAAATAGAATATTTGAAATAGAAATATTTGAAATAGAAATATTTGAAATAGAATATTTGAGATAGAAATATTTGAAATAGAATAATTTAAACAGAAATATTTGAAATAGAATATTTGAAATAGAATATTTAAATAGAAATATTTGAAATAGAAATATTTGAAATAGAATATCTGAAATAAAAATATTTGAAATAGAATATTTAAGATAGAAATATTTGAAATAAAAATATTTGAAATAGAATATTTGAGATAGAAATACTTGAAATAAAATATTTGAAATAGAAATATTTGAAATAGAAATATTTGAAATAGAAATATTTGAAATAGAATATTTGAGATAGAAATATTTGAAATAGAATATTTAAAATAGAAATATTTGAAATAGAAATATTTGAAAAGGAATATTTGAGATAGAAATATTTGAAATAGAATATTTGAAATAGAAATATTTGAAATAGAAATATTTGAAATAGAAATATTTGAAATAGAATATTTGAGATAGAAATATTTGAAGTAAAATATTTGAAATAGAAAAATTTGAAATAGAAATATTTGAAATAGAATATTTGAAATAGAATATTTGAGATAGAAATATTTGAAATAAAATATTTGAAATAGAAATATTTGAAATAGAAATATTTGGAAATAGAAATATAAGAAATAGAATATTTGAGATAGAAATATTTGAATAGAATATTTGAAATAGAAATATATGAAGCCGTGTTGATTAGATTTGTGCCGTTTTGACGCTAGCGATATTTATATCGATTTTATTCGTTTTTATAACGAATATCGAAAAGGAAGTGATTTCAAAATATAACGTTTTGAAAATATTATCATTTGTATGTTAATGATATGGAATATTCAATTTTGATTTGAAATTGAATATGAAGTTGAAACCGTTTTGAAAATGAATTTAAAACGATTTATAAAATACGTTTTGAAAGGAAATCGGCGAAATATATATAATATGTATATTATATATATATACTTAATGGCCTGAATAGAACGCGTCGCGTGGCGGTAGTTCGCGAATTTCGACCATTGGCTTCAAATAGACGTTACGGGAGATCCGACCGTCAGATTCTCCTGAAACCGAGACCGTTGGGTCCGTATCGAAAAGAGTTTTCAATGATTATTAGAAATTTGAAATCTAATGGTTGGATTTGGAATTATGTCCAAATCAAATTTTGAAAAGGTCGCTGTAAGTGCAGTTCGATGACCGTTTATGGAAATCGACTGTATGGGCCTTGATAAAATATTAATAATTTGTGTAAAATCATAATAAATGATTTGGAAAGAATTAGGCTGAAAAATTCCTTATTTGTAAAGATAAAAAATATATTTTTATTGAAATGAACTAGTTTATAACTAGAAAAATAATCCAATATTTTTAAAGAAATAAATTGGATTTGAAATGGTTTTAAAATAACCAGAATTTTCCAACGTATGGGTTGGAATGGATTTGAATGGAGATTATCTTCGGATATTTCTACATTGGGTCCGTGATTATACAGATATTGTGATGGGAATTTAGAAGATATCAATATCTTTATTCCCGGTATGATATCTGTTGGTTTCAGGATTTTATATTAAATATAAGTCGATAATATCTCTATTCAAAACCTTATATTTAATGTCAAATTGGTTTGATTGATTATTTGGATTGTGCTCAACCTGTTTATGAGCAAGATATGCTTTTACATTTAGCATTGGGTTGGGTAGAAATACAAGTATGCTAACGCCTTGTGAAACACTTCACGATTTGACTATGAGGTGTTAGCGAAATTGTTGAGTTCATTTCAAATTTAAAGAATGATTTTGAAATGATATTTTTCTTAAGTGAAAAGAAATGTATTCCCGATTTTGGACAGGGAATGTTTTATAAAAATGTTTTATAAAACTGAGAGGATTTCGAGGCCCAAAACCCGATGACTTCTAAACGATTTAGAAATGTATTATGTGTTATATTGTGTTTCATCGCGTATCGATTAGTTGCTATTGATTATGTATCTGTTTGGTGGCGGAGAATTTACTCTCTTGCTTAACACCCTTCTTTGAGACGTACGAGCTCAAAGGTTATGTGATTAATAGTGACTAATCATATCTGTGAATTGCTAATGTGAATCACTATATTTTGAAAGTACTGGTGATTATTATGTTGTGAAATGATTTTCCCTACTTCGGGATATGAAATGGTTTAGTGTGTCGTTAAAGATTCGGTAACCCGGACAACTAAAAGTATGGGTGAGAGGGCGGTGTAGCCTGCTCCATGCGTGGGAGGTGCATCGTCGGTGTAGCCTAATCCTATGTGGGGTAGGTGCAAATTTATATATCGAGTTGCTAGGGGCGTACCCTTTGCCTTGTCTATGGGGAGCCCGGTATTTGGTTGCATACATGTTTGTATGCATTGTTATGTGTTGGAATTTATGTTTCCAAAGATTTTAGTTTGAGATCCCGAAGTGAAATCTACTTTGATATGAAAGCTAGATATGTATTTCAAATGACTTGAAATAGAAATCGGGAAATTATGTCCAAAGGAATAATTTCTGTAAATTGAATTGAATTTTGAAAATCTAAGTGTGGTGATTAATCTAAATGGGTAGATTGGGATATTACATGTTGATTGATGCATAGTAGATCCATGTATCTATATTGATTGTTGTTTATACACTGGCTTTCATGGGGGTAAACCCATTCCGCGTTAGCAGCGTCGTCCTGTGATTTGACTGATCATTTATATAAGTTTATAATTGTTTAGAGTTTCTAACACCCGTCCCATGACTGACCTGTAGTTTGTGTTTTCCTTGCAAACTCGGGTGCCCCTATTTTCCACACGGGCAGTCGAGTGGTTTTATTTGGCAGATATATTGAGCAGGATTCTGGATTGAAGCTTTAAGCTGTGTCCAGGCATTTGCAGTCTTCCGCTGTGTAGTTTATATTTCTGCTGTGCATTGTATTACATTTATGTAAATTTATCTTCCGCTGTGTATTATTTTCGATATATTTTGATATTCTGTACTCTGATGTAACATTATTATGATGTATATAAAAGTCTTCTATTATTTGTTCTGATGTGTGGTATGCCCAGAGTTAGCGTATACGGGATTCGAACGGTCTTGGTCGGTTTAGCTATCGATTAGGTGCGGGCGAAATCCGTATCGTTACAGCTCCATTACCCACAGGTCCCAAGATCGAAACTTGGCTTTGATACCACGTGTGACGACCCCAAACCCCGTATCCACGGTGGCAAGGGTAATCTTTGGAATATAACACATAAACAAAAAACAGAAAAACAGAAATTTAGAAATACACCAGATAACGAGCAATAGAATACACTGAATACATAACAACATCGGAGTTACACAGCATAACAGGATCATACTTAGTACAAAATACAGTTTTCGGTTCAATATAAAATGTCTGCAGCGGAATCAAACATAATATACCTAAAAGTGTCTGAAACAGTAAATAGAAATGATAAGTCTATCTCCAGCTCCATAGCTATCTTGAATGAGTCTGCTTAAACCTGAATACAAGGCTGCCCGTGTAGAAATAAGGGCACCCGAGTTTGCAAGTGAAACTACGAGTCAGTCATGGGACTAGTATGAGAAATCTACTTAACTGGTTAAATAATAATAATACGACAAATCATCGGACAACGCCACTTTCGTGGAATGGGTTTACTCTAGTGATTGCCAGTGTAGGTAACAAAGAAAATCTTTAAAACAATTGCAACGATTTTTATAAAGAATGAAGCCGATATAAGACTCAAGTCCCATAACACAATGCAACGCAAACCGGAGGATAGAGTTTTACCTTATATTGGCCTAAATATGTTTGATACGTATAAAACAAAGTCATGTGATATTATTACTTGTGTATAAATGTTTCAAACACAATTTCAATCATAAGTATCAATCATAGACGACATAAGCGTCCCATGCCACTATGTCGCCAATCAATAGGATTACAATCAAAACCGCATGACGTCGTATTCGAAGTTTGGATTTCCATCTATGAAATGAGGCAAAAGATAGTCCTCTCCGCTTTGAGACGCTCTAGCCCGTGTCTCAGGAAAAGCCGCAACTACCCGTTGGATCGTCAGAGTCGGTCCACCGATGTGGATTATTATGCCTGAACACTGCGTTCCCCCGCCATTTGGGGCGTAAGTGAGCCAACGAATGACTCCATCGGTCCCGGATCGACCGATATAACCGAGGTGCCTCGCAACAACAACAACCACATAGGGGAAAATAATATAAATGTCAGCCAGTTTAAGCACAGACACCACCTCTAACTAGAAAGAAACGCATGTCCTCCCTTATGTTCTTTCCTGTTTCTGGTTCATACCGGGATGTGAGGCTCGCGAATCAACGCTATACACAAAGCTATGTCACACAGGCGGTGCTTTGATCATCAACCACAAGACTTTGCTTTTCAATAGAAGACTTGATCACTGCATCTTAGCATGCCACACAGGCAATTCATGCCATGTCACTACAAGAAAATACAATATACATAGCATTATATCACAGCTGTAACAACCCGTAAAATCTGGGCCAGTTTAAAATTTTTATTTCGGCAATTTTAGCGAATTTTGATTATTTAAAATGAATTACTTTAAATAATATCGACGAGAAATTTATTTTGAATAGAATTCGACGTATATATTTATATACGTCGTCGTTAGAATATAAATAATTATATATAATTATAAATAGAATTGAAAATGGCGCGGTAGTTCGATAATTCGATTTCAAACTTCAATTGAATGTATCGGGTGCAAAACAATCCGGATTTTAGTGAAACCAAAAATAATGGGATCTAATTAATAATATCTTTCCAACGGATCCGAATAATCAAGATTTCATATCGGGAATGATAAGATATGTCCTGTTGAAAATTCTGAATAGTCGCTATGGAATTCAGGCCCTTAAAAATGGACATTTTGCAAATGACCTCGGATTTCGACGAAACTAGTTTTGTTGGGTCCGTGATGTAAAGTTATTGCTAGATTCCAAATTTCATAATTTTTCGAATCAATATGTGAGCGTGGCAAAGGGAAACGCGTTTGACCAGTTTCAGTTGATTTTAATCGACTGGAAATTGGCCATTTTTCTAACGGTCTCAGAATTCGACGAAACTAGTTTTGTTAGGACCGTATCGTCAATACGAAGCTAGAAAATATTTTTCTGGAATTTTTCTAGTTAGTATGAGACCCCGGTAATTTGAAATGTACGTTTAAAATTCAATATAGCGATTTAAATGTTAATTCAACGGAAACTGATTCAAACAGTCGAATCAGCCTACGATACATATCCCATTGTGTTCAGAATGGGGGTAATACGCTAGGGACGACGGTCGGTAGGTTCGATTTCGAGTTCGAAATAAAAAGTTGCTTTTTGAAGGTTAAAAAAAAAAAATAATAATATATATTTATATAATGCACTCCCTCTTCTCTCTCTTCATAAAATCGATCAGAACAAATAAGAAAAAAAAACAAAACCCCCCAGCGCGTTGACCCGTCGCCCCTCTCTCCTAGTCGCCGTCGCCATCGGTGGCAACCCCACCTCCGACGATTGGCCGCCGCCCCTCTCCCATCGCACCCCGCCCCTCCTTCCTCTTTCATCCTTCTCTGATCGAGACCCGCGCCCTCCAACAGCCACCGCCCCCCCCCCCTTTTCCACCGCGCCTCCCTGAAACCCTAGAACGCCCGTAGCCAAGAAACCCCCCCCCCGAATCGATCTCGAGCCCCCCCTAAAACCCACCGCACCCCCTTTTGCTCCGACAGCCCCCACCAGATAGACGTAAGAGCGCCTCCGAGCCCCTCCACTGTTAGCAGTTCCCCTCCCTCCCGCTGGTGAGTTTTTAAATTTTTTGTTTAATTAATTCTGTAGTTAATATAAACTGATTTTTATTAGGGTTTTAAAACTGATATTTTTAAAAAGTAATAAAACTGAAAATGTTTAAAGGTTAAAACTGATTTTAAAATAAAAGAATAAAACTGATTTTGTTTTAAAAGTTAAAGCTGATTTTAGGAATTTTAAAAACTTTAAAAGTGAAAAGATTTAAACTTTAAAAAGTGAAAGATTTAGATTTTAAAAAGGAAAGGATTTGAACTTTGAAATAAAAATTCGATTTTTATATATTGAACTTTGAAAGAAAAATTCGATTTTTATATATTGAAATTTATGAAGTAAAAATTCGATTTTTATATATATAGTGACTACGGGCAACGAAGATGACGAAGAGGCGATAACGAGGAAGACTTCTGCAAATGAAGAGCCGTGGAGCTAGGATAGCTATAAGTGAGAATTTCTCACTCTTCAATTTATTTTCTAGTTATATCTATATATATACTAGGATGCAGACGGTGCTTATTAGAAGCACCCGACACAATCGTCCACAGACCATGGACTTGTTTGTTTGGTTGCATAGATTAGTCATATGATGTGATTTGAATTGGGTTGTTTGGTGAAATTGATTGGTTTTATTGATGTGTGAATGGCGTGGGCCTTCACTAGACCGGGGATAAGGCTAGGCCTCGTCCCGTTTCTAGTATCGTGCCGTTATGCCGCTGAAATTTTCTGAAATAAGTTAGAAAAATAAAAATATCATTTTATTTAAAGAATGAACTGAATAGAAATTCATATGTTGGAATAAAATGTTATATCGTTAAAAATATAATTTTTAACGTGATGTAAATAAATAAAATATTCATTTACAAACCAGACGGTTTGTTTATGTACACTGATTTGACTGACGTTGATTGGGTCGATAAATTTTACACATCGCCCAACTGCACAAATAAAACATGTGTTTGATTGTTTGAAACCCCACACGGGTGTTGGGATGAAATTTGAAGTTCACTCATCCTGATTGATTGAATGTGTCGATCGATTGATTGACAGGCTGTTATAAGCGTTGAATATCTATATTTGATGCTTATACAGTGTAGTGCACTTTGGTTGATGGTTGATTATTTTCAATGCTATTATATACATATGTTGTATGAAAATCCATATAATTAACTTTATATGGTAATTGATTGGGCCTCATTCCAATTTGAAAAATAAAGAATATTATAAAATAAAAGTTCATGTGTTGACAGTACTCATTCATTGAGATTGGTCATGTGTTGAACGAAATATTTTAGTAATAAAACTTACATCTTTATCATTATTAAATAAAAGTTCATGTGTTGACAGTACTCATTCATTGAGATTGGTCATGTGTTGAACGAAATATTTTGATAATAACGACTATTTTGAAAAAGAAATATTTGAAATAGAAGATTTGAAAATAAAGGAATATATGAAGCCGTGTTGATTAGATTGACGCCATTTTGACGTGAACGATATTTGAATCGATTTTGAAACGATTTCGAAATGAATTGAATTGAAAACGATTTCGAAATGAATTGAATAGAAAACGATTTCGAAATGAATTGAATTGAAAACGATTTCGAAATGAATTGAATTGAAAACGATTTCGAAATGAATTGAATTGAAAGTGAATTGAAATGAATTCAAATTGAATTGAAATTTGAATTGAATAGAAATGAGTTTTGAAACGAATCCATAAAGAAGAATTCAATTTTGCTTTGAATTGAAATGGAAGTTGAAATGGATTTTTGAAACGAATTCAAAACTATTTATATAATTCGTTTTAAATAGAAATCGACGAAATATATATTATATATATTATATATATAATATAATGGCCTGAATAGAACGCGCCGCGCCGCGGCAGTTCGTGAATTTCGACCATTTATTTCAAACGGGCATTACGGGAGATCCGACCGTCGGATTCTCCTAACACCGGAACCGTTGGGTTCGTATCGAAAAGAGCTTTCTAACGAATATTAGAAATTTGAAATCTAATGGTTGGATTTGGAATTATGTCCAAATCAAATTCGAAAAAGGTTGCTGTAGGTCCAGTTCGATGGCCATTGATGGAAATCGACTGTACGGGCCTTGATAAAATTATTAAAAATAGTAATAATTTGTGTAAAATCATAAGAAATGATTTGTGAAGATTCGGGATGAAAAACTCCATATTTGAAAAGATAAAAATAGATTTTTATCGAAATGAGCTAGTTTTGAACTAGAATTATAATTCTATTTATTTTTAAATAAATAAACTGAATTAGAAAGGGTTTTAAAAATAACCAGAATATCCAATGATTGCATTGGAGTGGATTTGAATCGAAATTGTCTTCGGAATATTTCGATGTTGGAATTCGGGATTATGCAGATGTTGTTATGGAAATTTGAAAGATATATATTTTTATATCGTTATTTCCAATACGACATTTGTTAATCGTAGAATTTGATATTGAATATAAGCCGGGATATTTTCTATTCAGAGCCTTGCATTTAATATCAAGTGTGATTTGGGTTTGTCGTGAATGGTGTCTTCACTAACACTGTTCTTGAACCCAGTTGAGAAAAGATTAAATCTTTTTATTTAGATTTAATGAAGTGTACCAATTAAATGATATTTAATTGGAATTGAATTGATATTGATTTTTGGGTTTATCGTGAACAGTGTTTTAAATAACACTCGTTCTTTAACCCGATAATTAATGGAATGATTTTTGGGTTTATCGTGAACAGTGTTTTTAAATAACACTCGTTCTTTAACCCGATAATTAATGGAATGATTTTTGGGTTTATCGTGAACAGTGTTTTTAAATAACACTCGTTCTTTAACCCGATAATTAATGGAATGTGACTTTGGGTTTATCGCGAACCGTGTTTTTAGATGACACTGATTCTTTAACCCAGTTACAGATTAAAACTAAGTAGAGTTTTAATGAATCTTTAATTAGATTGAAATGATCGAAAATGGAGTATCACCAGTTTTGCTCCAGGCGATAGTTAAATCTTTAATTAGATTTGAACGTGAAATGGTAATTGAATTTACCAATAACACTGTGGTGTTAGATATGAAGTATAACCAGTTTTACTTCATGGGATGAATAGGTTGGGATTGGGAAATTAAAACAAATGATTACTTCGGTAAGGTTCGCTAATCCCGACTAGTTCGAATTGAGATTCAAACATAAATTCAAGGAATTTATCTTGGATAAAATTAATGGGAACCTTTCCCTATGAATGTGAAATTTAGAAACTAACTGTCGGTTGGCCAAGCAGAATGGTTTTCTGGGTATTGATCTGATGTTGGTTTCGGCCTTCGGGGTTAATATTTGGGGAATTATTCTCTTGATTAATTTACGGTTAGTGACTAATGAATTGGAATGAGGCGTATGTTGTGTTTGTGTAACACTTATTTAAAATATACGCGAGTTATTCGGAAAGACCGGGTTTATCCCATTCTGAATAACTGATGCGACGATAAGTCGAAGATGAAGACGATGGTCGAAGACCGGAGGTCTTCACGTCGTTTGGGGGATGACTGATGATCTTGATTGGGCTGTACACCCAAGAAGATGGAAACAGTTAGTGATCGTCCAGACGTACTTGGAGATCGATGGATATGCGGGGTACTAGGTGCCTCCGGTTTCGTTCAGACCTAGAACGGACTTGTAAATGGATGGTGTGTCTGACATTGTATTCCTTTATATTGTATTTGTTGATCTCTGCTAAATATATATCTGTTTGGCGGCGGAGAATTTATTCTCTTGCTTAACGCCCTTCTCTGAGACATATGAGCTCAGAGGTTATATATTGGCAGAAATCAGTGGTACGATATGGATTGATAGTGTGGCATGCTGAGATGCAGTGATCCAACTTTTGTTGAAAAGCAAAGTTTGGTGGTTGATGATCAAAGCGCAGCTGATATAGCATGGCTTTGTGTATAGCGTTGATCCGCGAGCCTCACAGCCCGGGATGGTG
Organism: Allium sativum; assembly: GCA_030737875.1. Classification (NCBI taxonomy): domain Eukaryota; kingdom Viridiplantae; phylum Streptophyta; class Magnoliopsida; order Asparagales; family Amaryllidaceae; genus Allium; species Allium sativum. Next base: position 777,003,962 of record CM060919.1, on the reverse strand, counting down.
GTAAACTGATGGTTTGATCAGTATACATTTTTTTAGTGTAGTGGATTCGGTCGACCGATATTGAGCTTCGTGCTCGGAGGGATAGAGTAAGCGGTGTTTTCTCTCGCTGAGACGTAAGCCGCGGTGATACTTGAGTCCCCAAAAGTGCGGATGTGCATAGCGGTGTTTTCTCTCGCTGAGACGTAAGCCGCGGTGATTTGTACTACGCGAGCGATCTTTCGAATCAGGAGCCACCATGATGGAAATCCAATTTCCAATACGTGTATTCCGGCTTTAATTGTAGAACTAGTATGGCGACATGATATATGGTACCCATGCCGTCTATGATTGATATTTATGATTGGAATCGTTTTGACACTATACACATATTATAGTATCAAATGATTTGTTTTAAACGTACTAAGCATGTTTGGCTATTATAAGGGAAAACCCTATCCTCCGGCTTGCGTTGCATTGTGTGATGGGACCTGGGTCTTATAACAGCCTCATTTTTCGAAAAAGCATTGCGTTGTTTATTTTATGCACTGGTATTCTTGGGAGGAAACCCGTTCCGTGTTATACGGCGTGGTCCCTTGATTTTACCTATCTTTAAAATAAAGATTAATAACTATTTTAGTTCTCACACCAGTCACATGACTGACCTGGAGTTTATTGTTTTAACCTAAACTCTGGGTGCCCCTATTTTGACACGGGCAGCTAGTAGTTTTGGTTTTGCAGATTTATATTCACAGGATCCTGGTTTACAGCTGGAACGATATCCGGAAAGCTTTGTATCCGTATATCTACTTCTAGTTGTGTATTGTATTATTTTCCGCTGCTATGTATTTAAATGTAATTTAAATCTCTGATATTTCTGTGTAATATTCGTCTATACTCAGTATATTCTTGTAATCTGATGTGTTGTTGTAATATACAATGAAATGTTCTTCTGTATGCATTCTGATTTGTCGTGTTCTCAAACGATAGGGCGTTTCGAACGGCCTGGATCGGTTTAGCGACTGGTTCGGACTGAGCGAAATTCCTTGCCGTCACAGTTGGTATCAGAGCTTTGGTTAAACTCAAATCTTTGGGGTACAACTCGTTAGAACTGAACAAAAGACTCATCAGAGGTAGGATTAGTAATGTCCTATAAAAGAATCCTCATTACAGATAGAATCAGTAGCATTCTAGAATGAGTGACTCGTTAGAGATGGGGTTAGAAATGCCCTAGAATGAGTCGAGAGTTATTTGTTTATAAATAACGTATTTGTGATTATATATAATCTGATTTTAGAAAATATGATTTTAAATATATAAAATTATATATTTGAAAATATAATCAATTAATTGATTGATGTTTGTGTTGTTGGTTTATTTGTTTGATAATTTTGAACCATTATGCCTAATTAAACCAAATATTGAATTGTATTGAAAATTGGTCGCGTTTGCTTGCATATACATGTATATCATTGAATAGGTCATAGCAAGGAGGCTAGAGCAGAGAATAAAATTTGTTTGCCCGACAAATAGGTACATGTTTACTACATAATTTCCTGTTTTGTTTGGGTGATGATGATTTTGTGAGCCTATTGGCTAGCCGCTTGGCTTTTTCTTTTTCTTTTTGAGATCTGAAGGACCGGGGAAGCTATTTGAAATTCCCCGATGCTCCCATTGCAGGGGAGGTTATGGCGAAATTTTTCGAAAATTTAGGGTGTTAGCCAAATTTTTGAAATTTTGAAAATTCTCAGAAACTGAAAGGTTGGAGAATGGAAGCCAGATCGAACGTAGAGTTGAATAGTCAAACCGCTTTCGACTTTGTTCCTTTTCGGGGACGAAAAGTTTTAAGTGGGGGAGATTGTAATAACCCGTAAAATCTGGGCCAGTTTAAAATTTTTATTTCGGCAATTTTAGCGAATTTTGATTATTTAAAATGAATTACTTTAAATAATATCGACGAGAAATTTATTTTGAATAGAATTCGACGTATATATTTATATACGTCGTCGTTAGAATATAAATAATTATATATAATTATAAATAGAATTGAAAATGGCGCGGTAGTTCGATAATTCGATTTCAAACTTCAATTGAATGTATCGGGTGCAAAACAATCCGGATTTTAGTGAAACCAAAAATAATGGGATCTAATTAATAATATCTTTCCAACGGATCCGAATAATCAAGATTTCATATCGGGAATGATAAGATATGTCCTGTTGAAAATTCTGAATAGTCGCTATGGAATTCAGGCCCTTAAAAATGGACATTTTGCAAATGACCTCGGATTTCGACGAAACCAGTTTTGTTGGGTCCGTGATGTAAAGTTATTGCTAGATTCCAAATTTCATAATTTTTCGAATCAATATGTGAGCGTGGCAAAGGGAAACGCGTTTGACCAGTTTCAGTTGATTTTAATCGACTGGAAATTGGCCATTTTTCTAACGGTCTCAGAATTCGACGAAACTAGTTTTGTTAGGACCGTATCGTCAATACGAAGCTAGAAAATATTTTTCTGGAATTTTTCTAGTTAGTATGAGACCCCGGTAATTTGAAATGTACGTTTAAAATTCAATATAGCGATTTAAATGTTAATTCAACGGAAACTGATTCAAACAGTCGAATCAGCCTACGATACATATCCCATTGTGTTCAGAATGGGGGTAATACGCTAGGGACGACGGTCGGTAGGTTCGATTTCGAGTTCGAAATAAAAAGTTGCTTTTTGAAGGTTAAAAAAAAAAAAAAAATAATATATATTTATATAATGCACTCCCTCTTCTCTCTCTTCATAAAATCGATCAGAACAAATAAGAAAAAAAAACAAAACCCCCCAGCGCGTTGACCCGTCGCCCCTCTCTCCTAGTCGCCGTCGCCATCGGTGGCAACCCCACCTCCGACGATTGGCCGCCGCCCCTCTCCCATCGCACCCCGCCCCTCCTTCCTCTTTCATCCTTCTCTGATCGAGACCCGCGCCCTCCAACAGCCACCGCCCCCCCTTTTCCACCGCGCCTCCCTGAAACCCTAGAACGCCCGTAGCCAAGAAACCCCCCCCCCCCCCCCCCGAATCGATCTCGAGCCCCCCCTAAAACCCACCGCACCCCCTTTTGCTCCGACAGCCCCCACCAGATAGACGTAAGAGCGCCTCCGAGCCCCTCCACTGTTAGCAGTTCCCCTCCCTCCCGCTGGTGAGTTTTTAAATTTTTTGTTTAATTAATTCTGTAGTTAATATAAACTGATTTTTATTAGGGTTTTAAAACTGATATTTTTAAAAAGTAATAAAACTGAAAATGTTTAAAGGTTAAAACTGATTTTAAAATAAAAGAATAAAACTGATTTTGTTTTAAAAGTTAAAGCTGATTTTAGGAATTTTAAAAACTTTAAAAGTGAAAAGATTTAAACTTTAAAAAGTGAAAGATTTAGATTTTAAAAAGGAAAGGATTTGAACTTTGAAATAAAAATTCGATTTTTATATATTGAACTTTGAAAGAAAAATTCGATTTTTATATATTGAAATTTATGAAGTAAAAATTCGATTTTTATATATATAGTGACTACGGGCAACGAAGATGACGAAGAGGCGATAACGAGGAAGACTTCTGCAAATGAAGAGCCGTGGAGCTAGGATAGCTATAAGTGAGAATTTCTCACTCTTCAATTTATTTTCTAGTTATATCTATATATATATACTAGGATGCAGACGGTGCTTATTAGAAGCACCTGACACAATCGTCCACAGACCATGGACTTGTTTGTTTGGTTGCATAGATTAGTCATATGATGTGATTTGAATTGGGTTGTTTGGTGAAATTGATTGGTTTGATTGATGTGTGAATGGCGTGGGCCTTCACTAGACCGGGGATAAAGCTAGGCCTCGTCCCGTTTCTAGTATCGTGCCGTTATGCCGCCGAAATTTTCTGAAATAAGTTAGAAAAATAAAAATATCATTTTATTTAAAGAATGAACTGAATAGAAATTCATATGTTGGAATAAAATGTTATATCGTTAAAAATATAATTTTTAACGTGATGTAAATAAATAAAATATTCATTTACAAACCAGACGGTTTGTTTATGTACACTGATTTGACTGACGTTGATTGGGTCGATAAATTTTACACATCGCCCAACTGCACAAATAAAACATGTGTTTGATTGTTTGAAACCCCACACGGGTGTTGGGATGAAATTTGAAGTTCACTCATCCTGATTGATTAAATGTGTCGATCGATTGATTGACAGGCTGTTATAAGCGTTGAATATCTATATTTGATGCTTATACAGTGTAGTGCACTTTGGTTGATGGTTGATTATTTTCAATGCTATTATATACATATGTTGTATGAAAATCCATATAATTAACTTTATATGGTAATTGATTGGGCCTCATTCCAATTTGAAAAATAAAGAATATTATAAAATAAAAGTTCATGTGTTGACAGTACTCATTCATTGAGATTGGTCATGTGTTGAACGAAATATTTTAGTAATAAAACTTACATCTTTATCATTATTAAATAAAAGTTCATGTGTTGACAGTACTCATTCATTGAGATTGGTCATGTGTTGAACGAAATATTTTGATAATAACGACTATTTTGAAAAAGAAATATTTGAAATAGAAGATTTGAAAATAAAGGAATATATGAAGCCGTGTTGATTAGATTGACGCCATTTTGACGTGAACGATATTTGAATCGATTTTGAAACGATTTCGAAATGAATTGAATTGAAAACGATTTCGAAATGAATTGAATAGAAAACGATTTCGAAATGAATTGAATTGAAAACGATTTCGAAATGAATTGAATTGAAAACGATTTCGAAATGAATTGAATTGAAAACGATTTCGAAATGAATTGAATTGAAAGTGAATTGAAATGAATTCAAATTGAATTGAAATTTGAATTGAATAGAAATGAGTTTTGAAATGAATCCATAAAGAAGAATTCAATTTTGCTTTGAATTGAAATGGAAGTTGAAATGGATTTTTGAAACGAATTCAAAACTATTTATATAATTCGTTTTAAATAGAAATCGACGAAATATATATTATATATATTATATATATATAATATAATGGCCTGAATAGAACGCGCCGCGCCGCGGCAGTTCGTGAATTTCGACCATTTATTTCAAACGGGCATTACGGGAGATCCGACCGTCGGATTCTCCTAAAACCGGAACCGTTGGGTTCGTATCGAAAAGAGCTTTCTAACGAATATTAGAAATTTGAAATCTAACGGTTGGATTTGGAATTATGTCCAAATCAAATTCGAAAAAGGTCGCTGTAGGTGCAGTTCGATGGCCATTGATGGAAATCGACTGTACGGGCCTTGATAAAATTATTAAAAATAGTAATAATTTGTGTGAAATCATAAGAAATGATTTGTGAAGATTCGGGATGAAAAACTCCATATTTGAAAAGATAAAAATAGATTTTTATCGAAATGAGCTAGTTTTGAACTAGAATTATAATTCTATTTATTTTTAAATAAATAAACTGAATTAGAAAGGGTTTTAAAAATAACCAGAATATCCAATGATTGCATTGGAGTGGATTTGAATCGAAATTGTCTTCGGAATATTTCGATGTTGGAATTCGGGATTATGCAGATGTTGTTATGGAAATTTGAAAGATATATATTTTTATATCGTTATTTCCAATACGACATTTGTTAATCGTAGAATTTGATATTGAATATAAGCCGGGATATTTTCTATTCAGAGTCTTGCATTTAATATCAAGTGTGATTTGGGTTTGTCGTGAATGGTGTCTTCACTAACACTGTTCTTGAACCCAGTTGAGAAAAGATTAAATCTTTTTATTTAGATTTAATGAAGTGTACCAATTAAATGATATTTAATTGGAATTGAATTGATATTGATTTTTGGGTTTATCGTGAACAGTGTTTTAAATAACACTCGTTCTTTAACCCGATAATTAATGGAATGATTTTTGGGTTTATCGTGAACAGTGTTTTTAAATAACACTCGTTCTTTAACCCGATAATTAATGGAATGATTTTTGGGTTTATCGTGAACAGTGTTTTTAAATAACACTCGTTCTTTAACCCGATAATTAATGGAATGTGACTTTGGGTTTATCGCGAACCGTGTTTTTAGATGACACTGATTCTTTAACCCAGTTACAGATTAAAACTAAGTAGAGTTTTAATGAATCTTTAATTAGATTGAAATGATCGAAAATGGAGTATCACCAGTTTTGCTCCAGGCGATAGTTAAATCTTTAATTAGATTTGAACGTGAAATGGTAATTGAATTTACCAATAACACTGTGGTGTTAGATATGAAGTATAACCAGTTTTACTTCATGGGATGAATAGGCTGGGATTGGGAAATTAAAACAAATGATTACTTCGGTAAGGTTCGCTAATCCCGACTAGTTCGAATTGAGATTCAAACATAAATTCAAGGAATTTATCTTGGATAAAATTAATGGGAACCTTTCCCTATGAATGTGAAATTTAGAAACTAACTGTCGGTTGGCCAAGCAGAATGGTTTTCTGGGTATTGATCTGATGTTGGTTTCGGCCTTCGGGGTTAATATTTGGGGAATTATTCTCTTGATTAATTTACGGTTAGTGACTAATGAATTGGAATGAGGCGTATGTTGTGTTTGTGTAACACTTATTTAAAATATACGCGAGTTATTCGGAAAGACCGGGTTTATCCCATTCTGAATAACTGATGCGACGATAAGTCGAAGATGAAGACGATGGTCGAAGACCGGAGGTCTTCACGTCGTTTGGGGGATGACTGATGATCTTGATTGGGCTGTACACCCAAGAAGATGGAAACAGTTAGTGATCGTCCAGACGTACTTGGAGATCGATGGATATGCGGGGTACTAGGTGCCTCCGGTTTCGTTCAGACCTAGAACGGACTTGTAAATGGATGGTGTGTCTGACATTGTATTCCTTTATATTGTATTTGTTGATCTCTGCTAAATATATATCTGTTTGGCAGCGGAGAATTTATTCTCTTGCTTAACGCCCTTCTCTGAGACATATGAGCTCAGAGGTTATATATTGGCAGAAATCAGTGGTACGATATGGATTGATAGTGTGGCATGCTGAGATGCAGTGATCCAACTTTTGTTGAAAAGCAAAGTTTGGTGGTTGATGATCAAAGCGCAACTGATATAGCATGGCTTTGTGTATAGCGTTGATCCGCGAGCCTCACAGCCCGGGATGGTGGTAAACTGATGGTTTGATCAGTATACATTTTTTTAGTGTAGTGGATTCGGTCGACCGATATTGAGCTTCGTGCTCGGAGGGATAGAGTAAGCGGTGTTTTCTCTCGCTGAGACGTAAGCCGCGGTGATACTTGAATCCCCAAAAGTGCGGATGTGCATAGCGGTGTTTTCTCTCGCTGAGACGTAAGCCGCGGTGATTTGTACTACGCGAGCGATCTTTCGAATCAGGAGCCACCATGATGGAAATCCAATTTCCAATACGTGTATTCCGGCTTTAATTGTAGAACTAGTATGGCGACATGATATATGGTACCCATGCCGTCTATGATTGATATTTATGATTGGAATCGTTTTGACACTATACACATATTATAGTATCAAATGATTTGTTTTAAACGTACTAAGCATGTTTGGCTATTATAAGGGAAAACCCTATCCTCCGGCTTGCGTTGCATTGTGTGATGGGACCTGGGTCTTATAACAGCCTCATTTTTCGAAAAAGCATTGCGTTGTTTATTTTATGCACTGGTATTCTTGGGAGGAAACCCGTTCCGTGTTATACGACGTGGTCCCTTGATTTTACCTATCTTTAAAATAAAGATTAATAACTGTTTTAGTTCTCACACCAGTCACATGACTGACCTGGAGTTTATTGTTTTAACCTAAACTCTGGGTGCCCCTATTTTGACACGGGCAGCTAGTAGTTTTGGTTTTGCAGATTTATATTCACAGGATCCTGGTTTACAGCTGGAACGATATCCGGAAAGCTTTGTATCCGTATATCTACTTCTAGTTGTGTATTGTATTATTTTCCGCTGCTATGTATTTAAATGTAATTTAAATATCTGATATTTCTTTGTAATATTCGTCTATACTCAGTATATTCTTGTAATCTGATGCGTTGTTGTAATATACAATGAAATGTTCTTCTGTATGCATTCTGATTTGTCGTGTTCTCAAACGATAGGGCGTTTCGAACGGCCTGGATCGGTTTAGCGACTGGTTCGGACTGAGCGAAATTCCTTGCCGTCACAACAGCCTTACATTAAAGAGCTATAATAAAATTATTAAAGAAAATAAAATAATGCATAAATTGTGCTATATAAAGGAAGCAAATAAAATAACAAAAAAATTATGCTATATATTATAATGTTATGCCATGTTAACGTTAATGATAGAAAAAGTGGGAGCGAAAAACGCAACGCGGGGTTAAATGAAATGTGAGGCGGCGAAATTAAAAAAAATCCCCCCGTCTCCTTCAAACCTTATCCCTAAAATTTTCATTTTTTCGTTTCAGTAAAATTGGACTTCATCCAATCTCTAATTCAACCCAACATCCATTCATTCATCTCTGACCTAGTCAATGATAAATCGAGAGCATCTCCCAGATTCACTCCGTCTCTTCCAAATCAACAGTGAGTTTTTTTGAAATCCTTAATAGTATTAGTTTCGTTTTTTTTATAAATTCACTCCACTAGCTGTTTATCTTTTGTAATTCAGCTGATTCCGTATGTTGATTCCGTATTTTGGAGATTAAGTCACGATTGATTGAGAATTTTGAGACAACTACTTCCTGTGTTATTATTTTCCTCAATTTTGAATCGTTTATCATCCACCAAAACTATAATTTTCTTTTATCTCAAGACATCCAATTCTAGATTTCAGAGTGGGCCAGACACAAAGCTGAAGCCATGTAATACCAACAGGAGTTTGTTTGTTTCAATTCGTAAGTTTTCTTCTCTTTTTAGTCCTTTCCTTTTTTGGTTTGTTATTTATGATTTCAAAATCAGTGTTTGATTTGATAAATATGTATGTATTTGACAAAGAGAAAGTTCCATTGGGTTATATAGCTTTTGCATGATACTTGCTTACAAATGGTTATATCTATCTATATGTAGAAATGATAAAATATTGCATATTCATCAAGTACCAATAGCACTGGAACATAGAAATAAATTCAAGCTTTTCGTATTTTTATTATCACTAAGAATACTTTCATTTTCTAAGAGGAAAATATTGCAAACCATTTAAATTTTTCTTCTTCTTTTCTGAAACAGAGAAATGGCTAAAGAATGGGATGAAGGATATGATACAGACAGCCAAATCGAAACATCTCATATTGAGCCAATATATGAAGCATTTGTCTGCCCACTTACAAAACAAGTTATGACAGATCCAGTCATCATAGAAAATGGCCAAATTTTCAAGAGAGCTGTGATTGAAAAATCGTTTACTGAATGCAAAGAAAGCAAAAGAACACCAATTCGTCCGCTGGCTCATAAAGAACATAGTAGCACTGACCTTAATCCAAGTATAGCTTTGGGAAATATTATAGAAGAATGAAATCAGAGAAACGAAGCTATTCAGCTAGATGCTGTTTGTAAGTCTCTTTCTCATGGAAATGATGAAGATGAAGTTCTCCAGGCTTTGATTTCTATTAAAAATTTATGTCCAATGAAACATAGTGTCAGGAATTAAGGATTGATATCTAAATTAAAATTAATCCAAAACGCGCGTGCACACAAACACTCACGCACATTAGGAAAGCTATTGCACATAAGGAGTAACTTTAAAACCGGTCAGTTTTCATAATCGAGGTGTTCAGTTGAATTCATTCAAACCCAACATGATCCAATTTTTGGATTCTGACTGGAGTGGAAACTAGTAATAGGAAGCATTACTGCAGTACATAGGATTAAAAAGGGTTAGCTCTGTCATCTTTAAAATTATAATGGTTAAATGGATGCATATAACCATGTTGGTGGTCGTTTTTGTTTATCTGTCAGTTTTAGTTTTGCAATTATGTCTAGATGAAGCCTGTGATGTTGCTTACGTCTGCCCCTATATGCATGGATTGTTTTGGTGATTCTGTACCTAAAAGGACTGTAACTCTATAACTATCTATCACAAACATTATTCTTATTTCGCTGACATAATGAATATATATTTATGTTCCTACCTTTATAAAATGTGCATGTCATTACCAGGGTATGTCACAAACATTGTTCTTCCTTTTTGCAATGGGATTCATACACGAAGGACTTGGACAATATGCTCTCAAAATATGGTAATGACCCACTGGCCTTTCACATGGTATCAACTACCAGGGTATGTCCTCATACTACTATGCCTAAATGGGTCATTCCGGTTGTTTTATTATGTTTATGCTCAGATATTATTTGTGGTTAAAACAGACCAATGCCATAATGTTTTGCAAACCCATTCATTTATAATATATCTTTTTCGTGTGTTCCCTTTCCTTAAATATTTTGGTTCTCAAGTCTACCATCTCTATTCTCCCATACTTATGCATATTGCACATATGATATGTTGGTAGCCCATGTTCAGTCATTCTATTTCGGTTGGATGCGTTGAGGATGTACATAGCTGTTAATATCACATTAAATATCAGTGTGAATAAATTCAATTTGTTTTCACTAAGAAACTTGTGTACTCCTTAGTTTGTTTATATGCATGGTGCTTTTCTTAAAATGAAACTAAGGACAAAAATACCGTTGAATTTTTTGGAAGTATACGGTACATAAAAGGACAGAAAAATAATGCGTAGAGAGCGTGCTAAAGTTTATGTCAAATGACGTATGAATTGACTAAAAGTCATTCAATGTCAAAATTTAAAATGGCTCACAATAAAAAAATTTCTTCAAAAATATCAAGTCTGTATATTTTGCCTTTACAGTTCAGGTATTTCTAATTCTTTATATGATAGATAAGTGATTGAGTAACATTTACACTTTTTTAACAATACTTATATCATTTGAGGTTCCCTTGGATGGCCACCCTTCATATTACAATTTTGACCAACATTTATGGATTGCAATTTTGTAACCATATTTAAGTTTGTATGATTCTCATTACAACTTTCCTCTGCTTTCATTCATATTATGATGTCCACTCTTTCCTATTTTACATTATTATGACTTCACACTGGCAATAAACATGCGTCCTTACATAAAGTAGACCATGTTGGTGATTGATGTTCACTCCTAAGAAATGTTCTTTGTATCAATTTGAGGTGAATTTATGATTACCTACTCTCTTATGCGAAAGTTTATTCATCCAGTTTTTGGATGCCTGTCGGAATCTGTAGCCACATAGATTCCTTGATATTATAAAATCATGATTGTATGAAAATTGTTTATGCTTCAATTTTTTTGGTTATAATATTTGAACATAGGTAACCATCTATGTTACCATTTATTTTGTTATAGTTTACATCATTAAAATATTATAGTTTCCATTTTCGTACTTTGCTATGAAGTTTCTACACACTGGTATTTCCATACTGCTCTATATTGTATTATATCCTTTTTATGCTGATTGATATGTGATGAATTTCAAGTTATATGCATTGACGTTGATGTTATGACCTACTGTTCCGAACAATGATCGTATGCATGTATGCTTCTTTTGTATTTTCAGTCTGCACAGGTTTTAAAATTAAGCACAATGATCAAAGCCGATGTTAATTTGTAGCTTATGCTTGAAGCTACATATAATGGGTTTCTAATATTCACAATCCACATTTACAGCGTTAGCGCAAGTTTTTTACCAATGATTTTTTGTCTTCTTCTTTATTGGTCAGTTTCTCTCTTTAAATCATTGATTTAGTTAGTCGGCATTCTATTGAACTTTCATTTTTTTCTCAATTTAAATTTTCCTACATTAGTATCTATTTTGCGTGCCACTTTCGTGGTTGTATTTACTTCTAGACAGACCTTTGATTACCATCTTTACTACTTTTTGTTCATCAATGATTTAATATATTATTAAGATATTAAAATTTTATTTCGTTCCACATTTCAATGTCTGCGGCTCTACCGCCAGTCTCCTGCAAAACAGAAGCTGCTATTAGGGGAGAAAAGGTTCAAACGTTATGCCAGGAAGCAGAAACACATGCAATGATCACATTTGCAGTTCATCGGGTTGCTTGAAGAATCATTTCCATCTTTTTGGTACTTAGAACATACTGTTTTATACTTATAATATGCATCCACCCATTCTAATGTGCACACAAATTCATTTTACTTCAGTGTGATTATTTACCAAATTGTGATTCTCTCATTATGTCCTTAAATATTAGTTTTATTTATACCACAATGAATGCACATCATATATGTAGTATAATACTATTTACAAAATTCTCCGAAGCACACTGATTCAAAATATCATTTTCGTTGCGTCGTTTATCTTTGTTCTCTTTAAGACTATACTTAAACTAATGATAGTTTAAGATTGATAATACTTTTTCACAATTTAAGGTTGATATTACAATAGATACAAGCTCCTCTGACAAGCTACCATGACACGAAGAGGTGCAAAGTATTGAAAGGGTACAAAGTAAAATCTTTGCGCCTAAATTCCATAGAGGTATCAATTATGGAGATTAATGTTCAACGATTATACAATTCTGTTTCTATACGGCGGGATATTCTCGGCCAGTTCTCTAGTATCAAAGACTTATTTAAAGTTGGAGTTCTGAAACACAAATATTGCAACTTATTTTCTACCAAGCGGGATTCTGATAATACTGACCTTTGCGAGTCATTGTTTTAGCAAGGTAGGGGTTAGTGCAATTCGAAGATTGAGAAAGACCAACAAGAATTGAATTGCGAAGGAATGTGGAGCGGTATTTGTTAACAGACTTGATGGGCTTCAACGATTTGATGTTCGATCTGGTGCTGGACTCTTGAAGTTAAGAAAATTGGTGAGGAGTACTTTTGAGTCCTGACACACAAATATTCACTCAATAAAGCATCAAATATGAATAATCCTCCTGACACAAGCATTTGTTTTGTAATTTTCTGTCCAGGGGTATAGAGACAAGTTCAAACTCAATATATGGCCTTAAGGGATGGTTTATGATGAATCAAGGGTTCCATGGTCATCTAATACCCTGGATATAGAGAGACTGAACAGTAGCTGGACCTGTTTGCATTTGGTAAACCTTTTTCTTGCATTCAGCACATACTACATGATTTAGTACTATTATTTTTTTATGCATGCCTGATGCAGATATGCAAATATGTAAACCTTCTTCTTGGTTTCTATGAGTTCTCACAATTTATGTAGTGTTCACTTATTCTTCATACTAAATTGAGAATGGATATTGGGGTCATCAGTGGACTCCTACATTAACTTTGGTGGATTACGACTAATGACTTTTAAACTTGAATCTGCACCTAAATAACGGTAATTATATTACTTGATTTCAAACACCATATTTAATTTAGTGCTGACGTAAATGTTCTTCCTACCAAAGAAAATAACTTGAGTAAAATCAAACATGTTAAGCTCACTGTTTGATGGATCAGAACTCGAAAATACCAAACCCATAGTTATTGGACGATGTCAGCTTGAAGTTATTATGTAAATTTGAGTTTTTCAGACTATGTTACAAAAATGTCATACAGAGTTATAATATGGTTTTTGTTGCAAACAATACCTTATAAACTTTAGTTATTCTCAAATATATTCATTTATATACAGTCTGTTACTTTGCATGATCGATGAGGGAGATGGAGCTTATAAGAAAATGTTGACGTGAAAAGGTAGCTAACAAAATATGGTTATCTTTTTTCATTATTAGTAAGGAAGGTAAGGTTCAGGCCTTTAGCAAGTTTTCATTTTTAGTACACGGAAGTACTTTAGGTCTGTTAGCCAATTTTTGTATGAATCTTATTTTTGAGTTTGTCTGCTCTCCAATAGCTATAAACGTGGTTTTAATGAAAAAAATTGCTGATGTAGACAATCTAATGTAGTAGATATTTTGTTAAATAAGTACAAGAAGCACTAGAGTGAAATGTTGAAAACTATCCAGCACACAAAATAAATTTTAGTTGAAATAGTAAAAAAAGGAACCATATGCTTTTGAATTATATACTTGCTGCTAAATGAAAATTGACAACCAAATAGAATAGTTTGTTTAAGAATTGTCATAACTGCCTATTTAATTTAAAGGGGGTATATTACTTTGTTTTAGCTGCTGAAACGACGGCTGGGTGGTCATAGGTTTTAAAATTTAAACAAAAGTAATGATGAATTTGTATCTAATATGGTCAGATTTATAATAATCAGGCTGTTCCATTTTATGTAATGGTGAACGGTACTTTCCATAGTTTCTGCCGGGGATCAGTAATGGTGAACAACAGTTTTTGCATATTTCTATTGTACAAAAAGCCTATTTTACGTGATTACTACAAGCAGCATATTTTCTGTTTGTTATGAATTATTTGAGATGACATCTAAGGCTATTTCATTTTTTGCATTTTGTGTTTTTTGCATTTTAATTGTGTTTTTTGCAATTTTTTTGTTATAAAACTATAATTTGTGCTTGTGAATTGCAGGTTCTAGAAGTTGGACGAGCTTACAAGCTGAAGACTAAGCGATTTTTCATGTAATCTGGTTTTGAAACGATGTTTGAACAATAGTATGTTAATTGACTTTTTTTTATATGTATTAGTAGACTTGTTAACTTTGACTTTGTAATTGAAATCAAATATGCTTTTAGTATTAATTTTTTGTTATTGACAGTTTTGTCTTGTGAATTTACTGCTTAATTGTATAAACTATGCACATAGTAAATAAGAGATTTGTTATATAAAGATCATAGTCGATGTTGCGATATATTTAAAATATTAATAGCGGAAAATTGCTTTTATGAAAATATAAGGTGAATGTTATGTAAAAAATTAAATAGTATGGAAAAACTTTTCATACCATTGAATGTGTGCTACGAAAACACTGATAGCGCTATATATACTATAAATATTCATAGCAGAAAACTCCACATATGGAATCAAAATGTTAAATGCTATTAAATCGTGTGGATAACTTTTCATATCACTAAATATGAGCTATGTAAGCAAAGATAATGTTATGAACAATATTTTTCATATCAATGAATATAAGCTATGAAAATATTGATAACGCTATAAAAAATTAAGCTGAAATTTCAGTAAGCAAATATAATTGCAAGGTCTAAACGCTATGTAAAACGTTTCATGGTGGTGAATGTGCGCTATAAAATGTATAATACTATAGCATTTAGATTTGAGCTATAAGATATAACAGGGCTTTTATAACATGTCGTTATATAGCGTCGTCACTAATGCTATGGTAGCCTATTATAGCGTTTTTCAAATGCTATTAAAAGTAAAATTTGTTGCAGTGTGCAAATGATGGCTATCACTCATACAGAATGAAATCCAATGTCAGACACACAGTCCATTTACATGTCCGTTCTGGGCCTGAAAGAAACCGGAGGCACCTAGTACCTCGCATATCCGGTCGATTTCCAAGCACGTTTGAACGATCACCACTAATTATCTATATCTTGGGATGCCTCCCAGTCAAGACGTCAGTAATCATCCAAACGACGTGAAGCTCTCCGGTCTTCGACCACCGTCTTCATCATCGACTTCTTATCGTCGACCAATTATTTGAAATGAGATTTAACTCGGCCTTTTCAAATAATTCACGTATATTTAGAATTTAAATCACTTCATTTTCATTCCATATCGTTAATAATATTTTATAATGATTTTTCGCTATTTTTGTTTAATTAAAAATAGCCCATTTTATTTAAACGACAATTCAGGCCATAAGGCGGCCATGGCGCTGTTTTTCTTCAGATTTTATTTACACATATCTGAAATTCTAACCATTGGATCTTCACAAATTTTATATCGTTGGAAAGATCTTTTGAAGGCAGACCCAATGGTCTCAGTTTTGGGAAAATCTGACAGTCGGATCTCCCGGTATCATCGTTTAAAGTTACGATTTCAAAACACAAACTGCCGCGTCGTTATTCATTTTATTTTAATTATATTTATATATATAAATATAATCCATTCTGGCGCTATTTTTATTCAGATTTGAATTAGACATTCCTGACAATCTAACCGTTGGTTCTTTACAAAGTTGGTATCGTTGGAAAGATATTTCCAAAGCGAACCCAACGGTTTCGGTTTCGGGAAAATCCGACGGTCGGATCTCCCGGTACAATCATTTGAAATCACGTTTTCAAAATACGAACTGCAACTTCATTATTCGATTTATTTTAATTATATTTATATATTTATATATAAATATAATTCGTTCTTCGATTTCAAAAACCATTTCATTTCATATATGTGATAAAAATGATATTTTTATCCAACAGATATTTATTTCAGCACATGACTATCTTTAACAGTTCATATACATAATAAAAATGTGATTTTTATTGTTAAAGCAATTTATTTCTAAAATAAAGATTTTTAGCCATTTGTATATATTATAAAAATGTGATTTTTATTGTTAAACCAATTTATTTAAAACAAGAATATTTTACATACTTCATACATAAGATAAAAATGATATTTTTATTGTTAAAACAATTTATTTAAAACAAGAATATTATATATACTTCCTATATATAGTAAAAATGTGATTTTTACCTTTCAAAGAATTAATTCAATATATGAATGTTATTCGACTCATGAATATCTAAACACGTGAATATTTCAACACATGAATTTTTCATATACTTCATACCTGTAATAAAAATGTGATCTTTATTACCTAAACAATTTATTCAACACATGAAAATAATTATACATATGAATATTTTCTATACTTCATTCAAGTGATAAAAATATAATTTTTATCGTTCCAGATATTTATTCAACATATGAATATTTTCTATACTTCATTCAAGTGATAAAAATGTAATTTTTATCGTTCCAGATATTTATTCAACATATGAATATTTTCTATCCTTCATTCAAGTGATAAAAATGTGATTTATATCGTTCCAGATATTTATTCAACATATGAATATTTTCTATACTTCATTCAAGTGATAAAAATGTGATTTTTATCGTTCCAGATATTTATTCAACATATGAATATTTTTTGTACTTCATTCAAGTGATAAAAATGTAATTTTTATCGTTCCAGATATTTATTCAACATATGAATATTTTCTATACTTCATTCAAGTGATAAAAATGTAATTTTTATCGTTCTAGATATTTATTCGACATATGAATATTTTCTATACTTCATTCAAGTGATAAAAATGTAATTTTTATCGTTCTAGATATTTATTCAACAAATGAATATTTCCTATACTTCATTCAAGTGATAAAAATGTAATTTTTTCGTTCCAGATATTTATTCAAAATATTAATATTTTCTACACATCATACATACGATAAAAATGTTGTTTTTATCGTTCAAACATTTTATTCAACACACGAAGGGTTTCAACACATGAGTAGTTTCAACACATGAACCAATTTAGTGGTTCATATATTCGATAAAAATGTTATTTTTATCGTTTAGAGATTTTATTCAACATATAAATATTTTTCTAACTTTACCATTCGCAATTATCAACCATTCGTAATTATCAACCAAATTTTCATGCCAATCACAATCAATAAATATCGTCCATGGTTTGTGGACGAGGGGAGTATATATATATTCGTATATAAATATATTTCTGTTCCATTCCAACTCGTTTCAATTCACTTTCAACACATATATGGTTTATACAACACGTGTATAATTTATACATCACTCATATAACTTATACAACATATGTACATGAGGTAAACAACGTGTATATAATTTATAGTTCGCTTACATAACTTATACATCGCATTTCCAGTTCGATTTGAATTTAGAAATATGACATTGGGTTTCGCGTTGCCAAGAATTGTAGTAAGCTCGGAAAAATATCCAGTCTCTTATAGAATGTAGAAGACGTCCACACGGTCCCGGTGTCTCTTGTTTCACTAAATTTCGACCACACATGAAAAAGATACGATTTTTATACAATTAATCAACTTTGCGACGGCTTAATGGTGTTAAAATCAGTTCAGATAATTAAAACCACACCTTCAGCTTACCGTTCAAAATTAGGTTTGAAGATTTCTCCAAATCCGTGTAGTTTAGCCAAGATCAGACGATGCCACGTTGTTGGGCTTCGAGAGGGGATCCCGGCGAGGTGCACCACGTTGAACTCGAAGTCCAGGCGGCGGCGCAATGCCCGACGAGGCGGCGACACTTCAGGGCTTCGATCCGGCCTCAACACCCAGCGGAAATTCCCAAATCTGGTATCGATTTAAAGCTCTCTTCTAGCTCTACAAAATCTTCCACTTGAGCCCTTGATTTCATTGAGTGATTTGAGAATTAAAGAGGAGAGAAGAAGGGAGCTTTTTCCGCCGTTCGGTTCAGGAGCTTTCGGGGAGAGAGAAGGAATGAACGAATCAACGCGATTGGCCTTTTTATTTTAATTTATAATTTAATTAAATCCCAAAAATGCCCTTTTCACATACGAACTCCAGTCCAAACCCAACGAAATCCGCAGCTTTGGTTAAGCTTAGTTCTGGAATTTAACATATTAACGAGCTCGTCAGAAATAGAATCAGTAGTATTCTTAGACGAGTAACTCATCACAGATAGGATCAGTAAGGTCCTAGTATGAGTATAGCAGAATGAAATACACCTAGTAGAAACATGTACATTCAAGTATTTGTCTCTATGTTTTGAAATATCTTTTTTGTTGACCTGACACTTTGTCTGCTAATTGTAGACGTACTAGAAAATGAGTGGCAGAAACAGAAGAAATAATCGTATAGCTCGTCAAGCAAATGAGCCAGTTGTGCTCTCACAGCCATAAACAGATATAGAAGCTATAGTAAAGAGGTATCGAAATCTGGGTGGATCACCATTTTCGGGCAAAGAATCCATTATGGAAATACACGCTTGGATTCATTCTGCTGAGAAAATCTTTGAACATTTCCAGCTGAGAGATGATCAGAAAAGATTACTGGCCTCTTGGGTACTTAAAGAAGAAGCTTTGTTCTGGTCGGATTCGATTATTAAGGATAATCCAGAAGGCAAAATTACGTGGGATAGATTTAAAGAGATTTTCAGTGAAAGAATTATTCCTCCAGAAGCAACTGAGCGGTTATGTGATGAATTCTCTTATCTGATACAAGGAGATATGACCATTCCAGAATATCATAAGAGATTCAATGAACTTTCTCATTTTGCCCCGCATCTAATTCAAGATCCAAAAAGGAAGAATCTGAGGTTTATTTACGGGCTCCGAAGAAAATACCAAAATAGTGTAATGAGGAACGTGAAGCTTCCTTTTTCTGAAATGATACACATGGCTTATTAGTATGAGGATCTTCATATGAAAGGTCTTTTGAACGAAGAAGAGGAAGTCAGTACTAGTAACAAAGGTGAGTCTGGAACTAGTAGCCCTGAGACCAGTACGATGTCTGAGGTCAGTAAGAAGCCCAAAGTCAATCGAAAAAGGGCCAGATCTGGGAAAGGACCGGTAACGACCGCCACCTGCTCTGATTGTAATCAGAAAGGACATTTGTCGATAAATTGCGGACCTTTAAAGAAACGAATAAAGAGTGATTTAAATCCGGTAATAAGCTTCAGGAAAGTAGAGGATGCAATCTTTGCCATCAGGCTGGTCATGTAAAGCAAGATTGCTGGCTGTTGAAAAGACCAAAGAGGCTCATGTAAATGAAGTGGCAGAAGTTCCTGCACCCTCAGCTAGTCAGGGAAGGTCGGATGTTTTGGAAGGCACGGTTAATGTCAAAGATATTCCAGTTAAAGTATTTTTTGATACAGGCATGTCACGAAGTTTTATTTCGAAAAATACGGTTAAGAAATTGGATTTGAATCTGAGAAAGCTCAAAGAACCCATGACCGTCCATAATCCGGTTGGAAGTTCCCTCAATCTTAGTTGCATTTGTGGGGTGCCTGTCTCTTTTTCCTATTATAAGTTCCCTACCGTCTCTATCGTTATGAATTTTACTAAATTCGATCTTATTTTGGGATTGGATTGGTTAACCAAATATGAAGCAGAGGTTAAATGAGCCGAGAGAGTTGTTAGGGCAAAGATTAAATCAGGGAATTATATCACCATACCCTGGGAAGGTCCGAACTCAAATAGAAAAGACTTTTGGTCAGCTCTGGATGTTTCTCCTACTCAATTAGAACAAATTCCTGTCGTCAAAGAGGATATTCAGGCAGTCATAGAAAATATTCCTATCATCAAGAATTATGCAGATGTGTTCGAAGAAGTTGTTAGCTTACCTCCGCAGAGAGAGATTGATTTCAAGATCGCTTTAATTCCGAATGCAGGGCCAGTAGTGCACGCTATTCGGAGAATGACTTTAAAGGAGAAAGAAGAACTAGACAATCAAACTCGACAGCTTGTATGGAAGGGTATGATCAGGCCTAGTTTCTCTGATTGGGGAGTAGCAGTGGTGTTTGTCCCAAAGTCCGACGGTACTCTTCGACTATGTGTGGATTATCGTGACTTGAACAAACAGACACTAAAGAACAAATATCCGTTGCCGCGAATTGTTGATTTGTTGGATCGATTGAATGGAGCACAAGTTTTTTCAAGGATGGACCTAGCTACAGGTTTACATTAGCTTCATATTGCCGAAGATTGTGTTCCTATGACCGCATTCAGAGGTCCAGACTTATTCTACGAATGGTTGGTAATGTCGTTCTGCCTGTGCAACGCTCCTGCATACTTTGTCGATTTAATGAATAGAATGTTCAGAGGAGTCTTGAATAAGTTTGTTTTGGTTTTTATAGATGATATTCTAATCTTCTCTAAGTAAAAAGCAGAAAAAACGAAAAACATTTGGAACAAGTTCTAGAAATTCTATGAAGAAATGTTTTAAAAGCCAAAATTTCCAAATGTATATTCTGGCAAGAAGAAATAAAGTTTCTTGGCCACGTCGTATCAAAAGAGGGAATTGCTGTGGATCCAAGTAAAATCATCGCTATTCAAAATTGGAAGTAGCCTAGTACTCCCACCGAAGTCCGAAGTTTTCTTGGATTGGCTACTTATTACCGGAAGTTCATTAAGGATTTTTCGAAGATATCTAGTTCCTTAACAATGCTTACAAAGAAGCACGCAAGATTCAAGTGGACTCCAGAATGTGAGGAGGCTTTTCAGAAGCTAAAATTAAGATTAACAACGACTCTAGTGTTAACAATTATCAATGGCAATCATCATTTGACGGTATGGACGGATGCTTCTATTAGAGGTCTTGGTGCAGTATTAATGCAAAGAGGCCAAGTTGTTGCTCATGCTAGCCGTTAGTTGAAGTCGCATGAAAAGAATTACGTTACTCATGATCTTGAGTTGTTGGCCATCGTATTTGCTTCAAACATCTGGAGACACTATCTTTTGGGTGAGAATTTCGAACTATATACGGATCATCAGTCATTAAAGTATCTGTTCTCCCAGAAAGACTTGAATCTGAGACAGCAGCTTTGGCTTGAATTTCTGGCAGCATACGATTTTGAGATTCTGTACACTCCTGGGAAAGCCAATGTTGTGGCTGATGCGCTCAGTAGAAAGAATGTAATCATTGCCAGTTTTACAATACGACTTCATTGATTGACAAGATCTCTGCTTTCCAAAACGGCGACAAATTTATTAAAGGGATTAGCCAGCGAATTCGTGAAGGCAATGCTTCAGATTTCCAGCTTGATAGTGAAGGGATTGGGAGGTTACAAGGACGAATTTGTGTTCCAGAAGCTCCTGAACTCAGGAGAGAGGTACTTGATGAATGCCACAAATCCAAGCTCAGTATCCATTCGGGTGTGAGTAAAATGTATAATGACATCAATCGAACATTCTGGTGGAAATCGTTGAAAAGAGACATCTCTATATATGTTAGATGGTGCCCTACTTTCCAACTAGTTAAAAGCGACCAACAGAAGCTTGGCGGATTGTTACAACCATTGGATATTCAAGGTTGGAAGTGGAAGCATATTTCTATGGACTTCATAGATGGTTTTCCCAGAACCAGGAAAGGAAATGATAGTATTTAGGTGATCGTAGATCGCTTCACGAAGACTGCCCATTTCATACCTGTCATATCAAATAGAACTGCTTAGAGTCTAGCACAGATTTATTTCAAAGAAATCGTTAACCTACATGGAGTACCAGTCAGTATAGTCAGTGACAGAGACCCAATATTTACTAGCAAATTCTGGGAAGCATTCCATATGGAATTGGGAACAAAGCTGAATCTGAGCACCGCTTACCACCCTCAGACAGACGGCCAAACTGAGAGGGTAAACCGCATACTAGAAGATTTACTGCGAGCTTGCATTATTGATTTTGGCGGATCATGGGAAGACCATTTGTATTTGGTTGAATTCTCGTACAACAACAGCTATCAAGCGAGCCTGAAAATGTCATCGTTCGAAGCCTTGTACGATAGACCTTGCAGATCTCCTGCTTGTTGGGTAGAACCTGGCAATAGACTTGTATTGGGGCCAGATATGATTCGTGAAGCCTCAGACAAAGTTGATCTCATTAAAAACGATTACAAACGGCTCAAAGATGACAAAAGAGCTATGCTGGTTCTAAAAGAAGAGATTTGTCATTTGCTGTTGGTGACTATGAGTAATCTCCGATGAGGGGAGTGGTCAGGTTTGGCAAAACATGGAAGTTGGCACCTAGGTTTATTGGCCCATTCCCTGTACTTGAACGGATTGGAACACTCGCTTGTAGAGTTCAATTATCTGACTGGTTTCCTGGTGTACATGATGTATTTCACGTATCTCAACTTAGAAAACATGTGCATGATCCAGACTCGATTGTAGAAGAAGCCGCACAACAGGAATTGGAAGTTACTCCAGAATTAGCTTTGAGAAGAGAGCCGATAAAGATTATTGGCAAAGAAACTAAAGAGCTGAGGAACAAGAAAGTACACTTGGTCAAAGTTCAGTGGAGTGGAGATCCGCAAGACTGTACTTGGGAAACTGAGGAGAGCATTAAGAAAGCCTATCCCAATTGCAGGGTGGATATCTCAGATTAACTCCGGTGCAAGGTACATTTACCGTATTTTGCATTTCGGTATTGTCTTCTACTTTGCTATTGTTTTCTGCTTCACTATTGTTCCCTTTTCATGGACGAAAACTTTTAAATATATATTTGAAAAGTTAATCAACCAATTCATTGTTGTTTGTGTTGAGTGGTTATAAATTTGATTAATCAAACATTGGAATGACAATTACTCTAACCAATAAGAGGAATAAAAAAGTAAATTAAATTGAATTGAATCAATTATTAAATTGAGTTGAGAACTGATTGAAATGCATGCATAATTATACACATATATATATGTATGTAAAACTGAACAGGTCATAGCAGGTACGTAAAGTAGAGGAATAAAGTTCTATGCCCGACAAATAGGTACATATTTATCATATTCATTGGTTTTTGATGATTTTATGAGCCGATTGGCTAGCTGCATGGCTTTTTCTTTTTCTTTTTGAGATGAGAGGCCTGTGTGACGGTTTGGGGATTTTCCTGATGCTCCCTGTACAAAGGAGGTTATGGCGAATTTTTTTGAAAATTTAGGGTGTTAGCCAAATTTTTGAAGAATTAGGAAATTCTTAGAAACTGAAAAGTTAAAGAATGAAAGCTAGAATGAAAGTTGAGTTGAATGGTTAAACAACTTTCAGTTTCGTTCCTTTTGGAGGACGAAAAGTTTTAAGTGGGGGAGATTGTAACAACCCGGAAAATCTGAGCCAATTTAAAATTTTTTAATTTGGCTGTTTTAAGGAATTTTGAATAATTAAAATAAATTATTTTAAATAATAACGACCAAAAATTTGTTTTGATCGAAGTTATAGCGAATATATTTATTTTCAAATATAAACAAGGCATGAAATGGCGCAACATTTTGAAAATTTGAATTCGAACTTTGACTGAATGTACATGATGCAAAATAAATCGGATTTCAGTTAAACAAGAAACATTTAAATCTATTTGGAAATATATTTCTAACGAATCTGAAAGATCAAAATTTCATAGCAGTAATCAAAAGTTATGGCCAGATCAATTTTCAGAATGGTCGTTGTGAAATTAAAACAGCCCTTGAAAATAGACTTTTTGCAAATGACCTCTGTTTTCGACGAAAACACTTTTGTTAGATCAGGGATGTCAAATTATTGCTAAGTTTATTTTTCCAGAATTTTTGAAGTTCATATGTGAGCGTGGAAAAAGAAAATGCGTTTGGTTGATTTCAGTCAAATAGGATCGACCAGAAAATGGCCATTTTTCAAACGGACTCAGAATTTGACGAAATCAGTTTTGTTGGGACTGTATCGTCGCAACATAGCCAGATATAATTTTCTGGAATGGTTTAGAAGCATTATGCGGCCCCGGCAAATTAAAATGTACGTTTTATACTTTAATTTGAAGAATAACTGACTGTAACGGCTGAATTGGACTACGAAACATATCCCATTGTGTTCGGAATAGGGATATTTAGCTAGGGGCGATAGTCTTTGGGTTTGGATTGGAGTTCGTATGAGAAAAGGGTATTTTTGGGATTTAATTGAATTAAAAATTAAAATAAAAACAAGGCCAATCACATTGACCCGTTCATTCCTTGTCTCTCCTCGAAAGCTCCTGAACCGAACGGCGGAAAAACTCCCTTCTTCTCTCCTCTTTAATTCTCAAATCACTCAACGAAATCAAGGGCCCACGTGGAAGATTTTGTAGAGCTAGAAGAGAGCTTCAAATCAATACCAGATTTGGGAATTTCCGCTGCGTGTTGAGGCCGGATCGAAGCCCTGAAGTGCCGCCGCCTCGTCGGGGATTACGACGCTGCCTGGACTTCGAGTTCAACGTGGTGCACCTCGCCGGGATCCCCTCTCGAAGCCCTACAACGTGGCATCGTCTGATCCTGGCTAAACTACACGGATTTGAAGAAATCTTCAAACCTAATTTTGAACGGTAAGCTGAAGGTGCGATTTTAATTATCTGAACTGATTTTCACACCATTAAACCGTCGCAACGTTGATTAACAGTATAAAAATGTATCTTTTTCATGTGTGTTCGAAATTCAGTGAAACAAGAGACACCGTGACCGTGTGGACGTCTTCTACATTCTAGAAGAGACCGGATATTTTTCTGAGCCTTCTACAATTTTTAGCAACGTGGAAAGCAAAGTGATATTTCTGAACTATAAACGATATGGAATGACGATGTATAAATTATATGGTCGATGTATGAGTTATATAAGCATTGTACACCTCATGTATATGCGTTGTATAAGTTGTATGTGCGATGTATAAGTTATATATACGTTGTGAAAATCATATATGTGTTGAAATGGAAGTGAAATATACTTATATAATATATATATATGCCCCTCGTCCACAAACCATGGACGATATTTATTGGTTGTGATTGGTGTGAAAATAGGTTGATAGCGAATGGTTGATCATAATTGTTTGTGGTTGAGAATTATTGTGGTTGAAAAATACCCGTTTGTGGTTGAGAATTATTTGGTTGAAACCACATAGGATTAGTCAGTGGAAAAGAAAAGAAAAAACATGCTCGCCTGCGTGCGAACTAGATGCATGAAATCCCCATTGTCAAAAACCGCAAGGTTTTGAGGTAGAGCGAGGAGCCGTACATCGATACGGTGTCGGTTTTAACTACCTTGCCGTTATGCTGCCGAAATTTCCTAAAATATTCGTGTGTTTGCTTTATTTTCATGTGTTGAATAAATTGTTTAGATAATAAAGATCACATTTTTATTACACGTATGAAGTATATGAAAAATTCATGTGTTGAAATATTCACGTGTTGAGGTATTCATGTGTCAAATAACATTCATATATTGAATGAATTCTTTGAAAGGTTAAAATCACATTTTTACTATATATAGAAAGTATATAAAATATTCTTGTTTTAACAATAAAAATTTCATTTTTATCTTATGTATGAAGTATATAAAATATTCTTGTTTTAACTAAATTGGTTTAACACTAAAAATCACATTTTTATAATATATACGAATGACTAAAAATCATTATTTTAGAAATAAATTGCTTTAACAATAAAAATCACATTTTTATTATGTATATGAACTGTTAAAGATAGTCATGTGTTGAAATAAATATCTGTTGGATAAAAATATCATTTTTATCACATATATGAAATGAAATGGTTTTTGAAACTGAAGAACGAATTATATTTATATATAAATATATAAATATAATTAAAATAAATTGAATAATGAAGCTGCAGTTCGTATTTTGAAAACAAGATTTCAAACGATTGTACCGGGACATCCGACCGTCGGATTTTCCCGAAACCGAAACCGTTGGGTTCGCTTTGGAAATATCTTTCCAACGATACCAACTTTGTAAAGATCCAACGGTTAGATTGTCTGGATTGTCTAATTCAAATCTGAATAAAAACAACGCCAGATATTTATATATATATGTATATAAATATAATTAAAATAAAATGAATAACGACACTGCAGTTAGTGTTTTGAAATCGTAACTTTAAACGATGATACCGGGAGATCCAACCGTCGGATTTTCCCAAAACTAAGACCGTTGGGGCCGCCTTGAAAAGATCTTTCCAACGATATAAAATTTGTGAAGATCCAACGGTAAGAATTTCAGATATGTGTAAATTAAATCTGAAGAAAAACAGTGCCATGGCCACCTTATGGTCGTTTAAATAAAATGGGCTATTTTTAATTAAATAAAAATAGCGAAAAATCGTTATAAAATATTATTAATGGTATGGAATGAAAATGAACTGATTTAAATTCGAAATAAACATGAATTATTTGAAAAGGCTGAGTTAAATCTCATTTCAAATAATTGTTCGACGATAAGAAGTCGATGATGAAGACGGTGGTCGAAGACCGGAGAGCTTCACGTCGTCTGGATGATTACTGACGTCTTGATTGGGAGGCATCCCAAGATATAGATAATTAGTGGTGATCATTCAGACGTGCTTGGAAATCGACCGGATATGCGAGGTACTAGGTGCCTCCGGTTTCGTTCAAGCCCAGAACGGACTTGTAAATGGACTGTGTGTCTGACATTGGATTTCATTCTGTGTGATTAATATCCATCAGTTGCATGCTGTGAATTGCCTGTATGGCATGCTAAGATGCAGTGATCAAGGCTTCTGTTGAAAAGCAAAGTCTTGTGGTTGATGATCAAAGCACCTCTTGTGTGGCATAGCTTTGCGTATAGCGTTGATTCGCAAGCCTCACACCCAGGTATGAACCACAAACAGGAGAGGACATTAGGGAGGACATGAATTTCTTTCTAGTTAGAGGTGGTGTCAGTGCTTAAACTGACTGACATTTATATTATTTTCAACTATGTGGTTGTTGCTGTTGTGAGGCGCCTGGGTTATATCGGTCGATCAAGGACCGATGGAGTCATTCGTTGGCTCACTTAAGCCCCAAAGGGTAGGGGAACGCAGTGTTCAGGCATAATAATCCACATCGGTGGACCGGCCCTGACGATCCAAGGGGCAGTTGCGGCTGTTCCTAGGATACGGGCTAGAGCGTCTCGAAGCGGAGAGGACTATCTTTTGCCTCGGTTCATAGATGTAAATCCAAACTTCCATTACGACATCATGCGGTTTTGATTGTAAACCTGTAGATTGGAGACATAGTGGCATGGGACGCTCATGTCGTCTATGATTGATACTTATGATTGAAATTGTCTTTGTAACATTTATACACAAGTAATAATATCAAATGACTTTGTTTTATACGTATCAAACATATTTTGGCCAATATAAGGCAAAACTCTATCCTCCAGTTTGCGTTGCATTGTGTGATGGGACTTGAGTCTTATATCGGCTTCAATCTTTATAAAAAGCATTGCGATTGTTTTAAAGATTTGCTTTGTTACCTGCACTGGCAATCACTGGAGTAAACCCGTTACGTGAAAGTGGCGTGGTCCTATGATTTTTCGTATTCTTATTGTTTAACCAGTTAAGTAGATTTCTCATACCAGTCCCATGACTGACTGGTAGTTTGTTTCACTTGCAAACTCGGGTTCTCTTATTTCTACACGGGCAGCCTTGTATTTAGGTTTTAGCAGACTCATTCTGGATAGCTATGGAGCTGGAGATGGACTTATCATTTCTATTTACTGTTTCAGATACTTTTGTGTATATTATGTTTGATTCCGCTGCAGACATTTTATATTGAATCGTAAACTGTATTTTGTACTAAGTATGATCCTGTTATGCTGTGTAACTCTGATGTTGTTATGTATTCAGTGTATTCTGTTGTTCATTATCTGGTGTATTTTTATATTTCTGTTTTGCTGTTATCTGTTTATGTGTTATATTCCAAAGATTACCCTTGCCACCGTGGATACGGGGTTTGGGGTCGTCACACGTGGTATCAACCCCCACTTGAACCGCATCTCCGTCCAGCGCCTCCGCCCCTAGTAACGCCTCCCCTGATGGCTCTGACAACGTGGAGACCTTGTCGGCGTTGAACCTTAGCTTGACCGTAGGAAATGGACGAAAGAACAAAAATGATCGAATGGAAAATGTGGACACAACGCTTCCATTTGTATTGGCTGAACGAGTGGGATGGAGTTTATTTATTTTTATATATATATGTCCTATTAGAGTTTATTGAATTTGGGTTTTCTTCCTTCGAATGAATACCAGGAATTATAGACAACATCATCTATTTATATCGGAAGAAACTTGGTGGCCACGATGGGAGAATTGTCACTTTCAATTGGGTTCCCAATGATAAGGAATAGACAGTATATTATACTATATTAGATATTATTCTCTACTGCTTGGTACAGGGAAGGGTTCATTTAAGCTTGTTATAGAATGGAGAAAAAGGATGCCAGCACCGTTTATATACACATGTTTGAGTTGGAGAGGTAGGATGTTGCTTAGAAGTGTAAAAAGAACAAAACAAACCAGCTGAAAAGGTGGACTTTCATACACCAAAAATTCCTTCCAGAGATATTAGTGTCTGTGGCACAGATAAGATTGGTGCAGAGGTTTTAATGCTTGCATGTGCTGAGATTATGTTGAATATATATATACAGACGAGGACGTACTGCATCATATTTGATTAGATTATGTTGGAATAAATCAAGTGGACTGGTTATTAAAGCATGGACTCTGATCGCATATCGTAGCCGAGAGTTTTGACTTACCAAAGATATGAAAATATTTGCCTAAGATTTGATAAGAAATTGGTTAGATTTTGCATGATTTGGTCAAGAATAATGTGTCCCTGTCTGTAACACCCCACGTCCATTAATGTCACTCACAAAGGGAATGCATTAACTTCCATGGAGGTTTCAAGTGAATATAGAACAGAAAAATTACAACAAGACAGATAATAAGTAGCACTTGGAAATCTAAAACTTCATTTTATTGCAGTAGAAATTAAACATGTTTGTTACATCATAAAACCATAAATCAGAGTCAAGTACAATATCCATCTTGATAAAACAAAATACATAACCCCATTACATAAATAACCATTAAAGAAGATAACAAGCTGGACTTTACTTCAGCGGTCCAAGCTTTCCAAAGAGAGATGAAGCAATCCAATCAAACTCCACTAGAGCTGGGCCCAACCTGAGGACCTGGAGGGGGAAAAAGGATAGAAATGGAGGGGGTCAGACATAAAGTCTGGCGAGCATGATAATTCTAACAATACTATTACCAAAATAACTAGACTAAGGCATATGCTGGAAAACAAGGAAATGTCTATGAACTATTGGGTATGGAAGAGCAGATAAAGATAACGTTAAAGGCACACCTAATACTAACGAATAATTACTACACTGCACCACACCAGTCACCCTAAAGGTTGATCCCACTTGCTTCACTTAGAAATTATATTAATAGCCTCGTGTACCCCTAGCTCACTACATAGGTGTCGCCTGCCCCTATCTCCACTAGGTGTACCCCACTACCCACTTGCGATCGGCTCCCTACTCGTAGATACCCGTGCTGGCCCCACAGTGGGGTGTATCAATCCCCTAAAGTGGCAACCCGATAAAACTTGAGAATGCACGGCTTATACCTACACGATGCAACAACGTATTACCTACCAGCCCGGGTCCACACACGCATATGAAACCCGTTGGACTTACGTTGCCACCGCTACCCCGTTTGGCCTCTTATAGTCAAGCCCAGTATGTGTGTCCCGTCCTCGACTTGGGTCGAGCCCACAAAGATACGTTTGGGATACTGGTTGAAATGGCCCCCCACAAGCTACCCACCTAAGCTTGTCCACTAGTACATCCCACTTAACCCTCTTAGTCATGTTCATTTACATGTGTGTTTGGTTAAGTCTTACTAATCGTATTTCAAATGCCACTAAAGGCAACCACTAGATTTCTCATGCCACCCAAGGCACCTACTTAAACCACATGTCCCACCTTACATGTTTATCTGGTTAAGTATTTCTTAATTCATTCAGGCTATAACCTCGTAAAGACCTCTCACATTAGACTGGCATTTACGGCAGCTGGATTTGCCGGGCGGGTCCGGGCAGTCTTACACCATAAAAGAGTCTAACCTCGTGTCTTTACAACTGTTATGCTTTAATTTGGGCCTAGGACCTCTCACATTGGGCTGACATTTGTGACTACTGGATTTGCCGGGCGGGTCCGGGCAGTTTTACGTCACAAACGAGTCCAACCTCGTGTCCTAAGCATTGATTAACACTTATAATCTTTTACCCCAGTTTTAAATATATCCCTATTCAAATTATTAATTACTTCCTATTTTAATGATGTCCATAATTGACTCAATTATGGCCATCCACTTAGGGTATGCAAAATCATATCAATTGCACCCCAATTTCTTAATATTAAATCCTTAATATTACCCCTACCCCACGTTATACATTCGCTTATTCGACGCAAAATATACGTTAGATCGAATAGTCTAAATCATAGCACAAAGATAAATTATCACAACATATAGACAAAAAAAATAGATCTAATCATAATAGGGGTGAAACTTGCACAAAACTACACAATGTCATGAACCTAAAGGTGTCAACTTGTTTGGTAAAATGTCACAATTCACATAATATGATCATAATCCAAATTCATGTATGGACTAGCATATATGGTTTAGGCAACATAATGATGGTGTGAACTAGCATCTAACACATAGAATTCACATATGTCATAGCATAATTCTAGATGTCATAATTCTAGATCTAAATAGATGTCATGGCATATGTTCATAATCTTTACTAATCAATCTAAACTTGCATACATGATTTATCATACAGACCAACATAGCCCAAACATTATGATTTGATTAACATGAACTAATTAGCATAGATAATAACATCATGACTTTATAACATGTATGATTTATCACAACTTAGCATAGAAAACTACAACCTATACAATATCATCATAGCATGATTTACAACATATAGGATATCATCATCTCATAACATAAGATTTACAACATACACGATAGCATAAGGTTTACAACAACATATATGACAATTCACATCATTTTCTTATGATCCATTCATAACTTAATCTAATTAGGTTAATAATAATCTTGTTAAGATCATCATACTCACAATTAGAGAAGAAAGAGAGTCTTGATTTGCTTTAGAGTTGAGTAGAATTAGGGTTTTGATTAGCTTTCTTCCTTCTTAGTTGGCGGCGGCTACACTGAGTTCCATCGCGGTGGTATGACGGTGGCTATTCTATTTTTCATGTGAATAAGAGTGAGAGACTACCTAGGTATTTATAGAGTTTAGGATTTATTTAGACCGTCAGATCAACTCAGAACTAAACTGAACCGTTAAATTTGCCAACTCAGCCCTAAAGACACATCAGCAGCTCAAGATTGGGCTCAGTCAAACCCTAGCCGCCTGGACAGGTCGACACCCAGGTCGACTGCCCAGTCGACTCCCAAGTCGACCTGGGGGGGGGGTGTCAACTGCCCAGTCGACTCCCCAGTCGACCTGGGATGCTGGGCGGGAAATTTCACGCCTAGCCTGTTTGACTTCGAATTTTAAATTTTCTGAAATCTGTTTTGAATTTATTTTTTTAAACTTCCGATGGCCATAACTTCTTCATACGAAGTCCAGTTCACGCAAACTCGGACTCTATTTCAACCAGAATTCCGAGACGAACACAATGGCGCAACCCGTTTCCCACAATTCTCACGTCTGAGATTTTTTATTCTTTAATTTGTGAATATTAATATTAACAGAATTACGGGGTGTTACATTCTCCCCACCTTAAAGGATTTCGACTCCGAAATCTTCAAGTTAAGAAGAATGTATATCCTAACATCCAATCGTCCATCTACTCAACCATCAAACACAGGCATCCATTTTCTTTATAGACTTCTAATGCTCTCATTTTTAAATTCACAGTGTGTGTATATGTCCATATCTAATGCAAAATCAGGCGGTCCACTGATTCAGTTGACCTCCTTAATGCAAACCATGATAGTGCCATGCGTCCAATATGTATGCGAAAGAACCCTATCGATACGTATTATTTCTACATGTGTGCACAACCATTCACCAAAATGCGGTATCCATATGATAGCACAACCATTATACATCCATTTTACTAAATACATCCATATATATGCGATATGCAATATGATGTGACTGAGCCGATCTAGTGCCTAATAGTGTGTGTATATGCATCCACGAGAAACCACTAGCAAACACTTGCATCCACTTTGCATCCATCATACATAACATGTCTCAAACACATGTTTCAACCATAGGATTATCCTAACTAAAGGTCAAGGATACTAGCGAGAGGATACTCTAAAGGTAAGATAAGTACAAGATAAGCGATAAAGGATAAATTAAAGGACATACCCTCAAAAAGAAAAGGGTACAACGAACACATCTTCGCTTCTGTCTCCCAAGTAGCGTTTCTCTCATCATCTCCCCATTGTACTTTGACTAGTCAGACCTCTCGATTTCTCAGCTTCTTGATCTCCGACCCAAGAATGCATGTAGGAGCTCGTCGAATCGTCGCGTCACGCTCTATCTCCACCTCTCTAAGCAAGCTCGGCTCTACCACCTCCGCGGTCTCATGTAGGCACTTCCTTAAATGTGATACGTGGAATACGTCGTGTACACCACTAAGTCTCTCAGGCAACTCCACTCTGTATGCCATCTATCCAATCTTCTCCTTAATATGAAACGGCCCTATGAACCTTGGTGCTAATTTCCCAACGGACCCAAAGAGAACAACGTTCCGTAATGGAGACACTTTGACAAAGACCATGTCCCCAACCTCAGACTCAAGATCTGACCTCCTCTTGTACGCATAACATTTCTGTCTATCTTGCGCCGTCTTCATCCTCCTTCGAATCAAGTCGATCTTTTCCGAAGTCTCTCTAATCATATCGGGCCCAAGTAAGATCTTATCCGTAGATTCCCACCAACATGTAGGTGAACGACAAGGTCATCCATAAAGAGCTTCGAAAGGTGCCATGCCAATGCTGGATTGAAAGCTATCATTATATGCGAACTCCACCAATGGAAGATGCTCTTCCCATGTACCCCCAAAGTCTAGGATACGTAGCCTCAAAAGGTCCTCTAGAATACGATTCACCCTCTCGGTTTGGCCGTCCTTCTGAGGATGATATGCGGTGCTCAAACATAACTGAGTCCCTACCACCTCTTGCAAGCTTCTCCAAAATTCGCTAGTGAAAATAGGATTGCGGTCGCTCACTATGCTAGAAGGAACACCGTGCAAACGAACTATCTCTCGAACGTATACAGAAGCTAACCATGGAGCAGTCCTCTTACTCTTCACGGGAATAAAATGGGCGCTTTTAGTAAGTCTATCTACTATAACCCAAATCCCCGTATTAATCTTCCTTGATCTTGGTAATCCATCCACAAAGTCCATCGAGACACTCTCCCACTTCCATTGCGGAACCTCCAATGGGTGGAGAAACCCACCGGGTTTCTTTTGCTCCGCTTTTACTTGTTGGCACACCAAGCATCTAGCGACATACTTGGCCACGTCCCACTTCATACCGGCCCAAAAGAAAACTCGCTTCATGTCTTTATACATCTTGTCCCCGCCGGGATGAATGGTCATCTTCGAATGATGTGCTTCGTCAAGAATGGTCTTCCTTAGGTCATCGTCTTTTGGTATAAAAAGTCTATCGTCCCTACGTAACCAACCCTTATCATCTAGGGTATACCTACGGAGATGGCTTGATGACTCCCCTCTTTTGAGCTTTTCCACTAACTCAACCAACTGTGGGTCGTCTCGCTGTGCCTCCCCAATCCGTCCCAAAAGCGTAGGCCTGACCTCCAAGGATGCTAGCAAACCGGGTACAAAGTCAACGGAAGGTCTAAAGTCAAACATCGAAATGAATTCTAAGTTTCGCCGCTCAACAAACATCGGACTCAAGGACAGCCTCTTCCTACTTAAGGCGTCTGCCACCACGTTACCCTTGCCAGGGGTATATGCTATTTCGAAATCGTATGACGCTAAGAACTCCATCCACCTTTGCTGCCTTAAGTTCAAGTCCTTCTGAGAGAATAAGTATTTTAAAGATTTGTGATCAGTGAATAATTCTAATTTCTCGCCAAGAAGATAATGACGCCAAGACTTAAGCGCGAAAACAATAGCGGCCAACTCTAGGTCATGTGTAGGGTAATTTTTCTCATGTGCTCTCAACTGCCTTCCACCATAGGCTATTAACCTACCATCTTGCATTAAGACTGCGCCTAGTCCTGTCCCACAAGCATCAGTATAAACAGTAAACGGCTTACTCCCGTCTGGTAGCACTAAGACTGGGGCTGAAGTCAAAGCTCTCTTCAAACGTTGGAACGCATCATCACAATCTATGACCCATGTGAAAACTAGGTTCTTCTTCGTCAAACGTGTTAATGGAGCTGATATCTTTGCGAAGTCTTTGATAAACTTCCTACAGTAGCCAGCCAACCCCAAGAAACTTCTCACTTTGGTAGCATTTTTAGGGACCTTCCAATCTTGGATGGCCACCACCTTCGCTGGATCCACAGCTATCCCTTCTTTGGAAACCACGTGCCCTAAGAATCGTACTTCCTCTCTCCAGAAGTGACACTTAGTAAATTTAGCTTTAAGGTTATGCGCTCGTAGGGTCTCCAACACTTCCCTAAGATGTAGGGCATGCTCTTCTTCATTCTTAGAAAAGATCAAGATGTCATCTACAAAGACCACCACGAATTTATTAAGGTACTCCCTAAACACCCTACTCATCAAATCAACAAAGTATGCGGGGGTGTTTGTCGAACTGAAGGGCATCACTAGCCATTCATAGAAACCTTCCGGAGTCCTAACGGCAGTCTTGTCAATGTTATCCTCAGCCACTCTCAACTGATGGAAACTAGTGGCTAAGTCCAACTGCGAAAACACTGAGGCGCCAAATAACTGATCGAAGAGATCGTCAATCCTCGGCAGTGGGTGTCTGTTCTTCTTAGTAAGCTTATTAAGTTCTCTATAGTCCACACAAAGTCTAAGGGACCCATCTGCCTTCGTGGAAAATACTACTGGAGCACCCCACTCCGATATACTTCGTCTTATGAACCCCTTCTCAAGCAACTCCTTCACTTGCTTATTGAGTTCCATCGTTTCACATGGAGCCATGTGGCATACTGGCTAAGATACTGGTTTTGCATTATCCACAAGATATACTCTAAAATCTATCTCCCGCTTCGGAGGCAAGCCCTTCACCTCCTCAAACACATCCGAGTATTCTCGGACCACTCTAACAGATCGTAGATTCTCCACAGACGCGTCAAGCGATTCTAGATAACTTAGCATAACGGAATTTTTGGGATTACAAAAGATTTCGAGAGTGTTGCCAAGGAGAGTCACGAGCCTAACTACTCTCCTTTAACAATCAAGAAGGCCCTATTTCTGGACAACCAATCCATTCCTAAAATTAGCCCATAGCCCGTGAAGCCCAAAACATAAGCATCAAATCTAAACTCAATGCTAAGTATAGAAATTTTCAAATCCAAACACATCATGGACAAATAAGATGAGCCCCCAATTGGATTCGAAACAACTAAGGGATCCTCTACTAAACTGGTGTTTAAGTGCAGTGATTCAACTAATGATGTAGAGATAAACGAATGCGATGCGCCCGAATCGAATAAGGTACGGACAGGATGATCAAACAGAAAAACTAAGATTTCAACAGAAATGGTTCTACCTCGTTCTTGCCGCGGTGGGACCGCGAGAGCCTGAACTTGTCCCCTTGCCTGCCCTGGTGCCATAAGAGCCTGCACCTGTCCTCCCGAGGTAGACCCTGCCCTCTGCCCCTTCTTTGGGCAGTCCTTCACTAGATGTCCCGCTTCACCACAGTGGAAACAACCAGTCTTCTTTTTCTTTCGGCAATCCTTGCTGAGATGTCCTGGTGTCCCACAATGAAAGCATTTCTTCTTCCCTTTGCTATTATTGTCTTTACCACCCTTCTTGTTTTGCTGTTGTGGTTTCTTCTGATCCCCTTTCTTCTCGGGTGCCTTATTAGCATTAGCGCCTTTCTCCTCGTGCATGAGTGCCATGTCTACTAGCTTCTCTAAGGTGGCCCCCATAGGGATGTGGGTCATAGCCAACCCCTGCAATGGCTCATTCAAGCCATTAACGAACCTCAGAGCCTTCTTCTCCGGCGTGTTCACTAAGTCCAAGCCAAACCTTGCTAACTGATTGAATTTGTTAACATATTCTTTCACTGATGAGCTTCCTTGCTTTAATGTCAAGAACCTTTCCATATATAATTTTTCTTTTGCCCTTGAGAGAAACTTTGCCTCAAACCTACGTCTGAAATCCGCCCAAGAATCAACAGGACGCTCCCCATTATTGACCTCCCACCAAAACGAGGCCTTTCCCTTCATTAACGAAGCTGCTAATTTGACTTTCCTCCCTACTTCTACTTCAAAGATTTCTAGCAATTCTTCCACCTCCTTAAGCCAATCTCTAGACTCCACAAACGTTTCTGACCCTTGAAAAGGTTTTCCACCCATAGCCTTAAATTCCTTGCACGTCTTTGCAAAAGTATCTACGCGAGGAGGAGGAGGAGCAGGTGCAACTGGTGGTGGAGGAACATTGGCTGGACCCGCAGCGGCCCTAGCCTCTAATAACCTCCTATACAATCCTGGTATCGTTACACCATCCGGAAGGTTAAGATCTTCAGCCATGCTGAAACGAAAAAGGAAAGATTCAAAATGGAGAATTCGAAAGATAAGTATATATGGCTATTGGGGATTATGTTTTTCATAAAAAATTTTCTCATTAAATTATTCATCAAGACATGTTTTTGAAAATACTTCTTCCAAAAATACTTTAGAAAAATAGTTTTTCTAATAAAATTATCTGTTCTGGTAACCTTAAGCTCTGATACCACGTGTAACACCCCACGTCCATTAATGTTACTCACAAAGGGAATGCATTAACTTCCATGGAGGTTTCAAGTGAATATAGAACAGAAAAATTACAACAAGTCAGATAATAAGTAGCACTTGGAAATCTAAAACTTCATTTTATTGTAGCGGAAATTAAACATGTTTGTTACATCATAAAACAATAAATCAGAGTCATGTACAATATCCATCTTGATAAAACAAAATACATAACCCCATTACTTAAATAGCCATTAAAGAAGATAACAAGCTGGACTTTACTTCAGCGGTCCAAGCTTTCCAAAGAGAGATGAAGCAATCCAATCAAACTCCACTAGAGCTGGGCCCAACCTGAGGACCTGGAGGGGGAAAAAGGATAGAAATGGAGGGGGTCAGACATAAAGTCTGGCGAGCATGATAATTATAAAAACACTATTACCAAAATAACTAGACTAAGGCATAAGCTGGAAAACAAGGAAATGTCTATGAACTATTGGGTATGGAAGAGCAGATAAAGATAACGTTAAAGGCACACCTAATACTAACGAATAATTACTACACTGCACCACACCAGTCACCCTAAAGGTTGATCCCACTTGCTTCACTTAGAAATTATATTAATAGCCTCGTGTACACCTAGCTGACTACATAGGTGCCGCCTGCCCCTATCTCCACTAGGTGTACCCCACTACCCACTTGCGATCGGCTCCCTACTCGTAGATACCCGTGATGGCCCCACAGTGGGGTGTATCACTCCCCTAAAGTGGCAACCCAATACAACTTGAGAATGCACGGCTTATACCTACACTATGAAACAATGTCTTACCTACCAGCCCGGGTCCACACACGCATATAAAACCAGTTGGACTTGCGTTGCCACCGCTACCCCGTTTGGCCTCTTATAGTCAAGCCCAGTATGCGTGTCCCGTCCTCGACTTGGGTCGAGCCCACAAAGATACTTTTGGGATACTGGTTGAAATGGGCCCCCATAAGCTACCCACCTAAGCTTGTCCACTAGTACATCCCAGTTAACCCTCTTAGTCATGTTCATTTACGTGTGTGTTTGGTTAAGTCTTACTAATCGTATTTCAAATGCCACTAAAGGCAACCACTAGATTTTTCATGCCACCCAAGGCACCTACTTAACCCCCATGTCCCACCTTACATGTTTATCTGGTTAAGTATTTCTTAATTCATTCAGGCCATAACCTCGTAAAGACCTCTCACATTAGACTGGCATTTATGGCAGCTGGATTTGCCGGGCGGGTCCGGGCAGTCTTACACCATAAAAGAGTCTAACCTCGTGTCTTTACAACTGTTATGCTTTAATTTGGGCCTAGGACCTCTCACATTGGGCTGACATTTGTGACTGCTGGATTTGCCGGGCGGGTACAGGCAGTTTTACGTCACAAACGAGTCCAACCTCGTGTCCTAAGCATTGATTAACACTTATAATCTTTTACCCCAGTTTTAAATATATCCCTATTCAAATTATTAATTAATTTCAATTTTAATGATGTCCATAATTGACTCAATTATGGCCATCCACTTAGGGTATGCAAAATCATACCAATTGCACCCCAATTTCTTAATATTAAATCCTTAATATTACCCCTACCCCATGTTATTCGTTCGCTTATTCGACGCAAAATATACGTTAGACTCGAATAGTCTAACTCATAGCACAAAGATAAATTGTCACAACATATAGACAAAAAAAATAGATCTAATCGTAATAAGGGTGAAACTTGCATAAAACTACACAATGTCATGAACCTAAAGGTGTCAACTTGTTTGGTAAAATGTCACAATCCACATAATATGATCATAATCAAAATTCATGTATGGACTAGCATATATGGTTTAGGCCACATAATGATGGTGTGAACTAGCATCTAACACATAGAATTCACATATGTCATAGCATAATTCTAGATCTAAATAGATGTCATGGCATATGTTCATAATCTTTACTAATCAATCTAAACTTGCATACATGATTTGTCATATAGATCATCATAGCCCAAACATTATGATTTGATTAACATGAACTAATTAGCATAGATAAGAACATCACGACATTATAACATGTATGATTTATAACAACTTAGCATAGAAAACTACAACTTATACAATATCATCATAGCATGATTTACAACATATAGGATATCATCTTCTCATAACATAAGATTTACAACATACATGATAGCATAAGGTTTACAACAACACATATGACAATTCACATCATTTTCTTATGATCCATTCATAACTTAATCTAATTAGGTTAATAATAATCTTGTTAAGATCATCTTACTCACAATTAGAGAAGAAAGAGAGTCTTGATTTTCTTTAGAGTTGAGTAGAATTAGGGTTTTGATTGGCTTTCTTCCTTCTTAGTTGGCGGCGGCTACACTGAGTTCCATGGCGGCGGTATGATGGTGGCTATTCTATTTTTCGTGTGAATTAGAGTGAGAGACTACCTAGGTATTTATAGAGTTTAGGATTTATTTAGACAGTCAGATCAACTCAGAACTAAACTGAACCGTTAAATTTGCCAACTCAGCCCTAAAGGCACATCAGCAGCTCAAGATTGGGCTCAGTCAAACCCTAGCCGCCTGGACAGATCGACACCCAGGTCGACTGCCCAGTCGACTCCCCATTCGACCTGGGGGGGTGTCTACTGCCCAGTCGACTACCCAGTCGACCTGGGGTGCTGGGCGGGAAATTTACCGCCTAGCCTGTTTCACTTCAAATTTTGAATTTTAAATTTTCTGAAATCTGTTTTGAATTTGTTTTGAAACTTCTGATACGAAGTCCAATTCACACAAACTCAGACTCTATTTCAACCAGAATTCCGAGACGAACATAATGGCGCAACCCGTTTCCCATAATTCTCATGTTTGAGTTTAGTTATTCTTTAATTTGTGAATATTAATATTAACAGAATTACGGGGTGTTACACTATCAGCCGGAAATATTGAACCAATGTTCAGTGGAAAGATTTTTTTTCCAAATATTTGTATAGCCACTTTGAGGATATGCTTCTTTGCGAGATTTTGAGTTAGGAGAAGATTCGCTAAGATTTCATTATATTTGAAAATGATGTATAGAAATTTTGTAAATGACATACAGAAAGTGAGGCATATTTTATAAAGTGTCTTGCAGTTCCGAACTCTAATTAAGATGCCATGACCGACAATTTTAGTCCTTAACCGTATTTTAAACACATTGAAACAAGTTTTGAGTTTTAATTCAAATGTATACAAAAGATATAAATTTATTAAAAAAAATTTATTTTATTAAATAAACATTACGATTTATAATGAATTCCATAGCGACTATTTTAAAATTTGATTTGGACTTAAAATAAAATCTACAACACGAAAACTCTATTTTTCTTTTCCATTAGAAAAATATTATCCAATAGATTCGGACGTTTCTTGTTTCGAAGAAATCCGACTTATATTGGATCATGTACAGCCGTTTAAAGTTTAAAACTCCATTTTATGAACTACCGCCCCGCTGTAGCTCGTTTTATTATTAAATTATAAATTAAACGTTCAACCATCGTTAAATAAACGAATCATTAATATATTTTCAATATAGACAATGTTAAACTCTTTTATGTTGCCAATTCACATTACACTGCAAATTCAACATTTTCCAAATATTTTGAAATTAAAATATTATTATATTATTCGTATTAATTAAATAAAATATTCAAACTTATGAATGTTCAAGTTATTTAAATTCAAATAAACATTTTAAAATATTAAAATAAA
Organism: Allium sativum; assembly: GCA_030737875.1. Classification (NCBI taxonomy): domain Eukaryota; kingdom Viridiplantae; phylum Streptophyta; class Magnoliopsida; order Asparagales; family Amaryllidaceae; genus Allium; species Allium sativum. The sequence goes on along the minus strand of CM060919.1, from coordinate 776,962,723 downwards.
TTTAAATTATTAGCCTGAAAAATACGGGATGTTACAACACTTAGCATAAATTAAAATCATAAATTTTAGATATGCAATTTACAGTGTCTATCATGGGTATATCTTGGGTATGTTCTACCTCTTTAACATTGCTAACATCATATGGCCATGAGTGTTTAAATTGGCACACCCTAAAGCCTTATTTCCATCCGTTATGCTTTAACTAGTGCTTATTTATTTGATAAGCCTAGCTAAATCACATTTTATATTTAAGGAATTATGTAACAACCCGGATTTTCAGAACCAATTTAAATTTTTTATTTTATCTATTTTAATGGATTGTGAGAATTTAAAATGATTTTTTTTAAATATTAACGACTAAAAATTTATTTTAAACGAAGTTAGAGCGTATAAATTTATTTTAATTATAAAACGATCCTGAAATGGCGTGGTGGTTTGAAAATTCGATTTCTAATTTCTAATTTCAATTTAATATACAGAATTCAATATAAGTCAGAATTGGACGAAACAAGAAATATTTGAATATGATTAACAATATCTTTCTAACGAATGTAAGAAATTAGAATTTCACTTTAAAAATTGAATGTTATGTCTAGTTTAAAATTTAAAATAGTCGCTATGGAATTTATATATATTTTAAATAGTGAAAATTTGGCTCATATCCCTAAAATTATTCAAAATTCACACCACATCCACTCAAAGTTTCATTAAGTTTCCGGTCCCTAGAATCAACTGCCGCTCAAAACTTTTTGTCCCTCCCGCCTCCTACCACGTCCCCCTTCGCCTTTTCCATTTTTGCAAAAATAAAAATAAAAAATGCGCTCGTGCATAAAAAAAATTCTAAAATCTGGAAATAATTCCAGGAGTCCATGCAAATTGAAAAAGAAAAGTTGCATACTTCTGTGCAACTATTGCTTATAGTAGCATACATGTATGCACATATGCATATGGTGTATTTATGTTGAAAATCTGGAACAATATACGCATACATGTATCCAATTATTAGCAAATAACTGCATACATTTATGCATACAAAGTTAAACTGAGATTCACGTGTAACGAAAAGTCGCATACATGAATGCAACTATTCTGCATATATGCATGCATGTGTGCAACAAATTTAAAAGGGACGACGGCTTGCGAATATACGCATGAATGCACGCATTTATTCTGTACAAGAGCATAAATGTATGCAACAATGTCTGAAAATGGCGAATGCTTGAAAAAACAGGCCAAATTTGAATATATGCATAAAAGGATGCATGTAATGCAGTTTAGCTGCATACATGTATGCATTCATACTGCAGTTTGGGCACAACACTGAAATATTAGCATGAATGTATGCAACTATTTACAAATAGGTGCATCTTTTGATGCAAAACCTGCTGTTTGACTGATTTTGTGTTATTTTGGGTTTTGACATGATTTTTGATTATTTTTCCACCTGAATTTTTTGGCGTGAATGTGATTTATTTAATAATGAATTTATGTGATTTTTTTTACCTATTTTTCAAAATATAGGGACCTAATTCACATGAAAAGTTTGACCTGATGTGAGCCTAATTTTGTAACTTAATAGGGACTTGTGACAAACGGACCCTTTTAAATATATGGCCCTTAAGAATAGACATTTTTCAAACGACCTCCATCTTCGATGAAACCGCTTTTGTTGGATCTGGAATGTCAAATTATTGCTAGATTCCAAATTTCATAATTTTTGGAACTAATATGTGAGCGTGGCACTCTTAAACGCGTTTGACCAATTTTAGTTGAATATAATCGACTGGAAAATGACCATTTTTCAAACGGCCTCCAAATTCGAGGAAATTAGTTTTGTTAGGACCGTATCGTCAAAACATAGCTAGATTTATTTTTCTGGAATTTTTGGAGTCAGTATGTGGCCCTGGTAAATTAAAATGTATGTTCAAATTAAAAATATACTGATTTATATTTTAATTTAAGGAAAAACTGATCGAAACAATAGAATTAGCTTATGGTACATATCCCATTATGTCCAGAATAGGGGTAATTAGCTAGGCACGATAGGAGGTGGGTTTGATTTGGAGGTCGAATGGAAAATGTATATATTGATTTCTAGGGCCAAAACTTTCATAAGAAAAAAAAACCCAAAAACCGCTCAGCCACCCCGTTTCACCCAAATCGAAGATCTGCAGCCCCATTCCTGGGTCCCCACCGGCCGTCGCATCGACCGCCCACCTCCCCAATCGCCGGCGCCGCTTCCTCCCCCCGCCCCTCCGACGATCTCCTCCCTCCACGGCCCCTCCTTCTTCAATTAAAAACCCTAGCCCAGTCCCCCTTAAAACCACCACCACCAGCTGTTCTAGGGACCACCGCAGCCACTACGACACCTCCGCCCCCTCCAGACCCCATACTGCCGCCACCCATCACCCAGTCTGGCCATGAGCCCCTCCATCTTCAGAAACCCAATTTTCAATGATTTTCTGTTTTGCAATAAACACCCCAGAATGTTTTTGCCAATATCTCCCAAACCATGCACCTATGGCCCAACCTCCACAGTGCCAAAATCGAAGAGCTCGTTCTCCTCTTCGATTTGAGTATATAGAAGTCATGTTTTGGATTGCGTAGCCACCCGGAAAGTGCCCGTAAAGTCTGCTGTCCAAATCGTGTACTTTCACGAATTCTGGCGAATTGGAGCATTTTCGGAGAAAAGTCCATTAGGCGAAAGTTGTCCAAAATGGCGCGCTTATGCTGGATTAAAGAATGGAACGAAGATCAAAGCTCGTTTGCAAAGTCTGGGATCAGAAAAGTGAAACCGAACTTCAGAAACGCACGACGGAGTGGATCCCAATGCGAGAACTCCTTCTCACTCAAAGTTTTACAGTTAAATATATACTAGGTTGCAGACGGGGCTTAGTAGCTCCTGACACCGTCGTCCACAGACCATGGACGACTTTTTAATTGTATTGTGTTGTAGAAATTGATTGTGATGTGAAATGAACTGTATAAAATATTCATGTGTTGAAATAAATATTTTATAGTTAAACATATAATTTTTAACGTGTATATGAATAAAATAAATATTCATTTACAAATCGGACGATTTGTTTATGTACACCCATTTGACTGATATGAATTGGGACGATAAATTTTACACATCGCCCAACTGCACAAATAATAATCTATGTTTGTAGTTTGAAACCCCACACGGGTATTGGGATGATATTTGACGTACACTAATCCCAATTGTTTAGTTGTATGTCGATCGATTGGTTGACAGACTGTTGTAAGCATTAATTATTTATATTTAATGCTTATGTAGTTGATTAGTGCACTCTGGATGATGGTTGATTATTTATCATTGTTATTATATACATGTGTTGTATGGAATCCATATAAATAACATTATATGGTAATTGATTGGGTCTCATTCCAATTTGGAAAATGAAGAATATTTTAAAATAATATTCAGAAAAGGAATAAATATTCATGTGTTGAATAAAATAAAATAAAATAAAATAAAGAATGTTTTAAAATAATATTCTATAAAAGATCAAAACATGATTTTGATGTCTGATTTTGGATCGACACGAAAATATGGAAATGTGTGAAGCCGTATTGATTAGATAAGCGCCATTTTGACGCGGACGATATTTATATCGATTTTATTCATTTTTATAATGAATATCGAAAAGGAAGTTATTTCAAAATCTGATATTTTGAAAATATTATCATTTATATATTAATGACATAGAATATTCAATTTTGTTTTAAAATTGTAAAGAAGTTGGAATCGTTTTTAAAACGAATTTCAAGCGATTTATAAAATACGATTTAAATGGAAAATCGACGATATATATATAATATATATTATATATATTTAATGGCCTGAATAGAACGCATCGCGTCGTGGCCGTTCGCGAATTTCGACCATTGACTTCGAACTGACATTACAGGAGTTCCGACCTTCGGATTCTCCTAAAACAGGAACGGTTGGGTTCATATAGAAAAGGGTTTTCCAACGAATATAAGAGATTTGAAATCTAACTGTTGGATTTGGAATTATGTCCAAATCAAATTTAGAAAAGGTCGCTGTAAGTGCAGTTCGATGACCGTTTATGGAAATCGACTTAAAGGGGCTTCATAAAATTATTAAAATATTAATAATTTGTGTAAAATCATAATAAATGATTTGGAAAGAATTACGGTGAAAAATTCCACGTCTGTAAAGATAAAAATTTATTTTTATCGAAATGAACAAATTATTAACTAGAAATAATAATCCAATATTTTTAAATAAATTGGATTGGAACGGTTTAAATAAAACCAGAATTTTCCAATGTATATATTGGAATGGATTTGAATTGAAATTATCTTCGGAAAATTACGATATTGAATTCCGTGATTATACAGATATTGTGGAGGAATTTAGAAGATATATATACATATATCGTTATTTCCGATACGATATTTGTTGGTTTCAGAATTTGATATTGAATATAAGCCGATATAATTTCTATCCAGAGCCTTGTATTTAATATTAAATTGGATTTTGGGTTTGTCGTTTTAGGTGTCTTAAATAACACTGTTCTTAAACCCAGTTGAGAAAAGAATAAATATTTTAATTAAGGTTTAGTGAAGTTTTCCAATTAATTAATATTTAATTGGAATTGAATAAAAGTATTGGATTTTGGGTTCGTCGTGATTGGTGTCGTAAATAACATTGTTCTTGAACCCCGTGTGAAAAGAATAAATCTTTTAATAAAGATTATTAGAGTTTCCAGTTAATTAACATATAATTGGAATAAAATGGGATGTGAATTGGGTTTATTATGAACTGTGTTTTTAACGACATTCGTTCTTTAACCCGATTGACAGAGAGATGTGATTTGGAATATATAAATCTTTTTATTAAGATTTAATGAGAATTTTCCAAAGTAAAGAGTACCAATTAATTAACATTTAATTGGAATGGAATGGAATTCGATTTGGTAATAATCGAAATGAGCTTCTATGGAGGAAGACTGTTAATATATATGGAATTTGAAAGGCTTTGTTGCTATTCCATTTATAGTATTAGTCGGATACGGAAATAGTTATAGATTATAAATTGATTTGTTTTCAGTGAAGATTCCATAAAATGGAAGTGATCTTGGGTTTATTGTGAATTGTGTTTTAAAGGACATTAGTTCTTTAACCTAGTTAAAGATAAGATTAATTTCTTAGCTATGAATAATCATTAAGTAATGATTTTGAGATTAAAACTGAATTATAGTTTTAATGAATCTTTAATTAGATTGAAATGATCGAGAATGGAGTATCACCAGTTTTGCTCCAAGCGATAGTTAAATCTTTAATAAGATTTGAATGTGAAATGGTAATTAATTTTACTGATAACACCGTGGTGTTAAATATGGAGTATCACCAATTTTTCTCCATGGGATGAATAGGTTGGGATTGGGAAATAAAACAAATGATTACTTCGGTAAGGTGCGCTAATCCCGACTAGTTTGGATAAACCTTAATTTGGTTTGAAATGATATCCAAAGGAAGATTAAAGAATAATTTTAAACAATTTATCTTTGATAAAATTAATGGGAACCTTTCCCTAATGATGTGAATATTTGAATAAAAGAATATTCTAGATTGGAATGAGGAATATGTTGTGTGTTTATACCACTTGATTATAATATACGTGGGTTATTCGGAAAGGCCGGGTTTATACCCATTCTGAATAACTGATTCGACGATAAGTCGACGATGAAGACGGTGGTTGAAGACCGGAGGTCTTCACATCGTCTGGATGATTAGTGATGTCTTGATTGGGCAGTACACCCAAGACGAGGTAATAAGTGGTGATCGTCCAGACATACTTGGAGATCGACGGATATGCGAGGACCTCTCTCTTGTATTGGACATATGGAACAAGGAATAAGGTGCCTCTAGTTTCGTTCAGACCCAAAATGGACTTGTAAATGGATGGTATGTCTGACGTTTTATTCCTTTATACTGTATTCATTGATCTTTGCTAAATATATATATATATATATATATCTATTTGGTGGCAGAGAATTTATTCTCTTGCTTAACGCCCTTCTCTGATACGTACGAGCTTAGAGGTTATATATTGGCAGAAATCAGTGGTACAGTATGGATTGATAATGTGGCATGTTGCGTTGCATGGATCAAGGCTTTTGTTGAAAAGTAGACTCTTGTGGTTGATGATAAAAGCACGACCTTAAAGGGCACAGCTTTGTGTATATCGTTAATTCGCGAGCCTCACACCTCGATATGAGTCAAAAAAGGGATAAGGATACACAAGGAGGACATGACGTTTCTTTCTAGCTATGGGTGGTGTCATGGTATGGAGCCCAGACATTTATATATTTTTACCTATGTGGTTGTTGGATTGCGAGGCGCCTCAGATATATCGGCTACTATGGAGCTGATGGATAGGTTCGATAGGACCGGGAAACATGTGTTCAGGAATTGCTAATCCACTAACGTAAGTTCGGACCAGCCTTGGAGGATCCAGGGGTTGCCCAGAGTGTGTAACCCTGAGGCATTTGCTAGAGTGCCTCGTAGCGGTGAGGACTACATCCCTTGCCTCGACTCATGACGGAAATCCAATTTCCAATACGTGACATTTCGGTTTTGATTGTAGAGCCTAGTATGGCGACATGATAGATGGTACCCATGCCACCTATGATTGATACATTTATATTTGAAGTTGATTTCTTCACTTATAGTAATAATAAAAGACAAAATTTCATATACCAAGCATTATTTGGCTATGATAAGGTAAAACTCTATCCTCCGGCTTGCGTTGATTGTGTGATGGGACTTGAGTTTTATAATAGCTTCATTTTCTTTAATTAGAGTTGCGCTGTTTGTTTCATGCATTAGTATTCTTGGGGGTAAACCCGTTCCGTGTTATACGGCATGGTCCCTTGATTTACCTAACTTTAAAATCAAATTAATAAATGTTTTAGTTCTCACACCATTCACATGACTGAGCTGGAGTTTATTATTTTAACCTAAACTCTGGGTGCCCTTATTTTCCACATGGGCAGCTAGTGGTTTTGGGTTTGCAGATATTCATTTTCACAGGATCCTGGATTTACAGCTGGAGTTATATTCGGAAAGCTTTGTATCGTGCATTTCTTTCAGTTGTGTTTTGTATTATCTTTCCGCTGCATTATAGTTTGTAAATCTCTGATATTTATCAAATGTATATTATTTATTCCCACTCTGTTATATTCTTGTATTCTGATGTAATTGTCGTAATAACCAATGAAATGTTCTTCAGTTTGTGTTTTGATTGTCATGTTCTCAACTCAATGCGGGCTTTCCTTGTAACGAGTTGGATTTTGCCCGGACTTAATCGATCGCAAAATCAACCAAGACCGTTCAATTCCCACCTACGTTAACTTTAGGAATACAACAACATCAGAACAATAACAACAGACTTTTATAAACATTACAATAATGTTACATCAGCATACTGAATATCAGAGTACATCGAATAAAATAATAATACAGCGGAAGATAAATTACAATGAATTTAATACATTGCAGTGGAAGACTATAAAAGCTCTGGACACAGCTTTAAGCTTCAATCCAGAAACCTGCTCAAGAGATAAATATCTGCAAAACAAGCTACTCGATTGCCTGTGTGGAAAATATGGGCATGCGAGTTTTCCAGTGAAACAAACTTCAAGTCAGTCATGGGACTGGTATGAGAAATCTAAATTAACTAATCTAATAATATGGAAAATCACAGGACCACGCCGCTAACGCGGAATGGGTTTACTCCATTGGATTGCCAGTGCATAATTAAATAAATTAATCGTTAAACAACGCAATTCTCTTTAAAAAAATGAAACCATTATAAGACTCAAGTCCCATCACACAATGAAACGCAAATCGGAGGATAGAGTTTGTAACAAACCGAATTTTTAATAACGTGTTAAGACAAGAATCGAGGCAGAATTAAGTTTTAAAATAAGAATCAAGTGAAACGGGTTGCGCCATTGCGTTCGTCTCGGAATTCTGGTTGGAAACGAGTCCGAAATTTCGTAAATCGGAGTCCGTATGACCGAGATATGGCCTCTAGAAGTTTCACGAAAAATCAGAAAACGAAAACAGTTCAAATTCGAATTCGAATTTCGAATTTAGCCCCAAACAGACTAGGCGGGAAAATTTCCCGCCCAGGACCCAGGTCGACTGGGGAGTCGACTGGGTAGTCGACCTCCCCAGGACCAGGTCGACTGGTCAGTCGACCTGGGTGTCGACCTGGGGGTCGACCTCCCTGGTCGGGCCAGGTTGGCCTGGTGCACCTGCTTGCTTGTGTGGTCTGGTTGGTTGGCCTGTGACGATTTTCAGTGGTCCAGATCTAAACTAGGGTTAATCTAAGGGCCTAAACTAGTCCTAACTTCTATAAAAACACCCTAAGACCTAACCTAAATCACTAAAAACCATCCTAACAACAAAGTGCTGCCCAAATGTCTCTTGATCATGGCCTCCATCTTCATCTTCAAAGGCCAAAGCATGCAAACTTGATTCAAGTCAAAGGAGCAAGCTTTCTACATCAAATCAAGGAAGTAGAGCATCATCTCAACACCGTTCTATGACAAATGCTTGCTCATAAATCTCTAGCCACGCTTTGTAAGTTCTAGCTACTTTTAGATCTAAACGGTAGTTCTAATGTTGACATGGAATAAAATGAGATGAAACCTAAGTATGTTAGTCTATGTGAATCTAGTCTTGCCTCTCTCATGAACCTATGACTTTGGGCTATTTCTTAGTGATTAAATCATGCCACTCATGTTGTGTTTGACTTAGTTTATCATGCAAGATTGAATTTTTACTTATGGAATGTTGGCATGAACCCTTAGAACCATTTGGCTTGTGGAACATTCATATGAACTTGACTTGGGGCTTATGCATGTAAAAGAACCTAAACCTCTCATGACCATTTACATGCCTATGATGATAAACCTATTGTTATGCTATCATACATGTTAGAGGCCAATCCCTTTATGCTATTATACATGTTTGAGGCCAATCCCTTTATGCTATTATACATGTTTGAGGCTAATCCCTTTATGCTATTATACATATTTGAGGCCAATCCCTTTATGCTATCATACGTATTTGAGGCCAATATGTCATCATATGATTCCTACTATGTTGACTCGCTTTCACTTGCGTTGGGAATAAGCCTTGGGTAGTTTAGGCAAATGTGAAATGGGCTATGAAATTTAACCTGAATTAAGTAATGGGACAATGGGCACAAGTGTAAAACGTGGACTTGGTCGTAGCCTAAATTTGACATGAATATGAGAAGTAGGAAAACATGAAAGTGGCCAACTCGAGGTTGGGTTGAGTTTGTAGCATAAATCTGCCCAGAACCGCCCGACAAATCCAGTAGCTACAGACAATAGGACCCAATGTGAGAAGTTTGTCATATCGCGCTCAAAACCCGAGGTTAGACTAGGTTGTGGTGTAAAGCTGCCCGGACCCGCCCGGCGTAACCAGTAACCACAACAAAGTCTAATGTGAGAGGTTGGGGTGCATTAATTTACTTAATGCGACATGATAAGGTTAAGTTAGTTTGACTAATGGAACTTAACCGATATGACATGAATGGGTAGGTTAAGTAAGACCGGACTTTATTACTTAAAGACACTTAACCATATAACATGATTAGCGGATGGGTTAGTTTAACCTAAATGGGTTGATAACACCCGACTGGGATAACGCGATGTGTGGTAGAGTTAAGTAAACCCAAAAGAATGATACTTAAACATTATAAATATGACTAGTGGATGGGGTTAAGTTAACCTACACTTAACCAATCTGACTCGGTAATTTGATAGGGTTAAGTTAACTTACACTTAACCAATCCGACTTGATGATTTGATAGGGTTAAGTCACGAACCTCTTAAATATACTTAACTAATCCGACTCGATAATTTAATGGGGTTAAGTTAACCTACACTTAACCAATTTTCCTCGGTAATTTGATAGGGTTAAGTTAACCTATACTTAACCAATCTGACACGATAATCTAGGGTTAAGTCATGAATGTCTTGATATACTTAACCAACTTGATACAGGGTTTGTAGGGCTAAGCCTTGAACTTGAATACTTAGCCAATTTTGACATGATTCGTAGGCGAGGTAAGTCATGAACTCGAATGACAACACTTAACCCATTAGACAAAACCCTAGCTTCAGGGGACTAAGTTGAAAATCGTGGTTAATAAGGATAACGGGAAGGGAAACTAATTGATAAGCCTTAGTTATGGATAACTAAGTAATAATTCTTAGTCAAGAAAATTGGACCAGTTCACAGATAGATGAGTAACCTGATACGGTAGGTCATCGTTTAAAATGAACACACGAGGAGGAGCGAATGTTTATCTGACTTAGATAAAGGCTCCAGCGAACTGGGTGACGAAGCGGTAGCTTCAGGGGACGTGAGGGTACTCTTAGTATCCCTCTGTGAGGTTGCAGATGATCCTCCTGGGCTCACAGAAGTTAAGGTCTTCGGTAGAAGAACCAAGGGAATGCCTTGGTTGGTGTGCGAGCAACCTAAAGACTGGGGTGGATTAGCGTGGAGTCGGTGATATCTAGTTTAGCCCTGTGATAGCACATTGTCGACTACCTACCATCTTTAGTCAATCGTGTACGTATGCGGAAAGGCAGAGAACTCCCAACAGACCATATACTGGCTATCTAGTTATGGGTGTGGTTGGCCAATAGGAAAGTGGGGCATGGATGGCCGGAGTATAGTTCTCGTGCATGATTTTTCTTGGATTGCCTTTCAGTAGTTGAGGGAGGGGTCACGTAGGACCATAACCACCGGTATAAAAACAGACCTTGATATCTGCATTGGTAGATAACCTAAATCTCCCGACCGAGTCACGTATTTCTTGATTAGCCCTGGAACGGGACTCAGATGGCACATTGAAATACATGTGCATCTAGACATGGGAAAACGATTCACGATACATATGTGGGAAAAAGGGGCGTGGTTGACGGGTAGCGTAATCCCAGCGGTCCTAGGTGGCTAAAACCCAAAACCAAGTTACGAAAACGTTTAGTAAGTAGCATAATCCCCTAGTGGTCCTTGGTGGCTTAAACCCAAACCGAGTTACGAAAACGTTTAGTAGGTAGCGTAATCCCTAGTGGTCCTAGGTGGCATAAATCCTAGCCGAACATTCAAGAATTCATGGTAATAAAATACAGCTAGATCAAGGGTGACAGTCCAAAACGATTTCAAGGATAATGGAACTACGTTGAAGTAGTATAGAACTACGTGAGGAAGCCCGTAGGATTTACGGCAAAGGACTAAACATATACATGGAAAGAAACATACGAGTTAGGTAAACCTACATTAGGTTGACATGGACCATTTCATGACGTTGGGCAAGGGACATTTTGTAGCTAACACATGACATGGGTTGGGATACTACTACGGAAGGTGCAGGGAAAATATACTTGATAGAACCTTGGGGTGTATTACTCGATAGAACCTTGGGATGTTATACTCGATAGAACCTTGGGTTATTTTACTTGATGCATAGTGACCATAGTTTATCTCTATAAAGTAGTTCACCCTGTTACCTTAGTTTAGCTTGTCTATCTTGTCATCATCCTTATGTTTACATTCAATTTATGCATGTCACGTTACCTTTACCTGTTTTTATGCTGGAAGTAGATAGGACTTACCAATCTTTATGACTGACCCTGTTTCTTTCGCCTCTTTGTCTTCCGTCCTCCCCCCCAGGTTTTCAAGGAGGAAATACTTTTATTTAGCTCGGACTTCTTCTGCTTCAAGGTCATCATGTATGGCTTGGATCTTTTCTTGGCTATGGCTGCTTTACCGTTTTACTTGGGGAATATTTTATGACTGTGGTTTTATGCTTCTTTAACTATTGCAAGACAGGTTTCCAATGTAATGGCTTTTAAAGGCATTTTGATGTAAAAGGTTTTAGACCTTATAATTTTACGAGGTAATGAAATTTGGTATTTCTTCCGCTGTTTTATATGTTCTGTCTTGTAATATTTCTATGCATGTTTACCTTGACAACGCCCCTCCAAAGCTAGTGCATTCCCTTGTGAGTGACCCTGGCGGAAGTGGGGTGTTACATTTGGTATCAGAGCAGAAGGTTACCAGACTGGGCAAGATTTTTAAAACCTTCTGAAAACTATTTGAAAACCGTTTATAAAGAAGCATTTTTCAAGGAAAAGTTTTATTTTTAAAAAGGCTATTCGCCAAAGGCCATTAGCATTATCCTTTGTTCCCTTGATTGAATCTCTTTCCCTTTCTTTCCTCCACCTGTAGTCACAGTGGTTTGAACTGCAACTAATCTTTTTTCTAACTACGTCAGTGTTTTCGGTATGATGGAGGCAGTTCTCGAGAGACTTGTTACCGCGTTATAAGAAAGGATAGTAAGAACAAGGATAAAGGATACAAGCTTAAGGACAAGCAACTGGTTGGTATGGCTCAATCCACAAAGGAGGAAAAAGGGTGAATGATAAAACCCATGACAAGAGAGAGCATCTCTAGTAGGATAAAAAGGGAAAGATAGTCAAAGTATTATGAGACGAGGACAAGATCATCGAGAGGGCAATTGTATGCTCTCACTGTTAGCGTACCTAAGAAGGATGGTAACGCTTCTGTGAAAGGTTTAGCTTTTCTTCTCTATCATCCCGTCAGGACTTATTTTTGATCACCGCATCATTTAAGTCTGCTTCGATAGTTGAGTCTCTGCACCTTCGTACTAGCATAGTAGAGGATCCCATTTTTTCTCAAATCTTGTTGAGGAATCGGTCCATTTATTCATGATTTGTTTGGATTGGAGGACGCCTGTGACTTTTGGGAATAATGCTTATGCTTTTAAGCTATGGGTTGAATTCTAGGAATGGAGTGGTTATCCTGTAAGGGTGCCATTCTCGGTTTTGAAAGGAGGATAGTTAGGCTCTTGACTTGCCCCGATAATACCCTCGAAGTCTCATGTAACCTTTAGGGTTCTGTCATGATTGGTTACCTAGAATCTCTTGATGCATTTGTTGGTAATTCATTCGAGTAGAGTTCTCCACTAAGGCGGATGGTTCATTTCGCTTGTGCATGAGTTATGGAAATCACTCTAGTAAGTACACTTGGTAACATGGTTGGCATCTGTTTGTTTTCAAGAGATAAGTTCTTCTGCGTGGAATGCCGTAGAGCGAGTAAACGAGATCCATGATTCACTAATGAATTTTGGAGAGCTTACATGAAACCATGAGTGCACGGATATGGTTGAGCCAAGTATACTAGAGGGAGAATAAGTAAAAGTGGAACGAGAGGCAACAATGAAGTGAGTTCCAGCCCATATTTGGAAATAGGAGTTAAGAGGCCACGAAATCATGAAGTTAAAGATAGTCAAAGCACAATGGAATTAAGCTCAAGGAAATGCGACTTAGAAGATTGAAGACAAGATAAGCGCATCATATCTCTTTCTAAGATCATATTCTTGATCCCTGTTTTCCTGTAGAGCTTACCTGCATGCTATCTTTTATGCATTTCCTCTCGATCCTATTCTCGATCTTATTTCTGTTACAAACTCCATAGGGGGTATGGCTCATCGGTTAATAATACATGTCAAGGTTTGAAGTTGTCTGTTAGGTTGACTAAAACTTTTTGGCTTTATAGGACATGGGTTGGGTTTAGAAAGGGATTTCTTGTAATCCAAAAGGAGTTTATCTTGCTTATCTTCTCGATCCTATCTTGAGGACCTTAGGTAGAACCCTATGGATGTAAACATGTATTTGAAAACATGTTATGATTGATATGGTTGCAAGTGGTTGCAAGTGGTTGCTCGTGGATGCGCGAATACACACTAGGCACTAGATCGGTTCAGTCACATTTCATATTTCATATGTATACGTGTTTATGCTTTTTTATGGATGAATTTGAATGTGTTATCATGTGAATATTGCATATAGATGAATGGTTGTGCACACATATAGTGTTTATGTGACTAGGACCATTTGCGTACATGTGGATTCATGGCACTAAACATATTTTGCATTTAGAAGATCAATTAGGCCTGATCATTTGCATTAGATAAGGAACATATACACACACTTTCTGCATATGTTCATACATCATTAGAAATCTATTAAGGACAATGTTTGCTGGTGGATGATGTTTTGAGTAGATGGATGATGGACGGTAGGATACGTTCTTCCTAACTTGGAGATTTCGGGGACGAAATCCTTTAAGGTGGGGAGAATGTAACAACCCGAATTTTTAATAACGTGTTAAGACAAGAATCAAGGCAGAATTAAATTTTAAAATAAGAATCAAGCGAAACTGGTTGCGCCGTTGCGTTCTTCTCGGAATTTTGGTTGGAAACGAGTCCGAAATTTCGTAAATCGGAGTCCGTATGACCGAGATATGGCCTCTAGAAGTTTCACGAAAAAATCAGAAAACGAAAACAGTTCAAATTTGAATTCGAATTTCGAATTTAGCCACAAACAGACTAGGCGGGAAAATTTCCCGCCCAGGACCCAGGTCGACTGGGGAGTCGATTGGGTAGTCGACCTCCCTAGGACCAGGTCGACTGGGCAGTCGACCTGGGTGTCGAGCTGGGGGTCGACCTCCCTAGTCGGGCCAGGTTGGCCTGGTGCACCTGCTTGCTTGTGTGGTCTGGTTGGTTGGCCAGTGACGATTTTAAGTGGCCCAGATCTAAACTAGGGTTAATCTAAGGGCCTAAACTAGTCCTAACTTCTATAAAAACACCCTAAGACCTAACCTAAATCACTAAAAACCATCCTAACAACAAAGTGATGCCCAAATGTCTCTTGATCATGGCCTCCATCTTCATCTTCAAAGGCCTAAGCATGCAAACTTGATTCAGGTCAAAGGAGCAAGCTTTCTACATCAAATCAAGGAAGTAGAGCATTATCTCAACACCATTCTACGACAAATGCTTGCTCATAAATCTCTAGCCACGCTTTGTAAGTTCTAGCTACTTTTAGATCTAAACGGTAGTTCTAATGTTGACATGGAATAAAATGAGATGAAACCTAAGTATGTTAGTCTATGTGAATCTAGTCTTGCCTCTCTCTTGAACCTATGACTTTGGGCTATTTCTTAATGATTAAATCATGCCACTCAAGTTGTGTTTGACTTAGTTTATCATGCAAGATTGAATTTTTACATATGGAATGTTGGCATGAACCCTTAGAAACATTTGGCTTGTGGAACATTCATATGAACTTGACTTGGGGCTTATGCATGTAAAAGAACCTAAACATCTCATGACCATTTACATGCCTATGATGATAAACCTATTGTTATGCTATCATACATGTTAGAGGCCAATCCCTTTATGCTATTATACATGTTTAAGTCCAATCCCTTTAAGCTATTATACATGTTTGAGGCCAATCCCTTTATGCTATTATACATATTTGAGGCCAATCCCTTTATGCTATCATACATATTTGAGGCCAATATGTTGTCATATGATTCCTACTGTGTTGACTCGCTTTCACTTGTGTTGGGAATACGCCTTGGGTAGTTTAGGCAAACGTGAGATGATCTATGAAATTTAACCTGATTTAAGTAATGGGACAATGGGCACAAGTGTAAAACGTGGACTTTGTCGTAGCCTAAATTTGACATGAACATGATAAGTAGGAAAACATGAATGTGGCCAACTCGAGGTTGGGTTGAGTTTGTAGCATAAATCTGCCCGGAACCGCCCGGCAAATCCAGTAGCTACAGATAATAGGACCCAATGTGAGAAGTTTGTCATATCGCGCTCAAAACCCGAGGTTAGACTAGGTTGTGGTGTAAAGCTGCCCGGACCCGCCCGGCGTAACCAGTAACCACAACAAAGTCTAATGTGAGAGGTTGGGGTGCATTAATTTACTTAATGCCACATGATAAGGTTAAGTTAGTTTAACTAATGGCACTTAACCGATATGACATGAATGGGTAGGTTAAGTAAGACCGGACTTGATTACTTAAAGACACTTAATCATATAACATGATTAGCGGATGGGTTAGTTTAACCTAAATGGGTTGATAACACCCGACTGGGAAAACGCGATGCGTGGTAGAGTTAAGTAAAACCACAAGAATGATACTTAACCATTATAAATACGACGAGTGGATGGGGTTAAGTTAACCTACACTTAACTAATCCGACTCGGTAATTTGATAGGGTTAAGTTAACTTACACTTAACCAATCCGATTTGATGATTTGATAGGGTTAAGTCACGAACCTCTTAAATATACTTAACCAATCCAACTCGATAATTTAATGGGGTTAAGTTTACCTACACTTAACCAATTTTCCTCGGTAATTTGATAGGGTTAAGTTAACCTATACTTAACCAATCTGACACGATAATCTAGGGTTAAGTCATGAACGTCTTGATATACTTAACCAACTTGATACAGGGTTTGTAGGGCTAAGCCTTGAACTTGAATACTTAGCCAATTTTGACATGATTCGTAGACGGGGTAAGTCATGAACTCGAATGACAACACTTAACCCATTAGACAAAACCCTAGCTTCAGGGGACTAAGTGGAAAATCGTGGTTAATAAGGATAACGGGAAGGGAAACTAAGTGATAAACCTTAGTTAAGGATAACTAAGTAATAATTCTTAGTCAAGAAAACTGGACCACTTCACAGATAGATGAGTAACCTGATATGGTAGGTCATCGTTTAAAACGAACACACGAGGAGGAGCGAATGTTTATCTGACTTAGATAAAGGCTCCAGCGAACTGGGTGACGAAGCGGTAGCTTCAGGGGACGTGAGGGTACTCTTGGTATCCCTCTGTGAGGTTGCAGATGATCCTCCTGGGCTCACAGAGGTTAAGGTCTGCGGTAGAAGAACCAAGGGTATGCCTTGGTTGCTGTGCGAGCAACCTAAAGACTGGGGTGGATTAGCGTGGAGTCGGTGATTTCTAGTTTAGCCCTGTGATAGCACGTCGTCGACTACCTACCATCTTTAGTCAATCGTGTATGTATGCGGAAAGGCAAAGAACTCCCAACAGACCATATACTTGCGATCTAGTTATGGGTGAGGTTGACCAATAGGAAAGTGGGGCATGGATGGCCGGAGTATAGTTCTCGTGCATGATTTTTCTTGGATTGCCTTTCAGTAGTTGAGGGAGGGGTCACGTGGGACCATAACCACCGGTATAAAAACAGACCTTGATATCTGCATCGGTAGATAACCTAAATCTCCCGACCGAGTCCTGTATTTCTTGATTAGCCCTGGTATGGGACTCGAATGACACATTGAGATACATGTGCATCTAGACATGGAAAAACGATTCACGATACATACGTGGGAAAAAGGGGCGTGGTTGATGGGTAGCGTAATCCCTAGCGGTCCTAGGTGACTAAAACCCAAAACCAAGTTACGAAAACGTTTAGTAAGTAGCGTAATCCCTAGTGGTCCTAGGTGGCTTAAACCCAAACCGAGTTACGGAAACGTTTAGTAGGTAGCGTAATCCCTAGTGGTCCTAGGTGGCATAAATCCTAGCCGAACATTCAAGAATTCATGGTAAGAAAATACAGCTAGATCAAGGGTGACAGTCCAAAACGATTTCAAGGATAATGGAATGTGACGAAAAGGAATTTCGCTCGATCCGAATCAGTCGCTAAACCGATCTAGACCGTTCGAAAAGCCTGATTGTTTTGAGAACACGACAAAATAGAACGCAGATGGAAGAACATTTCATTGTTAATTACAACAATTCCATCAGAATACAAGAATATACAGAGTATAAATGAATATTACACAGAAATTATCAGATATTTAAATTACATTTAAATACATAGCAGCGGAAATAATACAAAACACAACAAGAAGGAGATATACGGATACAAAGCTTTCCGGATATCGTTCTAGCTGTAAATCAGAATCCTGTGAATATAAATCTATAAAACCAAAACTACTAGCTGCCCGTGTCAAAATAAGGGCACCCAGAGTTTAGGTTAAAACAATAAACTCCAGGTCAGTCATGGGACTGGTGTGAGAACTAAAACAGTTATTTAAAACTTTACTTTAAATCAGATATATCAAGGGACCACGCCATAACACGGAACGAGTTTCCTCCCAAGAATACCAGCGCATAAAACAAACAGCGCGATGCTAAATAAAGAAAAATGAAGCTGTTATAAGACCCAGTTCCTATCACACAATGCAACGCAAGACGGGGGATAGGGTTTTCCCTTGTAACAGCCAAATAATGCTTGATACGTTTGAAAACAAATCATTTGATACTATTATCAGTGCATTGTGCATAAAACAACTTCAAATCATAAGTATCAATCATAGGCGGCATGGGTACCATATATCATGTCGCCATACTAGTTCTGCAATTAAAATCGCAAATGTCACGTATTTGGAAGTAGGATTTCCATCTATGAACCGAGGCAAAATATAGTCCTCACCGAATTCGAGACTCTCTAGCCCGAGCCTCAGGACCCAGACACAGGTGGGCCCTTAGATCATCAGGGCCGGTCCACCGATGTGGATTAAAATGCCTGAACATGCGTTTCCCCGCCCTATGGGGCGTAAATGAGCCAACGAATGGCTCCATCGGACCCAGATCGTCCGATCTAACCGAGGCGCCTCGCAACAGCAACAACCACATAAGTCAAACTCGTCAGGGCGTGTAAAACCGCTGATGCCACTTCTAACTAGAAAGAAACGCATGCCCTCCCTGAGGTCCTTCACCTGTTTTTGGTTCACAACCGGGGTGCGAGGCTCGCGAATTCACGTTACACAAAGCTGTTCCACACAGGCTGTGCTTTGATCATCACCACAAGACTTTGCTTTTCAACAGAAGCATTGATCATTTGCCACTTAGGCATGCCACACAGGCAATTCACTCTATGCGTTTGATATCCATCAGTATATAACCCCTGAGCTCGTACGTCCCAGAGAAGGGCGTTAAGCAAGAGAATAAATTCTCCGCTGCCAAAAAGATATATATTTAATAGAAGTCAACCACACAGAATGAAATCCAATGTCAGACACACATTCCATTAACAAGTCCGTTCTGGGTCTGAACGAAACCGGAGGCACCTAGTACCCCGCATATCCATCGATCTCCAAGTACGTCTGGACGATCACCAACTGTTTCCATCTTCTTGGGTGTACAGCCCAATCAAGACCATTAGCAATTACCCAAACGATGTGAAGACCTCCGGTCTTCGACCACCCTCTTCATCTTCGACTTATCGTCGTATCAGTTATTCAGAATGGGATAAACCCGGTCTTTCCAAATAACTCGCGTATATTATAAACAAGTGTTACACAAACACAACATACGCCTCATTCCAATTCATCAATCACTAACCGTAAATTAATCAAGAGAATAATCCCCCAAATATTAACCCCGAAGGCCGAAACCAACATCAGATCAATATCCAGAAAATCATTCTGCTTAGCTAACTGACAGTTAGTTTCTAAATTTCACATTCATAGGGAAAGGCTCCCATTAATTTTATCAAAGATAAATTCCTTTAAATTTATTCTTTAATCTACTTTTGAATATCAATTCAAACTAGTTGGGATTAATAACCCTTACCGAAGTAATCATTTGTTTTAATTTCCCAACCCCAACCTATTCATCCCATGAAGTAAAACGGGTCTTACTTCATATCTAACACCACAGTGTTATCGGTAAATTTAATTACCATTTCACGTTTAAATCTAATTAAAGATTTAACTATCGCCTGGAGCAAAATTGGTGATACTTCATTCTCGATCATTTCAATCTAATTAAAGATTCATTAAAACTCTACTTAGTTTTAATCTTTGACTGGGTTAAAGAATCAGTGCCATTTAAAACACGGTTCACGATAAACCCCAAAAATCAATATCAATTCAATTCCAATTAAATATCATTTAATTGGTACACTTCATTAAATCTAAATAAAAAGATTTAATCTTTTCTCAACTAGTTTCAAGAACAGTGTTAATAAAGACACCATTCACGACAAACCCAAATCACATTTGATATTAAATACAAGGCTCTGAATAGAAAATATATCGGCTTATATTCAATATCAAATTCTGCGACCAACAGATACCGTATTGGAAATAACGATATATATATCTATATCTTTCAAATTTCCATAACAACATTTGTATAATCACGAAATCCAACATCGAAATATTCCGAAGACAATTTCAATTCAAATCCATTCCAATGCAATCATTGGAAATTCTGGTTATTTTCAAAACCATTTCAAATCCAATTTATTTATTTTAAAAATAAATTACTATTCTAGTTCAAAACTAGTTCATTTCGATAAAAATCTATTTTTATCTTTTCTAATGTGGAGTTTCTCATCCCAATTCTTCCCAAATCATTTCTTATGATTTTACACAAATTATTACTATTTTTAATAATTTTATCAATGCCCGTACAGTCGATTTCCATCAATGGCCATCGAACTGCACTTACATCGACCTTTTCCAAATTTGATTTGGACATAATTCCAAATCCAACCGTTAGATTTCTAATTTCTAATATTCGTTAGAAAGCTCTTTTCGATACGAACCCAACGATCCCGGTTTTAGGAGAATCCACCGGTCGGATCTCCTGCAATATCCGTTCGAAGTCAATGGTCAAAATTCGCAAACTGCCGCGGCGCGGCGCGTTCTTTTCAGGCCATTATATTATATATATAATATATACTTCGTCGATTTCAATTCAAAACGTGCTTTATAAATCGTTTTAAATTCATTTTCAAAACGGTGTCAACTTCATATTCAATTTCAAATCAAAATTGAATATTCGAATATAAATTCGTTTTAAATTCATTTCAAATTGATTTCAATTCAATTTCAATTTAATTCGAATGCAATTCCTTTCGATTTCAATTCGAATTCAATTCTATTTGAATTCATTTCAAAACGATTTCAATTCTATTCGAATTTCAAACCATTTCAGTTTATTTCGAATTCCAAATCAATTCAATTAAATTCAAATTTCAATTCACTTTAATATTCACTTCAATTTGAATAAAATCGATATAAATATCGTTTACGTCAAATGGCGTCAATCTATCAACGCGGCTTCATATATTTTGATTTCCAAATATTCTATTTCAAATATTTCTTTTTCAAATATTTCTAATTCAAATATTTCTATTTTCAATTATTTCTATTTCAAATATTTCTATTTCAAATATTTCTATTTCAAAAATTTCTATTTCAAAACTGGAATGAGGCCCAATCAATTACCATATAATGTTAATTATATGGATTTTCTACAACACATTTATACAATAACAACGATGAATAATCAACCATCATCCAAAGTGCATTCTACACTGTATAAGCATCAAATATAGATATTCAACGCTTATAACAGTCTGTCAATCAATCGATCGACATACAACTAAACAATCAGGATTAGTGTACGTCAAATATCATCCCAATACCCGTGTGGGGTTTCAAACAATCAAACACAGATTTTATTTGTGCAGTTGGGCGAAGTGTAAAATTTATCATCCCAATCAATATCATTCAAATGTGTGTATACAAACAAATCATCCGATTTGTTTATTTTTATTTCCTTTCATATACACATTAAAAATTCTATTTCTAACTATAAAATATTTTAACTATATAAATATTTTATTTCATTTCACATCACATCACACAATCAACTACACATCAAAATCAAACAAACAAGCATACAAGCCGTCCATGGTCTGTGGACGACGGGTGTCGGGTGCTACTAAACACCGTCTGCATCCTAGTATATATTTATAACTAGAAAAAATTAATTTAGAGTGAGGAGTTCTCACCAAAGCTATCCCAACTCTGCAACACTTCTTATGTAGAATATCTTCACCGCGCTAGCCTTTTGTCACTTTCGTTGCCCGTATTCTCTACATATGTAAAAATCTATTTTTTTACTTTGCTATTCAATATATAAAAATCGAATTTTTACTATGCTATTCAATATATAAAAATCAAATTTTTACTATGCTATTCAATATATAAAAATCGAATTTTTACTATGCTATTCAATATATAAAAATTGAATTTTTACTCTGCAATTCAATAAATGAAAATCGAATTTTTACTATGCTATTCAATATATAAAAATCGAATTTTTACTATGCTATTCAATATATAAAAATCGAAATTTTCTATGTTATTCAATATATAAAAATCGAATTTTTACTATGCTATTCAATATATAAAAATCGAATTTTTACTATGCTATTCAATATATAAAAATTGAATTTTTTACTACATAATAATTCGTTCTTTCTTTAAAAACGAAATCTTTCTTAACAATAATCATACCTTTACCATACAAAGATCATAACTTTGTATGTGATTCATATAAATAAAAATCACTGCAAAACTTCTGATTTAACTAGAAGAATAATTAAATAAATAAATAGAACAAGAAAACTCACGATTGAAGAAAGAAAGGGGGGAAGGTCGTCGTCTCGCGAGGTGGAGGCTGGCGGGGGGTCGCTGGCGTCGTTCAGATGGAAAGGAGGTGCGGCAAGGGTGAGGGGCGGTTGGGTGCAGCGTCGTTCAAATGGAGGGGGGTGCGGTGATGGCGAAGGCGGTGGGCGGTTAGGTGCAGCGTCGTTCAGATGGAGGGGGGTGCGGTGATGGCGGAGGCGGTGGGGAGGTGAGGTGCGGCTGCACGGCTGAAAAAGGGGGGGCGATTTGGGGTTTTCGGGTTTTTTTTTTCTTCTGAATGATGAAACGGGGTGGGGGGGGTTCTGATGGTATAGAGAGAGAAGGGAATTTTTTAATTTGTTTAATTAATTTCAAAAAACAACTTTTTATTCCGAACTCGAAACGAGACCCACCGCCTGTCGTCCATAGCTAATTACCCCCATTCCGAACACAACGGGATATGTATCGCAAGCTGATTCGATCGTTTCGATTAGTTTTCGTCAAAATCAACATATAACTCTATATATTGAGTTTTGAACGCGCATTTCAATTTACTGGGGTCACATACTAACTCGAAAAATTCCAGAAAAATATTTTCTACTTCGTATTGACGATACGGTCCTAACAAAACTAATTTCGCCGAATTCTAAGACCGTTGGAAAAATGGCCATTTTCCAGTCGATTAAAATCAACTAAAACTGGTCAAACGCGTTTTCCTTTTCCACGCTGACATATTGATTCGAAAAATTATGAAATTTGAAACCTAGCAATAACTTTACATCACAGATCCAACAAAAGTGGTTTCGTCGAAATCCGAGGTCGTTTGCAAAATTTCCATTTTTAAGGGCCTGAATTCTATAGCGACTATTCAGAATTTTCAACTGGACATATCTTTTGATTCCCGTTATGAAATTTAGATTTTTCGGATTCTTTGGAAAGAAAGTCACAATTAGATTCCATTATTTTTGGTTTCACTAAAATCCGGTTTATTTTGCACCCGGTACATTCATTTGAATTTTGAAATCGAATTATCGAACTACCGCGTCATTTTCAATTCCTTTTATATTTTAAAATAAATATTTACATTCTAACGACGATCTATATAATATATACATTTGAATTATATTCAAAATAAATTTCTCATCGATATTATTTAAAATAATTCATTTTAAATAATCAAAATTCGCTAGAATTGCCAAAATAAAAATTTTAAACTGGCCCATATTTCCGGGTTATTACATGGAACTACGTTGAAGTAGTATAGAACTACATGAGGAAGCCCGTAGGATTTACGGCAAAGGACTAAATATATACATGGAAAGAAACATACGAGTTGGGGAAACCTACATTAGGTTGACATGGACCATTTCATGACGTTGGGCAAGGGACATTTTGTAGCTAACACATGACACGGGTTGGGATACTAGTACGGAAGGTGCAGGACAAATATACTTGATAGAACCTTGGGGTGTATTACTCGATAAAACCTTGGGATGTTATACTCGATAGAACCTTGGGATATTATACTTGATGCATAGTGACCGTAGTTTATCTCTATACAGTAGTTCATCCTGTTACCTTAGTTTAGCTTGTCTATCTTGTCATCATCCTTATGTTTACTTTCAATTTATGCATGTCACGTTACCTTTACCTGTTTTTATGCTGGAAGTAGATAGGACTTACCAGTCTTTATGACTGACCCCATTTCTTTCGCCTCTTTGTCTTCCGTTCCCCCCCCTAGGTTTTCAGGGAGGAAATACTGTTATTTAGCTTAGACTTCTTCTGCTTCAAGGTCATCATGTATGGCTTGGATCTTTTCTTGGCTATGGCTGCTTTACCGTTTTACTTGGGGAATATTTTATGACTGTGGTTTTATGCTTCTTTAACTATTGCAAGACAGGTTTCCAATGTAATGGCTTTTAAAGGCATTTAGATGTAAAAGGTTTTAGACCTTATAATTTTATGAGGTAATGAAATTTGGTTTTTCTTCCGCTGTTTTATTTGTTCTGTCTTGTAATATTTCTGTGCATGTTTACCTTGACAACGCCCCTCCAAAGCTAGTGCATTCCCTTGTGAGTGACCCTGGCGGAGGTGGGGTGTTACAGAGTTTTACCTTATAATGGCCAAAAAATGCTTGATACGATAAAACGGATTTGCTATTAGTGTGTATATGTTTTTAATAAAAACATTTCAATCATAATGTATCAATCATAGACGGCATAGTATCCCATCCTACTATGTCTCCATACTAGTTCTACAATCAAAACCATAATGTCGTATTGGAGATTTGGTTTCCATCAAGAGTCAAGGCTAGGGGCAGTCTCCTTACCGATTCGAGACACTCTAGCAAATGCCTCAGGATCACACCTATGGGCAACCCTTGGATCCTGCAGGGCCGGTCCATAACTATGTTAGTGGATTAGTTATGCCTGAACACACGTTTCCCAGTTCCTTTGAACCTCTAATATGGCCACTAACAACCTATAAAACCGAGGTACCTCATAATCCATCGTCCACATAAGTAAAATGTCAGGGCTGGTAGGTCGCTGACATCACTCTAGTTAGAAAGAAACATGTGCACTCCCTGCGTTCTCTTGTCCCGTTTTAGACTCTTCCGGGGAGTGAGGCTCGCGAAGTAATGCTATACACAAAGCTACGACAAACAGGATATGCTTTGATCATTAACCAAAAGGCCCTGCTTTTCGACATAGCCTTGATCATTTACTTCTTGGCGTGCCACATTGATAATTCACGCCATGCGATAGATAACTATTAATATATACCCGGGTGTTAAGCAGAGAATAAATTCTCCACCACCAAACAGATATACATTAATAAAATCAATTCAATTTACATGGAATGAAATCCAATGTCAGACATGCATCCATTTACAAGTCCGTTCTGGGTCTGAACGAAACCGGAGTCACCTTATTCCGCCTCCCATATGTCCAATACAGAAGTGAGGTGCTCGCGTATCCGAATAATCAACAAGAACGTCCGAATGGCTGCCACTAGAGCCCCTTTCAAGGTAGCTACTCCCATCATGGGTCTCAGTAGCAACACATCCATTTGATGTGAAGATCGTCGGTCTTCGATCACCGTCTTCAACTCTTCTACTTGGATCGACGTATAATCATTTGAAATGAGATTGAACTCAGACTTTTCAAATGATTCTCGCATACATATAGTTTAAAACCATTTCATATCATTAAAAGTATTTAATAACGAATTATCGCTATTTTTATATTTATATAAGAATTGCCATTTTTAATTAAACGACGCTTCAGGTCATAGGGTGGCCGTGGCGCTGTTTTTACCTACACATTTCTCAAAATCTAACCATTGGATCCTAGCATATTTTATACCGTTGGAAATATCGTCTCAAAGCGGACCTAACGTTTCCAGTTTTGGGAAAATCCGATGGTCGGATCTTTCGGTATAATCGTTTGAAGTTACTATTTCAAATCGCGAACTACAACAGCGCGATTCGTTTTATTTTAATTCATATATATATATATAATTCATTCATTCGACGATTTCAAATTATTTATTCTTTAAATAATTTTCTACACTTCATATTCATGTTATTTTTAATGAACAGAAGAAGTCTATTTCAAAACACGTGCATTTTCTACATTCCTTAGATGTCAATAAAAATGTAAATTTTTATTGTTTATTATTTCCATTTCCAACAGTGAACATCTTTCTATATCCTTTACTTACATTTCATTAAAAATGTGATTTTTAATGATAACATGTTTTTATATTTTAAAACATGACGTTTTCCTATTTCTTTACATTTTCCTATTCCTTTATTTGTCATCAAGAATGTGACTTTTCTATTCTTTTAATTACATTCCAAAAAATGTAATTTTTCTATTCTTTTAATTACATTCTAAAAACTGTAGTCTTTTTATTTCATTTCTAATTACATTGAAAAATGTAATTTTTCCTTTCATTCTTTAATTACATAGAAAATGAAAATTTGAAAATCTATTCTTTTTATCGCATTTAAAATGTCGATAAAAATGCGAAACGTTAAAACCTACTCTTTTTTTCACAATCTAAAATGACGATAAATATAACATTAAAACATATTCTTTTTATTGAGTATAGAACATCAATAAAAATGTCACTTTTAAATCTACTCTTTCTATTGTCCCTAAAATGACAATAAAAATGTAACCTATAAATCCAATCTTTTTATTGAATATAAAATGTCAATAAAAATATCGCTTTTAAATCTACTCTTTTTATTGTCTCTAAAATGACAATAAAAATGCTTCTTTTAATTCTAATCTTTTTTTATTGAATATAAAATGTCAATAGAAATGTCGCTTTTAAAATCTACCTTTTTTATTGTCTCTAAAATGATAATAAAAATATAGGTTTTTAATCTATCCATTTATTTGCATTTAAAATGTAAATCAAAATGTAGCTTTTAATATAATCTTTTATTTACATCTAAAATGTAAATAAAAATGTAATTTTAAATCAGTTCTTTTATTTACATCTAAGTGTAAATAAAGATGATGCCTTTTTAACCTATTCCTTTTTTACATCAAAAATGTAAATAAATAAAAATGAAACTTTTTAATCTATCCTTTTATTTACATCTAAAATGTAAATAAAGATGTAACTTTAAATCTATTCTTTTTATCTACATCTAAAAATGTAGATAAAGATGTCCCTTCAAATCTATTCTTTTTATTTACATCTAAAATGTAAATAAAAATGTACCTTTTAAATTCATGTTTTTATTTACATCTAAAATGTAAATAAAAATATACTTTTTATATCCATGTTTTCATTTGTAACTAAATTGCAAATAAAAATGTACTTTTTAATTCTATGTTTCTATTTACATCTAACATGTGAATAAAAGTTCACTTTTTAAATTCATGTTTCTATTTACATCTAGAATGTAAATATAAAAATCAACTTTTAATCTATGTTTCTATATACACCTAAAATGTATTCTTTTCAACAATTTCAAATATTACATTAAAAGTATATTTTAATGTAATCATGTTTTGATTATGAAAATTTTTCTATATTTTTAACATTACATTAAAAATGTCTATTTTTAATGAAATCATGTTTTTGGTGAAAACATAAACGTTTTCTATTGATTTCTTTAAAATGACAACAATGAATACTTTTGTCTACTCTTAATTTAATGACAAAGGTAAATGTTTTTATTTCATTCTTCTAATCTAGAAAAAAATAAATGCTTTTGTTTCCATTCTTATTATTTGAAAAAAATGTAAATTCTGGTTTCATTCTTTTTAATTGACCAAAAATGTGAATTTTTGTTCTCATCTATTTTACTTTTACAAAAATACCAAATTTGTTTCAACTATTATAAGTTGGCCAAAGTGACAAATTTGATTTCAACATTTATAATTTGACAAAGGTGACATATTTGGTTTCAACTAAACTAACTAGACAAATATGTGTATTTGGTTTCAACAAAATTAATTAGACAAATATGTTTTCTATGCAACCCAATGACAAATAAAAGAATATTTTATTTGTATAAAATTTTCTATGTATTCTAATGACAAATAAAAGGATATTTTATTTTTGAACAATTTTCTATGTTAACTTAGCAATTTAAAATGGTAATTTTATTTGTTAACAAATTTCTAATTAACCAAAAATGACATTTTGGTTTCAACAGTTTTATCTTAACAAACATCAGATATTGTTTTTCAACAAAACAAACAGGATATATTTGTTTTCAAATAAACAAACATGATATGTTCATTTTCAACTATTTTATAACAAACAAGATGTATCATATATTTCATATACACAGTAAAAATATGGTTTTTATTGTATACACAAAATTCCGACAAACATGAATACACACAATTCAATTCAGCGGTGCATCGCAATCACAACACAAATCAATATTTCGATAAAGATATACAACATCACATGAATTTTATATGAAATAAATATAAATTTCACATTTTAGTGAATAATTAATTTTAAATTATAAAATAGAAATCTCACCTTGCTTTTAATTCTGTACAGTACAGATTGGAATTTTTCCTAAACTCTGGTTA
Source organism: Allium sativum (assembly GCA_030737875.1). Taxonomy (NCBI): domain Eukaryota; kingdom Viridiplantae; phylum Streptophyta; class Magnoliopsida; order Asparagales; family Amaryllidaceae; genus Allium; species Allium sativum. Next base: position 776,934,195 of record CM060919.1, on the reverse strand, counting down.
GCTCTATTTCAGATCTAGTCTGTACCATCATGTAGATCTTGCCCATACGATCGCAACGCATTTCGTTTCGTTTAATTCTGATGACATATGAAGAAGTTGTGGATTTTTAAAATTTGATTTCATTAATTAATAATATAATTAATATTAATTAAGAATCCTTTTAACCTTAATTAAGAAAATAGGCTGTCTTCTTCCTTTCATAATCGTTCCTGGAAATCCATAGCCGTCCTTCAAACCTCCTTATCGCACGAACTTGGGACCACCAGGACATCATCGGATTTCACCACCTCGACGCCGCCGACCTGCTCCCCATCCGCCAAGAAACCAGCCAACTCGCGGCACCCCATAGCCTCGAAATCCACTGTAACACCCCACACCTGCTACGGTCACTCATTAAGGGAATGCCATAACATCGGTGGAGTATTTTAAGTGAATATAGAACAGAAAAATTACAACAAGACAGATATAAGTAATACTTGAGAATTTAAAACATCATTTCATTTCAGCGGAAAGTAAAACATGTTTGGTTACACCAAAACCATAAATAAGAGTCAAGTACATAATATCCATCCTGATAAAAATAAAAGTACATAATCCCACTACATAACCTAATAGCCATAATAGAAAAGATAAACCGAGCTTTACATCCATGGTCCAAGCTCCAAAAGATAGATAAAGCAGTCTGATCAAAGCCCACTAGTGCTAAGCCCACTCTGAAAACCTGAGGGTTGGGAAAAAAAAGATAAAGAAACAACGGGGTCAGACATAAGTCTGAGTGAGTCCTATAACCCTAACAATACAATCATTAAAGTAATTAGGGTATGATATAAACAAGGTACGGTACCTCTGGGGATAATGACTACACTAAGTAGCCAACTAAACACAGGATGTACTAAGATAACCGAAAAGACGCATTTATCCACCCAAGGATAATTACTAGATTGCACCACCCCAGATCTACCCACCCAAGGGTAATTCCTATACTGCACCACACCAGTCATTCCTAATTTTAAAGGTTGATCCCACTAAGTGTACTTAGTAAATCTTAATGGTAGTTTCGTGTACCCCTAGCTGACTATATGGGTGCCGCCTGCCCCTATCTCCACTAGGTGTACCCACTACCCCCCATTTGATCGGCTCCCTAACGTAGATATCCGTGCTGGTCCCACAGTGGGGTGTATCATTCCCCAAAGTGGCAACCTGATAACAACACTGATGCACGGTTTATACCTACACGATGCAAAAACGTCTTAGCTACCAGCCCGGGCCCACACAAGCATATGAAACCCGTTGGACTTGCGTTGCCACCGCTAACCCATTTTGGCCTCTTATATTCAAGCCCAATATGCGTGTCCCGTCCTCGACTTGAGTCGAGCCCACAAAGATACGTTTGGGATATTGGTTGAAATGGGCCCCCACAAGCTACTACTTAAGCTTGTTATTTTATCTAGTGTATCCCACTTAACCCCTTTTATAATCATGCCCACCTACATGTGTAGGTTTGGTTAAGTCATTAATCATATTTTAATTGCCATTCAAGGCACCCACTAGATTTCCACATGCCACCCAAGGCACTTACTTAATTCCCACATGCCACCCAAGGCACTTGCTTAACCCTTTAATCATGTTTAATTACATGTTCCACTTTGGTTAAGTATTCTAATCGTATTTTCTATTGCCACCCAAGGCAACCCACTAGTTTCCTCATGCCACCCAAGGCACCCCCACTAGTTACTACATGCCACCCAAGGCACCCACTTAACCCCTCATGCCCCACTACATGCTAATTTGGTTAAGTGTTTCTTAATTAATTAAGACCGTGATCCTCATAAAGACCTCTCACATTAGACTATCTTTTATGACCGCTGGTTAAGCCGGTTGGGTCTGGGCAGCCTTATGTCATAACCGAGTCTAACCTCGTGTCTTTACATTAATCACGTATTTAGTTTGTGGCTAAGACCTCTCACATTGGGCTAACAATTGTAGCAACTGGTTAAGCCGGTTGGGTCCGGGCAGTTTTACACTACAACTGAGTCCAACCTCGTGTCTTAGTCGATTAATTACACCTAATTAATCACCCCCATAATTTGTATTAATTATCCCTAATTAATTAATCATGTTTTCAAGAATATGGGTAGACCTAACTCAATAGGTAAATTCCCAATTCCATAGTATGGGTAGACCTAACTCAATAGGTAAATTCCCAATTTCATAATATGGGTAGACCTAACTCAATAGGTAAATTCCCAATTATGTCCATTTAATTTGTGGTATGCTTAATCATACCCATTTCACATCATTTTATTAACATGCATATTAACCTCATCGTTCCCCACGTAATTCTTTCTCATAACATGACATAACAAAGGGAAGATTCATCACAAATGTCATGGGTTTGACCAACATAGCATATAACTTTATCATGGGTTCAAAAGGTGTCAACTTGCATACATGAGCATACATTAAACCCAACTAGCATTTAACCCAAACTTGCATGAATCACATATGTCATAAAGATGGTAACTTGCTTAAATGTTCATGTCATAGACCTATCATAAAGGTGTCAACTTGCATACATGTCATAGGTCTAAAAGGGATGAACTTGCACATGTACTTATGTCATACATAGAGGCAAACTTGCATATGAACTTGCATCATAACTTGCATATGAACTTGCATAACATGCCATACTTTAGAGGCAACTTGCATATATCATGCATATCATAAAAAGAGACTAACTTGCATAAAACCAAACACTTAGTATGCATACAACCAAATGCTTAGCATGCACAAAACTAAATACTTAGCATGCATAAAACCAAATACTTAGCATGCATAAAACCAAATACATAACTTGCATAACATGTTACATACAACTTGCATATAATCTCACATATAGTTTGCATAACTTGTTACATATGCATAAATGTTCAACATAGTGTTTTGCATAGTGAGCATCATAAAACAAAGCATTAAACTTGCATATAGCATAAAACTTGCAAAACACACAACATACACTATACTAAACTTGCATAAGCACATTTATCCACAAACATAGCCATATCTTATCATGTCCTATCATAATCAATTTAACAATTGATTATTAGGGCTATAGAAACTCACCACTACACTCCCATAATCAAACCCTTGCCAAAAATCACCCAAAAACTCTAGCCTTGAACATAAAGCTTCCAACTTGATGATGAATGCAAGCTAATGATCACTCATACAACTCAAAGATACTTGTATGGACATGAAAGTCTTCATAGAAATAGTTTTATAAGAGGATGGAGGCTAGGGCTTTGAGTGGAGGCCATGATCATAGAAAATTTTGGCATAGTTTAGTTAGGAGATAGGATTATGATCATTTAGGGCTAGCTTAGGGTCTTATTTATAGGATTAGGCAAGTGTTTTAGGCCATTAGATTAACCCTAAATTAGATTAGGACCATCAGATCCCGGAAGCTTCTAGAGAATAGCCCAAAACACAACCAAACCCTAAAATGGTGCACCAGGCCAGCCAGGGTCAAACCAGAAAGCTGTGCAGTTTCTGGCTCGACACGGGCGCACTTCCCAAGTGCGCCAGTGTAAAAATGTGTTGGCGCACTTCACAAGTGCGCCATTGCATTTTTGTGTTGGCGCACTTCACAAGTGCTGTAACACCTCGTGTATTCTATAACAGTGAAATTCAAAAATTAAAGTATAATTAATTTCAAATCAAAGAATTAAGGGAAACGGGATAGGCCATTGCGTTCGTCTCGGAAAAATACGCAAAATAGAGTCCGAGTTTTCGAAAAACGGAGTCCGTATGAAGAAGATATAGCCTCCGGAAGTTTTGGAATTTAGTTTAAAATTCAAACAGAAGAAAACAGCTCAGAAAAACAAGTTTGAAATTCAAAATCGGGCCCAATTGGCCAGGGCGGGAAAATTCCCGCCTAAGGCACCCAGGTCGACTTGGCAGTCGACCTGGGCTAGCCATGTCGACAGGGCTGTCGACCTGGTCCAGAGCCAGGTCGAGCCCAGCCCACCCTGGCTGTCCTAGTCTATGTTGGTCGATTTTCAGAAGCCTGCTTTGTCATTAGGGCTCGGTGGCAGGCTCTAATTGGTCTCTCTTTCGAATGAATGGCTACGATCAATCCAAGCAACATCGATGGTCCTAATCAGTTCAAAAACTCTATAAAAATGACCCTAGACTCAACCTAATCTATTCATTCAAAAATAAGAACAAAGCCACCATGCTGCTGAGGAACGTCTAGGAGTAGCCACCAAATTGGAGAGACGATTAGGAGGCAAATTCTAAAGCATAAAGCAACATAAAAAAATCAAATCAGCACCTACGAGTCGCATCTCTAAATTGCTGAATTAGAGAATTCGCCACACGATTGTAAGTAGAGTATTATTTTGGTATGAACAAATAATTGTGTTGGTTTGTGTACTTGATTTGTGGTGATAAAGTAATTCATATTTGTGCGTTACTATGATTCTTATCGATTTGGAATATTGTATACGTTTGGATATTCTCAAATTATGTTATTCATTATAAAAACTACATGTTTGCGGTAGTTTTATGCAAGTATACGTTTGGATATTCGCAAAGCATGTTATTCATTATAAAAACTACATGTTTGCGGTAGTTTTATGCAAGTATACATTTGGAATATTCGCAAATTATGTAATTCATGTTGAAGCTACATGTATGTAGTTGTTTAAATTGAAATTCATACAAGTTTGGGGTTTTGCTACTATGTCATCATCATGTGTATTTTTGTACAAAAATCATTTTTGTGAGAAATTGGAACAAATTTGGGTTATTATAATTCATATGAAAGTATGTTGGAATTGGCATCATGATTTATGTATAGAACCATACTAGAAACGAAAGTAATTATCTTTGTGAACTTATGTTGATTTTATAAATAATGACTAGGCCATGTTTGTTATTATGCCTAATTGAAAAACATGTTAGGCCTATATTATTAACAAGAACTATATGATAATACTATGATTTCATGTTTAGGAATATTTAGCCATGATTACATGAATAAGTATATTTGTGCCATGGTTATGTGAATAGATTAAAATCATGATTAAGTTAGAACAATTCTAGTTGAACTATACTTTTGCATTAGTAACAAAAGTAAGCACCTTTGTAAACATGTGGTAATCTTATAAACATGATTTGCTTACGTTTGACATTATGCCTAAGTAAAAATATAGGTTTATGTTGTAGTTAAGACTATGTGTCAATAATGATATCTAATTTAGTTAGATTCTTAACTTAACTACAAGTTTACATGCTTTGATTCATGTCACTTATGCTTTATGACCAAAGTATACATTACTACTATGCAAGTACACCAGTTTCTATTTTGTAGTTCCACGTTATGTTGCAAGTTCATGCGTTCACATTCCCCTTTTTGTGTATGTAATCACGCTTTAAGCCTCCCCTCTTTCGCATGGCTAAGTTGGGCTTAAAAAGGCTAAGCCCAACATATATATAATAAACGGACGTATTAAACGGGGGAAAATAACGTTGGGTTAAATTTATCAATAAATGAAAAGATAAAGTAGAGGGGCCCAAATTCAAGAAAGGGTTGGGCCCATGATTGGTGTAAACCTTTACACCATTAGCTTAAATTGATTCTTAATAATGGGCCGCAAATATTTACATATAAGAAAATAAAGAAGAAAGACAGAATGTGTAAATGTAGAAAATACGATGTGTTTAACCCGAGGTTGGATTGAGTTGTGATGTAAACCTGCCCGGAACCGCCCGGCTGTCCAGTAGTCACAACAATACCTATCCAATGTGGGAGGTTAAACATGGAGCACAATAAGGACCCGAGGTTAGACTAAGTTGTGGCGTAAGACTGCCCGGAACCAACCGGCAACAGGCAGCCACAACAGTACCTGTCTAATGTGAGAGGTCAAGGCTTTAATAAGACAATTAAGGCTGAGTCAGGATTGTTAGGATTAAGTGAACTAAAGACTTAATCAAAATGGAACATGCTAAACTAAACAGACTGATTGGGGGTTAGGTTCATAAAACACTTATCCAACTTAGCATGTTGGCTAGAAATAGAAAACCTAGTAGCGGGGGACCCTTTTCAGCAGTAACCCTATAAGGTGTATCATGATACCCTGAAACTAGGCAGGGTGGGGCACGATTACTGGGCTGGCTGTAAGAGGTCAAATCGACGGCGGTGGTGCAGCAGTGTAGGTTCTAACGGGGTGCGGGCATGCACACACTCCGGCACAGAAAAATAAGGCACTGGGCGCCAATAGTATACCTGTGCATTCTAGGGTTGTGTCGGGCCGCCGCCATGGGACTTGATACACCCCATGGTGGGACCAGCATAGGTAACTACAACATCGGGGGCCGTAAGACACATGTAACTATGCGAGTAGGAGCCGATCACCATAAAATGGATCACTTCACCCTGATTATGGGGTGCCTGTTTGGAACTAGTTTATATGGGTACAGAGATTAATATGGGGTACGATGGTATATTCGACCGTAGACAACTTAACTAAGTTTTATAGTGCTTTCCCATTTCTCGTTTATACTTATCATACCCAGTTCTTTATTCATAGACTGAATAGTCCTAGACTTACTCAGGCTTTATGTCTGACTCTACTTTTCTTTCGTCTTCTTTTCTTCCGTCCCCCCCCTCCCCCCAGGTCCACAGGAAGGGAATACCGCAGCTTGACCAGCATTCATATCCAGCTTGAAGAGAAAGAATGTATTGCTTGGACCTTTTCGTTTTGGACTATGGCTTTGGACAACAACTATGGGACTTTTGCAGTTTATTTATGTTTTCTTTATGCTTCTTTAAATAATGTAATTCAAGACAGTTATGATGGTGTTATGTTTTTGGAAGTATGTAAGACAATTGTGGTAATGTTGTTGTAACACGTATTTTCTCTTATGAAATAAAAGTGTTGTTTTTCCGCTGTTCAAAAATATGTGTTCTTATATCTGTCTTGTATATCTGTGACTTATACTTATAAACCTCCACCAAAATTAGGGCATTCCCTTTGAGAGTGACCCTAACGGAGGTGGGGTGTTTCACTTGGTATCAGAGCATAGGTTTACCAGATAAGATAAAAAGTTTTGAAAATTTATTTTCAAAAAGGAAATTTAAAGAATCATTTTTAAAAAGAAAAATATTATTTTATTTTAAAAAGGCAAAGTCCCCCCAAAGCCATAGGTACTGTCTTCTATCCATCGTTTTGAATCTATCCTTTCTGTTTCAGCATGTCTGGAGACCTTACTCCCCAGCTACTGACGCTTTCACTCCTCCTCCTCCACGTGAACCAGCAAGCGGAAGAGTCCCAGTGTAGGAAGACGAATAATAGTCAAACAAGAAAGGATCGTAACAGTAATAATAAGAAACGAGAAAAAAGGAAATGCAATTTTTGTGGTACGGAGGGGCACATAGCCAAGGATTGTAGAAAGAGGAAAAGAAAGCAAGGAGAATGTTTTCATTGTGTGGAGACTGGACACATCAGCAAAGACTGCCCTGAGAAGACAGACTTTGAGAAGGGCGGGAAAGACAACAAGTCCTGAGAGAAGAGGAAGTGTAAATTCTTTGTCAAAGTGGGGCACTTAGTGAAAGATTGCCGGAAAAAGAAGGCCAAGATGAATGGTGGGTGCTTTTCTTGCGGTGAGATAGGCCACGGGGCTAAGGACTGCCCAAAGAAAAGAGGACAAGGGCAGAGGGTTGGATCCACCTCAGGGGCACAAGTTCATGTGCTAGAAGCGCCACCTCTGCAACAGCGAGGTATACATACTTCTGTAGAAAGTGTAGTTTATCTTTATGATCACCCCGTTCGCACTTTATTTGATTCTGGCGCATCACACTCCTTTATCTCGTCTGCTTTAGTAGAATCTCTGCACCTAAAAACTAGTACGGTAGAGGACCCCTTAATTGTTTCAAACTCAATTGGGGGCCCAGCTCATTTGTCTATGATCTGTGTGGGATAGAAAATTTCTATTCTAAGCGTAGAATTTAAATGTGGTGCCTTTGTTTTGGGCTTTTCGGGATATGGTTTGATTTTGGGCATGGATTGGCTATCCAGTAATGGGGCCATCCTTGATTTTGAAAAAAAAAAAGGTTGTTAGGCTCCTAACCCAGCTCGGTAACACTTTGGAAATTTCTTGTAATCCCTCGTATGCGCTTATGCTTAGTTATCTTGAATCGCTAGATGCCTCTGTTGAAAATTTGCAATCACTTAAAGTGGTCCGGGAATATCCGGATGTCTTCGAAGAGGGGAAGGGCTTGCCTCTGAAGCGGGAAATAGACTTCCGCATATATCTTGTAGATAATGCAAAGCCCGTTGCGCTGCCCGTTAGACACATGGCTCCACGGGAAAGGAAAGAGCTCAGTAAACAGATTAAAGAGCTTCTAGAAAAGGGGTTCATTAGGAGGAGCATCTCAGAATGGGGTGCTCCAGTGGTGTTCGCTACAAAGGCGGATGGTTCACTCCGTCTATGTGTTGACTATAGGGAGCTCAACAAGCTAACGAAAAAGAATAGGCATCCTCTCCCCAGAATTGACGATTTGTTCGATCAGCTTGTAGGAGCGTCTGTTTTCTCCCAACTCGATTTAGCGACCAGTTTTCATCAGTTAAGGGTGGCTGAAGATAGTATCGATAAAACGGCATTCAGAACCCCAGACGGCTTCTTTGAATGGCTTGTCATGCCTTTCGGCTTGACAAATGCACCTGCTTACTTCGTGGACCTGATGAGTAGGGTATTCAGAGATTTCCTCAACAAGTTCGTAGTGGTCATCGTAGATGATATCCTTATCTTCTCAAAGAGTGAAGAGGAACATGCTCAGCACTTAAGGGCAATCATGGAAACTCTGCGAGTCCATCAACTAAAAGCCAAATTCTCCAAATGCCACTTTTGGAGAGAAGAAGTAAGGTTCCTCGGGCACATAGTATCCAAACAAGGGTTAGCAGTGGAACCTGCTAAGGTAGTAGAGGTACAGGATTGGAAGACACCAAGGAATGCAACTGAGGTCCGAAGTTTTCTAGGACTAGCAGGTTTCTATCGAAAGTTCATAAGGTATTTTGCGAAAATCTCAGTTCCGCTCACGAAATTGACCAAGAAGAATCTAGCGTTCAATTGGGACTTGGATTGCGAGTTTGCTTTCCAGCGACTAAAAAGGTCTCTTACAACAGCCCCAGTTTTGATGTTGCCAGATGGAAGCAATATGTTCACTGTTTATACAAATGCATGTGGGACAGGGCTAGGCGCCGTCTTAATGCAAGAAGGAAGGGTAGTAGCTTATGGCGGGAGGCAGTTGAAGGTGCACGAAAAGAACTACCCAACCCACGATCTAGAGTTAGCTGCCATCGTCTTTGCACTCAAGTCTTGGCGACACTATCTCCTAGGTGAGAAGTTCGAACTTTACACTGACCATAAATCATTGAAATATCTTTTCTCGTAGAAAGACCTTAACTTGAGGCAACAGAGATGGATGGAGTTTCTTGCCTCGTACGATTTCGAAATCTCCTACACTCCGGGCAAAGGCAACGTAGTGGCAGACGCGTTGAGCCTAAAGAAATTGGCCCTAAGCCCGCTGTTTGTTGAAAGGCAAAGCCTAGAGTTTATAGCCAGCTTCGACTTTAGGCCTTCCTCCGACTTTATACCAGGCTTGCTAGCATCTCTCGAAGTGCGCCCAACTTTAGTGGATTCAGTAGGGATAGCACAGCGCGAAGACCCCCAGCTTGTGGAAATGATTGATAGGCTTTTTAGGGGTGAGACTTCAAGTCACCTCAACAGATACTCCATCGACGATAAGGGTTTGCTAAGGCGAGACGGAAGACTATGCGTCCCACAGACGAAAGATTTAGTAAAGAAGGTTCTCGAGGAAGCACATCACTCCAAGGTGATGATACACCTAGGCGGAGATAAAATGTACAAAGATATAAAAAGGACTTTCTACTGGAACGGCATGAAAAAGGACATGGCAGAATTCGTTTCTAAGTGTATGGTGTGCCAACAGGTTAAGGCGGAACAGAAAAAGCCTGGCGGACCGCTACATCCTCTGGAGGTCCCGCAGTGGAAGTGGGATAGCATCTCAATGGACTTCATCGATGGGCTGCCTAGGTCTAGGAGAGGCAACACTAGCATTTGGGTAATAGTGGATAGGCTTACTAAAAGCGCCCACTTCTTACCTGTCCAAAGTAAAAGAACTGCCTCATCCCTAGCATCTCTTTACCTCAAGGAAATTGTCCGACTCCACGGAATACCATCCAGCATTGTTAGCGACCGAGACCCTATCTTCACAAGTGAGTTTTGGCGGAGTCTGCAAGAAGCGGTAGGCACGCAGTTATGCTTGAGCACAGCCTATCATCTCCAAACCGACGGCCAAACGGAAAGAGTGAACAGAGTTTTGGAGGACCTTTTAAGACTGTGCGTCCTTGACTTCGGAGGGACATGGGAAGACCACCTTCCTTTGGTGGAATTTGCCTACAACAACAGCTATCAAGCAACCATCGGAATGGCGCCCTTCGAAGCTTTATATGGAAGACCGTGCCGATCGCCCACTTGTTGGTGGGAGTCTACTGATAAGCTCGTACTTGGACCAGATATGATCCGAGAGACTTCAGAGAAAGTAGACTTAATACGAAGAAGGATGAAGACGGCCCAAGACAGACAAAAGTCCTACGCCGACAAGAGGAGAACCGACCTTGAATTTGAGGTTGGGGACAGAGTTTTTCTTAAGGTATCTCCGCTAAGGAACGTTGTTCGTTTTGGAACCACAGGAAAGCTAGCACCAAGGTTCGTAGGGCCATTCCCTATCATCGAGAAAATTGGGAAAATGGCCTATAGATTAGAGCTACCCGAAAAATTGGCCGGAGTTCACAACGTCTTTCACGTTTCACATCTCCGAAAATGTCTACATGAGTCTGCTGAAGTGGTAGAGCCAAATATCCTAGAAGAAGCTGAAGTGGAACGCGAAGCAACCATAAGAAAAGTTCGAACCCGCATTTTAGGAACGGAAGTGAAAAAGCTACGCAACCGCGAAGTCAAGCTCGTCAAAGTTCAGTGGTGTGACGCCGAAGGAGATGCAACTTGGGAAACTGAAGCTAGAATACGCACTGCCTACCCTTTTCTTTTCGAGGGTACATCCTTGATCTTTCTTTTTCCTTAAGTTGCGCTTTTATCTATCTTTTTAGGTATATTTCCTCGACCTTATCTTTTAGGTAGAAACCCTTTGGATGAAAACATGTAATTGAAACATGTTATGGATGATGGTTGCAAGTGGTTGCAAGTGATTGCTAGTGGTTGCTCGTGGTTGCATATACACACACAATCTAGGTTTTAGATCGGCTCAGTCACTTCATATTGCATATGCATATATGTTTGCATTCGTATATGGTTGAACTTTAATGTGCTGTCATATGGATGTTGCATTTGTATGAATGATTGTGCACTCATGTAGAATCATGAATAGGAAAATTTGCATACATAATGGATTCATGGCACTTACATAATTCGCATTAAGGAGGTCAACTGAATCAGTAGACCGCCTGATTTTGCATTAGATAAGTACATGTACACACACACTTCGCATATGATCATGAAGCATTAGAAGTCTTTTAAGGACAATGGACGCTCGTGTTTGATGGATGAGTAGATGGATGATTGGATGTTAGGATATACATTCCTCCTAACTTGAAGATTTCAGGGACGAAATCCTTTTAAGTGGGGGAGAATGTAACACCCCGTGTATTCTATAACAGTGAAATTCACAAATTAAAGTATAATTAATTTCAAATCAAAGAATTAAGGGAAATGGGATACGCCATTGCGTTCGTCTCGGAAAAATACGCTAAATAGAGTCCGAGTTTTCGAAAAACGGAGTCCGTATGAAGAAGATATAGCCTCCGGAAGTTTTGGAATTTAGTTTAAAATTCAAACAGAAGAAAACAGCTCAGAAAAACAAGTTTGAAATTCAAAATCGGGCCCAATTGGCCAGGGCGGGAAAATTCCCGCCTAAGGCACCCAGGTCGACTTGGCAGTCGACCTGGGCTAGCCATGTCGACAGGGCTGTCGACCTGGTCCAGAGCCAGGTCGAACCCAGCCCACCCTGGCAGGCCTAGTCTATGTTGGTCGATTTTCAGAAGCCTGCTTTGTCATTAGGGCTAGGTGGCATGCTCTAATTGGTCTCTCTTTCGAATGAATGGCTACGATCAATCCAAGCAACATCGATGGTCCTAATCAGTTCAAAAACTCTATAAAAATGACCCTAGACTCAACCTAATCTATTCATTCAAAAATAAGAACAAAGCCACCATGCTGCTGAGGAACGTCTAGGAGTAGCCACCAAATTGGAGAGAAGATTAGGAGGCAAATTTTAAAGCATAAAGCAACATAAACAAATCAAATCAGCACCTACGAGTCGCATCTCTAAATTCCTGAATTAGAGAATTCGCCACACGATTTTAAGTAGAGTATTATTTTGGTATGAACAAATAATTGTGTTGGTTTGTATACTTGATTTGTGGTGATAAAGTAATTCATATTTGTGCGTTACTATGATTCTTATCGATTTGGAATATTGTATACGTTTGGATATTCTCAAATTATGTTATTCATTATAAAAACTACATGTTTGCGGTAGTTTTATGCAAGTATACGTTTGGATATTCGCAAAGCATGTTATTCATTATAAAAACTACATGTTTGCGGTAGTTTTATGCAAGTATACATTTGGAATATTCGCAAATTATGTAATTCATGTTGAAGCTACATGTATGTAGTTGTTTAAATTGAAATTCATACAAGTTTGGGGTTTTGCTACTATGTCATCATCATGTGTATTTTTGTACAAAAATCATTTTTGTGAGAAATTGGAACAAATTTGGGTTATTATAATTCATATGAAAGTATGTTGGAATTGGCATCATGATTTATGTATAGAACCATACTAGAAACGAAAGTAATCCTCTTTGTGAACTTATGTTGATTTTATAAATAATGACTAGGCCATGTTTGTTATTATGCCTAATTGAAAAACATGTTAGGCCTATATTATTAACAAGAACTATATGATAATACTATGATTTCATGTTTAGGAATATTTAGCCATGATTACATGAATAAGTATATTTGTGCCATGGTTATGTGAATAGATTAAAATCATGATTAAGTTAAAACAATTCTAGTTGAACTATACTTTTGCATTAGTAACAAAAGTAAGCACCTTTGTAAACATGTGGTAATCTTATAAACATGATTTGCTTACGTTTGACATTATGCCTAAGTAAAAATATAGGTTTATGTTGTAGTTAAGACTATGTGTCAATAATGATATCTAATTTAGTTAGATTCTTAACTTAACTACAAGTTTACATGCTTTGATTCATGTCACTTATGCTTTATGACCAAAGTATACATTACTACTATGCAAGTACACCAGTTTCTATTTTGTAGTTCCACGTTATGTTGCAAGTTCATGCGTTCACATTCCCCTTTTTGTGTATGTAATCACGCTTTAAGCCTCCCCTCTTTCGCATGGCTAAGTTGGGCTTAAAAAGGCTAAGCCCAACATATATATAATAAACGGACGTATTAAACGGGGGAAAATAACGTTGGGTTAAATTTATCAATAAATGAAAAGATAAAGTAGAGGGGCCCAAATTCAAGAATGGGTTGGGCCCATGATTGGTGTAAACCTTTACACCATTAGCTTAAATTGATTCTTAATAATGGGCCGCAAATATTTACATATAAGAAAATAAAGAAGAAAGACAGAATGTGTAAATGTAGAAAATACGATGTGTTTAACCCGAGGTTGGATTGAGTTGTGATGTAAACCTGCCCAGAACCGCCCGGCTGTCCAGTAGTCACAACAATACCTATCCAATGTGGGAGGTTAAACATGGAGCCCAATAAGGACCCGAGGTTAGACTGAGTTGTGGCGTAAGACAGCCCGGAACCAACCGGCAATAGGCAGCCACAACAATACTTGTCTAATGCGAGAGGTCAAGGCTTTAATAAGACAATTAAGGCTGAGTCAGGATTGTTAGGATTAAGTGAACTAAAGACTTAATCAAAATGGAACATGCTAAACTAAACAGACTGATTGGGGGTTAGGTTCATAAAACACTTAACCAACTTAGCATGTTGGCTAGAAATAGAAAACCTAGTAGCGGGGGACCCTTTTCAGCAGTAACCCTATAAGGTGTATCATGATACCCTGAAACTAGGCAGGGTGGGGCACGATTATGGGCTGACTGTAAGAGGTCAAATCGACGGCGGTGGTGCAGCAGTGTAGGTTCTAACGGGGTGCGGGCGTGCACACACTCCGGCACAGAAAAATAAGGCACTGGGCGCCAGTAGTATACCTGTGCATTCTAGGGTTGTGTCGGGCCGCCGCCATGGGACTTGATACACCCCATGGTGGGACCAGCATAGGTAACTACAACATCGGGGGCCGTAAGACACATGTAACTATGCGAGTAGGAGCCGATCACCATAAAATGGATCACTTCACCTTGATTATGGGGTGCCTGTTTGGAACTAGTTTATATGGGTACAGAGATTAATATGGGGTACGATGGTATATTCGACCCTAGACAACTTAACTAAGTTTATAGTGCTTTCCCATTTTCGTTTATACTTATCATACCCAGTTCTTTATTCATAGACTGAATAGTCCTAGACTTACTCAGGCTTTATGTCTGACTCTACTTTTCTTTCGTCTTCTTTTCTTCCGTCCCCCCCCCCAGGTCCACAGGGAGGGAATACTGCAGCTTGACCAACATTCATATCCAGCTTGAAGAGAAAGAATGTATTGCTTGGACCTTTTCGTTTTGGACTATGGCTTTGGACAACAACTATGGGACTTTTGCAGTTTATTTATGTTTTCTTTATGCTTCTTTAAATAATGTAATTCAAGACAGTTATGATGGTGTTATGTTTTTGGAAGTATGTAAGACAATTGTGGTAATGTTGTTGTAACACGTATTTTCTCTTATGAAATAAAAGTCCTGTTTTTCCGCTGTTCAAAAATATGTGTTCTTATATCTGTCTTGTATATCTGTGACTTATACTTATAAACCTCCACCAAAATTAGGGCATTCCCTTTGAGAGTGACCCTAACGGAGGTGGGGTGTTTCAAGTGCGCCAGTGCATTCTGGCTTGTTATTGGTTTTTCTGCCTAACTTCGTTCGTCCGTATCTTCTTCATACGGACTCCGATTTTCGAAAAATCAGACTCTATTTCTCGTATTTTTCCGAGACGAACGCAATGACGCAGCCCGTTTCCCCCAATTCTCAAATCTGAGATTATTTATTCTGCAATTAGTGAATTTTAGCATTAGCCGAAATTCGGGGTGTTACATTCTCCCCTCCTTAAAGGATTTCGTCCCCGAAATCTCTAAGCTAAGGGGAATGCATATCCTACCATCCAAACAACCATCTACTCAATCCATCAAACACGGGCATCCATTGTCCTTAAAACAATTTCTAATGATGTATGAGCATATGCAAAAAGTGTGTGTATATGTTCCCTATCTAATGTATGAACATATGCAAACCATGATAGTGCCATGCATCCATTATGTATGCGAGAGAACCCTATCGACACATACAATATCTACATGAGTGCACAATCATTCACCAAAATGCATCATCCATATGATAACACAATCATTATACATCCATAAATATAGCTACCTACACACAATTATATGCAATATGAAGTGACTGAGCCGATCTAGTGCCTAGAGTGTGTGCATATGCATCCATGAGCAACCACTAGCAAACACTTGCATCCACATGCATCCATCAACCATAACATGTCTCAAACACATGTTTCAACCATAGGTTTGCCCTATCTAAAGGTCAAAAGTACTAACGAGAGGTCATACTAAATATAAGATAAGTACTAGACAAACGATAAAGGAGAAGTTAAAAGACATACCCTCAAAAAGGAATGGGTATAATGAACGCATCTTCGCTTCCGTCTCCCAAGTAGCGTTGCCCTCATCTTCTCCCCATTGTACTTTGACTAGTTGAACCTCTCGATTCCTCAATTTCCTAGTCTCTGACCCAAGGATGCGAGTAGGAGCTCGTCGAATAGTCGCGTCACGCTCTACTTCCACTTCTCTAAGCAAGCTCGGCTCTACCACCTCTGCGGTCTCATGTAGGCACTTCCTCAAATGTGACACATGGAATACATCATGTACACCACTAAGTCTGTCGGGCAACCCCACTCTATATGCCATCCGTCCAATTCTTTCCTTAATAGGAAACGGCCCTATGAACCTTGGTGCTAACTTTCCAACAGATCCAAAGCGAACCACATTTCGTAACGGAGACACTTTGACAAAGACCATGTCCCCAACTTCAAACTCAAGATTTGTCCTCCTCTTGTCCGCATAAGATTTTTGCCTATCCTGCGCTGCTTTCATCCTTTTTCGAATTAAGTCAATCTTCTCAGAAGTCTCCCTAACCATATCAGGCCCAAGCAAGATCTTATCCGTAGATTCCCACCAACATGTAGGTGATCGACAAGGCCTTCCATAAAGAGCTTCGAAAGGAGCCATACCAATACTGGACTGAAAGTTGTTATTATATGCGAACTCCACCAATGGAAGATGCTCTTCCCATGTACCTCCAAAATCTAAGATACAAAGCCTCAAAAGGTCTTCTAGGACACGATTCACCCTCTCAGTCTGGCCGTCCGTCTGAGGATGATATGCGGTGCTCAGACATAATTGAGTCCCCACTGCTTCTTGCAAACTTTTCCAGAACTCGCTAGTGAAGATAGGATCTCGATCACTCACTATGCTAGAGGGTACCCCATGCAATCGAACTATCTCTCGAAGATATACTGAAGCTAGCCATGGAGTAGTCCACTTGCTCTTCACAGGTATGAAATGGGCGCTTTTAGTAAGTCTGTCTACCACAACCCAAATTCCCGTATTACCCTTTCTTGATCTGGGTAACCCGTCAATAAAATCCATCGAGACGCTACCCCACTTCCATTGCGGAACTTCCACTAGGTGAAGCAACCCACCTGGTTTCTTTTGCTCCGCTTTCACCTTTTGGCAGACCAAGCATCGAGCGACATACTCGGCCACATCTTTCTTCATACCGGCCCAGAAGAAAACCCGCTTCATGTCTTGGTACATCTTGTCCCCACCAGGATGAATGGTCATCCTAGAACGGTGTGCATCATCAAGAATAGCCTTCCTCAAACCCTCGTCTTGCGGTACACAAAGTCTACCGTCTCTACGCAAGCACCTCCTATCGTCTAGGGTGTACCTACTCAAATGGCTGGATGACTCCCCCCTTATGAGCTTCTCTACCAACTCAACCAACCGTGGGTCGTCCCTCTGTGCTTCTCCAATTCGCCCCAAAAGAGTAGGTCTGACCTCCAAGGATGCTAGCAAACCGGGTATATAGTCAATGGAAGGTCTGAAATCAAACATCGAGATAAATTCCAAGCTTTGTTGTTCCACGAACAATGGACTCAAGGACAACCTTTTTCTACTTAAGGCATTCGTCACCACGTTACCCTTGCCATGGGTATACGCTATCTCAAACTCATAGGATGCTAAGAATCCCATCCAAAATCATCACAACTGTCCATCTCTCACGCAGACCACCCTAGTTGAACTCGACATCCCCCAAATGCAAGCCCCAAAGGCCTAAACCAATATCAGACAAACACCCAAGGGATACCTCCTTCGAATTCAGACGACCTACGTGAGATGATACTAGTAAAAATGGCTAAATAATTAAGCCCTTATCCAACTCTGGATGTCCTCGCCAGTCTTGCTCCAAAACCACCGTTTATCCCATAACAGGCTTTGCTCAACTTATTAAGCACATACGAAAACTTATTTCACTCCTAGAAAAGACCAAGATGTCATCCACAAGGACCATCACGAACTTATTTAGGTACTCCCTGAACACCCTACTCATCAAATTAACAAAGTATGCGGGGCATTCGTCAAACCAAAGGGCATCACCAGCCACTCATAGAAACCATCCGGAGCCCTAAAGGCAGTCTTCTCTATGCTATCCTCAGCCACTCTCAACTGACGAAACCCCGTGGCTAAGTCCAACTGCGAAAATACTGAGGCGCCAACTAACTGATCAAAGAGATCATCAATCCTGGGCAATGGGTGTCTATTCTTCTTTGTGAGTTTATTTAGTTCTCCTTAGCCTACACAAAGTCTGAGGGACCCATCCGCCTTCGTGGCAAAAACTACTGGAGCACCCCACTCCGACATACTTCGTCTTATGAACCCCTTCTCAAGCAAATCGCCTACTTGCTTATGGAGTTCCCTCCTCTCATGAGGAGCCATGTGGCACACTGGCCAAGATACTGGTTTGGCATTGTCTACCAGATATATCCGGAAGTCGATCTCCCGCTTCGGAGGTAAGCCCTTCACCTCCTCAAACTCATCCGAGTATTCCCGGACAACTCTAACAGATTGCAAACTCTCGACCGACGTATCAAGCGATTCTAGATAACTTAGCATAACAGATTCCATGGGATTACAAGAGATCTTGAGAGTGTTACCCAAGCGGGTCATGAGCCTAACAATTCTCCCTTCAAAGTCAAGAACGGCACCCCTACTGAATAACCAGTCCATGCCCAAAACTAACTCATAGCCCGTGAAGCCCAAAAAGCATCACATCTAAACTTAACGCTAAGTATAGCAACTTTCAAACCCAAACACATCATGGAGCCCCAATTGGGTTTGAAACAACTAAGGGATCATCTACTAAACTGGTGTCTAAGTGCAGTGACTCAACTAACAATGATGAGATAAACGAACTCGATGCGTCAGAATCTAATAAAGTTCGAATCGGATAATAAAGAAATCCAAATTCCAACCTAGACGGTCCTATCCCTATCTGGTACCCTAGCCGTGAGGGAATACAACTACCCTCCAGAAGATTCCATACCTTGCCCTTGCTTCTTTGGAAAATCCTAATAAGGTGTCCTATTCCTCCCAAAAGGATAACTACTAGCCTTCTTCTTCCCATTCTCCACTCGTAACCTCCCATCAATGAGGTTTCGTCCTTCATTAACCAAACAACTATTTGAGCCTTCCTCCTATCGTCTATCCAATAGGTACCTACCAGTCCTCCTCCTTCTTGAACCAACTTCTAATCTGACTAACGTCTAAGTCCCTTGAAGTGGTTTTCCATTCTTATCTATCTTAGAAAGATCATCTATACGCGGAGGGGAAACTCAAAATGAGAGAGGAAGAGATTCAAAACGGAGAATTCGAAAGATATAGATATGGCTATTGGGGATTATGCTTTTCTTTCAAAATTTTTCTCTTAAAAGACATGTTTTTGAAAATACTCCTTTCAAAAATATTCTTAGAAAATAGTTTTTCCTAAAAAAATTATCTGTTCTGGAAACCTTAAGCTCTGATACCACGTGTAACACCCCACACCCGCTACGGTCACTCATTAAGGGAATGCCATAACATCGGTGGAGTATTTTAAGTGAATATAGAACAGAAAAATTACAACAAGACAGATATAAGTAATACTTGAGAATTTAAAACATCATTTCATTTCAGCGGAAAGTAAAACATGTTTGGTTACACCAAAACCATAAATAAGAGTCAAGTACATAATATCCATCCTGATAAAAATAAAAGTACATAATCCCACTACATAACCTAATAGCCATAATAGAAAAGATAAACCGAGCTTTACATCCATGGTCCAAGCTCCAAAAGATAGATAAAGCAGTCTGATCAAATCCCACTAGTGCTAAGCCCACTCTGAAAACCTAAGGGTTGGGAAAAAAAGATAAAGAAACAACGGGGTCAGACATAAGTCTGAGTGAGTCCTATAACCCTAACAATACAATCATTAAAGTAATTAGGGTATGATATAAACAAGGTACGGTACCTCTGGGGATAATGACTACACTAAGTAGCCAACTAAACACAGGATGTACTAAGATAACCGAAAAGACGCATTTATCCATCCAAGGATAATTACTAGATTGCACCACCCCAGATCTACCCACCCAAGGGTAATTCCTATACTGCACCACACCAGTCATTCCTAATTTTAAAGGTTGATCCCACTAAGTGTACTTAGTAAATCTTAATGGTAGTTTCGTGTACCCCTAGCTGACTATATGGGTGCCACCTGCCCCTATCTCCGTTAGCTGTACCCACTACCCCCCATTTGATCGGCTCCCTAACGTAGATATCTGTGCTGGTCCCACAGTGGGGTGTATCATTCCCCAAAGTGGCAACCTGATAACAACACTGATGCACGGTTTATACCTACACGATGCAACAACGTCTTAGCTACCAGCCCGGGCCCACACACGCATATGAAACCCGTTGGACTTGCGTTGCCACCGCTAACCCGTTTTGGCCTCTTATAGTCAAGCCCAATATGCGTGTCCCGTCCTCGACTTGAGTCGAGCCCACAAAGATACGTTTGGGATATTGGTTGAAATGACCCCCCACAAGCTACTACTTAAGCTTGTTATTTTATCTAGTGTATCCCACTTAACCCCTTTTATAATCATGCCCACCTACATGTTAAGGTTTGGTTAAGTCATTAATCATATTTTAATTGCCATTCAAGGCACCCACTAGATTTCCACATGCCACCCAAGGCACTTACTTAATTCCCACATGCCACCCAAGGCACTTACTTAACCCTTTAATCATGTTTAATTACATGTTCCACTTTGGTTAAGTATTCTAATCGTATTTTCTATTGCCACCCAAGGCAACCCACTAGTTTCCTCATGCCACCCAAGGCACCCCCACTAGTTACTACATGCCACCCAAGGCACACACTTAACCCCTCATGCCCCACTACATGCTAATTTGGTTAAGTGTTTCTTAATTAATTAAGACCGTGATCCTCATAAAGACCTCTCACATTAGACTATCTTTTATGACCGCTGGTTAAGCCGGTTGGGTCCGGGCAGCCTTATGTCATAACCGAGTCTAACCTCGTGTCTTTACATTAATCACGTATTTAGTTTGTGGCTAAGACCTCTCACATTGGGCTAACATTTGTAGCAACTGGTTAAGCCGGTTGGGTCCGGGCAGTTTTACGCTACAACTGAGTCCAACCTCGTGTCTTAGTCGATTAATTACACCTAATTAATCACCCCCATAATTTGTATTAATTATCCCTAATTAATTAATCATGTTTTCAAGAATATGGGTAGACCTAACTCAATAGGTAAATTCCCAATTCCATAGTATGGGTAGACCTAACTCAATAGGTAAATTCCCAATTCCATAGTATGGGTAGACCTAACTCAATAGGTAAATTCCCAATTATGTCCATTTAATTTGTGGTATGCTTAATCATACCCATTTCACATCATTTTATTAACATGCATATTAACCCCATTGTTCCCCACGTAATTCGTTCTCATAACATGACATAACAAAGGGAAGATTCATCACAAATGTCATGGGTTTGACCAACATAGCATATAACTTTATCATGGGTTCAAAAGGTGTCAACTTGCATACATGAGCATACATTAAACCCAACTAGCATTTAACCCAAACTTGCATGAATCACATATGTCATAAAGATGGTAACTTGCTTAAATGTTCATGTCATAGACCTATCATAAAGGTGTCAACTTGCATACATGTTATAGGTCTAAAAGGGATGAACTTGCACATGTACTTATGTCATACATAGAGGCAAACTTGCATATGAACTTGCATCATAACTTGCATATGAACTTGCATAATAACTTGCATATGAACTTTCATAACATGCCATACTTTAGAGGCAACTTGCATATATCATGCATATCATAAAAAGAGACTAACTTGCATAAAACCAAACACTTAGTATGCATACAACCAAATGCTTAGCATGCACAAAACCGAATACTTAGCATGCATAAAACCAAATACTTAGCATGCATAAAACCAAATACATAACTTGCATAACATGTTACATACAACTTGCATATAATCTCACATATAGTTTGCATAACTTGTTACATATGCATAAATGTTCAACATAGTGTTTTGCATAGTGAGCATCATAAAACATAGCATTAAACTTGCATATAGCATAAAACTTGCAAAACACACAACATACACTATACTAAACTTGCATAAGCACATTTATCCACAAACATAGCCATATCTTATCATATCCTATCATAATCAATTTAACAATTGATTATTAGGGCTATAGAAACTCACCACTACACTCCCATAATCAAACCCTTGCCAAAAATCACCCAAAAACTCTAGCCTTGAACATAAAGCTTGCAACTTGATGATGAATGCAAGCTAATGATCACTCATACAACTCAAAGATACTTGTATGGACATGAAAGTCTTCACAGAAATAGTTTTATAAGAGAATGGAGGCTAGGGCTTTGAGTGGAGGCCATGATCATAGAAAATTTTGGCATAGTTTAGTTAGGAGATAGGATTATGATCATTTAGGGCTAGCTTAGGGTCTTATTTATAGGATTAGGCAAGTGTTTTAGGCCATTAGATTAACCCTAAATTAGATTAGGACCATCAGATCCCGGAAGCTTCTAGAGAATAGCCCAAAACACAACCAAACCCTAAAATGGTGCACCAGGCCAGCCAGGGTCAAACCAGAAAGCTGTGCAGGTTTCTGGCTCGACACGGGCGCACTTCCCAAGTGCGCCAGTGTAAAAATGTGTTGGCGCACTTCACTAGTGCGCCAGTGCATTTTTGTGTTGGCGCACTTCACAAGTGCGCCAGTGCATTCTGGCTT
The DNA here is from genome assembly GCA_030737875.1 of Allium sativum. Taxonomy (NCBI): domain Eukaryota; kingdom Viridiplantae; phylum Streptophyta; class Magnoliopsida; order Asparagales; family Amaryllidaceae; genus Allium; species Allium sativum. The sequence goes on along the minus strand of CM060919.1, from coordinate 776,911,429 downwards.
GTTTTCGGTTTTTCTGCCTAACTTCGTTCGTCCATATCTTCTTCATACGGACTCCGATTTTCGAAAACTCAGACTCTATTTCGCGTATTTTTCCGAGACGAACGCAATGACGCTGCCCGTTTCCCCCAATTCTCACATCTAAGATTATTTATTCTGAAATTAGTGAATTTTAGCATTAGCCGAAATTCGGGGTGTTACATCCACTCCCAAGTCGCGCCCTTGTCGGTCAAAATCCAGCCTTTACCGATAACGATATTCGATCATCAACTTATGGAATCGAAGCTTGCGAGATTATCTTTGATATTCACTTTGGGTTGGGTTTTAATTCGAAGTATGTTGGGAGAATTTGATGGAGGAATATTTGACGAAATCGGCCGTTCAACAAATGAGGATGGCAGCTCTGACTTTGAATTAGGGTTTAGGTGTTGATTATTTTATTCCTATTTATAATAATATAACACTAAATTTCTAATTTAAACCCATTTACCCTATTCAACTCGAATTTCATCCCAACGAACTTTGTTCCTAGGCAAATACCCATGTTCCGGACGCGATGGACTAGGTTCTGTCATCCCAAACGACTGTCTTCATCCTGATTTATTTAATTTAAAATTAAAAACATTTATTATTTAATTTTACCGTACATATAAATTCACCGGGGCTACATATGGACTCTAAAAATTCCAGAAAAATTATTTCTAGTTATGTTTTGATGATACGGTCCTAACAAAACTAATTTCATCGAATTCTGAGACCAATTCAAAAATTGCTATTTTCTGGTCGATTAAATTTGACCGAAACTGACAAAACACATTTTCCTTTGCCATGCTCACATATTAATTCAAAAAATTATGAAAATTGAAACCTAGCAATAATTTGACATTCCGGTTCCAACAAAAGTGGTTTCGTCAAAAACAGAGGTCATTTGCAAAATGGCTATTTTTAAGGCCAATATATTTTATTAATATATATATAAATTCTACAGCGACTTTTCTAAATTTTAAATTGACCATAACTTTTAATTTATAAAGTGAAATTTCAGTTTCTCACATTTGTTAGAAAAATAAAATTAAACAGAATAAAATATTTCTTATTTCGCTCAATTCTGGTTTATAATGAATCTAGTATATTCAGTTAAAGTTTAAAATTAAATTTTCAAACTAAAGCGCTATCTCGGGCTTGTTTTATAACTAAATTAAATTTATTCATTTTAACTTTGATTAAAATAAATTTTGTAGTCGTTATTATTTAAAATAAATTATTTTAAGTATTCAAAATCCATTAAAATTTCTAAAATAAAAATTTTAAATTGGTTCCAAAATTCCGGGTTGTTACAATCTCCCCCACTTAAAATATTTTCGTCATCGAAAAGGAACGAAGCTAAAAGTTGTTTAATTAACCAACTAAATTTTAATTCTTTCATTGGTTTCAATAATTTTATTAGTTGATTAACTTATCAAATATATATATATATATATACTTTTATACATTCAAAAATTATATTTTCCAAGATCGGATTATATATATAATCAAAAATACGTTAATTATAAACTTGTTACTCTCAGCTCATTCTAGGGCATTACTAACCCCATCTCTAATGAGTTTTCTCATTCTAGGATGTTGTTGATCCTATCTCTAATGAGTGTTCTTATTGGATATTACTAATCCAATCTATGATGAGTCTTATGTCTTGTTCTAATGAGTTGTACCCCAAAGATTTGAGCTAACCAAAGCTCTGATACCAACTTTAACTAGTCGGATTTTGCCCGGACTTAATCGATCGCAAAATCAACCAAGACCGTTCAATTCCCACCAACGTTAACTTTGGGAATACAACAACATCAAAACAATAACAACAGACTTTTATAAACATTACAATAATGTTACATCAGAATACAGAATATTAGAGTACATCGAATAAAATAATAATACAGCGGAAGATAAATTACAATGAATTTAATACATTGTAGCGGAAGACTATAAATGCTCTGGACACAACTTTAAGCTTCAATTCAGAATCCTGCTCAAGAGATAAATATCTGCAAAACAAGCTACTCGACTGCCCGTGTGGAAAATATGGGCACCCGAGTTTGCCAGTGAAACAAACTACAGGTTAGTCATGGGACTGGTATGAGAAATCTAACTTAACTAATCTAATAATATGGAAAATCACAGGACCACGCCGCTAACGCGTAACGGGTTTACTCCATTGGATTGCCAGTGCATAATTAAATAAATTAATCGTTAAACAACGCATTGCTTTTTAGAAAAATGAAACCATTACAAGACTCAAGTCCCATCATACAATGCACCGCAAACCGGAGGATAGTGTTTTACCTTATAATGGCCAAAAGATGCTTGATATGATAAAACGGATTTGCTATTAGTGTGTATATGTTTTTAATAAAACCATTTCAATCATAATGTATCAATCATAGACGGCATAGTACCCCATCCTACTATGTCGCCATACTAGTTCTATAATCAAAACCGTAATGTCGTATTGGAGATTTGGTTTCCATCAAGAGTCAAGGCTAGGGGTGGTTTCCTTACCGATTCGAGAAACTCTAGCAAATGCCTCAAGATCACAACTATGGGCAACCCTTGGATCCTGCAAGGCCAATCCACACCTACGTTAGTGGATTAGCTATGCCTAAACACACGTTTCCCGGTTCCTTTGAACCTCTAATATGGCCACTAACAACCTATAAAACCGAGGTACCTCATAATCCATCATCCACATAAGTAAAATGTCACGGCTGGTAGGTCGCTGAAATCACTCTAGCTAGAAAGAAACGTGTGCACTCCCTGCGTTCCCTTGTCCCGTTTTAGACTCAACCGGTGTGTGAGGCTCGCGAAGTAACGCTATACACAAAGCTACGCCCAAACAGGCTATGCTTTGATCATCAACCACAAGGCCCTACTTCTCAACAAAAGCCTTGATAATTTGCTTCTTGGCGTGCCACATTGACAATTCACATCATGCGATCGATAACTATTAATATATATACTAGGGTGTTAAGCAGAGAATAAATTCTCCACCACCAAACATATATACATTAATAAAAATCAATTCAATTTACATGGAATGAAATCCAATGTCAAACATGCATCTGTTTACAAGTCCGTTCTGGGTCTGAACGAAACTGGAGTCACCTTATTCCGCCTCCCATATGTCCAATACAGAAGTGAGGTGCTCGCATATCCGAACAATCAACAAGTAAGTCCGGACGGCTACCACTGGAGCCCCTTTCAAGGTAGCTACTCCCATCATGGGTCTCAGTAGCAACACATCCATTTGATGTGAAGATCGTCGGTCTTCAATCACCGTCTTCAACTCTTCTACTTGCATTGACGTATAATCATTTGAAATGAGATTGAACTCAGACTTTTCAAATGATTCTCGCATATATATAGTTTAAAACCATTTCATATCGTTAATAGTATTTTGTAACAATTTATCACTATTTTTATATTTATATAAAAATAGCCATTTTTAATTAAACGACGCTTCAGTTCATAGGGTGGCCGTGGCGTTGTTTTTACCGAAATTTGATTTACACATTTCTTAAAATATAACCATTGGATCCTGACAAATTTTATACCCTTGGAAAGATCTTCTCAAAGCGGACCTAACGGTTCCATTTTTGGGAAAATCCGACGATCGGATCTTTCAGTATAATCGTTTGAGGTTACGATTTCAAATCGCGAATTGCAGCAGTGCGATTCGTTTTATTTTAATTCATATATATATATATATATATATATATATATATATTAATTGTAACAACCCAAAATTTTCCAGATATTTAAATTTACATTTGATATAAAGATATGGGATAATAATGGTTAAAAAGTAAAGTTTGATCATTTATATGATAATAATTATTTGGATTGAGCATATATATAAGATTTTTTTAATGTAGCTTATATTGGTAAATGTTGGATTTTGAATTTATTTGTAAGATAACCAAATGAGATGTGATTTATTTAGTTTTAGGGATCACATTTGTTAGCAATAAAATTGGAAATTAAAATATTGAAATCTATGTATAAAGTGGGTTTTAAGTTGATTTTTAATAAATATAGTAAAGATGTAAATTATATTAATCTAAAGAAAATTTTATTTTGTTATTATGATAAAGAATTGGAATTTTGGGATATAACCTTATAAATTTAGTTAAATGCTGAGTTGTTTAAGGAATGTTTGAAATATGAATTCAAATGTATAAATAATTTAATTTGGGAACTTAAAATATGTGAATTAATTTATAAAATTTATTTAAGTTACAATTAGGTTAAAATGAAATTTAATAAATATTTAAATTGAATTAAAATAGTTAAATTAATTATTGGATGTTTTATTTATTTATAAACTGTGAAAATTAACTATTTTGGCGACTATCTCGGAATTCGACGAAACTGGCGCCATCGGAATCGGAACGGTGAATTATGGTAGGATTTCACTTTGCGTTACAATCCGACTTACTGTTTGATCGTACGAGAGAAAATGTGAACAAGATCAATGTAAATGGATAATTGGGTATTTCTCATATTTGGGCCTTATAATGTTATATAAATAAAATCCAATTACTACCTCATCAGCTCACCCTCATTCAGTACATACATTTCCTTCTTATATCTCTCTAATGGCTGAAAACAAATTTCCAAACCCTAGTTCAAACAAAAATTCAAACTTTGAAATCAAATCTCCTCAAAACCCAACAAATTATATATCGATTCGAAGCTCTTGACGATACAAAGCTGCTGGTACGATTTATTGTGACATGCAGTGAACGGTGGTGCCGGAATTCTCAGTCAAAGTTCAGATATTTCGAAACCCTAAGTGTTGATTTAGGGGTTTTTGATCGGTGGCCTAATTGAAAAATCAGGGTTCTGGGTTTTGAAGAGAGGGAGCATACGAGGTTGTTAAGGGTGGTTGGAGGTCCTATCGTCAAGTATATAGCTGGAATTTGGTGTTTAAAGCTTCGGTTAGGCGGTCTTTGGAGGCGGCAGCGCGGTCAGCAGGAATGACCAGAGGTGGCGGGGTCCACGTCAGTGGGTGCGGCTGGAGGAGATCTTTCAAACAGTGGTGGTCTGAGCCTCTCGGGTGGTCGGAGCTAGTGGCAATCAATGGTCACAGTGTAACAACCCGAAATTCTGAACCAGTTTAAAATTTTTATTTTGGCTATTTTAGCGAATTTTGAATATTTAAAATGAATTATTTTAAATAATATCGACGAGAAATTTATTTTGAATAGAATTTGAACGTATATATTATATACATCGTCGTTAGAATATAAATAATTATTTATAATTATAAAAGGAATTGAAAATGGCGCGGTAGTTCGATAATTCGATTTCAAAATTCAAATGAATGTACCGGGTGCAAAACAATCCGAATTTTAGTGAAACCAAAAACGTTAGGATCTATTTGATGATATCTTTCCAACGAATCCGAAAAATCGAAATTTCATAGCGGTAATCAAAAGATATGTCCAGTTGAAAATTCTGAATAGTCGCTATGGAATTCAGGCCCTTAAAAATGGGAATTTTGCAAACGACCTCGGATTTCGACGAAACCACTTTTGTTGGGTCTGTGATGTAAAATTATTGCTAGATTCCAAATTTCATAATTTTTCGAGTTAGTATGTGACCCCGTTAATTTGAAATGTACGTTTAAAATTCAATATAGTGATTTAAATGTAAATTTAACGGAAACTGATTGCAACAGCCGAATCAGCCTACGATACATATCCCATTGTGTTCGAAATGGGGGTAAAACGCTATAGACGACAGGCGGTGGGTCTCGTTTCGAGGTCGTATGTGAAAGTCAACTTTTTGCAAAATAAAGTAATTAAAAAAATAAAAAAAAACCCTCCCTTCTCTCCTTTATTTCCTCTGCCCCCCCTCTTCATTTTGATTTCAGATCGAAGAAATAAAATAGAAAAAAAGGGAAGAAAAAGAAAAAGAAGAGAGCCTCGATCCCTCCCCGATTCCCAGACCCACCGTCGCCCTCTCCTATCAGCGCCGCAGCCGCTCCGGCACCCCCCCTCTCGCGGCCGACTCCCTCTCTCCCCTCTCACGAGTCCCCCTCCTCCTGCCTGAACTGCCACCCACAACCACCCTCCGACCTCCTCCTCCCCTGCTCTTCCTCGACTACAACGCCCAGACCCCCCTACCGCGCCTCCCTCTCCTCTCTCACCTTCCACCGTTCATCACCCAACCCCCCCCCCTCGTAAACCATAATCCGCCGCCGCCTATTGTCGCAGCCCCCCCCCTCCCCCCCCCCCCCCCCGCCGTGAAGACTGACGTGTACACCCCTTTCCCCTTAAAAGTGAAAGGTAAAGTTTATTTATTTTATTTATTTCAGTTCTTATAATTAATTATTTTACAGGATGCTGAAAAATAAAACGATAATTTTTATAAGGGAAGACTAAATTTTTATATAACAAAAGATTTGATTTTTATTGTATACGAAGATTCGATTGTATCGTATATACACAAAGATTGGATTTTTTTAAATATAGTAGTGGCATAAAAATATGATTTCTTTTTATCATCAAAAGTTAGATTTTTAATAGTATAAAGGTCGAAATTTTGATGATGAAAAATATGATTTTTATATTGTAGATGGAATAAAAATATCATCTTTATATGTGTAGCAAAATAAAAATGTGATTTTTATAATGATAAATTTGAAAAGGCGAGATCTTTATATATAGAATAATGATATAAAAATAGAATTTTTATCTATATAGTAGCGGTGTAAAAATAGCATTTTTATCCATATAGCGTGATAGAAAAAAAATTCGATTTTTATATATTGAATAGCATAGTAAAAATTCGATTTTTATATATTGAATAGCGAAATAAAAATGTGATTTTTACATATGTAGAGAATAGGGGCAACGAAGATGACAAAAAGGCGATAACGACGAAGGTTTCTGCAAAAGAAGTGCCGTGGAGTTAGGATAGCTATTGGTGAGAACTTCTCACCTTTCAATTTAATTATTCTAGTTATAAATATATACTAGGATGCAGACGGTGCTTAGCAGCACCCGACACCCATCATCCACAGACCATGGATGGCTTGTTTGTTTAATTGTTTGGCTGCATAGATTAGTTAGATTATTTGAGCTGAATTTGAATTGTTTGGTGAATTGAAATTGATTTGATTGATGTGTGAATGGCGTGGGCCTTCACTAGACCGGGGATAAGGCTAAGCCTTGTCCCGTTTCTAGTATCGTGCCGTTATGCCGCCGAAATTTTCTAAAATAAGTTAGAAAAATAAAAATATCATTTTTATTTGTAAATGAACGAAATAAAAATTCATGTGTGAAGATAAAATGTTTTATCATTAAAAATATAATTTTTAATGTAAATGTGAATAAATAAATATTCATTTACAAACCGGATGGTTTGTTTATGTGCACCTATTTGAAGGACATTGATTGGGACGATAAATTTTACACATCGCCCAACTGCACAAATAAAATCTGTGTTTGATTGTTTGAAACCCCACACGGGTGTTGGGATGAAATTTGAAGTTCACTCATCCTGATTGATTAAATATGTCGATCGATTGATTGACAGGCTGTTATAAGCGTTAAATATCTATATTTGATTCTTATACACTGTAGTTTACTTTGGTTGATGGTTGATTATTTTTCAATGCTATTATATACGGTTGATGTATGAAAATCCATATAATTAACTTTATATGGTAATTGATTGGGCCTCATTCCAGTTTCAAAAAAGAAATTTTTAAAATAAAAACATTTGAAATAGAAATATTTTGAAGAGAAATATTTGAATAGAAATATTTGGAATTAAAACATTTGAAATTGAAATATTTGAAATAGAATATTTAAAAATAGAAACATATGAAGCCGTGTTGGTTAGATTGACGCCATTTTGACGTGAACGATATTTATATCGATTTTACTCATTCTTCAATGAATATTGAATAGGTTTGAAATTCGAATTAGATTGAAATGAATTGAAATTGAATAGAAGTGAATTCAAATTGAAATTGAATAGAAGTAAATTCAAATTGAAATTGAATAGAAGTGAATTCAAAGTGAAATTGAATATAAATGAATTCGAATTGAAATTGAATATAAATGAATTCGAATTGAAATTGAATATAAATGAATTCGAATTGAAATTGAATATAAATGAATTCGAATTGAAATTGAATATAAATGAATTCGAATTGAAATTGAATTGAATTGAATTAGAACTGAAATTGAATTAGAAATCAAATGGAATTGAAATCGATTTGAAATGAATTTATATTGGAATATTCAATTTTGATTTGAAATTGAATATGAAGTTGAAACCGTTTTGAAAACGAATTTAAAACGATTTATAAAGCACGTTTTGAATTGAAATCGACGAAGTATATATTATATATATTGTATATATAATATAATGGCATGAATAGAATGCGTCGCGCCGCGGCAGTTCGCGAATTTCCACCATTGACTTCAAACGGATATTATGAGAGATCTGACCGTCGGATTCTCCTAAAACCGGAACCGTTGGGTTCGTATCGAAAAGAGCTTTCTAACGAATAGAAATTTGAAATCTAATGGTTGGATTTGGAATTATGTCCAAATCAAATTTGAAAAAGGTCGCTGTAAGTGCAGTTCGATGGCCGTTGATGAAAATCGACTGTACAGGCCTTGATAAAATTATTAAAAATAGTAATAATTTGTGTAAAATCATAAGAAATGATTTAGAATGAATTGGGATGAAAAACTCCATATTTGAAAAGATAAAAATAGATTTTTATCGAAATGAACTAGTTTTTGAACTAGAATTATAATTCTATTTATTTTCAAATAAATAAATTGAATTTGAAATGGTTTTGAAAATAACCAGAATTTCCAATGATTGCATTGGAATGGATTTGAATCGAAATTGTCTTCGGAATATTTCGATGTTGGATTTCGTGATTATACAGATGTTGTTATGGAAATTTGAAAGATATATATTTATATCGTTATTTACAATATGACATTTGTTAATCGTAGGATTTGATATTGAATATAAGCCGATATATTTTCTATTCAGAGACTTGCATTGAATATCAAATGTGATTTGGGTTTGTCGTGAGTGGTGTCTTCACTAACACTGTTCTTGAACCCAGTTGAGAAAAGATTAAATCTTTTTATTTGGATTTAATGAAGTGTACCAATTAAATAATATTTAATTGAATTGATATTGATTTTTGGATTTATCGTGGACAGTGTTTTAAATAACACTCGTTCTTTAACCCGATAATTAATGGAATGTGGTTTTGGGTTTATCGTGAACCGTGTTTTAAATGACACTGATTCTTCAACCCAGTTAACGATTAAAACTAAGTGGAGTTTTAATGAATCTTTAATTAGATTGAAAAGATCGAGAATGGAGTATCACCAGTTTTACTTCAGGCGATAGTTAAATCTTTAATTAGATTTGAACGTGAAATGGTAATTGAATTTACCGATAACACCGTGGTGTTAGATATGAAGTATTACCAGTTTTACTTCATGGGATGAATTGGTTGGGATTGGGAAATTAAAACAAATGATTACTTCGGTAAGGTTCGTTAATCCCGACTAGTTGAATCGAAATTCAAAAGAAGATTAGAGAATAAATTCAAGGAATTTATCTTGGATAAAATTAATGGGAACCTTTCCCTGTGAATGTGAAATTCAGAAACTAACTGTCGGTTAGCCAAGTAGAATGGTTTTCTGGATATTGATCTGATGTTGGTTTCGGCCTTCGGGGTTAATATTAGGGAAATTATTCTTTGGATTAATTTACGGTTAGTGACTGATGAATTGGAATGAGGCGTATGTTGTGTTTGTGTAACACTTATTTAAAATATACGCGAGTTATTCGGAAAGACCGGGTTCATCCCATTCTTAATAACTAATACGACGATAAGTCGAAGATGAAGACGGTAGTTGAAGACCAGAAGTCTTCACGTCGTTTGGGTGATTACTGATGATCTTGATCGGGCTGTACACCCAAGAAGATTTTAACACCCCACCTCCGCCAGGGTGACTCTTGCAAGCACTCTGACTTTGGAGGGGCGTTTGAATCAGGTAAACATGCATAATGATATATCAAGGCAGAACAAGAACATATGTATATATGTAAACAGAGTAAATAACATAGATAAAACAGCGGAAGATTTCAAACTATTTCAAAACAAGTCTGGTACAACATAATGTCAACTTTCCCAAATACACAAGTCTAGATAAAAACAACATTACTGAAAAACTGAAATACATAAGTACTATCCCCAAAATAAGTGATAACCATAGCTAGCTTCATGTCAAGACCGTACATGAGCTAAAATCCCACAAGCAAGCGATCAGAAATCCAAGCTAAGCTCCAATATTCCCTCCCTGAGAACCTGGGGGGGGGGGGAACGGAAGAAAAGAGGCGAAAGAAAACAGGTCAGTCAAAAAGACTGAGTAAGCCCTACTACAATCAATGTAAACTGGTAAAGTTAACTGGCATGAGCAGCAGGGATGAACATAAGGATAACAACATACTAGCATGATGATTAACTAACAAGGTAGACAAAGGTGTCATCGCATAATTATCAGGTTTAAGGTTTTGCACCACAGGTGTACTAGCAAACTAACATGACTTGAATAAACAAGTATTGATCCCTTGGCCCAAGCTTTGGCCCAATAACATGAAGTGACCCTAACACGAGGTCTGATAACATGAAGTGACCCTAACACAAGGTCCAATAACATGAAGTGACCCTAACACAAGGTCCAATAACATGAAGTGACCCTAACACAAGGTCCAATAACATGAAGTGACCCGAACACAATGTCCAATAACATGAAGTGACCCCAACACAAGGCCCAATAACATTAAGTGACCCTAACACAAGGTCCAACCAAACGGTCTAGTCGATCGTCTCCCTATAAGCCTAACTCGTCACGTGTTGGTGTCCATACGACCCAAACATAATTGTAGTCAGACTGTGCCGGTTCTCCCGTCGGGTGTATCAAGCCCCAGGGTGTCAACCCCTGGACACCATAAACATGCGTGCACAGTCTCAATCTACTGGTACCCGTGCATGATTTCCCCGGCTCCGGACTACGTGCACGACCATAGTCCGTCCGGAACTACACCGGCGTACCACTCTGCCGTCGCTTTTGGTCGCTTACCTCCAGTTTAGTAATCGTGTCCCCTCCCTAGCCTAGTCCCTAGGGTCTTAATGATACAAACTTGGGATTACTGCTGGAGTGGACCCCCATTGCTAGGATTTTCTAGTGGGGTAAGTACGGTTTAACCCTCTTGCGAATCATGGATTAACTTGGTTAAGTGTAACGATGAGTTCACGACTTAACCCTGATTAATCTACCAAGCCCAAATTGGTTAAGTATTAAGTGGACCATGACTTAACCCTAATCACGAGGCATTAATTAATTAATGCACCTTAACCTCTCACATTAGACTTTATTGTGGTTACTAGTTAAGCCGGTCGGTTTCGGGTAGCTTTATACCACAACTTGGTCTGACCTCGGGTCCAAGGTACAACATGGCCAACTTCTCACATTGGGTCCTATTGTTTGTAGCAACTAGTTAAGCCGGTCGGTTCCGGGTAGGTTTACGCTACAAACTCAACCCAACCTCGAGTTGGTCACACTTATCTTTTCTAAGTGTCTTGTCCATCATGTTTCCAAAACATATTACAAATTTTCAAGCAATTGGGTAGACCTAACTTAATAGGTAAATTCCCAATGGGTAGACCTAAATTAATAGGTAAATTCCCAAGCTTATGTTTTTATGTCTTTTAAGTTTACCCAACCCCAAACGCAATCCCATCGCTTACATATCGCCATAGCGCATAAAGGATAGAAAGAGGGAACTTGGCATAATCATGACATAAAGGTGTTGAAGCCACAAGTTCAACATGGTGGCATATGAAATGTACACATGTTCATATACTCGCATTAGGCCTCAAAAGCATGCATAAAACCAAACTTAGCATATTGGTGATACATGGTGATAAATGACATGTAGAGATGGCCATAAGTTCGCATTTAGCCTCACATGCAAGTTATCATAAGGGATATGATAACTTACATGTTGCCAAAATGCAACCTTTAGCATAAAGCTTGAAGCTTTATGTACACATACTCAAGATAAGCTTGCATAACATGATAACATGAACCAAATGATCACCCCAAACTTGCATAATATACATGGCAAACTTGCTTATCATAACATAGCAAACTTGCATAACATAACATGGCAAACTTGCATATAAACTTGCATATCATAACATGATAAACTTGCATATCATAACATGGCAAACTTGCATATAAACTTGTATATCATAACATAGTAAACTTGCATATCATAACATTGCAAACTTGCATATAAACTTGCATATCATAACATAGTAATCTTGCATATCATAACATGACATACTTGCATAACATAACATGCATATCATAACATATCAAACTTGCATAGCATAACATAGTAAACTTGCATATCATGGAAAACTTTCATATCATACATTTAACTTTAGAGTTTAAGTATGAAAGTTGAATAGGGCTTACAATGCTTAGGAAGTCACAAAAATATGACAAAGCCCTTATGAAATCAATTAAACCCAAAATGCAAGCTTCAATAGAAAAACCCTTGAGCAAAAATGATCAAAACCCTCGCTTTATGATGTAAATATGGAAACTTGACTTGAATGCAAGCTAATGATGATCATACAAGCTTGAAAACACTTGTATGCATGGAAAATCTCTCATAGAAATTTATTTAGGAATTTATGAAGAGAGTGGAGGCCATGAGAGGATTGATTTTGCCATAGTTTAGTTGCTAGAATGAATAATAATGATTTAGGGTTAGGTTAGGGCCTTATTTATAGAGATTATTACTAGTTTCAACCCTAGGATTAAACCCTAGTTCCAATCTCAGCCCTCAAAACCGAATCTGGCCCCCAAACTCAACACAATCTCAAAATGGTGCACCAGGCAAAACAGCCCGGCTGGACCAAGTCGACAGCCAAATCGACAGGGCTGTCGACTTGGGTCCAACCAAGTCGACTCCCAAGTCGACAGGGCTGTCGACTTGGGTGCCCTGGCGGGAACTTTCCCGCCTAGCCCAATCTGACCTAATTTTTCAAATTCAACTTGAATTTGAAATCTGTTTTTACTTTGAAATTTTCTGAAAACTTCGTTGGGCCTTAATCGGGTCATACGGACTCCGATTTTCGAAAACTCGGACTCTATTTCGCGTATTTTTCCGAGACGAACGCAATGGCATAACCCGTTTCCCTTGATTCAGATTTTAGAATTAAATTCTGCCTCGATTTACGTTATAACAGGTTATTGAAAATAAGGGTTGTTACATTCTGCCCTCCTTAAAGGATTTCGTCCCCGAAATTTTCAAGTTAGGAAGAACGTATCGTACCATCCAATCATCCATCTACTCAAAACATCATCCACGAGCAATCATTGTCCTTACAAGATTCTAAATGTTGTATGAACATATGCAAAGGTGTGTGTATATGTACTTATCTAATGCAAATATCATCAATGCAAATTATGTTAGTGAAATGAATCCATATGTATGCAATTCCTAACATAATGTATAACATCTATATGTGTGCACATAACATACATCCATATGCAACATCCATGTGATAACACAAAAAATTTCGTCCATGAATAAGCGTAAACACTCATGCATATGCAATATGAGGAGTGTGTGAGCCGATCTAGTGCCTAACGTGTATAATGCATCCACGAGTAACCACTTGCAACCACTTGCAACCACTTGCAACCATCAAGCATAACATGTTTCAAATACATGTTTCATCCAAAGGGTTTCTACCTAAGGTTCTCATGACAAGATTAACACGATAAACTAGATAATCAAGACAAACATGGATAGCAAAAGATATGCTACAAAGAGACCGGGAAGATAAGCAGGATATACTCCTTTCGGATTACAAGAAATCCCTTCCTAACCCAACTCCAATCCTATAAAAGCCCAAAAGGTTTAGTCAACCTAACGGACCCCTTCAAACCTTGACATGTATTACTAACCGATGAGTTATACCCCCTTATGGAGTTTACAACAGAAATGGGATCGAGAATGGGACAGAGAGGATATATGTAAAAGATAACATGTAAGTAAGTTCCCCAGGAAAACTAGGATCAAGGATATGCTCTTAAAAAGAGATATGATGCGTGTATCTAGCCTTCAGTCTTCTAAGTCACGTTTCCTTGAGCTTAACTCCACTGTGCTTTGACCATCTTTTACCTCATGATTTCCTGCAAGCTCTCCAAAATTCACCAGTGAATCCTGGATCTCATTTACTTACTATAAAGTATTCCACGCAGCAGAACTTTTCTTTGAAATACCAATCCACGTTGCCAATTGCTCTTACCAACGTGATTTTCTATAACCCATGCTTGAACGAAATGAACCATCCGCCTGCGAATGATAGGTCATACTTAGATTCAGCCGTTTGCCCATGACTTCCCGTAGACTATCTCAAAACTGGCTAGTGAAGATTAAGTCATGGTTACTAACTATCCTTTAGGGAACCTCGTGCAACCGCTTTATTTCTTGAAAGTAAAATGTCGCTAGCTATGATGCAATCCTTTCGCTCCTTACTGGAGTGAAATGAGCACTCTTCGTGAGTCTACTTACTATGACCCACATGCTCGTATTCCCTTTCCTTGATTTAGGCAGTCCATCCACGAAATTCTTCGTGACGCTTTCCTACTTCCATTGCGGGGACCTCCAATGGATATAATAGCCAACCGGGCTTCTATGACTCGGCCTTTAACCTGTTGGCACAACATGCACCTTGGGACAAACTCGGCCACCTCCTCGAGTGATGTGCACCTTCAAGAGCCTTCTTTCTCTCATTGCGTCTTAGCCATCCCTTGTCATCTATAGCGAGGTGACTTACCATCTCGCCTCGAATCAACTTGTCCATGATCTCGGCTAACTGCGGGTCTTCCTTCTGTGAAGTCCCTACTTGATCCAGAAGGGTTGGTCTAAACTCAAGGGACGCTAACTAACTAATTAAACTGAGAGAACTTCTTACTTCAATTGTCCTCGTTGGAGCTTTTCGGTTTTGAACCATGACCACTTTAGCAGGATCCACCACTAAGCCTTGCTTAGAAACTATGTGCCCAAGAAATCTAACTTCTTTTTCTCCAAAATGACAATTGGAGGACTTGGCTTTCAACTGATGCGCTCCAAGCGTATCCATCACCTCCTTGAGATGTCTAGCATGCTCTTCCTCATCCTTTGAGAAGATCAGAATATCATCTACGAAGACTACCACAAACTCGTTCAGGAACTCCCTAGACACCCTACTCATCAAGTCCACGAAGTAGGCGGGTGCATTATTCAAACCGAATGGCATGACCAACCATTCTAAGAATCCATCTGGAGTTCTGAACGCAGTCTTGTCTATACTATCTTCAGCTACCCTGAGCTGACGGAATCCAGTAGCAAGATCAAGCTGAGAGAAAACAGAAGCACCGACAAGCTGGTCAAAGAGATCATCAATTCCCGGTAATGGTTGTCTATTCCTCTTATTCTACTCACGATAATCAACACACGGGCGAAGCGTACTGTCCACATTAGTAGCGAATACTACTAGAGCACCTTCCTCGGAAATGCTTCATCGAATGAAGTTCTTCCCAAGCAACTCCTTCACTTGCTTACTTAGCTCCCGTCTTTCACGCGGAGCCATGTGCCGAACGGGCAAAGAAACCAGTTTTGCATTATCCACCAGATAAATGCAGAAATCAATCTCTCGCTTAGGGGGCAACCCCCCCTTCACTTCACCCAAGATATCACGATATTCTCGGACCACCCTCACCGATTGCAAACTATCAATAGACGAGTTGAGGGATTCAAGATAACACAACATGACGGGACTCACAGGGTTACTAGAAATTTTTAGGGTACTACCGAGGCGAGTCATGAGCCTCACAACCCTATGCTCAAAAGAAAATCAAGGATGGCTCCAAAACTGGACAACCCATCCATGCCTAAAATCAACCCATACCCCATGAAACCGAGAATATAAGCATCACACGAGAACTCTACACCAAAGATAGAGATTTTCAAACCCACGTAGATAATAGACAAATGGGCGGAACCCTCAATTGGATTTGAAACACACACAGGATCATTAACTAGACTAGTACTTAGGTGCAAACTATCAACAAGATCAGATGAGATAAAGCTATGCGATGCACCAAAATCAAACAAAGTACGAACTGGAAAATCAGAAATATATACAAGGCTCTCAACAGAAATACTACCTCGATCGGGAACTGGAGCGGCATTGAGAGCATGAACTTGCCCTCCTGAAGGTCCAGCACGCTGAGTCTGACCCTGGCCTTGCCCTTGCTTCTTCGGGCAATCCCTAGTGAAGTGTCCCATTTCTCCACAGTTAAAGCAAGTGCCCTTCCTTTTCCTGAAATCCTTGTTTAGATGAGTCGAGCTTCCACAAGTAAAGCACTTCCTCTTGTCGTTATTGCCCTTATTGTTGTTCCCCTTGTTGCCTTGACTCTTGTTCTTGTTCTTATTGCCTTGACTGCTCTGACCGCTTGGATTACCCTGATTTCCTTTCCACTGGGAATCAGTCTTCTTGGCTTGAGTAACATTCATCTTGATCTCCTTCTTGTCACTCCTATTCTCTTCATTGAGTAGGGCCATACTCACCAAACTCTCGAAAGTTGCCCCTAAGGGCATATGAGTCATGGCTAAACCATGTAATGGCTCGTTTAATCCTAGAGCAAAGTATAGGGCTTTCTTCTGAGCTGTGTTAACCAAGTCCAAACCGACCCGAGCCAGTTGATTAAACTTATCTATGTATTTCCTAATAGTCATGTCCCCTTGCTTCAGTGATAGGAACCTTAGTCCAAACTTTCCCCGAAAGTCATCCCAAGTCTCAATTGGCCTAGTAGAGGTGGTGACCACCCACCAACGTGCTGCTTCTTCCTTTAGCAACCACACTCCTAATAAAACCTTCCTCCGGTCATCTATATCAAAGAAGGGGAAAAGATCTTCGGTTTCTTTCAACCAATTCCTTGCCTCTACATAAGTCTCGGTTCCAAAGAAATTCTTGCAACCCATCGCCTTAAAGTCTTTGCAAATCTCCGCGAAGTCAGCTTGAGGACGCTGAGGGGGAGGAGGAAGAGGAACCTCAGCGACAGGAGGAGGAGGAACATTAGCGACAGGAGGAGGAACATTAACTACTGGAGGAGGAGGAGGAGGAACATCTGCGGGGCCGGCTTCGGGCGCCCTAGCCTCCAAAAGTCTCCTATACCAAACAGGTACGTGTACTCCCTCCGGAATAGCGAAGTTATCGGCCATACTAAAACGAAGAGAAAGACAGATTCAGAATGGTGAAAAATGAAGGAATTTTTGCTAATGGCTTTTTGGGGAATAGCCTTTAAAATAAACTAGGCTTTTCTTTGGAAAATACTTTATACTTGGTTTTGAAAATAGTTTTCTAAAAGTTTTCTAAAAACCTTTTTGTTCCTTCTCGTAAACCGTATGCTCTGATACCAAATGTAACACCCCACCTCCGCCAGGGTGACTCTTGCAAGCACTCTGACTTTGGAGGGGCGTTTGAATCAGGTAAACATGCATAATGATATATCAAGGCAGAACAAGAACATATGTATACATGTAAACAGAGTAAATAACATAGATAAAACAGCGGAAGATTTCAAACTATTTCAAAACAAGTCTGGTACAACATAATGTCAACTTTCCCAAATACACAAGTCTAGATAAAAACAACATTACTGAAAAACTGAAATACATAAGTACTATCCCCAAAATAAGTGATAACCATAGCTAGCTTCATGTCAAGACCGGACATGAGCTAAAATCCCACAAGCAAGCGATCAGAAATCCAAGCTAAGCTCCAATATTCCCTCCCTGAGAACCTGGGGGGGGGGGGGAACGGAAGAAAAGAGGCGAAAGAAAACAGGTCAGTCAAAAAGACTGAGTAAGCCCTACTACAATCAATGTAAACTGGTAAAGTTAACTGGCATGAGCAGCAGGGATGAACATAAGGATAACAATATACTAGCATGATGATTAAAAAACAAGGTAGATAAAGGTGTCATCGCATAATCAGGTTTAAGGTTTTGCACCACAGGTGTACTAGCAAACTAACATGACTTGAATAAACAAGTATTGATCCCTTGGCCCAAGCTTTGGCCCAATAACCTGAAGTGACCCTAACACGAGGTCCGATAACATGAAGTGACCCTAACACAAGGTCCAATAACAAGAAGTGACCCTAACACAAGGTCCAATAACATGACGTGACCCTAACACAAGGTCCAATAACATGAAGTGACCCTACCACAAGGTCTAATAACATGAAGTGACCCTAACACAAGGTCCAATAACATGAAGTGACCCTAACACAAGGTCCAATAACATGAAGTGACCCTAACACAAGGTCCAACCAAACGGTCTAGTCGATCGGCTCCCTATAAGCCTAACTCGTCACGTGTTGGTGTCCATACGGCCCAAACATAATTGTAGTCAGACTGTGCCGGGTCTCCCGTCAGGTGTATCAAGCCCTAGGGTGTCAACCCCTGGACACCATAAACATGCGTGCACAGTCTCGATCTACTCGTACCCGTGCATGATTTCCCCAGCTCCGGACTACGTACACGACCATAGTCCGTCCGGAACTACACCGGCGTACCACTCTGTCGTCGCTTTTGGTCGCTTACCTCCAGTTTAGTAATCGTGCCCCCTCCCTAGCCTAGTCCCTAGGGTCTTAATGATACAAACTTGGGATTACTGCTGGAGTGGACCCCCATTGCTAGGATTTTCTAGTGGGTTAATTACAGTTTAACCCTCTTGCTAATCATGGATTAACTTGGTTAAGTGTAACGATGAGTTCACGACTTAACCCTGATTAATCTACCAAGCCCAAATTGGTTAAGTATTATGTGGACCATGACTTAACCCTAATCACGAGGCATTAATTAATTAATGCGCCTTAACCTCTCACATTAGACTTTATTGTGGTTACTAGTTAAGCCGGTCGGTTCCGGGTAGCTTTATACCACAACTTGGTCTAACCTCGGGTCCAAGGTACAACATTGCCAACTTCTCACATTGGGTCCTATTGTTTGTAGCAACTAGTTAAGCCGGTCGGTTCCGGGTAGGTTTACGCTACAAACTCAACCCAACCTCGAGTTGGTCACACTTATCTTTTCTAAGTGTCATGTCCATCATGTTTCCGAAACATATTACAAATTTTCAAGCAATTGGGTAGACCTAACTTAATAGGTAAATTCCCAATGGGTAGACCTAACTTAATAGGTAAATTCCCAAGCTTATGTTTTTATGTCTTTTAAGTTTACCCAACCCCAAACGCAATCCCATCGCTTACATATCGCCATAGCGCATAAAGGATAGAAAGAGGGAACTTGGCATAATCATGACATAAAGGTGTTGAAGCCACAAGTTCAACATGGTGGCATATGAAATGTACATATGTTCATATACTCGCATTATGCCTCAAAAGCATGCATAAAACCAAAATTAGCATATTTGTGATACATGGTGATAAATGACATGTAGAGATGGCCATAAGTTCGCATTTAGCCTTACATGCAAGTTATCATAAGGGATATGATAACTTACATGTTGCCAAAATGCAACATTTAGCATAAAGCTTGAAGCTTTATGTTCACATACTCAAGATAAGCTTGCATAACATGATAAAATGAACCAAATGATCACCCCAAACTTGCATAACATACATGGCAAACTTGCATATCATAACATAGCAAACTTGCATAACATAACATGGCAAACTTGCATATAAACTTGCATATCATAACATGATAAACTTGCATATCATAACATGGCAAACTTGCATATAAACTTGCATATCATAACATAGTAAACTTGCATATCATAACATGGCAAACTTGCATATAAACTTGCATATCATAACATAGTAAACTTGCATATCATAACATGACATGCTTGCATAACATAACATGCATATCATAACATATCAAACTTGCATAGCATAACATAGTAAACTTGCATATCATGGCAAACTTGCATATCATACATTTAACTTTGGAGTTTAAGTATGAAAGTAGAATAGGGTTTACAATGCTTAGGAAGTCACAAAAATATGACAAAGCCCTTATGAAATCAATTAAACCCAAAATGCAAGCTTCAATAGAAAAACCCTTGAGCAAAAATGATCAAAACCCTTGCTTTATGATGTAAATATGGAAACTTGACTTGAATGCAAGCTAATGATGATCATACAAGCTTGAAAACACTTGTATGCATGGAAAATCTCTCATAGAAATTTATTTAGGAATTTATGAAGAGAGTGGAGGCCATGAGAGGATTGATTTTGCCATAGTTTAGTTGCTAGAATGAATAATGATGATTTAGGGTTAGGTTAGGGCCTTATTTATAGAGATTAGGACTAGTTTCAACCCTAGGATTAAACCCTAGTTCCAATCTCAGCCCTCAAAACCGAATCTGGCCCCCAAACTCAACACAATCTCAAAATGGTGCACCAGGGAAAACAGCCCGGCTGGACCAAGTCGACAGCCAAATCGACAGGGCTGTCGACTTGGGTCCAACCAAGTCGACTCCCAAGTCGACAGGGCTGTCGACTTGGGTGCCCTGGCGGGAACTTTCCCGCCTAGCCCAATCTGACCTAATTTTTCAAATTCAACTTGAATTTGAAATCTGTTTTTACTTTGAAATTTTCTGAAAACTTCGTTGGGCCTTAATCGGGTCATACGGACTTCCATTTTCGAAAACTCGGACTATATTTCGCGTATTTTTTCGAGGCGAACGCAATGGCATAGCCCGTTTCCCTTGATTCAGATTTTAGAATTAAATTCTGCCTCGATTTACGTTATAATAGGTTATTGAAAATACGGGTTGTTACAAAGATGGAAACAGTTGGTGATCGTTCGGACGTACTTGGAGATCGATGGATATGCGGGGTACTAGGTGCCTCCGGTTTCGTTCAGACCCAGAACGGACTTGTAAATGGACTGTGTGTCTGACGTGGGATTTCATTCTGTGTGACTGATATCGGTTGCATAGAATGGTTTGTCTGTGTGGCATGCTAAGATGTAAATGATCAAGGCTTCTATTGAAAAGCAAAGTCTTGTGGTTGATGATCAAAGCACGACCTTTGTGGCGTAGTTTTGTGTAGCATTGATTCGCGAGCCTCGCACCACTGTTGTGAACCAAAAACGGGAGAGGACCTCAGGGAGGACATGCGTTTCTTTCTAGCTAGGGTGGTGTCAGTGACCTACCAGCCCTGACATTTATATACTTTTCACCTGTGTGGTTGTTGCTGTTGTGAGGCGCCTCGGTTTGATCGGACGATCCGGGTCCGATGTAGTCATTCGTTCGCTCATTTACGCCCCAAAGGGCGGAGAGACGTAGTGTTCAGGATTTCGTCTAATCCACATCGTTGGACCTGCCCTGTCGCTCCAAGGGTCGATGCGTTCTGTCCGTGAGACTCGGGCTAGACAGTCTCGAATCGGTAGAGGACGATCCCTAGCCTCGGTTCACAGACGGAAACCCAATTTCCAAATACGTGACTTTGCGATTTTGAATGTATAACCTATATATGGCGACCTAGTGGTATGGGGCATTCATGCCGCCTATGATTGATACTTATGATTTGAAGTTGTTTTATACACTATACACTTGTAATAGTATCAAAATAATTTCTTTTAAACGTATCAAGCATTCTTGGTTATTATAAGGTAAAAACCCTATCCCCCGGCTTGCGTTGCATTGTGTGATAGGACCTGGGTCTTATAATAGCTTCATTTTTCTTTATTTAGCATTGCGCTGTTTTTTTTATGCACTGGTATTCTTGGGAGGAAACCCATTCCGTGTTATACGGCGTAGTCCCTTGATTTACCTAACTTTAAAAACAAAGATTAATAACTGTTTTAGTTCTCACACCAGTCCCATGACTGACCTGAAGTTTATTGTTTTAACCTAAACTTTGGGTGCCCCTATTTTGACGCGGGCAGCTAGTAGTTTTGGTTTTTGCAGATTTATATTCACAAGGATCCTGGTTTACAGCTGGAACGATATCCGGAAAGCTTTGTATCCGTATATCTCCTTCTAGTTGTGTATTGTATTATTTTCCGCTGCTATGTAATTTATTGTAATCTCTGATATTTCTGTGTAATATTCATTTATACTCTGTATATTCTTGTAATCTGATGCATTGTTGTAATATGCAATGAAATGTTCTTCTGTTTGTGTTCTGATTTGTCATGTGCTCAAAACGTTCAGGCGTTTCGAACGGTCTGGGTCGGTTTAGCGACTGGTTCGGACCGAGAGAAATTCATTTTCGTCACAGTTGGTATCAGAGCTTTGGTTTACAAAGCTCAGAGAACAAGACACATTAGAACCAAATGAAAGAATTCATCAGAAATTGGATTTGTAATATCCAATGAGAATTACTCGTTAGAGATAGGATCAGTAGTATCCTAGAACGAGTGTGAAGAGTATATTTTTAAAATGAAAACAAATTTTGTTTTGAAAATTTAAATCAACTATTCGTATTTGAATATTTATTTTAAGTTGATTTGGACAGTCCAGTATATAAAGATTTTGCATATACGCCTTGCAAATGTGTATTTGAAGTTTTAATATACTGGATAGATATAGAATTACACTCTAATCGCCCGGAGATGATTTTGATGATGGAGCTCCATCATTAGAATTTATGTTCATGTGACAAAGGTGGACTTTCTATATATTTCCTATTGACTGGTGTGAGAACCAAAATTAGATAGGACCTATTGTTGTGATTTGGCATCAAAAATCTGATTTTTGACTATGTATCAAAGTTATGAATTTCAAAAGCTAATCAACTAATTGATTGATGCTTGTGTTTTTTGTTTATTTGTTTGCTAATTTTTAGCCATTTAGCCTAATTGAATCACATATTGAATTGTATTGAAAATTGGTCGCATTTGCTTGGATATATATGTACTTACATTGAACAGGTCATAGCAAGGAGGCTAGAGCAGAGAATAAAATTTGTTTGCCCGACAAATAGGTACATGTTTACTACATAATTTACTGTTTTGTTTGGGTGATGATGATTTTATGAGCCTATTGGCTAGCCGCTTGGCTAGCCGCTTGGCTTTTTCTTTTTCTTTTTGAGATCAGAAGGCCTGTATGGCAATTTCGGGATTTTCACGTGGCTCCCGGTGCAGGGGAGGTTATGGCGAAATTTTTCGAAAATTTAGGGTGTTAGCCAAATTTTTGAAAAATTTGAAAATTCTCAGAAACTGAAAAGTTGGGGAATGAAAGCCAGATCGAACGTAGAGTTGAATAATCAAACCACTTTCGACTTTGTTCCTTTTCGGGGACGAAAAGTTTTAAGTGGGGGAGATTGTAACTACCCGAAATTCTAAACCAGTTTAAAAATTTTATTTCGGCTATTTTAACGAATTTTGAATATTTAAAATGAATTATTTTAAATAATATCGACGAGAAATTTATTTTGAATAGAATTTGAACGTATATATTATATACGTCATCGTTAGAATATAAATAATTATTTATAATTATAAAAGGAATTGAAAATGGCGCGGTAGTTCGATAATTCGATTTCAAAATTCAAATGAATGTACCGGGTGCAAAACAATCCGGATTTTAGTGAAACCAAAAACGTTAGGATCTATTTGATGATATCTTTCCAACGAATCCAAAAAATCGAAATTTCATAGCGGTAATCAAAAGATATGTCCAGTTGAAAATTCTGAATAGTCGCTATGGAATTCAGGCCCTTAAAAATGGGAATTTTGCAAACGACCTCGGATTTCGACGAAACCACTTTTGTTGGGTCTGTGATGTAAAATTATTGCTAGATTCCAAATTTCATAATTTTTCGAGTTAGTATGTGACCCCGGTAATTTGAAATGTATGTTTAAAATTCAATAGAGTGATTTAAATGTAAATTTAACGGAAACTGATCGCAACAGCCGAATCAGCCTACGATACATATCCCATTTTGTT
This sequence comes from Allium sativum, assembly GCA_030737875.1. Classification (NCBI taxonomy): domain Eukaryota; kingdom Viridiplantae; phylum Streptophyta; class Magnoliopsida; order Asparagales; family Amaryllidaceae; genus Allium; species Allium sativum. The sequence goes on along the minus strand of CM060919.1, from coordinate 776,887,318 downwards.
CGGAATGGGGGTAAAACGCTAAAGACGACAGGCGGTGGGTCTCATTTCGAGGTCGTATGTGAAAGTCAACTTTTTGCAAAATAAAATAATTAAAAAAATTAAAAAAAACCCTCCCTTCTCTCCTTTATTTCCTCTGGCCCCCCCTCTTCATTTCGATTTCATATCGAAGAAATAAAAAAAAGGAAAGAAAAAGAAAAAGAAGAGAGCCTCGATCCCTCCCCGATTCCCAGACCCGCCGCCGCCCTCTCCTATCAGCGCCGCAGCCGCTCCAGCACCCCCCCTCTCGCGGCCGACTCCCTCTCTCCTCTCTCACGAGTCCCCCTCCTCCTTCCTGAACCGCCACCCGCAAGCACCCTCCGACCTCCTCCTCCACTGCTCTTCCTCGACTACAACGCCCAGACCCCCTACCGCGCCTCCCTCTCCTCTCTCACCTTCCACCGTTCATCACCCAAACCCCCCCCCCCCCCCCCCCGTAAACCCTAATCCGCCGCCGCCTATTGTCGCAGCCCCCCCCCTGTGAAGACTGACGTGAACACCCCTTTCCCCTTAAAAGTGAAAGGTAAAGTTTATTTATTTTATTTATTTCAGTTCTTATAATTAATTATTTTACAGGATGCTGAAAAATAAAACGATAATTTTTATAAGGGAAGACTAAATTTTTATATAACAAAAGATTTGATTTTTATTGTATATGAAGATTCGATTGTATCGTATATACACAAAGATAGGATTTTTTTAAATATAGTAGTGGCATAAAAATATGATTTCTTTTTATCATCAAAAGTTAAATTTTTAATAGTATAAAGGTCAAAATTTTGATGATGAAAAATATGATTTTTATATTGTAGATGGAATAAAAATATCATCTTTATATGTGTTGCAAAATAAAAATGTGATTTTTATAATGATAAATTTGAAAAGGCGAGATCTTTATATATAGAATAACGATATAAAAATAGAATTTTTATCTATATAGTAGCGGTGTAAAAATAGCATTTTTATCCATATAGCGTGATAGACAAAATTTCGATTTTTATATATTGAATAGCATAGTAAAAATTCGATTTTTATATATTGAATAGCGAAGTAAAAATGTGATTCTTACATATGTAGAGAATACGGGCAACGAAGATGACAAAAAGGCGATAACGACGAAGGTTTCTGCAAAAGAAGTGCCGTGGAGTTAGAATAGCTATTGGTGAGAACTTCTCACCTTTCAATTTAATTATTCTAGTAATAAATATATACTAGGATGTAGACGGTGCTTAGCAGCACCCAACACTCGTCATCCACAGACCATGGATGGCTTGTTTGTTTAATTGTTTGGTTGCATAGATTAGTTAGATTATTTGAGCTGAATTTGAATTGTTTGGTGAATTGAAATTGATTTGATTGATGTATGAATGGCGTGGGCCTTCACTAGACCGGGGATAAGGCTAAGCCTTGTCCCGTTTCTAGTATCGTGCCGTCATGCTGCCGAAATTTTCTAAAATTAGTTAGAAAAATAAAAATATCAATTTTATTTGTAAATGAACGGAATAAAAATTCATGTGTGAAGATAAAATGTTTTATCGTTAAAAATATAATTTTTAACGTAAATGTGAATAAATAAATATTCATTTACAAACCGGACGGTTTGTTCATGTACACCTATTTGAAGGACATTGATTGGGACGATAAATTTTACACATCGCCCAACTGCACAAATAAAATCTGTGTTTGATTGTTTGAAACCCCACACGGGTGTTGGGATGAAATTTGAAGTTCACTCATCCTGATTGATTAAATATGTCGATCGATTGATTGATAGGCTGTTATAAGTGTTAAATATCTATATTTGATGCTTATACAGTGTAGTGCACTTTGGTTGATGGTTGATTATTTTTCAATGTTATTATATACGGTTGATGTATGAAAATCCATATAATTAACTTTATATGGTAATTGATTGGGCCTCATTCCAGTTTCGAAAAAGAATTTTTTAAAACAAAAACATTTGAAATAGAAATATTTGAAGAGAAATATTTGAATAGAAATATTTGGAATTAAAACATTTGAAATAGAAATATTTGAAATAGAATATTTAAAAATAGAAACATATGAAGCCGTGTTGGTTAGATTGACGCCATTTTGACGTGAACGATATTTATATCGATTTTACTCATTCTTCAATGAATATTGAATAGGTTTGAAATTCGAATTAGATTGAAATGAATTGAAATTGAATAGAAGTGAATTCAAATTGAAATTGAATAGAAGTAAATTCAAATTGAAATTGAATAGAAGTGAATTCAAAGTGAAATTGAATATAAATGAATTCGAATTGAAATTGAATAGAAATGAATTCGAATTGAAATTGAATATAAATGAATTCGAATTGAAATTGAATATAAATGAATTCAAATTGAAATTGAATATAAATGAATTCGAATTGAAATTGAATATAAATGAATTCGAATTGAAATTGAATTGAATTGAATTAGAACTGAAATTGAATTGAATTGAATTAGAACTGAAATTGAATTAGAAATCAGTTGGAATTGAAATCGATTTGAAATGAATTTAAAACGAATTTATATTGGAATATTCAATTTTGATTTGAAATTGAATATGAAGTTGAAACCGTTTTGAAAACGAATTTATAACGATTTATAAAGCACGTTTTGAATTGAAATCGACGAAGTATATATTATATATATTGTATATATAATATAATGGCCTGAATAGAACGCGCCGCGCCGCGGTAGTTCGCGAATTTCGACCATTGACTTCGAACGGATATTACGGGAGATCCGACCGTTGGATTCTCCTAAAACCAGAACCGTTGGGTTCGTATCGAAAAGAGCTTTCTAACAAATATTAGTAATTTGAAATCTAACGGTGGATTTGGAATTATGTCCAAATCAAATTTGAAGAAGGTCGCTGTAAGTGCAGTTCGATGGCCGTTGATGGAAATCGACTGTACAGACATTGATAAAATTATTAAAAATAGTAATAATTTGTGTAAAATCATAAGAAATGATTTAGAAAGAATTAGGATGAAAAACTCCATATTTGAAAAGATAAAAATAGATTTTTATCGGAATGAACTAGTTTTTGAACTAGAATTATAATTCTATTTATTTTCAAATAAATAAATTGAATTTGAAATCGTTTTGAAAATAACCAGAATTTCCAATGATTGCATTGGAATGGATTTGAATTGAAATTGTCTTCGGAATATTTTGATGCTGGATTTCGTGATTATACAGATGTTGTTATGGAAATTTGAAAGATATATATTTATATCGTTATTTCCAATACGAAATTTGTTAATCGTAGGATTTGATATTGAATATAAGCCGATATATTTTCTATTCAGAGCCTTGTATTGAATATCAAATGTGATTTGGGTTTGTCGTGAGTGGTGTCTTCACTAACACTGTTCTTGAACCCAGTTGAGAAAAGATTAAATCTTTTTATTTGGATTTAATGAAGTGTACCAATTAAATAATATTTAATTGAATTGATATTGATTTTTGGGTTTATCGTGGACAGTATTTTAAATAACACTCGTTCTTTAACCCGATAATTAATGGAATGTGGTTTTGGGTTTATCGTGAACCGTGTTTTAAATGACACTGATTCTTCAACCAAGTTAACGATTAAAACTAAGTGGAGTTTTAATGAATCTTTAATTAGATTGAAAAGATCGAGAATGGAGTATCACCAGTTTTACTCCAGGCGATAGTTAAATATTTAATTAGATTTGAACGTGAAATGGTAATTGAATTTACCGATAACACCGTGGTGTTAGATATGAAGTATTACCAGTTTTACTTCATGGGATGAATAGGTTGGGATTGGGAAATTAAAACAAATGATTACTTCGGTAAGGTTCGTTAATCCCGACTAGTTGAATCGAAATTCAAAAGAAGATTAGAGAATAAATTCAAGGAATTTATCTTGGATAAAATTAATGGGAACCTTTCCCTGTGAATGTGAAATTTAGAAACTAACCGTCGGTTAGCCAAGCAGAATGATTTTCTGGATATTGATCTGATGTTGGTTTCGGCCTTCGGGGTTAATGTTAGGGAAATTATTCTCTGGATTAATTTACGGTTAGTGACTGATGAATTGGAATGAGGCGTATGTTGTGTTTGTTTAACATTTATTTAAAATATACGCGAGTTATTCGGAAAGACCGGGTTTATCCCATTCTGAATAACTAATACGACGATAAGTCGAAGATGAAGACGGTAGTTGAAGACCGGAAGTCTTCACGTCGTTTGGGTGATTACTGATGATCTTGATTGGGCTGTACACCCAAGAAGATGGAAACAGTTGGTGATCGTCCAGACGTACTTGGAGATCGATGGATATGCGGGGTACTAGGTGCCTCCGGTTTCGTTCAGACCCAGAACGGACTTGTAAATGGACTGTGTGTCTGACATCGGATTTCATTCTGTGTGACTGATATCGGTTGCATAGAATGGTTTGTCTGTGTGGCATGCTCAGATGCAAATGATCAAGGCTTCTATTGAAAAGCAAAGTCTTGTGGTTGATGATCAAAGCATGGCCTTTGTGGCGTAGCTTTGTGCAGCGTTGATTCGCGAGCCTCGCACCCCGGTTGTGAACCAAAAACGGGAGAGGACCTCAGGGAGGACATGCGTTTCTTTCTAGCTAGGGTGGTGTCAGTGACCTACCAGCCCTGACATTTATATACTTTTCACCTGTGTGGTTGTTGCTGTTGCGAGGCGCCTCGGTTTGATCGGACGATCCGGGTCCGATGGAGTCATTCGTTGGCTCATTTACGCCCCAAAGGGCGGAGAGACGTAGTGTTCAGGATTTTGTCTAATCCACATCGGTGGACCGGCCCTGTCGCTCCAAGGGTCGATGCGTTCTGTCCCTGAGACTCGGGCTAGACTGTCTCGAATCGGTAGAGGACGATCCCTAGCCTCGGTTCACAGACGGAAACCCAATTTCCAAATACGTGACTTTGCGATTTTGATTGTATAACCTATATATGGCGACATAGTGGTATGGGGCATTCATGCTGCCTATGATTGATACTTATGATTTGAAGTTGTTTTATACACTATACACTTGTAATAGTATCAAAATAATTTCTTTTAAACGTATCAAGCATTCTTGGCTATTATAAGGTAAAAACCCTATCCCCCGTCTTGCGTTGCATTGTGTGATAGGACCTAGGTCTTATAATAGCTTCATTTTTCTTTATTTAGCATTGCGCTGTTTCTTTTACGCATTGGTTTTTTTAGGAGGAAACCCATTCCGTGTTATACGGCGTAGTCCCTTGATTTACCTAACTTTAAAAACAAAGATTAATAACTGTTTTAGTTCTCACACCAGTCCCATGACTGACCTGGAGTTTATTGTTTTAACCTAAACTCTGGGTGCCCCTATTTTGACGCGGGCAGCTAGTAGTTTTGGTTTTTGCAGATTTATATTCACAAGGATCCTGGTTTACAGCTGGAACGATATCCGGAAAGCTTTGTATCCGTATATCTCCTTCTAGTTGTGTATTGTATTATTTTCCGCTGCTATGTAATTTATTGTAATCTCTGATATTTCTGTGTAATATTCATTTATACTCTGTATTTCTTGTAATCTGATGCATTGTTGTAATATGCAATGAAATGTTCTTCTGTTTATGTTCTGATTTGTCATGTTCTCAAAACGTTTAGGCGTTTCGAACGGTCTGGGTCGGTTTAGCGACTGGTTCGGACCGAGCGAAATTCCTTTTCGTCACACACAGATGGAGCGGTTTTGGGTTTGTTTTCACGTTCATGACTGTAGCAGGCAAGAAGAGGAGCGGGAAGAAGGATTCCCACTGATGACGTGGCGCCTTCGGATTGGGTGAGAGGTTTATGTTATTAATTTTTATATAGGGTGCGTTTTTTACAGGTCCCTATTAACTTTTAAAATATAAAAAAACCCGCTGATAAAAAGAATATAAAATACATCCTTATTTTTGAATTACCGATGAAAAAATACCATTTATACCCTTACGCAATTAAAAAATCATCCGTCAACGATTTAGGATCATTTAATCAGTCAACACGCTGAATTAATATCTCTCCAAACCCTAATTCCACAATTCTACAAAACCGTAGAGCTGTAAATCGCGATTTAGAGTCAAAAGGCGGCGCTTATCTTTTTAATCAAGATCTTCCTTTTTTGTTCCAAAATTGTTGTCGACGTCTACAAATTATACGAAAATGGAGAAAAAGAAAGTATAAATATGATGGTTTAATTTCGTATCCTACAGTTTTTTGTATTTTCTCGTTGTATACTGTAACAAGACTGAAACAATTAGTTCGAATGAGATTTTGATGTTAAGAAGAATCAGTTTACGTTTTTTGGATATTATTAGGAAAACTTGCAAAATTGTATAATGTTAATAACAAATCTAGTTTTTTCGTTTGTTTTTTACCAGTTAGGTGCTACACAACATTATGAATCTGTATGATATATTTATTTGGTTGTATGTTATTTGATCAGCAAATCTGTATGGTTGTATGCAAGTTTTTAAAATTAATGGATTGTTTGAACGCATATATTCATTGTAGAAGAACGATGGAATTTAGATATCCAAAATACATGCATACTTGTGAATGTAAGAACAAAATATTTGCATTTATGAATGCTATTTTTTCAAGATATTGTTATTAAAATACGCAATCATGTGTTGATGTCTCGGTGTAATGCTTAAACACTGGGTGGGAAACAATTCACAAATGAATGGATGTATAAAAAAGTTGTAAATTCAGTTTAAACATCTGAAAATGAGTTTATGTAGAAAATAATAATTGAAGTATGCATTTATTTGGAATAAATTCATAATAATGTGCATTTAAAAAGTCCATATACAAACATAGAAGCATATTCCCAAATCAATTGTAGATGTAGATGACTAATTTCAGAAAATTTATGTATGTTCATGAAGATATTTAGAAATGTTCAGTAGATTATTTAATTTAAATATTGCTTAACAGATTGGTGCATTATTGTTTGATGAAAATATGTAGTTATTTAGGAAAATTTCATTCAAGTGTGACACTATCAACATATAGTTGTACCACTGCATCTACCTTAATTTAATTTATTCATGAATGTGTGCAAATGTCAGCAATTTGATCATTGTATTATGTTAATTTTAGTTGTTTCATTATAGTATGTAGTTAAGAAGAAAAGTTTCATTCAAGTGTGCAAATATCTACATTTAGATACATCAATGTATGCACATAAATATTAATGATTAATGAAACTAGTAAACTGTAAGCATGTTAATCATTGTATGCAGTTATATGTAATTGTTTCATGAATGTATGCAGTTTAACATTTGGTGGTCGTTCAATTGTGAAAATTTCATTGTTCTGTTGCATTACGATATGCAGTAAATTATAATTGTTACATAATAGTGTACAAGTATATAAAGTATGTTTAAAATTAAATTGCAATTAATCAGAATTATGTTTGCAAGTTTGTAATTGAGAATTGTTTTTTCATAATTGGATAAATTTAATCAACGTAACTGAAAAGTTATGTATGTTTTATTATAGAGACAAAACGAAGAAGAAAATGTAGTTGATGCAAGCGATGCTGGAAAGGCATTAGTTACGACTGATCAAGCGACAACATTGTTACAGGTTAGAAAGAAAAAGAAATTGAAGACGTACCGAGAGCAGTAAAAAAGGAAGATGCATTTATTTGAAATTAATTCAGGATTATATGCAAGTTAAAGAAAATAGTTCCGTAAAAAGTTTAATTCATTGTACTAACTAATTAATTTTTTCTGTTTTTGCAAGGTCTATTGCGCAATATTTGTGATGAATTTTATCAAACAACGAAGTGAGTACATAGATCTAGATAAGGAAGATGAAATTTACAGTCCACAAGCGATGTATCTACAAAAAGTTGTTTTTGCTTCCAAGATTCTCAACTGTAAACTGCATAGTTGGAATATAACTGAAAACTTGACCCAAAATTTCTTGCTATCTTTGGCAAAAAAGATAGTTTAAATTTGTGAAAGATATTGTTCACGTTTCTTGTATATACTATCAATGGTATTAAGTACTAAAGCTACGGTGACAATATTATGTAGTTTGTTAGCTAGAATGATGAAATATTTTATGTTCTGAATGTAATGTTTTGAATATGTCTCTGAGTTATGTAATGTTTCTAATTTGTTGCTTCCCTGTATGCAGATATATATATATATAATACTTGCATAATTAAGTGCAAAGATTGATAAATTTTGTTTGTAATTCTTTTTGAAAATGAATCGATAAAATTTCGTAGTTATATAAAAGTATTGTTATTTACAAGCGTAACAGCGAATGCTGTATGCTATATTTTAACAAAATGTTTTTTGAATAGTAGCATACAATTATGCATTTTTTGTATATAATGGGTTACTTTAGTGCAAATATTTGTAGCAATAGTATAACAGTCGATGTTATATATTTTTTAAGGTGAGTAATTCTAAAACTAGAAAAGACTTAGGTAAAAATAATTTGTGATGTAAAAAGGAGACAAGTATGCAAAGATAAAAATATATATGCCTACATGACGAACATTTGCAAACTAGTATGCACATAATATGAATTGTTGCATTATTTTATGCAACAAAATAGAGTAGTTGTAAACATTATCAGGTTATATTTAAGCTTTCATACCTGTATGCAGCAAATCAGATATGTTTCATACATTTACTCTTGTACGCAAAATATCATCAATATGATACGAATATTAATTATAATTGCGTAAATGTTTGCGACTATACAGAAATAATTGCATATAAATAAGCTATTAAATAGATGCATCTAAAATTCAGAGAAATTAACAGTAAATTATTGAAATAAATTTAAAATGGCACATAACTATTCGTAACAATTCACACTACAGCCAATTGTGCAAAGAAAAAAAAATACAACATATGTAATACTATGATGAAGAACAAGTCCTTTTGTTGTGACCGAGCTTCTTGCACAAACCACGTCTTGTAGTCTTTGTAAACTCGCCTGCTGATTTCAACCTTTTAGAAGACGATGGACGACCAAGAATTCTTCTACCTTTTGGAGGAGCTATAATTGCGTCTTCAACAGCCACATCTTGAAACCCAAAAAAAAAAAATTAATCAGATTAATCTGTAGTAATCAAATAAAAGTACAAAAACGAAATCATATAATTATAAGTAGATGCATTTATAACCGAATAATAGAAATATTTGCATACTTAAATGCAAAAATTCAGAATGTATGCACACACTTTATTACAAAATAAATCCAGAACACTTGTACTACACTTATGTTTAAAATATATTCATAGAAGTATGCAGGTAATCCTTAAATGAGCACGCAGACAAACAATATTTTCAGTTTACATGTATGCATATATACAAAAAAGTTGCATACTTATATGCAAGTTATATTGAAGAATAAGTACTATACGGATAGTTGTATTTTTATATGCACATATTCACACTATATACATATTTTTTCACATCTAAAAAGAACTGAGTAAAAAAATATGTTGACAAATTTATTTTTACTGCTGTACAATCTGCAACAAAAATGAAAGTTTATAAAATAATTAAATACACATCAATATAAATAGACAATTTCATTAATTCAGAATAATAAATCAACAAAAATAGATTGAATAAATGAAATCCGTATACATAATTAAAAAAAAAACTGTATATTTCACCTGAAGGAAGACGCATCCATTTCACCATAATTATACTAATTAAAAATAATAAATAAACATAATTTGATTGAAAAAATGATATCAGTATATAGAAATTTAAAAAAAAATAAACAGAGAAAAATACCTTGACAAAGACGCATCCATTTACTAAATAAAACGTTGATCAAATTATATTTCTGATACACCAACTCGATCAATACAAAATTTGTGAAATAATTGACGAAGAAATTCGAAGTTCAGATATTTACGAAGAAGAAGCCGCCGCCATTAAAAAAAAGTTTCGGAGAAGATTAAATGAGTAATAACCTTTATCGCATCTGATGAAAATGAAAATCGGATTTGTTTCCTGATTTTCGGCCGAGATTTGTATTTTGGGCAAATCTGTCAAAAAAATGCCGCTAATTCAAAAATAAGGATGAATTTTATATGTTTAAAAAGAGGACGATGTGAGCCTAATTAAGTTTAGTTTTAAGGATGTGAGCTATAACACCCCGTAATTTTATAACATAAAAATTCACAAATTAAAGTATACTTAATTTTTAGAAAAGAATTAAGTGAAATGGGTTGCGTAGAGAAATATATATATATATATAATTGAAAATTAAACAAATAATTATGCACAAATGTTCAAAACAGCGAATTGGGAGAGGGGAATAACCGAACCAGCCCATTTTTGAGGTCGATCCAAGCCCGCTGGGTCGACTAGGGGTTAATTCAGGGTGTTTGGCTGTCAACCCGTGAGCCGATTCGCTCAAATGCAGATTTTGCATTTGATTGGTTCTCATGGTTCAGGGTTAATCTAATGGTCCTAAATAACACCCTACACCGATATATACACCCTAAGACCTAACCCTAAATCAAATAAAAATTAGATCAATGGCCGTCATGCCGTCACTCCAAAACCTAGAAGTAGCCGCCGCCAATTAGAAGAAGAATAAAGCTAATCTATTCAATTCAACAACAACAAATTCAACTACAACAAAGGAATGCTAATAAATTTCAGAGCTTCATTGAATGGTGAGTTCGATCACTTTAACAAAATAATTGCTAAATTAATTATGATGTGATATACATTGGATTATAAGTTGTGGTTGTGAATCTAATTCATATGTTTAATCATGTATATTAACTTGATTCATATTATATGATGTTATGCAAGCTTTATATATGATGTTATGCAAGATTAACATGTTATGCAAGTTAATATGATTATGCAAGTTTCATGTATGATGTTATGCAAGATTAATATGTTACGCAAGTTAATATGATTATGCAAGTTTCATATATGATGTTACGCAAGTTAATATGATTATGCAAGTTTCATGTATGATGTTATGCAAGATTAATATGTTATGCAAGTTAATATGATTATGCAAGTTTCATATATGATGTTATGCAAGTTAATATGATTATGCAAGTTGTATGCGAATTATATGATGTTATGTAAGTTTGGATCTAAAATATATGCTAGTAGTTCATGATGTTAAATTGTGTCAATGAATCCCTTTTTATAATCCAATCACCTAGGTTTATAACATTAGTTTTTATGTGAATATGGATGTAGAACATATGCTAGTTCGTATAGGTATTATGTTCGTATGCAAGTTTAAGTGATAATTGGATTCATACAAGTTTACATCTTTAAAGTTTAGATCCATATTCAAGTTGACATTTTTATGTTGAATTTATGACATGCCTAGTTATGCAAGTTTACACCTTTATGTGGATCCATAGTTTACTCAAGTTAACACCTTTATTGGATCCATAGTAATGCAAGATGACACCTTTTTGTTCAGGTTGACGACATACACAGTTTATGTAAGTTTGTGGTAATTACCTAGGCTAGTTGGGTGTAAAACTATGTTCATACATGCAAGCTCACACCTTTTAGATCTATGATGTTTGGATCCTTGATAATAGAAAGACTATGCAAATATGTTGTAATTCTTAATTGCAAGTTAGATGCAAATTAGATCTATTATTGTGTGTATGTGACTTTGTGACGTTTATTCCTTTTTTTAAGTATTAGATTATTTGCTAGTCTAATATGTATACATCATGTTAAGCGAACGAATGACGGGGGTACGATGGGGATAATAGTGGATACACACATATTGTAAATTTGGCATGTAATGGCCTAAAAAGGCATGTAATTAATTTTAAAGAATAAAATTAATTAGTAATGAAATTGGTATAATTTATATACCATAAATAGATGAGCATAAATGCCTTAAGAGGCATAAAATATAATTGTGGTGAAAATGGGTATGATTTTACATACCATAAATGGATGGACATAATTGAGTCAATTATGGACATCGTTAAATTTGGAATTGATTGATAATTTGAATAGGGAAAGTAATTCAAATTGGGGAATGATTAATTAGGAGTAATTAATCGTCTAAGACACGAGGTTAGACTCTTTTGTGGTGTAAGACTGCCCGGACCCGCCCGACAAATCCAGCTGCCATAAATGCCAGTCTAATGTGAGAGGTCTTAGGCATAAATTAAATACATAAAAATTGTAAAGACACGAGGTTAGGCTCTTTGTGGTGTAAAACTGCCCGGACCCGCCCGGCAAATCCAGTTGCCGCAAATGTCAGTCTAATGTGAGAGGTCTTTATGAGATTACGGTCTTAATAAATTAAGAAACATTTAACCAGATAAACATGTAGTGGGACATGAGGGGGTTAAGTGGGTGCCTTGGGTGGCATGTGGAATCTAGTGGGTGCCTTGGGTGGCATGTGGAATCTAGTGGGTGCCTTGGGTGGCATGAGGAAATACGATTAGTAACACTTAACCAAGGTAAAACATGTAAGTGGAACATAGGGGTTAAGTGGGTGCCTTGGGTGGCTTGTGGAATTACTAATGGAAACCCTTAACAAAATTTAAAACATGTAAGTGGACATGAAGGGTGTTAAGTGGGATATACTAGAGGGGACCAAGCTTAGGTGGATAGCTCGTGTCAAGTAATGGGGGCCCATTTCAACCAGTAACCCATTCGTATCTTTGTGGGTTCGACCCAAATCGAGGACGGGACACGCATACTGGGCTTGACTGTAAGAGGCCAAAACCGGGTTAGCGGTGGCAACGCAAGTCCAACGGGTTCATATGCGTCTGTGGACCCGGGCTGGTAGGTAAGACGTTGTTGCATCGTGTAGGTATAAGCCGTGCATTTTTGGTGGTATCGGGTTGCCACTTTGGGGAGTGATACACCCCACTGTGGGGCCAGCACGGGTATCTACGAGTTAGGAAGCCGATCGAATGGGGCAGGGTAGTGGGTACACCAAGTGGAGATAGGAGCAGACGGCACCTATGTAGTCAGCTAGGGGTACACGAAGCTACCACTATTATTATTAATTATTAAGGGGGTACCCCTAGTGGAGATAGGAGCAGGCGGCACCTATGACGTCAGCTAGGAGTACATGGAATTACCATTATTAATTATTGAAGGGGTACATCTAGTAGGGATAGGTACACGCTGGGTACCTATGATAGCAACTAGAGATATACGGTCAAACATGGAGGATAGTGGGTACATCTAGTAGTACATGAAGCTATCATCATTCTATTTAGCCAAGAGGGATCAAATTTCTAGAGTGACTAATAGGGGTGCAGTTAGAGCTAGTACAGTACAGTACGATGCAGTACAATAGAATATTGTAATTATCCTACATTGGTTAGGAAGCGCAATTAATGTTATCTTTGTTTCTCTTGATTGCTTTGCCATACCCATGTGGTTCACACAATCATTACCTTATTCTCCAGCTTATATCTTATCATATTGCTTTAATAATTATGTTGTTAGAGTTATCGGACTCGCCAGACTTTATGTCTGACCCCCTTTGTTTCCACCTCTTTTCTTCTTTTTTCCCCCAGGTTCTTAGGGTGGGACTAGTACTAGTGGAGCTTGATTTGGATCTCTTTTGGGAGCACTTGGATTCGGATTGCTGGAGTAAAGTTCAGCCTATCATTTTTTCTTTATGGCTATTGGTAGTAGTGGGATTATGTCTTTACTTTATGTACTCTGATTTTATCAAGATAGATATTAAGTACTTGACTCTAGTTATGGTTTTGATGATGTACTCAAACATATTTACCTTCCGCTGCAATAAATGAAGTTTTTAATTCTCAAGTACTGCTTTATATCTGTCTTGTTGTGGTTTTCTGTTCTATATTCACTTAAAATGCTCCATGGAAGTTAATGCATTCCCTTTGTGAGTGACATTAATGGACGTGGGGTGTTACACGTGGTATCAGAGCTGAAGGTTACCAGAGCAGATAAGATATTTTGAAAAACTATTTTTCAAAAGCATTTTTGTAAAGAATACTTTCAAAAATATGTTTGTAGAAGAGTATTTTTGAAAGAAAAGTTTATTTTAAGAACATAATCCCCAAGAGCCATATATCCTTCCTTCTATTCTCCATTTTGAATCTCTTTCTCTTTTTGAGTTTGTTTTCCCCCTCCGCGTATAGATTCTTTTTCTAAGATAAATAAGGACTTCCGTACGAAGAATGGAAAACCACTTCAAGGGACTTAGGCGTTTGTCGGGCTAGAAGTTAGTCCAAGGAAGTGGAGGGCTTGTTGGTACCTTTAAGATAGACGATGGGAGGAAGGTTCAAATGGCCGTTTGGTTAATAAAGGACGAAACCTCATCTTGGTGGGAGGACACGAATGGAGAATGTGAAGAAAAAGGCTAGTTGTTTTGGAGAAATAGGACACCTTAGTATTGTCCAAAGAGGCAAGGACAAAGTATAGGATCTTCTGGAGGGTAGTTGTATTCCCTCACGGCTGGTATACCTGATGGGGGTAGGACCGTCTAGGTTGAAATTTGGTTTTCTTTATCATCCTGTTTGAACTTTGTTTGATTTTGGCGCTTCATAGTATCTGCTTCGTTATTTGAAACACTGCACTTAAATACTAGTCTAGTTAAGGATCCCATCCTAGTCTCAAATCCTGTTGGTGGTTCGGCTCATCCTTCAATGGTTTGTCGGGATTTGAGAGTGTCTATCTTGGGCGTTGGATTTGAATGAAACGCCTTCGTCCTTGGTTTCACGGGCTATAGTTTGATTCTAGGGGTGGATTGGCTAGCCAGGCGGGGTGCCATCCTAGATTGTGAAAGGAGGGTAGTTAGACTATTGTTTCGTTATGGAAAGACCCTCATATTTCTTGTGACCCTAGGGGTACAGTGATGCTTAGCTTCCTAGAATCTTCTGACGCATCCAACAATGATTGGGAGTCTGTTTGTGTGGTCCGTGAGTATGGAGACGTCGTTGATAAAGTGCGGGGTTTACCCAGAAGCGCGAAATAAGTTTTCGTATGTGCTTAATAGATTAAGCAAAGCCAATTATGTGATCAGCGGTGGTTTTGGAGCAGGACTGGCAAGGACAGCCAGAGTCGTTCAAGTGCTCAATTGGTTGGCCGTCTTACTGGTATCATCTCACGTAGGTCGTCTGAATTCGAAGGAGGTATCCCTTGGGTGTTTGTCTGATATTGGTTTAGGCCTTTGGGGCTTTCACTTGGGGGATGTTGAGTTCGACTAGGATGGTCTGTGTGAGAGATGGATAGTTGTGACGATTTTGCATGGGATAATATCCTGGTTTTCTGTAGAAGCAGAGAAGAGCATGCCCTACATCTTAGGGAAAGCTTAAGGACCCTACAAGCGCACCAGCTTAAAGCTAAGTTCTCCAAAATACCATTTTTGGAGGAAAGAAGTGAGGATTTAAGGGCATGTGGTCTCTTGGGAAGGGTGATATGTTATGGTGGAAGACAGTCGAAAGTCCATGAGAAGAATTACCCTACCCACGACTCAGAATTAGCTACCAATGTTTTTGCGCTCAAGCCTTGGCGTCATTATTTTTGCTTGGTGAGAAGTTTGAGTTGCTTGCAGACCATAAGTCGCTAAAGTACTTGTTCTCTCAGAAAGATCTAAACCTGAGGCAACAAAGGTGGATGGAGTTCTTGGCGTCATACGATTTCGAGATAGCATATACCCCTGACAAGGGCAATGTTGTGGTGGAAGCCTTAAGTAGGAAAAAGTTAACATTGAGTCCTCTGTTTGTCGAGCGACGTAGCTTAGAGTTTATCTCTACCTTTGAATTTAGACCATCCATTGATTTTGTACCCAGTTTGCTAGCGTCCTTGAGGTCAGACCTACGCTTTTGGGATGGGTTGGAGAGGCACAGCGTGATGTCCCACAATTGACGGAGTTAGTAGAGAAGCTCATAAGAGGGGAGTCATCAAGCCACCTAAGTAGGTATACCCTACATGATAAGGGTTAGTTGCATAGGGACAATAGACTTTGTGTATCACGGGATGAGAGCTTGAGGAAGGCTATTCTTGATGATGCACATCATTCGAAGATGACCATTCATCTCGGCGGGGACAAGATATACAAAGACATGAAGCGAGTTTTCTTTTGGGCTGGTATGAAGAGGGATGTGGCCGAGTATGTCACAAGATGCTTAGTGTGCCAACAAGTAAAAGCGGAGCAAAAGAAACCCGGTGGATTACTACACCCATTGGAGGTTCCACAATGGAAGTGGGATAGTGTCTCGATGGATTTTGTCGATGGATTGCCGGGATCGAGGAAGGGTAACACGGGGATTTGGGTCGTGGTAGACAGACTTACTAAGAGCGACCATTTCATTCCCGTGAAGAGTAAGAGGGCTGCTCCATGGTTAGCCTCCGTATACATTCGAGAAATAGTTCGTTTGCACGGTGTTCCTTCTGGCATAGTGAGCGACTGCGATCCTATCTTTACTAGCGAATTTTGGAAGAGCTTACAAGAGGCGGTAGGGACTCAGTTATGTTTGAGCACCGCATATCATCCTCAGATGGATGGCCAGACCGAGAGGGTGAATCATATTCTAGAGGACCTTTTGAGGCTATGTGTCTTAGACTTTGGAGGTACATGGGAAGAGCATCTTTCATTGGTGGAGTTCGCGTATAATAATAGCTTTCAGTCTAGCATTGGCATGACACCTTTCGAAGCTCTTTATGGAAGGGCTTGTCGTTCACCTACATGTTGGTGGGAATCTACGGATAAGATCTTACTTGGGCCCAATATGATTAGAGAGACTTCGGAAAAGATCGATTTGATTCGAAGGGGGATGAAGACGACGCAAGATAGGCAGAAATCTTATGCGAACAAGAGGAGGATAGATCTTGAGTTTGATATTGGGGACATGGTCTTTGTCAAGGTGTCTCCATTACGGAACGTCATTCACTTTGGGTCCGTTGGGAAGTTAGGACCAAGGTTCGTAGGGCCGTTTCCTCAAGGAGAGGATTGAGTAGATGGCGTATAGAGTAGAGTTGGCCGAGGGACTTAGTGGCATACACGATGTATTCCATGTGTCACATTTGAAGAATTGCTTGCACGAGACCGCGGAAGTGGTAGAGCTGAGCTTACTTAGATAGGTGGAGATAGAGTGTGATGCGACGATTCGGCGAGCTCCTACATGCATTCTTGGGTCAGAGGTTAAGAAGTTGAGGAATCGAGAGGTCAAGCTAGTCGAAGTGCAATGGGGAGATGATGAAAGCAACGCTACTTGGGAGCGGAAGAGAAGATGCGTTCATTATACCCTTTTCTTTTCGAGGGTATTTCTTTTAGTTTCTCCTTTATCGCTTACGTTATACTTATCTTTTTGTAGTATGTCCTCTCGTTAGTACCTTTGACATTTAGATAGGATAGTCCTATGGTTGAAACATGTGTTTGAGGGATGTTATGTATGATGGATGCATGTGGATGCAAGTGTTTGCTAGTGGTTGCTCGTGGATGCATATACACACACTTTAGGCACTAGATCGGCTCAGTCACTTCATATTGCATATTTCATAAAAATCTGTGTGCATATTTAAGCTAATAGATGTATAACGGTTGTGCTATCATATGGATGTTGCATTTTGGTGAATGGTTGTGCACACATGTAGAAATAATATGTATCCATAGGGTTCTTTCGCATGCATAATGGATGCATGACACTATCATGGTTTGCATTAAGGAGGTCAACTGAATCAGTAGACCGCCTGATTTTGCATTAGATAAGGAGCATATACACGCACTTTTTGCATATGTTCATACAGCATTAGAAATTCTATAAGAACAATGGATGCCTGTGTTTGATGGTTGAGTAGATGGTTGTTTGGATGTTAGGATATGCATTCTCCTTAATTTGGAGATCTCGGGGGCGAAATCCTTTATGGATGGGAGAATGTAACACCTCGGATTTTTGAATAATCGAATTAACTAAATTAAAGAATAAATGTTTAGCATTGTTCTAAGGTTTGTAAGAAAAAGACTTAGTAGCTCATTTGGTTGGAACATGTAACTTGCATACAGGAGGAACAAAGTTTGATCCCCGCCAACGCCATATTTTTGTTTTAGGGGAATAGCTAAAAAGCGGCTTAGTGTGAACGTGGTTCAAAAAGTAGTTTAGTGTGAAAATGGTTAATTAGGAAGATAGAAATATATATAGATATATTTATAAAAAATAAAATAAAATTCAACCTAAAATTTAAGAAAAAAATTCAAAACAGCGGAAGCGGGAAGGCAGAACACCAAACCGACCTATTTTATGGGTCGACCCCAAGGTCGACTCAGGAGGTTTGGAATTGGTCCCCTTGGCTCTAAATGGTCTATGACGAAATTTTATGTTTTAGGGCTTAGGTGGTGATTTCTGGTTGGTCTGTTGACATCATTTCTTGGTTTCTAAGGCCTAGATGGATCCTAGGATTATCTGATGGTTGTAAATAAATCTAACTTCTATATATACATAGGTAGACTCACATTCTAAAATCAAATAAAATTAGAACCATGGCCGTCATGATGTCAGTCTACAACTTTGAATAGCCGCCACCAATTAGAAGAAGATTAAAGCAACTTAGTTCAATCCAACTGCAAATTCAACTACAACAAAGGGATGTTAATAAATTCCAGAACTTCGTTAACTGGTGAGTTTGATCAATTTAACAAAATAATTGCTAAATTAATTATGATTTGATATACGTTGGATTATAAGTTGTGGTTGTGAATCTAATTCATATGTTTAATCATGTATATTAACTTGATTCATATTATATGATGTTATGCAAGTTTTATATATGATGTTATGGAAGTTTCATGTATGATTTTATGCAAGATTAATATGATTATGCAAGTTAATATGATTATGCAAGTTTCATATATGATGTTATGCAAGTTAATATGATTATGCAAGTTTCATATATGATGTTATGCAAGTTAATATGAATATGCAAGTTTCATATATGATGTTATGCAAGTTAATATGATTACGCAAGTTGTACATGTGATGTTATGCAAGTTAATAGGATCACGTAAGTTGTATGCGAGTTATATGATGTTATGTAAGTTTGGATCTAAAATATATGCTAGTAGTTCATGATGTTAACTTGTGTCAATGAATCCCTTTTTATAATCCAATCACCTAGGTTTATAGCATCAGTTTTTATGCGAATATGGATGTGGAACATATGCTAGTTCGTATAAGTATTATGTTCATATGCAAGTTTAAGTGATAATCGGATTCACATATATACAAGTTCACACCTTTAAAGTTTAGATGCATATTCAAGTTGACATTTTTATGTTGAAACTATGACATGCATAGTTATGCAAGTTTACACCTTTATGTGGATCCATAGTTTACTCAGGTTAACACCTTTTATTGGATCTATAGTTATGCAAGATGACACCTTTATATTTAGGTTGACGACATACATAGTTTATGTGAGTTTGTGATAATTGCCTAGGCTAGTTGGATGTAAAACTATGTTCATACATGCAAGTTCACAACTTTTAGATCTATGATTTTTGGATCCTTGATAATACAAAGACTATGCAAGTAGGTTGTAATTCTTAGTTGCAAGTTAGATGCAAATTAGATCTATTTTTGTGTGTATGTGACTTTGTGACGTTTATTCCCTTTTTTTAAGTATTAGACTATTTGCTAGTCTAATATGTGTATGTCATGTTAAGCGAGCGAATGACGGGGGTACGATGGGGATAATAGTGGATACACACATATTGTGAATTTCGCACGTAATGGCCTAAAAAGGCATGTAATTAATTTTAAGGAATAAAATTAATTAGTGATGAAATTGGTATAATTTATATACCATAAATAGATGAGCATAATTTAGGTGATAATTTATGGACATAAATAAATATGGAAATTTGAATAGGTAAACTAATTCAAATTTGGGGAAAATTAATTATGTATAATTAATTGCCTAAGACACGAGGTTGGACTCATTTGTGGTGTAAGACTGCCTGGACCCGCCCGACAAATCCAGCAGCCACAAATGGTAGCCCAATGTGAGAGGTCAAAGGCCCAAACTAAACGCATAACAATTGTATGGACACGAGGTTAGGCTCGTTTGTGGTGTAAGATTGCCCGGACCCGCCCGGCAAATCCAGCAGCCACAAATGCCAGTCTAATGTGAGAGGTCCTACAGGGGTTACGGTAGTAATAAATTAAGAAACACTTAACCAAAGTAAAACATGTGGTGGGACATGGGGGTTAAGTGGGTGCCTTGGGTGGCATGAGGAAATACGATTAGTAACACTTAACCAAGGTAAAACATGTAAGTGGGACATAGGGGTTAAGTGGGTGCCTTAGGTGGCATGTAGAATTACTAATAGAAACCCTTAACCAAATTTAAAACATGTAAGTGGACATGAAGGGGGTTAAGTGGGATGTACCAGAGGGGACCAAGCCTAGGTGGAAAGCTTATGTCAAGCATGGGGGGGGGGGCTTTTAAGTCCAGTAGCCCATTAAGTATCTTTGTGAGCTCGACCCAAGTCGAGGACGGAACACGCCTACTGGGTTAGATTGTCAGAGGCCAAAACAGGTTAGCGGTGGCAATGCAAGTCCAACGGGGTCACGTGCGTGCGTGGGTCCGGGCTGGTAGGTAAGACGTTGTTGCATCATGTAATTATAAGCCATGCATTCCTTGCGTGGTATAAGGTTTCCATATTTGGGGGTGATACACCCCACTGTGGGACCTACACGGGTATCTATGATTTAGGGAGCCGATCGAATGGGGTAGGGTAGTGGGTACACCTGGTGGAGATAGGAGCAGACGGCACCTATGTAGTCAGCTAGGGGTACACGAAGCTACCACTATTATTAATAATTATTAAGGGGGTACACCTAGTGGAGATAGGAGCAGGCGACACCTATGACATCAGCTAGGAGTACATGGAATTACCATTATTACTTATTGAAGGGGTACATCTAGTGGGGATAGGTACACGCTGGGTACCTATGATAGCAACTAGAGATATACAGTCAAACATGGAGGATAGTGGGTACATCTAGTAGTACACGAAGCTATCATCGTTATATTTAGCCAAGATGGATCAAATTTCTAGAGTGACTTGTATGGGTGCAATTAGTGTTAGTACAGTACAGTATGGTAAAATACGGTAGAGTATAGTAATTATCCTATATTGATTAGGATGCGCCATTAATGTTATCTCTAATTCTCTTGCTTGCCTTTCCATACCCATGTGGTTCACACAGTCATTACCTTATTCTCTAGCTTATATTTTATCATATTGCTTTAATAATTATGTTGTTAGAGTTATCGGACTCGCCAGACTTTATGTCTGACCCCCTTTGTTTCCACCTCTTTTATTCCTCCCCCCCCCTCAGGTTCTAAGGGTGGGACTAGTACTAGTGGAGCTTGATTGGGATCTCTTTGGGAGCACTTAGATTTGGATTGCTGAAGTAAAGTTCAGCCTATCATTTTCTTTATGGCTCTTTGTAGTAGTGGGATTATGTACTTTGTTTTATCAAGATGGATATTATGTACTTAACTTTGGTTTATGGTTTTTGATGATGTAACCAAACATATTTACCTTCTGCTGCACTAAATAAAGTTTTACATTTTAAATTACTACTTTATATCTGTCTTGTTGTGATTTTCTGTTCTATATTCACTTAAAATGCTCCATGGAAGTTAATGCATTCCTATTGCGAGTGACATTAATGGACGTGGGGTGTTACAGTATGTTACAGAGGAGATTGGAATAGAGTAGAATACGGAGGTGATGGCATTTGATTTCGTGAAACAAGGTGGGAGAAGATGGAGTTAAAGTAGCGGCCATAGGTTTGGAGCTACAAGATGGAATTGTGAATTATAAAGGAGGAGGAAGACTGTTAAACGTGGAATAAATAAATTAAGGTTAATTAGTTTATAATTAATTAAGTTGATGATTTTAATTTGTATCAAAACTTGTAAATATTATATCCTATTCAATTTAAGTCCAATCGAGATGTAGTAAGTTGCATTGGAATCACAAGGGCGAAGGCTAGTGTAGGAACTGGTTGAGGGTGATTTGGAGATGATGAGAATATTGTCGAAATTTAAATGCTAGTTTAAAATTGGACAAATCGACGTGAAATCATCAATTGAATTAATTTGTGAGTTAATTCTAACTCTTTCTGGAATACTTTCGAATATTACTATTTTGTATAATAATATTCATTGTTATTAGTATAAATTGTGTGTTTGAATGCTTTGAATGATTATTGTTTGGTTGATAATTGATGATATTTACTACTGACATGCTTTTTGGTTGAATCTTTCACACATCAAGTTTTTGGTAGCAATACGCTCAAGCGTCAAAAACATCGTCAGAAAAAACAAAGTGATGTGGTTGAAGTCACCATGTATTCATAAAAATGGCCCAAAATCCCTTCGAATGGTCTCTTTTAGGCTCGTAAACATGGATTATTGTGCTTTGCATAGTAACACTTGTAGTTATCTGAGTTAGCTTCATGTACAAATTTCATTTGGCCAAAACGACCTTACGGTTTGAAAGTTATGCCTGTTTTCATAAACATAGGCAGAAATATCTTCATGATCTTCAATGGATTCTTGGGCTTCTTAGGATGCATCACGGTCTTCAACGGATTCAGTTAATAGAATAAGGTTCAATTTAAAATGTTAACGGGGCTAAGGGAAAAAGGAAAAGGTTAAATGAATGAATGTAGATGCCAAAGCAAGAAAAGGGGTAAAGGTAAATATAGAATTTGGCTTATTCGAAATAGGATAATGGATTAAAAGGAATGCTAATTCGAGAATTAGAAATATTGAAGTGAGATATAAGAATAAACTGAATCTGAGTTGGACAAATTTAATATAAGGAAATCAACTTAGGAAGATGAAATAAGTCGATGTAAAATTTTATGTATTGTTGGATTAAGTAAGTGAAATGAAAATTTCAAAAACGAGAGAAATAAAATGGTTTATATAAAAGAAACTGTTACGGATCTGAACCCTTGATTATGGATTGGAAGTTGACCATATGGAACGACATTCACGTAATATGGATGGAGTAATAAGAATAAGTAATGAAATTTGGTGAGTTGACCCATATTAATGAATTAATGATTCAATATAATCGAGATAGTGGAAGAGTAAAATGAGTTCAAGTTTAACAAAAATGAATGTCGGTATGAAACGAGAAACGAGATAGAAAGAATATCAGAATAAATTAAGCAATCGAATGTGAATCCGCTTCTCGAACGATGAAGTAATAACAAACTTAAGTATTAAAGGTTTGCAAAGTTTTGGAAGTGAAAAGTTGAAAAATCTAAATAAAATAAATCGACAATTATGCAAAAACCCCGAAATATTTGATAAGCTGAAGTAAAATGGTCATAACTTTTGAATGACTGATTGGAATTCCACGATTCAGGACAATTTCGAAACCTTAGAACCTGAACTAAATTTTTTGCTACTAGGGCCTTGTCTAATTTTCAAGTTTGTTAGGTTGAAATCCAAGAAATTTGTCGTAGTAGTATGTGCAGAAATTTAAAACCTGAAGCGTATGTTGATGTTGTTTTGACCATAACTTCCGAACGGAGCGTCGGAATTCGATGTGCGAGCCCAGGATCTAAAATAAACTTTTCTTTAATATGCTAAGTTAAATTTTGTTGTTTAAAGGGTTAAAAACTGGGTTGAACAACTCAGGTCTGCAATTTTATGTGTATGAGCTGAAGCATTCGCCTTCAATAAAATAGTCATAACTTTTGAACGAATTATCCGAATTCGATGAATCCGGACAATTTGGAAAGCCTGAAACGAATGCAACAACTTTTTCCTCGTTTGTTTTAGTTCAATTCCATCATCTATAGGGTGATAATCGATGATTTGTTTGCTGGCCTGTCGTGAATATCATAGTTTTATAGTTGAAATGTCGATGATATGTTGTGTAAGTTATATTACTTTACTATGTAGTGTATATATGTTTGATTCTCATGTATATGGGAGTATGTAGCAGGTGTAGGGAAGTCGCGCTACGCTTCGGAGCTCGCTTGCGCTAAATGCTAAGATAAATAATAATGCAAATAAACGTTAAAGAAAGGTATGTATTTGTGTTATTTTGTTTATGCGTATATATTTTTTGTTTCCCCATTGTTTGGGATGCCTCATCGCATGGTGAGATGAATAATTGAGTTTATATCTATGTTGGGATTTTTCCCCGGGCTCTCCGTACAAAGGAGATGCCGTAGAAATTTTCCACGATTTTGGGAGATATAAAATTTATGAAAATTTTCAACTACATAACTTATTTGTGACAACCCCCAAACTCCCGTACGACGGTGGCAAGGGTAATGTTTGGAATATAACACATAAACAATAAAAACAGAACAGAAATAAATCAATATACCAGATAAAGTACAACAAAATACACTGGATAAATATAATCATCAAAGTTACACAGTATACAGGATCATACTTAGCACAAAATACAGTTTCAGTTCAATATGAAATGTCTGCAGCGGAATCAAACATAATATACATAACAAAGTCTGGAACAGTAATATAAATGATAAAGTCTAGCTCCTGCTCCACAGCTGCCAAGAATGAGTCTGCTAAAACCTGAATACAAGGCTGCCCATGTAGAAATGAGGGCACCCGAGATTGCAAAGTGACAATAAACATCGAGTCAGCCATGGGACTGGTATGAGAAATTTACTTAACTGGTTAAACAACAATAATACGACAAATCATAGGACCACGCCACTTTCATGGAATGGGTTTACTCCAGTGATTGCCAGCGTAGGTAATAAAGTAAATCTTTTTAAACAACGCAATGATTTTTAGAAAGAATGAAGCCGATATAAGACTCAAGTCCCATCACACAATGCAACGCAAACCGGAGGATAGAATTTTATCTTATATTGGCCAAAATATGTTTGATACGTATAAAACAAGGTCATTGATATTATTACTAGTGTATAAATGTTTCAAAAACAATTCCAATCATAAGTATCAATCATAGACAGCATAAGTGCCCCATACCACTATGTCACCATATATAGGTACACAATCAAAACCGCACGATGTCGTATTTGGAAATTGGATTTCCGTCATGAACCAAGGCAAAAGATAGTCCTTACCGAATTCGAGACAATCTAGCCCATGTCTCAGGTCAGAGCTCGAGTGACCTTTGGATCATCAGGGCCGGTCCACACGTAGCGGATTAAATAAAACCCTGAACAATACGTCTTCCCGCCCTTTGGGGCGTAAATGAGCTCTATGATTCCATATCCGAGGCGCCTCGCATTCCAACAACCACACAGGTGAAAATAATATAAATGTCAGCCAGTTTAAGCACTGACACCACCTCTAGCTAGAAAGAGACGCATGTCCTCCCTGAGTCCTTCTCCCGTTTCTGGTTCATACCGGGGTGTGAGGCTCACGAATTAACGTTGTACACAAAGCTATGCCACACAGGCAGTGCTTCGATCATCAACCACAAGACTTTGCTTTTCAACAGAAGCCTTGATCTCTGCATCTTAGCATACCACACAGACAATTCACGCCATGCAACTGACGTGTATCAATCACACGGAATGAAATCCAATGTTAGACACACGGTCCATTTACAAGTCCGTTCTAGGTCTAAACGAAACTGGAGGCACCTTGTACCTCGCACATCCGGACAATCAACAAGTACATCGGGACCACAACCACTATAACCCTGATTAGCACAGAAATGTGTTTATTTTTATGCTTATATCTTATCTTTATTGTATATAAATAAATGCTACTTTGGGTATTTTGTGTGTTTTTACAGGTCATTGATTAATTGTCTCCGTCATTAAATAAAAGACCACTGATAAGAAAAAGAAGCTACTTTCCCATCTCAACAAGTTTTCAATCACAAAGGAAGCCGTAGCACATTGGTTAAGGCTTACTCCTGTCTGGCAGTACTAAGACTGGGGCTGCGGTCAAAGCTCTCTTCAAACGTTGGAACGCATCAACACAATCTACGTTCTATGTGAAAACTAGGTTCTTCTTCGTCAAGCGTGTTAATGGAGCTGATATCTTTGCGAAGTCTTTGATAAACTTCCTATAGTAGCCAGCCAACCCCAAGAAACTTCTCACTTCGGTAGCATTTTTAGGAACCTTCCAATCTTGGATGGTCACCACCTTCGCGGGATCCACAACTATCCCTTTCTTGGAAAACACGTGCCCTAAGAATCGTACTTCCTTCCTCCAGAAGTGACAGTAAGAAAATTTTGTTTTAAGGCTGTGCGCTCGTAGGGTCTCTAACACTTCCCTAAGATGTAGGGCATGCTCTTCTTCATCCTTAGAAAAGATCAAGATGTTGTCTACAAAGACTACCACGAATTTGTTAAGGTACTCCCTAAACACCCTACTCATCAGATCAACAAAGTATGCGGGGGCATTTGTCAAACCAAAGGGCATCACTAGCCATTCATAGAAACCGTCCAGAGTCCTAAAGGAAGTCTTGTCTATGCTATCCTCAGCCACTCTCAACTGATGGAAACCAGTGGCTAAGTCCAACTGCGAAAACACTGAGGAGCCAACTAATTGATCGAAGAGATCGTCAATCCTCGGCAGTGGGTGTCTGTTCTTCTTAGTAAGTTTATTAAGTTCTCTATTGTCCACACAAAGTGTAAGGGACCCATCCGCCTTCGTGGCAAATACTAATGGAGCACCCCACTCCGATATACTTCGTCTTATGGACCCCTTCTCAAGTAACTCCTTCACTTGCTTATCGAGTTCCCTCCTTTCATGAGGAGCCATGTGGCGTACTGGCAAAGATACTGGTTTTGCATTATCCACAAGATATATTCGAAAATCTATCTCCCGCTTCGGAGGTAAGCCCTTCACCTCCTCAAACACATCCAAATACTCTCGGACCACTCTAACAGATCGTAGATTTTCCTCAGACGCGTCAATCGATTCTAAATAACTTAGCATAACGGAATTTATGGGATTACAAAAGATTTTGAGAGTGTTGCTAAGGCGAGTCACGAGCCTAACTACTCTCCTTTCACAATTAAGAACGGCCCCATTTCTGGATAACCAATCCATTCCTAAAATTAGCCCATAGCCCGTGAAGCCTAACACATAAGCATCACATCGAAACTCAACGCTATGTATAGAAATTTTCAAATCCAAACACATCATGGACAAATGAGCTGAGCCCCCAATTGGATTTGAAACAACTAAGGGATCCTCTATTAAACTGGTGTTTAAGTGCAGTGATTCAACTAATGATGTAGAGATAAACGAATGCGATGTGCCCGAATCAAATAAGGTACGGACAGGATGATCAAACAGAAAAACTAAGCTTTCAACAGAAATGGTTCTACCTCGTTCTTGCAGCGGTGGGACCGCGAGAGCCTGAACTTGTCCCCTTGCATGCCCTAGTGCTATAAGAGCCTGCACCTGTCCTCCCGAGGTAGCCCCTGCCCTCTGCCCCTTCCTTGGGCAGTCCTTCACTAAATGTCCCGCATCGCCACAATGAAAACAACCAGTCTTCTTTTTCTTTCGGCAGTCCTTGCTGAGATGGCCTGGGGTCCCACAGTTAAAACATTTCTTCTTTCCCTTGCCATTATTGTCTTTACCACCCTTCTGTTTTTGCTGTTGGGGTTTCTTCTGATCCCCTTTCTTCTTGGGTTCCTTATCAGCTTTAGCACTTTTCTCCTCGTGCATGAGCGCCATTTCTACTAGCTTCTCAAAGGTGGCCCCCATAGGGATGTGGGTCATGGCCAACCCTTGCAACGGTTCATTCAAGCCATTCACGAACCTTAGAGCCTTCTTCTCCGGCGTGTTCACTAAGTCCAAACCAAACCTTGCTAGCTGATTAAATTTGTTGACATATTCTTTCACTGATGAGCTTCCTTGCTTCAATGTCAAGAACCTTTCCATATATAGATTTTCTTCCGCCCTAGAGAGAAACATCGTCTCGAACCTACGTCTAAAATCCGCCCAAGATTCAACAGGACGCTCCTCATTAGTGACCTCCCACCAAAACGAGGCCTCTCCCTTCATTAGCCAAGCTGCTAATCTAACTCTCCTCCCTTCTTCCACTTCAAAGATTTCTAGCAATTCTTCCACCTCCTTAAGCCAATCTCTAGCTTCCACAAACGTTTCTGACCCTTGAAAGGGTTTTCCACCCATAGCTTTAAATTCCTTGCACGTCTTTGCAAAAGTTTCTACGTGAGGAGGAGGAGGAACGGGTGCAACTGGTGGTGGAGGAATATTGGTTGGAACCGCAGCGGCCCTAGCCTCTAACAACCTCCTATACCATCCTGGTATCGCTACACCGTCAGGTAGGTTAAGATCTTCAGCCATGCTGAAATGAAAAAGGAAAGATTCAAAATGGAGAATTCGAAAGATAAAGATATATGGCTATTTGGGGATTATGTTTTTCATAAAAACTTCCTCTTTAGATTTCTCATTAAAACATGTTTTTGAAAACATTTCTTCCAAAAATACTTTAGAAAAATGGTTTTTCTAAAAAAATTATCTGTTCTCGTAACCTTAAGCTCTGATACCACGTGTAACACCCCACGTCCATTAATGTCACTCACAAAGGGAATGCATTAACTTCCATGGAGGTTTTAAGTGAATATAGAACAGAAAAATTACAACAAGACAGATAATAAGTGGTACTTGAAAATTCTAAAATTTCATTTTATTACAGCGGAAATTAAACATGTTTGTTACATCACAAAACCATAAATCAGAGTCAAGTACAATATCCATCTTCATAAAACAAAATACATAATCCCATTACACAAATAGCCATTAAAGAAGATAACAAGCTGGACTTTACTTCAAGGGTCCAAGCTTTCCAAAGAGATGAAGCAATCCAATCAAACTCCACAAGAGCTGGGCCTAACCTGAGGACCTGGAGGGGGAAAAAGGATAGAAATGGAGGGGGTCAGACATAAAGTCTGGCGAGTATGACAATTCTAACAATACTATTATCAAAATAACTAGACTAAGACATGAGCTGGAAGACAAGTAAATGTCTATGAACTATTAGGTATGGAATGAACAGATAAAGATAACGTGAAGGATAACGTTAAAGGCATACGTAATTACTATCGAATAATTACTACACTGCACCGCACATTACTACACTGCACCGCACCAGTCACCCTAAAGGTTGATCCCACTTGATTCACACAGAAACTATAGCCTTGCGTACCCCTAGCTAACTACATAGGTGTTGTCTGCCCCTACCTCCACTAGGTGTACCCCACTACCCACTTTCGATCGGCTCCCTACTCGTAGATACTCGTGCTGGCCCCACAGTGGGGTGTATCACTCCCCTAAAGTGGCAACCCGATACAACTGAAAATGCATGGCTTATACCTACACGATGCAACAACGTCTTACCTACCAGCCCGGGTCCACACATGCATATGAAACCCGTTGGACTTGCGTTGCCACCGCTCCCCGTTTTGGCCTCTTATAGTCAAGCCCAGTATGCGTGTCCCGTCCTCGACTTGGGTCAAGCCCACAAAGATACGTTTGGGTTACTGGTTGAAATGGGCCCCACAAGCTACCCACCTAAGCTTGTCAACAATAGTATATCCCACTTAACCCTCTTAGTCATGTTCATTTACATGTGTGTTTGGTTAAGTCTTACTAATCGTATTTCTCATGCCACTAAGGGCAACCACTAGATTCCTCATGCCACCCAAGGCACCTACTTAACCCCCATGTCCCACCTTACATATTTATCTGGTTAAGTATTTCTTAATTCATTCAGGCCATAACCTCGTAAAGATCTCTCACATTAGACTGGCATTTATGGCAGCTGGATTTGCCGGGCGGGTCCGGGCAGTCTTACACCATAAAAGAGTCTAACCTCGTGTCTTTACAACTGCTATGCTTTAGTTTAGGCCTAGGACCTCTCACATTGGGCTGACATTTGTGACCACTGGATTTGCCGGGCGGGTCCGGGCAGGTTTACGTCACAAACGAGTCCAACCTCGTGTCCTAAGCATTGATTATCACTTATAATCTTTTACCCCAGTTTTAATAATTCCCTATCCAAATTATTAATTAAGTCCACTTTTATTGATGTCCATAATTGACTCAATTATGGTCATCCACTCATGGTATGCAAAATCATATCAATTGCAACCCAACATCTTATTATTCAATCCTTAATATTACCCCTACCCCACATTTATACGTTCGCTTATTCAACGCATAATATAGGCTAGACTTGAATAGTCTAACACATAGCACAATGATAAATTATCACAACATATAGACAATTAAAATAAATCTAATCATAATAGGGGTGAAACTTGCATAAACTACGCATGTTAAGGATCAAAAGGTGTCAACTTGTTAAATGTCACAATTTACATGATATGATCATAGCCCAAATCTATACATAAACTTGCATATGGGGTTTTTAGGCAACATAATGATGGTGTGAAGTAGCATAGGGTATCACATATGTAATAGCATAATCCTAGATCTCATAATAGATGTCATGGCATATGTTCATAACTTTTCTAATCAATCTAACTTGCATATGTAACTTGTCATATAGATCAACATAGCCCAAACATGATGATTTAATTAATATGAACTAACTAGCATAGATGGATTTTTAACGTGTATGATTCATCACAACTTAGCCTAGAAACTTTCAACATACATTTCATCATCATAGCATGATTTACAACATATAGGATATCATCACCACATAGCATAGGATTAATAACATACATGATAACATATACGACAATTCACATCATCTACTCATAATCCATTCATGACTTAACCTAATTAAAATGGTAATAATCTTGTTAAGACTATCATACTCACAATTTAGAGAAGAAAAGAGAGTCTTTCTTTGCTTTAGAGTTGATTAGAATTAGAATTGAATTAGCTTTTCTTCCTTCTTAGTTGGCGGCGGCTCCACTGATTTCCATGGCGACGGTATGACAGTAACTATTCTATTTTTCTTATGAATTAGGTTGAGAGACTACCTAGGTATTTATAGAGTTAGGATTTATTTTAGATCTTCAGATCAACTCAGAACTAATCCCAGCCAACCAGATTAGGTCAAAACCCTAATGGGTCATTACTCAATTAAAAACAGGTCAGCCAGAAACCCTAGCCGCCAGACCAGGTCGACACTATAGTCGACCTGGGGGGGGAGTCGACTTGGTAGTCGATTGGGGGGGGGGGGAGGTCGACACTAGTGTCGACTCCCCAGTCGACCTGCCTGGGTGGGAATTTTCCCGCCCAACCCGCTTCTGCACTTTCTTTTTGAATTTTAAATTTTCTGCGAGCTGTTTTGAATTTTCTGAAACTTCCAATGGCCATAACTTCTTCATACGAAGTCCAATTCACGCAAACTCGGACTCTATTTCAACCAAAATTCTGAGGCGAACACAATGGCGCAACCCGTTTCCCATAATTCTCACGTCTGAGATTAGTTATTCTTTAATTTGTGAATATTAATATTAACAGAATTACGGGGTGTTACACTTGGTGTCTAGACTAGGGTAGAGAAATAGCCGTTTATAAATATTATGGGGATTCATAAATATTATATTAGTCGTTAATCTGAAGGTACTTAAACCTTCGGCTGCATTGCTAGGGTGATTCCTGGTGCACCGATAACTCCTGTCCGTTATCTGGCTGAGAAATCTTTTGATCTAAGTAATCAAATGCGTCACTTTATAATTTTGGGTTAGGAGCCATTAAGGACAGAAAAATTCATTGTAGCAGATTTCTTTGCTTGTAACTAACAACAATGAGTGAAAAAAGTGTTAGCCAACAAAATTCTCCTAGGGGTTCTCGAATCAACCAAAATTTTCCAATCGAGTTGGATCAAAATCGAGTGAATCAAAACTTTCCAAACTTTGGAGATCAAAATCAAACAAATCAAAATTTTCAAAATCTCAATATCCAAATGGATAGACCCTTGTCTCTTCGTGATCGATGTTATCCAACTCGGACCGTCCAACCCTTTGTCATCGTATTCCCACCAGCTGAAGGGAACAATTTTGAGCTAAAACATTCTTTTATCCAAGGGGTACCAAAATTTACTGGGTCTGAAAATGCTTATGAATTTCTAAGTGAATTTGAATTGTATACGTCCACAAAAAAAATGCAACAATTGTCTAACGAATCAATCAAGCTGAGGCTAATTCCATTTGCACTACTTGAAAGCGCTAAAAGATGGCTAAATTCTCTTCCAAAATATTCCATAAGAAGTCGGGATGAATTTTTCACTGCATTCTTGAAAAAGTTTTTCCCTTTCCATAAAACTCTCAAAATTCGAACCGAGATAAATCAATTTTGTCAAAATGAGGGGGAAACTTTTTCAAAATACTTTGAAAGATTCAACCAACTATTATATAGTTGTCCTCATCACGGAATTCTAAAAGACCACTTATGTCAAATTGCATATGAAGGGCTAAACTATCAGACTAGAACTCAATTAGAGTCAATGTGTGGATGAGACTTTATGTCTAAAACAGCCGATGAAGCTTGGCGGTTCTTAGAAGATTATTCTGAAAAGGACATGCAGTGGGAATCGAGTCGTGTTCCCATTCGTACTTCTACTAGAGGAGTGCATATCGTGGACCCAAGTCAAATTCCTTTAGAAAATCAAACTCCTCAAGCCGGAGAAGGGCTACCCCACTACTACTCTCAGGACCAAGCCAATGCTATAACTCAAAATAATTCTTACTCATCCACATACAATCCTGGTTGGAGGAACCACCCAAATTTTTCTTGGTCAAACCCCAATAATTCGGCTAACCCATCTCACGTGCAACTCTTTATTCCAAATCCAAATTATCAAGCTCCACCTCCAATTTCTCAAACCTCTCAAACAGCATCTCAATCCAAACAACCTTATAGGCACCCCAACTTTCAATCATCAAACCAATCCTCTAAACCGTCGCAAGAAATTGTGCGTTTAGAAAAACAGTTGAACTCTCACGAAGCTAAAATGAACTCACACGATGCTAAACTCGACCAAATGATGAGTATGATGAAAGAACTAATGAAAACTAATGAGAAAGGAAAGTTGCCTAGTCAACCTGAGGTGAATCCAAAATATAACTCTCGTGTTGTAAATTCTTGTGAGGACGAAAACCATAATCCAGTCAATGCTATTACAACTCTTTGATCTAGAAAGAGGATTGAGAATAACGTGGGCGACCCTGGCGAACCTTCTAACTCGACCCCAATACCAAATATTGATGAACACCCATTGACTTCGAATGCCAATTCTTCGAAACCTCAAGTTTCCTTAAATGTTGGCAATCCCAACAATTCTTCTTCCAGTGTCGGCAAACCCGACCCACCTTCGAAAAATAATGTTGGCAATACCAACATTCCATCTTCTATGACCTTACCACCTTCTATTTCCTTGGATAAACCTTCTTCCTCGAATGATGAAACTCATCACAGAGTCGAAAAACCAATAGCTCCATTTCCCCATAGACTCAATAATAAGAAGAAAGCGGCAAATTTCGATAAAATTTTGGAAATTTTCAAACAAGTCCGTGTGAACATTCCTCTTTTAGACACAATTGAACAAATTCCTCAATATGCCAAATGTCTAAAGGAATTGTGCACACAAAAACATGCGACTAATGTCCCAAAAACCGCCTTTCTAACTGCAAATACAAGCTCTGTTCTTTCAAATCTTGCCTCAGTCAAGTACAAAGACCCTGGCAGCCCTACGACTGATTGCAAAATAGGAAACACCCATATCTCTCGTGCCCTACTCGACCTTGGTGCCAGTTCCAATCTTCTTCCTTATACTGTTTATTGTCAACTTGGGTTAGGGGAAATTAAACCAACAAACATCATTCTTCAGTTAGCCGATCGATCTGTCAAAAAGCCATTGGGAATTATCGAAGACGTCTTGATACAGATCGAACAGTTTTACTTCCCTGTCGATTTCATAGTTTTAGACACAGAGCCTGTCTCAAATCCCAAAGTTCAAATACCGTTGATTTTAGGACGACCCTTCTTAGCAACCTTAAATGCTGTCATTAATTGTTGGAACGGTCAACTTCGACTTTCCTTCGGGCACCTAACCATTGAGCTAAACATCTTCAATCTCAACAAACAACCTAGGGATTTTGAGACCGATGAAATCGACATGATTCAAACCATGGTTGACGAAACCTCTAATGACACTTTTGAAGCCTTGAAAATGTGTCTGGAACATTTCGACTCCGATCTCGACGAACTTGAATACATTTCTGAACTGAATGAATTTCTTGACTTAAATCCTTCGTCTTCTGAATCTAACCAAGGAATGTTAACCAATGTTAGCACTCAAGAACATCCTAAGTTAGATCTCAAACCCTTGCCACAAGACCTTAAGTACGCATACTTAGACTCCCCAGAAACTATTCCCGTAATCTTGGCCTCTGATCTTACCGAGGACCAAGAAGAAAAATTCTTAGATATTTTGCGGGAAAGTAAAGATGCTTTGGGGTGGGAACTGAGCGATATAAAAGGAATTAGACCGTCAATTGTGGAACATCGCATACATTTAGTTGATGAGGCCAAACCCACCCATGAGGCTCAAAGGCGATTAAACCCAAACATGAGAGAAGTGGTCAAGGAGGAGATAATCAAATGTCTAGACAATAACATCATCTATCCCATCTCTGATAGTACCTGGGTGAGTCTGGTACAAGTCGTACCAAAGAAATCGGGAGTCACAGTGATCAAAAATGAAAGTAATGAGCTCGTCTCAACAAAAATCAAAACCAAATGGCGTGTGTATATCAACTATCGAAAGCTCAACTCAGCCACACGAAAAGACCATTTTCCCTTACCTTTTATTGACCAAATGCTCGAACACTTAGCGGGTCATGAGTGCTATTGTTTTCTCGATGGATACTCTGGCTATAACCAAATCCCTGTTGCTTTAGACGATCAACATAAGACCACCTTTACTTGTCCTTTTGG
This sequence comes from Allium sativum, assembly GCA_030737875.1. Classification (NCBI taxonomy): domain Eukaryota; kingdom Viridiplantae; phylum Streptophyta; class Magnoliopsida; order Asparagales; family Amaryllidaceae; genus Allium; species Allium sativum. The sequence goes on along the minus strand of CM060919.1, from coordinate 776,852,319 downwards.
AACCTTTGCTTATCGTCGCATGCCTTTTGGTCTTTGTAATGCCCCCGCGACTTTCCAAAGGTGTATGATGAGTATTTTCTCTGATATGGTGGAGGAATTCTTGGAAATATTCATGGATGATTTTTCAATCTATGGATCATCTTTTTCCCAATGCCTCACTCATTTAGAACTCGTCCTAAAACGTTGTAAGGAAAAATCACTCGTGCTTAATTGAGAAAAATGTCACTTCATGGTAAAAAGGGGGATAGTTCTAGGTCATGTCATCTCCAAAGATGGCCTTGAAGTCGATAAATCTAAAATCGATTTGATTGCTAATCTGCCTCCTCCTAAGTGTGTTAAAGATGTTCGTTCATTTCTTGGCCACGCGGGATTCTATAGAAGATTCATTAAGGATTTCTCGAAAATTTCGAAACCTCTCTCAAATTTACTTGCCAAAGACGTTAAGTTCGAATTCTCCAATGGCTGCAAAACATCTTTTGAAACTCTTAAGTCAATCTTGACCACAACTCCCATCATTCAACCTCCTGATTGGACTCATCCCTTCGAACTTATGTGCGACGCTTCTGACTTTGCAATTGGAGCCATCTTAGGTCAGCGTATCGATAAACTCCCTCGAGTCATTTATTACGCTAGCAAAACATTAAACGAGGCCCAATTGAATTACTCAACTACTGAAAAGGAATTTTTGGCAGTTGTCTTCGCTCTTGAGAAATTCAGACCATATCTCATAGGATCCAAAGTCATAGTTTACACTGATCATGCTGCCCTACGATATTTGCTCTCTAAGAAGGATGCTAAGGCCCGCTTGATTCGTTGGATCCTTCTTCTTCAAGAATTCGATATAGAAATACGAGATAAAAAGGGTTCTGAGAATGTTGTAGCTGATCATCTCTCTCGAATTGTGCACCAAAATGTTGATGGCCACCAAATCGATGACTATTTTCCTGACGAACAAATTCTTTCCATCTCTAACACCCCTTGATACGCTGACATTGTGAATTATCTTGTCACACAGCAAACACCCGCTGAATGGACGAAACAAGATAAAAAAAAATTCTCTCGAAAGTTCAAAACTTCTATTGGGACGACCCATATCTTTTCAAGTACTGTCCAGACCAAATCATTCGAAGGTGTGTGCCCGATCATGAACACCAAAGTATTCTCTCCTTCTCACATGACCATGCTTGTGACGGTCATTTTGGAGCAAGAAAAACTGCTGCAAAAGTTTTGCAAAGCGATTTTTATTGGCCCACACTGTTTCGTGACGCTGTCGAATTTTGCTCTAAATGCGATCGATGTCAAAGAACAGGTCAAATCACTAAGCGAAACATGATGCCTCTCAACCCCATTTTAGTGATTGAGTTATTCGATGTTTGGGGCATCGATTTCATGGGACCATTCCCTAATTCATTTGGGAATCTTTACATCTTGCTTGCGGTAGATTATGTCTCAAAATGGGTTGAAGCCATTCCGACCAAAACCAACGACAACAAGGTTGTTGTCAAATTCCTCAAAGAAAACATCTTTTCGCACTTTGGCACACCTCGAGCTATCATTAGCGATAATGGCACTCACTTCTGTAATCGTGCTTTTGAGTCCTAGCCCAAGAAATACCCAATCACAGACAAGCTATCGACCCCTTACCATCCACAGACTAGTGGGCAAGTAGAAGTTTCCAATGGACAAATCAAACAAATTTTTGAGAAAACCGTGAATTCCAATAGAAAAGATTGGTCCTTAAAACTGATTGATGCACTTTGGGCTTTTCGCACTGCTTATAAAACCAATCTAGGGATGTCACCATATCGACTAGTCTTTGGAAAGGCCTGTCACTTACATCTTGAATTAGAGCATCGTGTCTTTGGGCAATAAAATTTCTGAATTTTGACTTAGAGAAAGCCGGCTCACATAGGAAGTTACAAATTTCTGAATTAGAGGAATTAAGAAATGAGGCGTATGAAAATGCGAAAATATACAAAGAAAAGAACCAAAGCCCAACACGACAAAAACATACTTCGTAAGGAATTCAACGTAGGTCAAAAAGTTCTTTTATACAACTCTAGACTTCACTTGTTTCCAGGAAAACTCAGATCTCGATGGACTGGACCTTATAATGTGAAAACAGCATATCCTCATGGAGTAGTTGAAATTGAAAATCCTAAGGATGGAAAAGTCTTCAAAGTAAACGGTCAACGACTGAAACCATTTTTAGAATTTGAGCAATATGACGAAGATGACCTTATCGATCTTTATGAGCGTGATCATCCACCGTGAAATCAGGTGGTACAAGTTCTTTTTTTTCATTTTTTTATTTTTTTCTGCCATTTTGGTCTGCATACCTTAGACAGTTGGGACACTGTCTCGATCTAGTGTGGGGGAGTCAAGTCTGCATCACATCTTCTCCTTTTTTCTTAAAAAAAAACACACACAATCACACCGACACGAATCATTTTAGAGTGATACCACGAAATAAGTTTACAACTTTTAGTCAGTTGATAGTATTTTTTTTCTCACAACTTAGATCAAATAAGAAATATAATGAAAAGTTTAATTTTGAGGGATAATAGTGTAACCGGTACATAGGGAGATTCTTAGGTGATGGCCATGAAATCTATTCTATATTGTAGACTTTGTTTAAATAAGTGGAGAACTTAAAATACTTATATTGGCTCTTCGAATCTTTAAAACTAAGTTGTGTTAAGTTGAATTCGCGTAACTATCTTTTGTGCTTATATTTTCAATAATAATAATAATCCAAGGGTATCCAACATTGCTTGTATATCAAGCATTGGTGTGTAAACCTGCCAAGCTCTATCCGACATGTTGTTGACAAAGTCAGCGTTGGAATATCTTGGTCTCATTTTATGAGATTGGACACCTAAGGATTACCGACAGGTTGTTGAAAAACTCAAAGTCGGCCTGCACAATTCGCCAAGCTCTTTACCCACTCTCTGTTAGTCCGCGAGGCAATGCATGGGTGGTAAACCTTGGTCTTCTAAGTTAGGTGTATGTACTTAATCGTAAATTTTAAAATTTTATAGAGATAGAGAATAAGCGATGATGCTGAAACATTTCTTGACCTTATTGATTTGAATAGCCATACACAAGGAAAGTAGAATACCACTTTACAAACTGTGCCAAGCAAACTAAGAATCTATTTCATGGCTGCACTATGTTATCGACCGAACCAACTGGCCAAACTGGAATTTAACATTTGAAAACTTGATTTATATTGAAAATTTGTGACAAGTTGAGGTATCTAAAATAAAATCAACTGATTAGAAATTGTTAACTTAATTTGTTGTACCACTTTACTGAAACAAGTCGTGTTGTCATTTTTTGTTTTGTTTTTTTTTTGTTTGTTTTTTGTATATAACCATTGCATTCATGTAGTTACATTAGATCCACACATACTGCATTTGGATTTTGTGGGTATTATCCGCTGAAAACCCTCACGAGACACCACTCGTCCTACTAGGGACACCTAGAGATTTAACGGCTTGTTGCATACGCTCAATGCAATCGTGTTTCTACGAAAGTGTGACCTATCTAGTTAGTTTTTCATTTTATTTTCTTTTTACTCGAGGACGAGTAAAAGGTAAGTGTGGGGGTATTTGATTAGCACAGAAGTGTGTTTATTTTTATGCTTATATCTTATCTTTATTGTATATAAATAAATGCTACTTTGGGTATTTTGTGTGTTTTTACAGGTCATTGATTAATTGTCTCCGTCATTAAATAAAAGACCACTGATAAGAAAAAGAAGCTACTTTCCCATCTCAACAAGTTTTCAATCACAAAGGAAGCCGTAGCACATTGGTTAAAGCACGGAAATCTATACAGAAAGAGCTGCGTTCGAGTCCCATCAAACTCTCTTTTTGCTGAAGAATGGAACGCGTTCACACTGCCTCCCTTGCTTTGAAGAATTTACGGATTAGTGATTTATGGTGTATATATATATATATATTCATATGTATGAATATATGATATACACTAATAAATATTTCAAGAATTGGAAGTATTCTTCATAGATAAATCAAAGGGAATCTTTCATTTTTACTCTCCATAAAGATGAAGATTTGATTAGATAGATGCCAATCATGATGTCAATCAATTTACCAATCAACTTCAAATCTCTTGGAAAATGCCAATCAATTTGCCACATGACCAATCAAAAGAGGAAAGCTGCATGGAATATTTCAAGTTTATCTTATCTCTTTTATTTGTGAATATATTATTTTCAAGAGGTTGAGTCATGGCCCATTTGAGGATTAGGGTTTTTCAGTTCACCTATATAAGCACATGTATACCCATTGTAACGGGCATCTCCATTATTCTGTACCCTCGTTTATTAATAAAAAGTTTTATTAGTTGACTGTCTTTTTTCTTTCATAACAATTTGTGTATCTATCCAATTAGTTTTGGTAGAACACATTGTTATTTTCTTTTATTACTGCTTGTTAGCTATTGTCCGTTCGATTAGATTCAACGACAATTCTGCTTTTTAATTCTCTGTTGTTGTTCTAGTTGCTATTTTCTTTTTCTAGTAATTGTTTCTTTTCTTTTCAATTGTTGAATTTGATACTGATTAGATTCAGATTCAGATTCAGAGTAATTTCAACAACATTAAAAACAACTCCAAATTCTGCCTAACTCGCCCAAGAATAAATAAATAATAATTTTTAATTACACCTCCCTGTGTTCGACCTGTATGCTACACACCTGTATGCTTGCAGAATTTAATTTGAATGTCGCGCTTTTCTGATTCATAAATTAGCGACGATCAAACCCCTCCTGGGAGCTAACCGATCCAGGGCATCAGTATTAATCCATTCGATATAAAGACCACTGGTCCCTTGCACCGTCTTCGTATCTTCGACTTCATATCGTCGATTAATTATTTGGAATGAGAATTAACTCAGCCTTTTCAAATAATTCACGTATATTTAGAATTCAAATCAATTCTATCCATGGTTAGATTATTCGACATCCACATTTCAGTTCATTAGTATAATTTTCATGTCAAACACATTCAACCATCAAATATCAAGCAAACCAAGTAAAATTGGTTTATTTCCATTCCATATCGCTTATAATATTTTATAACGATTTTTTTTAATTTTATTTATTTAAAAATAGCTCAAATTAATTAAACGACGCTTCAGGTCGTGCCGTGGCATTGGCGCTGTTTTTCTTTAGATTTGTTTTATGCATATCTGAAAATCTAACCATTGGATCTTAACAAATTTTATATCGTTGGAAAGATCTCTCAAAAGAAAACCCAACGGTTCCAGTTTCGTCAAAATCTGATGGTCAGATCTTTCGGTATAATCATTTAAATTTACAATTTCAAAATGCGAATTGAATGGCTCGATTCGTTTTAATTTAATTTATATATATATATATATATATAATTCATTCGACGATTTCCAACTCTTTTTCACTTCAAATATTTCACTAACGCCTTTAAATTTTGGAAAATTTCGCCATAACCTCCTTTGTACGGGAAGGGTCGGGAAAATCCCCAAACAGCCACACAGGGCTTCCCTTCTCAAAAAGAAAAAGAAAAAGCCAAGCGGCTAGCCAATCGGCTAATAAAGTCATCATACCCAAGCAAAACAGTAAATATGTACCTATTTTCGGGCATACAATTTTATTCCTCTTCTCTAGCCTCTTTGCTATAACCTGTTCAATAAATTTGCATGTACCTTTGTGCGATTCTAATCGCTTTTCAACTTTCAATTCAAGAATATTTATTTGAATTTGGTTTAATATCACCATTCATTCCAATGTTGCATACATAAGCTAGAAATCATATTGTTAGCTAATTAATGAATATTTTCAACTCATGAATATCTATCTGAACAAGTGGTTATTTTAACACTTCATATTTCATATCAAAATGATATTTTTAGCGAACTAAAATATATTTCAACTCATGACTATTTTATTTAGTTCCTATACATGTTAAAAATAATATTCATAGCAAACAAATATTTATTTCAACACTGGTGTATTTTTAACGAATCTTATACATGATAAAAAATGGTATTTTTATCATCAAAAATATTTATTCAACACATGAATGTTTTTAGCACTTCATATTCTCAATAAAAATGTATTTTTTATTGTTCACTTCATATATCCAACACATGAATGTTTTCGACTTCACATATACGATAAAAATATGATTTTTATCATCCTAGTCCTTTATTCAACACATGAATGTTCTCTATAGTTCATATATATAATAAAAATGTGATTTTTATTGTTAAAACAATTTATTTATAACACGAATATTTTACATAGTTCATACATAAGATAAAATGTTATTTTTACCTTTCAAAGAATTTATTCAACATATGAATGTTATTATTCTTTCATTCACAGAATGAAAATGTGTATTTTATTGTATAATTATTTTATTCAACACATGAACGTTTTCAACACATGAATATTCTCAACATATGAGCAGTTTCAACACATGAACATTTTTGTTAGTTCATACACTTGATAAAATGTGATTTTTATCGTTTCAGTTCTTTATTCAACATATGGATATTTTCTTTACTTCATTCAAGTGATAAAAATGTGATTTTTATCGTTCTAGATATTTATTCAACATATGAATATTTTCCATACTTCATTCAAGTGATAAAAACGTGATTTTTATCGTTCTAGATATTTATTCAACATATGAATATTATTCTCAACACATGAGTATTTTCAACACACAAGCAATTTTAGTGGTTTATATATTCGATAAAAATGTGATTTTTATCGTTTAGAGATTTTATTCAACATATGAATATTTTTCTAACTTTACCATTCGCAATTATCAACCATTCGCATTTATCAACCAAATTTCACGCCAATCACAATCAATAAATATCATCCATGGTTTATGGACGAGGGGAGTGTATATATATATAAGTATATTTCACTTTCATTTCAACACAGTTTCAATGCACTTTCAACACATATATGGCTTATACAACGCTTGTATAATTTATACATCGCTGATATAACTTATACAACACATGTATATGAGGTATACAACGCGTATATGATTTATACTTCGCTTATATAACTTATACAACATGTTTCCATCCACATTCTAAATTTAGAGTTCTCACATTGGTTTGTTGCTTTTCTAAAAATAGTAGCGAGCTCAGAAAAATCCCCTGACACTTCTAGAATGTAGAGAGGTGTAACACCCCACCTCCGTTAAGGACACTTGCAAAGGGAATGCCTTAACTTTGTTGGAGCATTTTAGTAAACAGAACAGAAACTTACAAGATAGATAAAACAGTACTTGAAAATTTTTAACTTTATTACAGCGGAAACAGAAATCAATATGGTTACATCCTTTCAAATCTCAGAATTCAAGTATAAAATATCAGTCTTGTACAAAAGCCTTCAAAATGCATGGTTTAAAATCATAATCCCCATAGAACAGAAGCTATACAGAGCCAAGCCATACTTTAAGCTCTTCAAGCAAAGAGAAATCTGGATCAAGCTAAAGTATTCCCTAATGATTCTTCGGAAGCTAAGCATGATAAAATCATATCCCACAAAAACTCAGAATATATGCGTCATATTTGACGCCTAACACGGATATCCCTCAAACCTTAACTCAAAACAGATGTGTCATACCCTTTATGGGTTTGAGTCTACAGCAGAATCAGAAACAATACTAGTATTCAAGTGCAGAGTATCAAGTACAGAATCATAAAGAGTCTTAACTCCATAACCAGATAAGAAAATTAAACCTTCTACAAAAATTTTCCCTATTTCTATCCTATCCACTAGCCTTGAGAGTGTTTGCCTGCCCTCCAGAAGTTGGTCATGTCCTCTGTCCTTGCCTTCGTTTCTTCGGGCAGTCCCTAGTAAAGTGCCCCATCTCACCACAGTTGAAGCAAGCACCCTCCCCATCCTCTTTCGGTAATCCTTATTCAAATGAGTCGAGCTTCCATAAGTAAAACACTTTCCTCCTCCATATCTTCAAACTTTCCTTCCTTCTTTTGTGTTTCCCTTTTGCCTCCATTGTGAACTAAGTCTATATGAGTTTCTCACCTTTGGGTTGTGGTCCTTAGCCAAACCTCATCATTCTCATCTTTACTATCCTTGACCAATCCCTCGAAAGCTGCCTCCATCGCCCGGAAAAATCCTTCAAAGCTCTAAAGAAAACTAGCCGTAGGTGAAACTACTACAGCTATCGATGGAAATCGGGCACTACTTTTCCCTTCGACGAGGTTACCTCCCAGAAAGCCGGGAGCCCCAAAGACTCAAGAAAGAAGGAAACAAGGATTCAAGCAGAGGATCAAAAGATAGATATATGGCTTAGGGGACTATGTTTTTCAAAATAAGCTTTACTTTTGAAAATACTTCCTTTTCAAAACCTTTTTGAAAATAGTTTACAAAAATTCTTTATCAAATCCGGTAACCTTCAGCGCTGATACCAAGTGTAACACCCCACCTCCGCCAGTGCAACTCTTGCAAGCACACTAGCTTTGGAGGGGCGTTAAACAAGGTAAACATGCATGCAGATATCACAAGACAGAACATATAAGTAAAACAGAGTAAATAAAGCAGCGGATCAAACTAGCATTTCAAACCATAGTCATGTTACAACAAAATACTTGATCATTATTTTCCAACAAACAAAGTCTAGCATAAACTGAAAAACTGAAATACATAAAGTACTATCCCCAAAGTGAAGTGATAAACCATAGCTAGCTCAATGTCCAAAACCGTACATGTGCAAATCCAGTAAGCAAGCTATAAAGGTCCAAGCTAAGCTCCAATGTTCCCACCCTGAGAACCTGAGAGGGGGGAAACGGAAGAAAAGAGGCGAAAGAAAACAGGTCAGTCAAAAAGACTGGTAAGCCCAAACTACTATATGTCCATGAACTAGTAAAGTTAACTGGCATGAGAAGCTGAGATGAACATAAGGATAACAACATACTGGCATGATGATTAACTAACAAGATAGATAAAGGCATCATTGCATAATCAAGGCTAAGTTTTGCACTATGGGTGTACTAGCATTCTAACATGTCAAGTAAAAACAAGAATTGATCCCTTGGCCCAAGCTTGGCCCAACATCATGAGATGACCTAAATCAAGGTCCAACTACACGGTCTAGTTGATCGGCTCCCTATAAGCCTAACTCGTCAAGTGTCGGTGTCATACGACCCAAACATGCAATGTAGTTAAAATGCGCAAGGTCCACCCTAGGGTGTATAAAGTCCTAAGGTGTCAACCTCGGACACCAATCAAGTATGCACAGTCTAGATCTACTGGTACCCGTGCCTGATTTTCCAACTCCGGACTATGTGCACGACCATAGTCCGCCTGGACCTACACCGTCGTACCTACACAGCCGTCGTTTTGGTCGCTTACATGTCAGCCCAGTAATCGTGCCCCACCCTAGCCTAGTCCTAGGGTCTTATGATACTATCAAGAGGGTTACTGCTGAAAAGGACCACGCAACTAGGGTTTCTTAATGGGTTAAATGTGGTTAACCCGATCCAAACGTGGATTAAATTGGTTAAGTGTACCCAAGGTTCGTGACTTAACCCCGATTAACCCATCAAGCCCAAATTGGTTAAGTATTAAGTGGACCATGACTTAACCCTAATCAGGAGGCATTAATTAACTTAATGTGCTTTAACCTCTCACATTAGACTTTGTTGTGGTTACTAGTTAAGCCGGGTGGGTGCGGGTAGCTTTACACCACAACTTGGTCTAACCTCGGGTTTCAAGTGCGACATGACCAACTACTCACATTGGGTCCTATTGCTTGTAGCCACTAGTTAAGCCGGTCGGTTCCGGGTAGAATTATGTTACAAACTCAATCCAACCTCGAGTTGGCCACACTTATATTTTCTAAGTGTCATGTCCATCATTATGTTTACAAACATAATCACAAGTCAATGTTCATGTCATATTTTAAAACCATGTTCTCATGTCATTAATATTACCCAAACCCAACGCAATCCCATCGCATGTACGTTTCGCATAACATATCATAGATCAAAAGAGGGAACCTGGCAAAAGTATGACAAAAGGGCATAAGGTAATAAGGTTGGCCACAAGTTAAACATGGTGGCATATGAGGCATAAACATGTTCATAAGCTTGCATATTACATCATAGGCCTCAAAACATGCATAATATCAACTTAAGCAAATAGGTGAAACATGATCATGAATGACATAGGATGATGACTAGAAGTTCGCATATAACATTATACGCAAGTTATCATAAAGGTTATGAGAGTTCTCATGTTGCATAATGCAACATTTCAACATAAAGCTTATAGCTTTTAGCCCACAAGGTCAAGGTGATAGCTTTACAAATATGCATAGAATATATTTATGCATAACATGATAGGATCAAAGCAAATATCATACTTAGGCCCAAACTCAACTTGCAACAAGTCACATTTAACTTCATAGTTGGAATCTAAGAGTAGTATAGGGCTTACAATGCTATGAAGACTAGAATTAATATTAAATAAGATTGAGACGAAGCCACACTAGCAAATCCGCAACCAAAGACGATAAACTCCACTTCAAGACTTGAGAATAAGAAGGAATAACCCCAAAGACAAGGAAAGATGGCTCTTTTACTTAAGAAAGATGGCACCTTTATGACATAGTTTGATTTGAGACACTCATGCTCTCATGAAGAAGGTGGAGGCCATGATTAGTGAATATTTGGGCAGCATTTAGTTGTAGGAATGATTAATGAGGGTTTAGGCTAGGTCTAGGGGTCTTTTTATAGGTGATTAGGTTAGTTTAGACCATAGGATTAACCCTAAAACACATCAGGTCCGTCAAATCCCGTCAGAAACTTCTAGAGTAAGGCTCAACATGTCACAAATGGTGCACCAGAAAAACTGGTCCGACCGAGGGGGTCGACCCCTGGGTCGACATGGGTGTCGACCCATTTGGGGGGGTTAACCTGATCCAAACATGGATTAAATTGGTTAAGTGTACCCAAGGTTCATGACTTAACCACGATTAACCCATCAAGCCCAAATTGGTTAAGTATTAAGTGGACCATGACTTAACCCTAATCAGGAGGCATTAATTAACTTAATGTGCTTTAACCTCTCACATTAGACTTTGTTGTGGTTACTAGTTAAGCCGGGCGGGTCCTGGTAGCTTTACACCACAACTTGGTCTAACCTCGGGTTCGAGCACAACATGACCAACTTCTCACATTGGGTCCTATTGTTTGTAGCCACTAGTTAAGCCGGGCGGGTCCGGGTAGATTTATGCTACAAACTCAACCCAACCTCGAGTTGGCCACACTTGTATTTTCTAAGTGTCATGTCCATTATGTTTCCAAAACATAATTACAAGCTAACATATCACGTCATTTTATAAAAATAATGTTCATGTCATAATGTTACCCAACCCCAACGTAATCCCATCGTTTACATAATCGCAACAACGCATAAAGGATAAAATAGGGAACTTGGCATAATCATGACAAAAAGGTGTTGAAGCCACAAGTTTAACATGGTGGCATATGAAATGTACGTATGTTCATATACTTGCATATTGCATTATTAGGCTTCAAAAGCATGCATAAAACCAAACTTAGCATATAAGTGATACATGGTGATAAATGACATGTAGAAGTTGCTAGAAGTTCGCATTTAGCCTCACATGCAAGTTATCATAAGGGATATGATAACTTCCATGTTGCCAAAATGCAACCTTTAATATAAAGCTTGAAGCTTTAAGCCCAAAACTCAAGTTTAACTTGCATAACATGATAACATGTGTATAATGACCAACCCAATCTTGCATAACATAGCAACATGTGTCATACATAATGATCAACGAAACTTGCATATCATAATGATCAACCAAACTTGCATATCATAATGATCAACCCAAACTTGCATCATTCATTTAACTTCATAGTTCAAAACAAAAAAAAAAGTAGAAAAGGGCTTACAATGCTATGAAGACACAAATGAATATTTATTATAAAGATTGAGACGAAGCCCTTATGCAATCAACAAAAAGACCCAAATATGAAAGCTCCAAATGAAAACCCTTGAGCCAAATCGATAAAAACCCTTGCTTTATAATAGAAATGTTGCAACTTGACATGAATGCAAACTAAGAACACACATACAAGTTTGAAAACACTTGTATGAACTCAAAATCTCTCATATAAATAGACTTAGAAATTTTAGCATGAGAGTGGAGGCCATGAGAGGAACAAATTTGACATAGTTTAGTTGTAGGGTTGAATAATGGTGATTTAGGCTAGGCTTAGGGGTCTTTTATAGAAGATTAGGATAGTATTAGCCATAGGATTAACCCTAGATTCAATCAGAGCCATCAAATCCCGTCACTAGCCAACAAAACAGGTCAAAACAGCCAAAATGGGTGCACCAGGTTGCCTGGGTCCGACCAGGCAGGTCGACCCCCGGGTCGACCCTGGGGTCGACTCCTCAGTCGACCTAGTCCCACCCAGGTCGACCCCCAGGTGGACCCCCAGGTCGACCTGGTCTGGGCGGGATTTTTCCCGCCTACTCTGATTTTCTGAAATTTGAATCTGTTTTGAATTTGAATTTTTCGTGAAACTTCGCGAGGCCATATCTCGGTCATACGGACTCCGATTTTCGAAAACTCAGACTATATTTCGCGTATTTTTCCGAGACAAACGCAATGGCACAGCCCGTTTCCCTTGATTCCGATTTTACAGCTTAATTCTGCCTTGATTTATGTTATAACATGTTATTCAAAAATATGGGTTGTTACAAGAGGGTCCTTGCGGTCTCGATGTCTCTTGTTTCACTGATTTCGATCAAATAGCAAAAAGATACGATTTTTATTAGTTAGCAATGCTTTAAAGTGTTATTTTTAGTTCAAATTAACTTCAACCGTTCCTTTCAGTTTGGGTTCAAAATTAGGTTTTGGGTTTTCGCCAAATCCTTTGCACGATATCCAGATCGGGTTGCGCCACTTGGAAGAGGGAAGAATGGCGCCAGAACGGGGGGTGTAGCGGTCGTGATCGGTGGTCGGAATCAGGCGGGGCGGCACTTCCAAACGGCGATCTTCACGGAGGTGATTCCGGCGATACACTCAATGAAAAAATTCAAATCCTATATGGATTTAAAGCTCAGAAGAAGATCTATAAATTCCCCCATAGGATCGAGGTGTTTTGTTGCGTGATTTGAGGGGAAAGTGGATGGGAAGGTGTCGAGTTGCTTCCGCCATTGGGTACAGGGGGTATACGGGTTTTTGAGCGGAACGATAGAGTGAAGAGAGAGATTTGATTGGCCTGTTATTTAATTAATTTATTTTTGATTTCTTTAATTTCAAAAATACCCTCTAATCCATACTAACTCCAATTCAAACCCAATGACTGCCGCCTCTACCTAAATACCCCCATTCCGAACACAATGGTATATGTTTCGTAAGCCATTTCGACTGTTACATTCAGTTATTCTTGTAATTAAAGTATAAAACATTCAAATTCTATTTTGAACGTACATTTTAATTTGCCGGGGCCACATATTGATTCTAAAAATTCCCAAAAAATTAATCTAGCTATGTTGGGACGATACGGTCCCAACAAAACTGATTTCGTCGAATTCTAAGACCGTTTGAAAAATGTCCATTTTCTGGTCAACCCGATTTGACTGAAATAAACCGAACACATTTTCCTTTGCCACGCTCACATATTGATTTCAAAAATTATGCATTTTGAAAACTAGCAATAATTTGACATCCCGGATCCAACAAAAGTGGTTTCGTCGAAAACCGAGGTCGTTTGCAAAATCACTATTTTCAAGGGCTTTAATATTATTAAAATATATATAAATTCCACATCGACTTTTCTAAAAATTCATTTGGCCATAACTTTTGATTCCCACTATGAATTTTGATTTTCTAGATTTGTTACAAAGATGTTTTCAAACAGATTTAAATATTTCTTGTTTCGCTGAAATCCAATTTATTTTGCATCCTGTACATTCAGTCAAAGTTCAAAATCAAATTTTCAAACTTCCATGTCATTTCAGGCCTTGTTTTATAATTAAAATAAATATTTATATTTTAAATTCGATTCATGTAACACCCCGTGTATTCTATAACAGTGAAATTCACAAATTAAAGTATAATTGATTTCAAAATCAAAGAATTAAGGGAAACGGGATACGCCATTGTGTTCGTCTCGGAAAAATACACGAAATAGAGTCCGAGTTTTCGAAAAACGGAGTCCGTATGAAGAAGATATGGCCTCCGGAAGTTTCAGAATTCAGGTTAAAATTCAAACAGACGAAAACAGCTCAGAAAAACAAGTTTAAAATTCAAAATCGGGCCCAATTGGCCAGGGCGGGAAAATTCCCGCCTAAGGCACCTAGGTCGACTTGGCAGTCGACCTGGGCTAGCCAGGTCGACTGGGCAGTCGACCTGGGTAACCCGTGTCGACTGCCAAGTCGACACGGTGTCGACTGGGTTGTCGACATGACCCCAGAGCCAGGTCGAACCCAGCCCACCCTGGCTGGCCTGGTCTGTGTTTGGTCGATTTTCTGAGCCTTGCCTTGTCACTAGGGCTAGGTGTCAGCTCTTGGTTGGTCTCTCCTTCAAACGAACGGCAATCATTGAACCAAGCTTCATCGACGGTCTAAATCAACTCACAAACTCTATAAAAAGGACCTAAGACTAACCCTAATTCACATAAACTAAAATGGAGATGAGACCGTCATGCTGCTGAGGAGAGACTGAAGATAGCCGTCAGAAATAGGGAGACAACTAGAAGATAATTCGAAGCTTAAAGCAACGTTAATCAAATCAAAGCAACGCCTACAATAAAGGATAGCATCTCCAAATTCAGAATTCAGATTTCTGAATTAAAGATTCGCCATACGTGGTAAGTAGAGTGCTACTCCGATATGAATTAAATAATTGTGTTGATTTGTGTAATGTAAGAAATGGAATTGTGGCGATAATAATCTGTATTTGTATGTTGCTTTGATGCAAAACGATTTGGGAATATTATGGTATACGATTGGATATTTGCAAGTACGCGATTTGCGTTGGAAACGAAATTGAATTGTGGTGATAATGACTTATATTTGTATGTTATTTTGATTCTAAACGATTTGGCAATGCTATGGTTTGATTCATACAAGTATGTGGCTTATGTTGACAACCACATGTTGTGGAATTTTGATTGAGACTTATGCAAGCATATGATTCATATTGAAAACTACATGTTTGTGGTAGTTATTTACAACACCCATTTTGTAAATGCAAGTATAAGATTCATGTTGAAACAACAACTATATGTTGTAATAGTTTATTTTGAAATTCATGCAAGTCTATGATCTATTGTTATGACAACATGATGTAAAATTCTATGGTCATCTTTAGTGTAATTTGATTCACCTAAGTATTATGATTCATATGAAGGTTATGTTGAAATTGGCATCATAGTTCAAGTATAAAAATCATGATTTTGTGATAGTGACAAAAGCAAGCATCTTTGTAAGCTTGTATAAATTTTATGAACATGTCTAAGCTATGTTTGTTATTATGCCTAGTTAAAAACATGTTTTCTAAGCTTATGTTGTTATCTTAATCATATGATAATATATTTTTGGCACATAAGTTACATTAGATATTTACATTAGAATTACATCCCCTTGCAAGTTACATAGATTGGACAAAAAACCCATGATTATATGAATAATAGGATTCAAAATCAATTATGTTTATGCCATGACCATATAAGGACTCATGTTCAATAATGATTATGCCATAATTATATGATTAGAGTGGTTCATGTTTAAGTACTATTTATGCCAAGACTACATGTTTCGTTTACACCATGATTATGTGAATAGAATGATTCATGTTTAAGTATTGCATATATTATATGTTGTTACAATTGCAAGTTCACATATGCCTATCTTATGTTAATTAGATCGTATGTTGCAAGTTCATGCGTTCACACTCCCCTTTTTATGTCACCTTATAAACACCATGTTATAGCCTCCCCTTTTCATATGGCTAAATTGGGTTTAAGTATTAAACCCAACACACCTTACAGTGGAACGAACGAATAAAACGGGGGAAATGACGTTTGGGTTAAAAATATAGAACATATGTGTTGGCTTGTTGACGCACGCCATTAACTTTGAAAAACAATTAAGTGGCATAAATAAATCTTAACCAATAAAGATGAATTTGAATAATGGGCCGCAAATATTTACATATAAAAAGAAGAAAGACAAAATATGTAAATGTAGAAAATACGATGTGTTTAACCCGAGGTTGGATTGAGTTGTGATGTAAACCTGCCCGGAACCGCCCGGCTGTCCAGTAGTCACAACAATACCTATCCAATGTGGGTTGTTAAACACGGAGCCCAATAAGGACCCGAGGTTAGACTGAGTTGTGGCGTAAGACTGCCCGGACCCAACCGGCAACAGGCAGCCACAACAATACCTGTCTAATGTGAGAGGTCAAGGCTTTAATAAGACAATTAAGGCTGAGTAAAGATTGATAGGTTGAAGTGAATTAAAGACTTAATCAAAATGGAACATGCTAAACTAAACAGACTGATTTGGGGTTAGGTTTATAAAACACTTAACCAACTTAGCATGTTGGCTAGAAATAGAAAACCTAGTAGCGGGGGACCCTTTTCAGCAGTAACCCTACAAGGCGTATCATGATACCCTTAAACTAGGCAGGGTGGGGCACGATTACTGGGCTGACTGTAAGAGGTCAAATCGACGGCGGTGGTGTAGCAGTGTAGGTTCTAACGGGGTGTGGGCGTGCACTCACTCCGGCGCAGAAAAATAAGGCACTGGGCACCAGTAGCATACCTATGCATTCTAGGGTTGTGTCGGGCCGCCGCCATGGGACTTGATACACCACATGGTGGGACCAGCATAGGTAACTACAACATCGGGGGCCATAAGACACATGTAACTATGTGAGTAGGAGCCGATCATCATAAAATGGATCACTTCACCCTGATTATGGGGTGCCTGTTGGGAACTAGTTTATATGGGTACAGAGATTAATATGGGGTACGATAGTATATTCGACCCTAGACAACTTAACTAAGTTTATAGTGCTTTCCCATTTCTAGTTTATACTTATCATACCCAGTTCTTTATTCATAGATTGAATAGTCCTAGACTTACTCAGGCTTTATGTCTGACTCTACTTTTCTTTCGTCTTCTTTTCTTCCGTTCCCCCCCCCCAGGTCCACAGGGAGGGAATACCGCAGCTTGACCAGCCTTCATATCCAGCTTGAAGAGAAAGAATGTATTGCTTGGATCTTTTCGTTTTGGACTATGGCTTTGGACAACAACTATGGGACTTTTGTAGTTTATTCATGTTATCTTTATGCTTCTTTAAATAATGTAATCAAGACAGTTACGAAGATGTTATGTTTTTGGAAGTATTGTAAGACAATTATGGTATGGTTGGTGTAACACGTATTTTAATCAAATAAAAGTTGTTGTTTTCCGCTGTTCAAAAATATGTGTTCTTATATCTGTCTTGTATATCTGTGACTTATACTTATAAACCTCCACCAAAATTAGGGCATTCCCTTTGAGTGTGACCCTAACGGAGGTGGGATGTTTCTCTTGGTAACAGAGCGAGGTTTACCAGATTAGATAAAAATTTTTGGAAATTTATTTTCAAAAAGGAAATTTAAAGAAGCATTTTTTAAAAGATAAAATGTTTTATTTTAAAAGGCAAAGTCCCCCCCAAAGCCATAGGTACTATCTCTTATCCTTCATTTTGAATCTATCCTTTTTGTTTCAGCATGTCCGAAGAAATTAACTTGCCAGAGGGTGTACCAATACCTGGTTGATTTAGACGGTTCTTAGAAGCAAGGGCCACTCAGCCAGGTCCTACCGTTCCTCCTCCCCCAGCTGCAGGAAATCATCCAGCTGCAGCGGCACCTCTTCCTCCACCTCCTCCACGGGGAATCACTTTTGCTAAGATATGTAAAGATTTTAAAGCTATGGGAGGAAAGGATTTCCATGGAACTGAGTCCTTCGTGGCAGCCAGAAATTGCCTGAAAGAAACCGAGGACTTATTCATCATCTTTGAGGTAGAAGATAGACAGAAAGTACAACTGGCAGTTTGGCTACTAAAGGGCGAGGCTTCCTATCGGTGGGAAGTCACTAATGCAGAAAGACCAATGGAGACATGGGAGGACTTTAGGGCAAGGTTTGAGGCTAAATTTCTCTCAGATGCGGAAAGGAGTTTGCAGTTGGAAAAATTCTTATTTCTTAAGCAAGGGAACAAGACAGTCAAAGAGTATGTTAATCAGTTCAATGAGCTGGCTAGGTTTGGGCTGGACCTAGTCAACACCCCGCACAAGAAGGCTCTCCGTTTCGTCAAAGGGTTGAATGAGCCATTACATAGTTTGGCCATGACCCATATACCCATGGGAGCTACATATGAAAGGTTGGTACAAATGGCATTGCTGAACGAAGAGGATAAGGGCAAGAAGGAGACAAAGGCAGAAAGCTCTCAAGGGAAGAAAGAGGGCTTGCAGCCTAAGAAGACAGACTTTAAGAAGGGCGGGAAAGGCAACAAAGAGAAGAGGAAGTGTAATTTCTGTGGCAAAGTGGGGCACTTAGTGAAAGATTGCCGGAAAAAGAAGGCCAAGGAGAATGGTGGGTGCTTTTCTTGCGGTGAGACAGGCCACAGGGCTAAGGACTGCCCATAGCAACGAGGACAGGGGCAGAGGGCTGGATCCACCTCAGGGGCACAAGTTCATGTGCTAGAAGCGCCACCTCTGCAACAGCGAGGTATAAATACTTCTGTAGAAAGTGTAGTTTATCTTTATGATCACCCCGTTTGCACTTTATTTGATTCTGGTGCATCACACTCCTTTATCTCGTATGCTTTAGTAGAATCTCTGCACCTAAAAACTAGTATGGTAGAGGACTCCTTAATTGTTTCAAACCCAATTGGGGGCCCAGCTCATTTGTCTATGATCTGTTTGGGATTGAAAATTTCTATTCTAAGCGTAGAATTTCAATGTAGTGCCTTTGTTTTGGGCTTTTCGGGATATGGTTTGATTTTGGGCGTGGATTGGCTATCCAGTAATGGGGCCATCCTTGATTGTGAGAAAAGGGTTGTTAGGCTCCTAACCCAGCTCGGTAACACTTTGGAAATTACTTGTAATCCCTCGTATGCGGTTATGCTTAGTTATCTTGAATCGCTAGATGCCTCTGTCGACAATTTGCAATCGGTGAGAGTGGTCCGGGAATATCCGGATGTCTTCGAAGAGGTGAAGGGCTTGCCACCGAAGCGGGAGATAGACTTCCGCATATATCTTGTAGATAATGCAAAGCCCGTTGTGTTGCCCGTTAGACACATGGCTCCACGGGAAAGAAAAGAGCTCAGTAAACAGATTAAAGAGCTTCTAGAGAAGGGGTTCATTAGAAGGAGCATTTCAGAATGGGGCGCTCCAGTGGTGTTCGCTAGAAAGGCGGATGGTTCACTCCGTCTATGTGTTGACTATAGGTAGCTCAACAAGCTAACGAAAAAGAATAGACACCCTCTCCCCAGAATCGACGATCTGTTTGATCAACTTCTAGGAGCGTCTGTTTTCTCCCAACTCGATTTAGCGACCGGTTTTCATCAGCTAAGGGTGGCTGAAGATAGCATCGATAAAACGGCATTCAGAACCCCAGACGGCTTCTTTGAATGGCTTGTCATGCCTTTCGGCTTGACAAATGCACCTGCTTACTTCGTGGACCTGATGAGTAGGGTATTCAGAGATTTCCTCAACAATTTCGTAGTTGTCTTCGTAGACGATATCCTTATCTTCTCAAAGAGTGAAGAGGAACATGCTCAGCACTTAAGGGCAATCATGGAAACTCTACGAGTCCATCAACTAAAAGCCAAATTCTCCAAATGCCACTTTTGGAGAGAAGAAGTGAGGTTCCTTGGGCACATAGTATCCAAACAAGGGTTAGCAGTGGACCCTGCTAAGGTAGTGGCGGTACAGGATTGGAAGACACCAAGGAATGCAACTGAGGTCCGAAGTTTTCTAGGACTAGCAGGTTTCTATCGAAAGTTCATAAGGGATTTTGCGAAAATCTCAGCTCTGCTCACAAAATTGACCAAGAAGAATCTAGTGTTCAATTGGGACTTGGATTGCGAGTTTGCTTTCCAGCAACTGAAAAGGGCTCTTACAACAGCCCCAGTATTGGCGTTGCCAGATGGAAGCACGATGTTCACTGTTTATACAGATGCATGTGGGACAGGGCTAGGCTCCGTCTTAATGCAAGATAGAAGGGTAGTAGCTTATGGCGGGAGGCAGTTGAAAGTGCACGAAAAGAACTACCCGACCCACGATCTTGAGTTAGCTGCCATCGTCTTTGCACTCAAGTCTTGGCGACACTATCTCCTAGGTGAGAAGTTCGAACTTTACACTGACCATAAATCATTGAAATATCTTTTCTCGCAGAAAGATCTTAACTTGAGGCAACAGAGATGGATGGAGTTTCTTACCTCGTACGATTTCGAGATCTCCTACACTCCGGGCAAAGGCAACGTAGTGGCAGACGCGTTGAGCCGAAAGAAATTGACCCTAAGCCCGCTGTTTGTTGAAAGACAAAGCCTAGAGTTTATAGCCAGCTTCGACTTCATGCCTTCCTCCGATTTTGTACCAGGCTTGCTAGCATCTCTCGAAGTGCGCCCGACTTTAGTGGACTCAATAGGGATAGCACAACGCGAAGACCCTCAGCTTGTGGAAACAATTAATAGGCTAATTAGGGGTGAGACTTCGAGTCACCTCAACAGATACTCCATCGACGATAAGGGTTGGCTAAGGCGAGACGGAAGACTATGTGTCCCACAGACAAGGGATTCAGTAAAGAAGGTTCTCGAGGAAGCACATCACTCCAAGATGACGATACACCAAGGCGGGGATAAAATGTAAAAGGACATAAAGAGAACTTTCTTTTGGAACGGCATGAAGAAGGACGTGGCAGATTTCGTTTCTAAGTGTATGGTGTGCCAACGGGTTAAAGCGGAACAGAAAAAGCCTGGCGGTCTGCTCCATCCTCTAGAGGTCCCGCAGTGGAAGTGGGATAGCATCTCAATGGACTTCATCGATGGGTTGCCTAGGTCTAGGAGAGGCAACACTAGCATTTGGGTAATAGTGGATAGGCTTACTAAAAGCGCCCACTTTTTACCTGTCAAAAGTAAAAGAACTGCCTCATCCCTAGCATCTCTTTACCTCAAGGAAATCGTTCGACTCCATGGAATACCATCCAGCATTGTTAGTGACCGAGACCCTATCTTCACAAGTGAGTTTTGGCGGAGTCTGCAAGAAGCGGTAGGCACACAGTTATGCTTGAGCACAGCCTATCATCCCCAAACCGACGGCCAAACAGAATGAGTGAACAGAGTTTTGGAGGACCTTTTAAGACTGTGCGTCCTTGACTTCGGAGGGACATGGGAAGACCACCTTCCTTTGGTGGAATTTGCCTACAACAACAGCTATCAAGCAACCATCGGAATGGAGCCCTTCGAAGCATTATATGGAAGCCCATGTCGATCACCCACTTGTTGGTGGGAGACTACTGATAAGTTCATACTTGGACCAGATATGATCCGAGAGACTTCTGAGAAAGTAGACTTAATACGAAGAAGGATGAAGACGGCCCAAGACAGACAAAAGTCCTACGCCGACAAGAGGAGGACCGACCTTGAATTTGAGGTTGGGGACAGAGTTTTTCTTAAGGTATCTCCGCTAAGGAACATTGTTCGTTTTGGAACCACAGGAAAGCTAGCACCAAGGTTCGTAGGGCCATTCCCTACCATCGAGAAAATTGGGAAAATGGCCTATAGATTAGAGCTACCCGAAAAGCTGGCCGGCGTTCACAATGTTTTTCATGTTTCACATCTCTGAAAATGTCTACATGAGTCTGCTGAAGTGGTAGAGCCAAATATCCTAGAAGAAGCTGAAGTGGAGCGCGAAGCAACCGTGAGGAAAATTCCAACCCGCATATTAGGAACGGAAGTGAAGAAGCTACGCAACCGCGAAGTCAAGCTCGTCAAAGTTCAGTGGAGCGACGCCGAGGGAGACGCGACTTGGGAAACTGAAGCTAGAATACGCACTGCCTACCCTTTTCTTTTCGAGGGTACATCCTTGATCTTTCTTTTTCCTTAAGTTGCGCTTTTATCTATCTTTTTAGGTATATTTCCTCGACCTTATCTTTTAGGTAGAAACCCTTTGGATGAAAACATGTAATTGAAACATGTTATGGATGATGGTTGCAAGTGGTTGCAAGTGATTGCTAGTGGTTGCTCGTGGTTGCATATACACACACAATCTAGGTTTTAGATCGGCTCAGTCACTTCATATTGCATATGCATATATGTTTGCACTCGTATATGGTTGAACTTTAATGTGTTGTCATATGGATGTTGCATTTGTATGAATGATTGTGCACTCATGTAGAATCATGAATAGGAAAATTTGCATACATAATGGATTCATGGCACTTACATAATTCGCATTAAGGAGGTCAACTGAATCAGTAGACCGCCTGATTTTGCATTAGATAAGTACATGTACACACACACTTCGCATATGATCATGAAGCATTAGAGGTCTTTTAAGGACAATGGATGCTCGTGTTTGATGGATGAGTAAATGGATTTTTGGATGTTAGGATATACATTCTTCCTGAACTTGAAGATTTCGGGGACGAAATCCTTTTAAGTGGGGGAGAATGTAACACCCCGTGTATTCTATAACAGTGAAATTCACAAATTAAAGTATAATTGGTTTCAAAATCAAAGAATTAAGGGAAACGGGATACGCCATTGTGTTCGTCTCGGAAAAATACGCGAAATAGAGTCCGAGTTTTCGAAAAACGGAGTCCGTATGAAGAAGATATGGCCTCCGGAAGTTTCAGAATTTAGGTTAAAATTCAAACAGACGAAAACAGCTCAGAAAAACAAGTTTAAAATTCAAAATCGGGCCCAATTGGCCAGGGCGGGAAAATTCCCGCCTAAGGCACCCAGGTCGACTTGGCAGTCGACCTGGGCTAGCCAGGTCAACTGGGCAGTCGACCTGGGTAACCCGTGTCGACTGCCAAGTCGACACGGTGTCGACTGGGTTGTCGACCTGGCCCCAGAGCCAAGTCGAACCCAGCCCACCCTGGCTGGCCTGGTCTGTGTTTGGTCGATTTTCTGAGCCTTGCATTTCACTAGGGCTAGGTGTCAGCTCCTGGTTGGTCTCTCCATCAAACGAACGGCTATCATTGAACCAAGCTTCATCGACGGTCTAAATCAACTCACAAACTCTATAAAAAGGACCTAAGACTAACCCTAATTCACATGAACTAAAATGGACATGAGACCGTCATGCTGCTGAGGAGAGACTGAAGATAGCCGTCAGAAATAGGTGGACAACTAGAAGATAATTCGAAGCTTAAAGCAACGTTAATCAAATCAAAGCAACGCCTATAACAAAGGATAGCATCCCCAAATTCAGAATTCAGATTTCTGAATTAAAGATTCGCAATACGTTGTAAGTAGAGTGCTATTCCGATATGAATTAAATAATTGTGTTGATTTGTGTAATGTAAGAAATGGAATTGTGGCGATAATAATCTATATTTATATGTTGCTTTGATGCAAAACGATTTGGGAATATTATGGTATACGATTGGATATTTGCATGTACGCGATTTGCGTTGGAAACGAAATGGAATTGTGGCGATAATGACTTATATTTGTATGTTATTTTGATTCTAAAAGATTTGGCAATGCTATGGTTTGATTCATACAAGTATGTGGCTTATGTTGACAACCACATGTTGTGGAATTTTGATTGGGACTTATGCAAGCATATGATTCATATTGAAAACTACATGTTTGTGGTAGTTATTTACAACACCCATTTTGTAAATGCAAGTATAAGATTCATGTTGAAACAACAACTATATGTTTTAATATTTTATTTTGAAATTCATGCAAGTCTATGATCTATTGTTATGACAACATGATGTAAAATTCTATGGTCATCTTTAGTGTAATTTGATTCACCTAAGTATTATGATTCATATGAAGGTTATGTTGAAATTGGCATCATAGTTCAAGTATAAAAATCATGGTTTTGTGATAGTGACAAAAGCAAGCGTCTTTGTAAGCTTGTATAAATTTTATGAACATGTATAAGCTATGTTTGTTATTATGCCTAGTTAAAAACATGTTTTCTAAGCTTATGTTGTTATCTTAATCATATGATAATGTATTTTTGGCACATAAGTTACATTAGATATTTACATTAGAATTACATCCCCTTGCAAGTTACATAGATTGGACAAAAAACCCATGATTATATGAATAATAGGATTCAAAATCAATTATGTTTATGCCATGACCATATAAGGACTCATGTTCAATAATGATTATGCCATAATTATATGATTAGAGTGGTTCATGTTTAAGTACTATTTATGCCAAGACTACATGTTTCGTTTACACCATGATTATGTGAATAGAATGATTCATGTTTAAGTATTGCATATATTATATGTTGTTACAATTGCAAGTTCACATATGCCTATCTTATGTTAATTAGATCGTATGTTGCAAGTTCATGCGTTCACACTCCCCTTTTTTATGTCACCTTATAAACACCATGTTATAGCCTCCCCTTTTCATATGGCTAAATTGGGTTTAAGTATTAAACCCAACACACCTTACAGTGGAACGAACGAATAAAACGGGGGAAATGACGTTTGGGTTAAAAATATAGAACATATGTGTTGGCTTGTTGACGCACGCCAATAACTTTGAAAAATAATTAAGTGGCATAAATAAATCTTAACCAATAAAGATGAATTTGAATAATGGGCCGCAAATATTTACATATAAAAAGAAGAAAGACAAAATATGTAAATGTAGAAAATACGATGTGTTTAACCCGAGGTTGGATTGAGTTATGATGTAAACCTGCCCGGAACTGCCCGGCTGTCCAGTAGTCACAACAATACCTATCCAATGTGGGTGGTTAAACACGGAGCCCAATAAAGACCCGAGGTTAGACTGAGTTGTGGCGTAAGACTGCCCGGACCCAACCGGCAACAGGCAGCCACAACAATACCTGTCTAATGTGAGTGGTTGAGGCTTTAATAAGACAATCAAGGCTGATTCAGGATTGATAGGATTAAGTGAATTAAAGACTTAATCAAAATGGAACATGCTAAACTAAATAGACTGATTGGGGGTTAGGTTTATAAAACACTTAACCAACTTAGCATGTTGGCTAGAAATAGAAAACCTAGTAGCGGGGGACCCTTTTCAGCAGTAACCCTACAAGGCGTATCGTGATACCCTGAAACTAGGCAGGGTGGGGCACGATTACTGGGCTGACTGTAAGAGGTCAAATCGACGGCGGTGGTGTAGCAGTGTAGGTTCTAACGGGGTGTGGGCGTACACTCACTCCGGTGCAGAAAAATAAGGCACTGGGCACCAATAGCATACCTGTGCATTCTAGGGTTGTGTCGGGCCGCCGCCATGGGACTTGATACACCCCATGGTGGGACCAGCATAGGTAACTACAACATCGGGGGCCGTAAGACACATGTAACTATGTGAGTAGGAGCCGATCATCATAAAATGGATCACTTCACCCTGATTATGGGGTGCCTGTTGGGAACTAGTTTATATGGGTACAGAGATTAATATGGGGTACGATAGTATATTCGACCCTAGACAACTTAACTAAGTTTATAGTGCTTTCCCATTTCTAGTTTATACTTATCATACCCAGTTCTTTATTCATAGACTGAATAGTCCTAGACTTAGTCAGGCTTTATGTCTGACTCTACTTTTCTTTCGTCTTCTTTTCTTCCGTTCCCCCCCCCCAGGTCCACAGGGAGGGAATACCGCAGCTTGACCAGCCTTCATATCCAGCTTGAAGAGAAAGAATGTATTGCTTGGATCTTTTCGTTTTGGACTATGGCTTTGGGACAACAACTATGGGACTTTTGCAGTTTATTTATGTTATCTTTATGCTTCTTTAAATAATGTAATCAAGACAGTTATGAAGATGTTATGTTTTTGGAAGTATTGTAAGACAATTATGGTATGGTTGGTGTAACACGTATTTTAATGAAATAAAAGTTGTTGTTTTCCGCTGTTCAAAAATATGTGTTCTTATATATGTCTTGTATATCTGTGACTTATACTTATAAACCTCCACCAAAATTAGGGCATTCCCTTTGAGAGTGACCCTAACGGAGGTGGGGTGTTTCAATTCAAATAACTTTTTAGTCGTTATTATTCAAAATAAATCATTTTTAAATATTCTAAATTCAATAAAATAGCTAAATTAAAATTTTTAAATTGGCTCAGATTTTTCCGGGTTGTTACAATCTCCCCTACTTAAAACTTTTCGTCCCCGAAAAGGAACGAAACTGAAAGTTGTTTTACTATTCAACTCAACTTTCACTCTAGCTAATTCTACCTTTCATTTGCGTATTGGTTTCTATAATTGTATTAGTTAAACTAATAATCAAACAACACAACCAGCAATTAATTAGTTGATTAACTTTTCAAATATATATCTTTTACATATTCAAAAATCATATTTCTAAAACCCGACTATATATATGTGTATATAGTCACAAATACATTATTTATAAACATATAACTCTAAACTCGTTCTGGGGCATTTCTGACCCCATCTCTATCGAGTTATTCTGATTCTGCTAAACTCATACTAGGACCTTACTGATCCTATCTATCAAGATTTATTTGTCCTAGAAATCTACTGGTTCTATCTCTGACGAGTTCGTTAATATGTTATATTCCTGAGCTAAGCTTAACCAAAGCTCTGATACCACATGTGACGAACACCAAACCCCCGTACGACGGTGGCAAGGGTAATCTTTGGAATATAACACATAAACAATAACAACAGAACAGAAATAAATCATTACACTGGATAAAGTACAACAAAATACACTAGATAAATATAATCATCAGAGTTACATAGTATATAGGATCATACTTAGCACAAAATACAGTTTCAGTTCAATACAAAATGTCTACAGCGGAATCAAACATAATATACATAACAGAGTCTGGAACAGTAATAGAAATGATAAAGCCAGCATCAGCTCCACAGCTACCCAGAATGAGTCTGCTAAAACCTGAATACAAGGCTGCCCATGTATAAATGAGGGCACCCGAGTTTGCAAAGTGACAACAAACATCGAGGCAGTCATGGGACTGATATGAGAAATCTACTTAACTGATTAAATAACAATAATACGGCAAATCATAAGACCACGCCACTTTCGCGGAACGGGTTTACTCCAGTGATTACCAGCGCAGGTAATAAAGTAAATCTTTTTAAACAACGGAATGATTTTTAGAAAGAATGAAGCCGATATAAGACTCAAGTCCCATCACACAATGCAACGCAAACCGGAGGATAGATTTTTACCTTATATTGGCCAAAATATGTTTGATACGTATAAAACAAGGTCATTTGATATTATTACTAGTGTATAAATGTTTCAAAAACAATTCCAATCATAAGTATCAATCATAGACGGCATAAGTGCCCCAAACCACTATGTCGCCATATATAGGTATACAATCAAAACCGCACGATGTCGTATTTGGAAATTGGATTTCCGTCAAGAACCAAGGCAAAAGATAGTCCTTACCGAATTCGAGACAAGCTAGCCCATGTCTCAGGTCAGAGCTCGAGTGACCTTTAGATCATCAGGGCCGGTCTACACGTAGCGGATTAAATAAAACCCTGAACAATACGTCTCCCCGCCCTATGCGGCGTAAATGAGCTCTGTGACTCCATATCCGAGGCGCCTCGCATTCCAACAACCACACAAGTGAAAATAATATAAATGTCAGCCAGTTTAAGCACTGACACCACCTCTTGCTTGAAAGAGACGCATGTCCTCCCCGAGTCCTTCTCCCGTTTCTGGTTCATACCGGGGTGTATGGCCCGTGAATTAACGTTATACACAAAGCTATGCCACACAGGAGGTGTTCGATCATCAACCACAAGACTTTGCTTTTCAACAGAAGCCTTGATCTCTGCATCTTAGCATGCCACATAGGCAATTCACGCCATGTAACTGACGTGTATCAATCACATGGAATGAAATCCAATGTCAGACACACAGTCCATTTACAAGTCTATTTTGGGTCTGAACAAAACCGGAGGCACCTTGTACCTCGCACATCCGGACAATCAACAAGTACAACATCAGTAGTAATCCATTCGATGTGAAGATCACCGGTCTTGCACCGTCTTCGTATCTTCGACTTCATATCGTCGATCAATTATTTGAAATGAGAATTAACTCGGCCTTTTCAAATAATTCACGTATATTTAGAATTCAAATCAATTCTATCCATGGTTAGATTATTCGACATCCACATTTCAGTTCATTAGTATAATTTTCATGTCAAACACATTCAACCATCAAATATCAAGCAAACCAAGTAAAATTGGTTTATTTCCATTCCATATCGCTTATAATATTTTATAACGATTTTTTGCTAATTTTATTTATTTAAAAATAGCTCAAATTAATTAAACGACGCTTCAGGTCGTGTCGTGGCACTGGCGTTGTTTTTCTTTAGATTTGTTTTACACATATCTGAAAATCTAACTGTTGGATCCTAACAAAGTTTATATTGTTGGAAAGATCTCTCAAAAGCGAACCCAACGGTTCCAGTTTCGTCAAAATCCGTTGGTCTGATCTTTTGGTATAATCGTCTAAAGTTACGATTTCAAAACGCGAACTACAGGGCTCGATTCGTTTTAATTTATATTTTTATATATATATATATATAAATATAATTCATTCGATGATTTCCAACTCGTTTTTACTTCAAATATTTCACTAACGCCTTTAAATTTTGGAAAATTTCGCCATAACCTCCTTTGTACGGGAAGGGTCGGGAAAATCCTCAAACAGCCACACAGCGCTTCTCGTCTCAAAAAGAAAAAAAAGCGAAGCAGCTCATATGTAACAACCCGTAAAATCTGAACCAATTTAAAAAATTTTAATTGGCTATTTTAGTGGATTTTAAATATTTAGAATAAATATTTAAAATAATATAAACAAGGCCTGAAATGGCGCGGCAGTTTCAAAAATTGAATTCAAACTTTGAGAGACTGTACCGGATGCAAAACAAAACGGATTTGAGTGCAACCAAAAATATTTAAATATGTTAGTGAATATCTTTATAAGGAATCTGAAAAATCGAAGTTTCATAGCGGGAGTCAAAAGTTATGGCCAAATGAATTTTCAGAAAGGTCGCTATAGAATTTATATAGCCCATGAAAATAGACATTTTGCAAACGACCTCGGAATTCGTCGAAACCACTTTTGTTGGATCTGGGATGTCAAATTATTGCTAGTTTTCAAATTTCATAATTTTTGAAGCTAGTATGTGAGCGTGGCAAAGGAAAATGTGTTTTGGTTAATTATAGTTAAATTGGATCGACCAGAAAATGGCCATTTTTCAAACGGTCTCAGAATTCGACGAAACTAGTTTTGTTGGGACCGTATCGTCAAAACATAGCTAGATTTATTTTTCGGGATTTTTTAGAAGCAGTATGTGGCCCCGGCAAATTGAAATGTACGTTCAAATTAAATATTGAAAGTTTTATATTTTAATTTGAAGGAAAACTGACTGAAGCATTCGAATGGGCTTACGAAACATATCCCATTGTGTTCGGAATGGGGGTATTTAGCTAAGGATGACAGTCGTTGGGTTTGGATTGGTGTTCGTGTGTGACAAGGGGTATTTTTGAGAATTTAAAAATTATAAAATAAAATAAAAAATTTCTATTGGCCATCATTTGTTCTCTCTCCCCGGTCTGCTATGATACCATGTTTGTGACGACCCCATTCCCGATTAGACGGTAGCAAGGGTAATCTTTCGAACATAACACATAAACAGATAACAGCAGAACAGAAATAAATAAATAAACCAAATGATGTACAATAGAATACACTGGATAAATATAATCATCAGAGTTACACAGTATATAGGATCATACTTAGTACAAAATACAGTTTAGCTATACATAAATGTCTACTGCAGAAAAGAAAACATAATATGTACAACAAGAGCTGAACAGCATAAAAAGAGATAAATGATAGAATCCATCTTCAGCTCCAGCTATCCGGAAAGAGACTGCTAAAACCTGAATACAAGGCTGCCCGTGTAGAAATAGGGGCACCCGAGTTTGCAAGTGAAACAAACTACGAGTCAGTCTTAGGACTAGTGTAATGACCCGGGATTTTGTCGACTTTGGTTATCACCATAAACTCACTGATGACAAACCAAACATCGAAAACTACCGGTCATTAATGAAAAAAATTAGAGGGTGAGGAAAGATAAGATAGAAACTTAGAATAGAAGAAGAAGAAGAACACAATATCAGAGTAACACGAATCTCACAGCAGAACGAATAACATATATTTCATAACATAACTTTGAAATACAAATCTGTACTTGAATATACATATCATTATCAAAGTACAACACTTACAACACAGCGGAAATAACTATAGCTATACGATCCTGAAGCCTCCTGCTCCAAGCTCTTCCAGTATATCTGTAAATCCCGACTAATTGACTGCCCGTACAAATTTAGGCACCCAAGAGTTTAGGGAAAACAACAAAATAAACTCCGGGTCAGTCATGGGACTGGTATGAGTAAAACAGTTTAAAACGGTTCAAGCAGGTAATCGATATCTCATAAGACCACGCCGTATAATGGAACGGGTTTTTCCCTTATGAGAATCCAAATTATCTTTATATCAAAAACCCTTTTGATATTATAATAATGTCTATCAACACAATAAAATAATCATCTAGCAGAAACGCTTTCATCTCACGTTCTACATATATAGTATACAATCAAAACCGCAAACACGTATTGGGTAATGGATTTCCAACTATGACAAGGTATGGAACCACCTTTTGCTAGTGTACCTCTAGAAATGAATACATTGGGTTCAATAAGAACATCTTGCAACCCGGCCACACATAACCGACCACTCATTTCGCTTGAGTGTATCGAATGTATATCACCAACGGTTGGGATCAGCAACCGTTTCCCGAATGGGACAGCATCAACAATAGATTTTTACAAGTAAAAAAAATTCTAGATCAGGTGATTATACACCCTACTTCGGTGCGACTGACTTAGCCATGCTGCCTGCCCGATTTCTGTCATTTACCGGATGTGAGGCTAGAAGTTACACTTTATCATCACACCAGATTCACTTTGAATGCCACATCGTCAAATCCAATAAATCACCGATTGACGTCCTCAACCATACATTATGTGTTAGCTAAAAGAAGTTTCCTTCTCCGCTTCCACTCTTGGTACGGTTGAAGAAAACAATATACGTGATCGTCTGGAAATACTCTGTCAGACATTCATCCATACAAGTCATCCAGGAACAGGATGAACCGAAGGCACTATTCTGTAAACAGGATAGCCCTTGCATATTTCCGTCTTCAATTTCCTTTAGCATATACGATTCGCAACGCTTATGCCAATACAGAGTGGTTCTTTGGATAATAATCCAACCGGTCTCTCCATATTAACAACGTTAAAATGGTGAAAACTTCGATAGTCTGTGATTTAACTATCGAAGAAAGACATGTGTGCAAACAACGAAATTATTTCCAAATGGAAATTTATATCGATCAAACATCATTCAACATTTATCTCTTTATTTCATTAATTTACTTATCTCATGTTTCCCTATATTCAATATTTCTTATTTTCTAAATTTGGAAAATATACGTTATTAACAATGGAAAACAATTCCATTTCTTGTTTTCTTTATTAGAAAACATTTCTGGTTTCTTATTTGGAAAACATTTCCAAAGCATCTTCATTGGTCTTAGACAGATGCTTAAACAAACCATCGCGATGCGAACTCAAACCATTTCCTTTACTGCCGAACCTTAACTATTCCTTAGTTAAAAACGAAGCCAATCAAGTTGGGGTAGAACTACCTCTCAGACCTTAACTGAACAACATTTCTAACTTTGAAATAGGCAAAGTTCACTTTATATCCCTTTTACTATCTTCCTTACTTAACCCTCTTCGAATAGCTATATTCGATTGACTCTTTTCACTTAACTCTATTCGATTAACCCATATCAATTAACTCTATTGGACTAACACTATTGGATTAACTCTATTTGACTAACGCTACTGATTTACTCATTTCACTTAACTCCTTTCGAATAAACTATATTCGATAACTCCTTTTACTTTCTTCGAATAAACTATATTCGATTAACTCATTTGCTTCTATTCGAATAAACTATATTCGATTAACTCATTTTACTTTCTATTCGAATAAACTATATTCGATTAACTCATTTTACTTGACTCCTTTTGATTTAACTAACATCGATTAACTCCTTCCGATTAAACTAACATCGATTAACTCCTTTTTAACTCGATTAAACTATTCATTGATAAAGATTTACTTTTAGTAACAGTTCTTCACTTTACAAATGATTTCCCATTTATAAAACTCTATTCGTTTTAAAAACATTTTTCCCTTTTATTTACTTCCTAAATATTTCCTTTTATAAAATCTGTTGATTTTATAAAATCCATTTATTTCAATATACATTGAATTAATTCTTTTTACATCCCAGCGTCTTTTATGATATTTAAAATATCGAATAACAATGATCAACATCATTCCAACACACATAATCCAAAACAGATTATATAACACATCATATATCACAATATATGAAAAACAGTAAAATAAATGTTGAGGAATCCAGTCGGATTCCTCCAACCTGTTTCCCTGCATCACAGATGTTAAACAATATAGATAACATCACTTTCAGTTCTATATGATATATTCTGTTAAACAGAATCAATATAGAAATTCAACTAACTGACTAGCAGTTCAATCAAACAGTCAACACACAGTCAATCAGTCAATATCTAATAGATCTAAAAATACAACATGAAAATATAAACTGTTCAGAGTTAGTGAGATTTACTCACATTGGAATATCATCGTTAATTAACGATAATTGTCGTTGATTCAGATCGGACAATTTATTTCGCTATAAATTGTAACGAACCCCAATCCACTTCCAGTCAGTTCCAGTGCGTAGCCGTCGTCCATACGATCCCAACGTGACTGACCATTTGTAATTCTGACTTCGTATGAACGAAATATTCAGTTTACCAGTTAGAACATGATTTTGAAATAAATAAAACATGGATTATTGACATTTGGGCTTAACTTAACCTCTCGGCCCAACAACCCAATGAAGCCCGCTCCACCCATTGTTCTTCCCCGACGTGTACACCAGGAATTCCACACCATTACCGCTCCTTCCTCCTCCCATTGCTCTATCTTTAATCCACAGATTTTCAAATCGACTTCACCATCGCTCATCTCATTTCAATCTCTTCGATTTCATCACCAATACCAGAAGCTTGATCGCGTTCTGTAATTTACGCTGCTCAGCTAAACCCGCGTCATCACAGTAAACCACCAACACAAATTGTGGCGGTACCCCACAAAATGAGCGCATAAGGCGCGGTTTTCAACCCCAAACCCCAATATCAACTTGAAATCACCCCTCGATGCTTTGAAATCCTATGCACTTGAACCCTAGGTATACGGTTAACTTTCGAACTCCAGTATTTAGCGTCGAGTACCATAAAAACCCTACTGTCTTGAAGAGAAGCCCATCACGAGTGTAAAAACATATATTTGGTGATTTATCGGTGAGTATGTGATTTTAAAAAAAATCAATGAAGATCGAAATGTCTCACTGGAGGAAGAAGAAAGTTACGGCGGAAAGATCTGACTGAGGAAATTAGGTTTTAAGGATTGTTAGGGGGTATTTATAAGAGAAATAAATATCTAGATATTTATTTAGATATTTTTAGATATTTTCTTTTATTATTTTATATTCGTTTTAGCTTTCTAAAAATCCGTGTGATCACACACGATAATCAAAAATCACGGAATTGGTCACGTAGCTACAGTTCGATGTTACGAACCTGGTTTCATCAAATTCCGACTTCGTATGCTCACAAAGTGTATTTTTAAATGTTAAATTATCGACTGTTTTTCACTCTAAAAATCCGTACGGCCACACAATGACTCTAAAAATCACGTAACTTTCAATCTAACAATAATTTGATGTTGCGGATCCAACAAAATTAGTTTCGTCGAATTCCGACTTCGTTTGCAAAAGTGGCTATTTTTAAAGCTCTGGATGACCCATTTAAATATATAAATATATTTAAATATAATTAAATATAATTAAATAAAATATTAATAAATTTATATTATCGTATATATTCACAGTGGAATACCATATAGCTTTAGAATATTCCTATATGAATTTCTAACTTTATATTTCATATCTGGGTCAACCCGATATTCGATTATATTGAAATTCCTTTTTAAAAATATAAACAATTCCTTTATAAAATATAAAGGAATTCCACAGTGACTTTTCTAAAATTTGATTTGGACATGAATCAAAATATACACGATGAAATCTCGATTTTTCTCTTCAACAAGAAAGATATACTCCACCAGCTCCACACGTTTCTTGTTTCACAGGAATCCGGCTTAAAACGAATCCTGTATATTCAGTTAAAGTTCAAATCGCCAATTTATGAACTGCAGCGCCATTTCAAGCTCGATTTTAATTATATTATAATTATACGTTCAAATTGTCGTTTATATAATATATTCGTTATTCAAATTCAATTCCAAGCTGAATTAAATATCACAGATGATCCAGTTCACACCATATCGTCATTTCAGCCAATTCTGATTATTTCAGAATTATACATATTATTTTAATTTATTATTTTAATTAAATATTCATCATTATTTAATTCCACGACCATTTAATTCACTAAACCACCATTAACATAATTAAATAAATTAATTATAATACCTCTGCCAATGCGGGTCATTACAATCTTCCCCACTTAAAATAATTTCGTCCTCGAAATTGCTTTAAGGTAGAGGACGACCCTATCGACTGGTTAGAACATATTTGTTCACTTCTTAACTTCAGTTTCAACTGAATCAATTTAATTTCAATTAAATATATTTAATTCTTATCAATGAAAATTTTCAAAAATCCTGAAAATTTTCTAACGCCTTAACTCTTCGAAAAATTTCGCCAGCACCTCCTTCGTACTGGTCAATCGGTCAAACTCCAACTCGCCTCTCTGGGAAATCTCCAACCCAAAAGGAAATCAAACAGCCAAGCGGCTTGCCAATTCGGCTCATAAATCTCATGCTTATATCGAATATAAACTTTTACCTTTTTGTTGGGCATATCAACTCTATCACTTTCACCTGCTGTCAATTCAGCATATACCAGTGTTATCCCAATAGAATTCCAATCTGCTTTTACCCACAACAAAATCATTCGCTTATATCCGAGCCTAATATCATTTCAACTAGAGTTTCTTCTCGATTCCCAACTCTTAACTTGATTATCACATCACACTTCAAATTTGAATCTCCCAATCCAATTTGTCTTGATGTCATTCTAATTCAACCTTAGTTACCACTTTACTGGCTTTACTTTAATTCAAATTTTCTTTCACAAATTTCTGTTAAATTTGTTTTTAATTCAAACAGTCTTTCCCTGGGAGTTTTTAAACAGTTCACTCCTTTCAAAAATCAAATTTTCCTTTTGAACATGTCACTGAGCCCTTAATTAATATTTCATTAGTAAAATGACTTCTCTATTTCTTTATCAATATTTGTTAACCAAATATTTTCAATAACCATATTGGCCTTTTATGTTATTTGGAAAACATTTCCGAATATCGACTTCCTTTATTTTCTAAACTTTAGAAAATATATGCTATTTATAATTGGAAAATATTCCAATTACTCATCTCTTTTCCGATCTCGTTTATTTCTATACTTAGGAAATATTCTTTATTATATTTTCCAAGCTTACACTTATTTGGGTTAAAACGGATGTTGTGTGAAACATCATTACGACAACCCAAATACTATATTCAACTAACTATTATCCAACATTGATCTTTGAGCCTGAAATCTTACTATTTATTTGTTAATAATGAAATCAATCAAGTTGGGGTATAACTACCTCTCAGACCTTGACTGAATAACATTTATAACGTCAAAACAAATATGACTACTTACTCGAATAATCAATACCATACAACTACTTATTCATTTTTCAACACGTATTCGCTTCCTCTTTCTATTCTTACTAGATTTTATTCTTAGGCTTCCTTTTTTATTTTACTATTCTATTTTTAAGTTCGTTTCCTTATCGACTTCTATATATATCGATACGTTGATTTCTAACTATCAAATTATCTTAAAAAAATATTCTAACTCCTTAAATTCCCGGAAAAATTCGCCGTAACCTCCTTTGTACCCGAAGCATCGGGATATTTTAAATAGCCTCCCATGGCTCTCACCAATCCAAAAGAAAAAGAAAAAGCCAAGCGGCTAGCCGATACGGCGCGTAAAATCTCATATATGAATTAAATACATACCTTTTCATCGAGCATTCTATTTATATACCTTCATACCTTATCCATACCTATCTCATGTATATTTATACCTGCTCGATCTATTTTACCTATATCTGATTGTTTTAACTTAATTCGTTAATTAAATTTGTTAATTAACTATTTAGTCTATTTCACTTTTATATTTGAACATGACATGTTCAAATATATTTTAACTTGCTTATTAACTAATTTGAATCCAAATTTCAAATTTAAGTTCTATATTCGATTTCGAATATCTGTTTACAAATCCAATTCACCTTTCAAAGTTCAACTTCAAATTCAAAACTCGATTAACTAATTCCTCTTCGACTTTGTTAATTCTATTCAATTTTATATAACTTCTATTATCAAATTTTATTCAAATTCTATATTTTCAAATTTTATAGTTTAAATTCCATTTGAATTCTATATTCAAATTCCATTTGAATTTCTATATTCAAATTCCATTTCACTTTCGATATTCAAATCCTATATTTGAATTCCTTTATATTTTCTATATTCAAATTCTATATTTGAATTCCATTTGAGTTTCTATATTTAACTCCCATTGGAATTTTTATATTCAAATTCTACATCACTTCCATTGAATTTCATATATTCAAACTCCCTTTGAATTTCTATATTCATTCTTTATTATAAATCCCATTTTGAAATTCAACACAACTTGTCTTTCCCAAAACAAATTCAAAACAGTATCTCTGGTAGTAATTCGTCACTTACAACTCGAAAATGAATACTAATGATGCAACTGTCATCATCAGAATCTATTTTCCAGTGATCGAAGTGAGTTCAATACTATAAAACCATTTCTAAACATTTCCACTTTGAAATTCATTTCAAAATATAATTCACACTGCTTGTAAAACAATTTAAAATCTCCCAGGATCTTAAATTTTCCTTACTTTTAATCCAAATCCATTTACAAACACTTATCAAATTTTCCCGAATTTTAATTCAATTTCTGGTTTAAATTTCAGATTTAACTCATCTGATTTCACGTATTTCACTTTTATGAATTCTGATTGGTTATTTACATAACCATTTAATTTATAATCTTACTTGATCATAGTAACACGCAATATATCCATTATATTAAAATTTTGATATATATATCTCCTCTATATCAAGATATACCTTAGGTAAACTTATTTTAATTTACCCTCTTTTCAAAACATACCATGACAGTTCATCGTATTCGAATGTTTACAAAATCCCTACCGATACAGTGGATCAAACTGATCGACCAGAACTCATAAACGACTCAACCAATAAATCTCCACAATATAAAACTAATTTTTATATCAATAACAAATACGTTCACTCATATATATACACTCAAACTCAATCTAGGGTATTACTAACCCTATCTCTACTGAGTCATGCCACAAAGCCAAGGTAATTCACTTAACTTAAGCTCTGATACCAACTGTAATGACCCGGGATTTTGTCAACTTTGGTTATCACCATAAACTCACTGATGACAAACCAAACATCGAAAAATACCGGTCATTAATGAAAGAAATTAGAGGGTGAGGAAAGATAAGATAGAAACTTAGTACAGAAGAAGAAGAAGAACACAATATCAGAGTAACACGAATCTCACAGCGGAACGAATAACATTTATTTCATAACATAACTTTGAAATACAAATCTGTACTTGAATATACATATCATTATCAAAGTACAGTACTTACAACACAGCGGAAATTACTATAGCTATATGATCCTGAAGCCTCCTGCTCCAAGCTCTTCCAGTATATCTGTAAATCCCGATTACTTGACCGCCTGCACAAATTTAGGCACCCAAGAGTTTAGGGAAAACAACAAAATAAATTCCGGGTCAGTCATGGGAATGGTATGAGTAAAACAGTTTAAAACGGTTCAAGCTGGTAATCGATATCTCATATGACCATGCCGTATAACGGAACGGGTTTTTCCCTTATCAGAATTTAAATTATCTTTATATCAAAAAACCCTTTTAATATTATAATAATGTCTATCAACACAATATAATAATCATCTAGCAGAAACGCTTTCATCTCACGTCCTACATATATAGTATACAATCAAAACTGCAAGCATATATTGGGTAATGGATTTCCAACTATGACAAGGTATGGAACCACCTTTCGCTAGTGTTCCTCTAGAAAGGAATACACTGGGTTCAACAAGAACATCTTGCAACCCTGTCACAAATGACCGACCACTCATTTCGCTTGAGTGTATCGAATGTATATCACCAACGGTTGGGATCAGCAACCGTTTCCCGAATGGGACAGCATCAACAATAGATTTTTACAAGTAAATGAAACTCTAGATCAGGTGACTATACACCCTACTTCAGTG
This sequence comes from Allium sativum, assembly GCA_030737875.1. Classification (NCBI taxonomy): domain Eukaryota; kingdom Viridiplantae; phylum Streptophyta; class Magnoliopsida; order Asparagales; family Amaryllidaceae; genus Allium; species Allium sativum. The sequence continues at coordinate 776,813,332 of CM060919.1, read as the reverse complement.
CGACCGACTTAGCCATGCTGCCTGCCCGATTTCTGTAATTTACCGGATGTGAGGCTAGAAGTTACACTTTATCATCACACCAGATTCACTTTGAATGCCACATTGTCAAATCCATCAAATCACCGATTGACGTCCTCAACCATACATTATGTGATAGCTAAAAAAAGTTTCCTTCTCCGCTTCCACTCTTGGTACGGTTGAAGAAATCAATGTACGTGATCGTCTGGAAATACTCTGTCAGACATTCATCCATACAAGTCATCCAGGAATATGATGAACCGAAGGCACTATTCTATACACAGGATAGCCCTTGTATAATTCCGTCTTCAATTTCCTTTGTCATATATGATTCGCAAAGCTTTGCCAATACAGAGTGGTTCTTTGGATAATAATCCAACCGGTCTCTCCATATTAACAACGTTAAAATGGTGAAAACTTCGATAGTATGTGATTTAACTATCGAAGAAAAACAGGTGTGCAAACAACGATATTATTTCCAAATTGAAATTTATATCGATCAAACATCATTCAACATTTATCTCTTTATTTCATTAATTTACTTATCTCCTGTTTCCCTATATTCAATATTTCTTATTTTCTAAATTTGGAAAATATACGTTATTAACAATGGAAAACATTTCCATTTCTTGTTTTCTTTATTAGAAAACATTTCTGGTTTCTTATTTGGAAAACATTTCCAAAGCTTCTTCATTGGTCTTAGACAGATGTTTAAACAAACCATCGCGATGCCAACTCAAACCATTTCCTTTACTGCTGAACCTTAACTATTCCTTAGTTAAAAACGAGGCCAATCAAGTTGGGGTAGAACTATCTCTCAGACCTTAACAGAACAACATTTCTAACTTTGAAATAGGCAAAGTTCACTTTATATCCCTTTTACTAACTTCCTTACTTAACCCTCTTCGAATAGCTATATTCGATTAACTCTTTTCACTTAACTCTATTCGATTAACCCTTATCAATTAACTCTATTGGACTAACACTATTGGATTAACTCTATTTGACTAACGCTATTGATTTACTCATTTCACTTAACTCCTTTCGAATAAACTATATTCGATAACTCCTTTTACTTTCTTCGAATAAACTATATTCGATTAACTCATTTGCTTCTATTCGAATAAATTATATTCGATTAACTCATTTTACTTAACTCCTTTTGATTTAACTAACATCGATTAACTCCTTCCGATTAAACTAACATCGATTAACTCCTTTTTAACTCGATTAAACTATTCATTGATAAAGATTTACTTTTAGTAACAGTTCTTCACTTTACAAATGATTTCCCTTTTATAAAACTCTATTCGTTTTAAAAACATTTTTCCCCTTTTATTTACTTTCGAAATATTTCCTTTTATAAAATCTGTTGATTTTATAAAATACCTTTATTTTAATATACATTGAAATAATTCTTTTTACATCCCAGGGTCTTTTATGATATTTAAAATATCGAATAACAATGATCAACATCATTCCAACACACATAATCCATAACAGATATATAACACATCATATATCACAATATATGAAAAACAGTAAAATAAATGTTGAGGAATCCAGTCGGATCCCTCCAACCTATTTCCCTGCATCGCAGATGTTAAACAATATGGATAACATCACTTTCAGTTCCATATGATATATTCTGTGAAACAGAATCAATATAGAAATTCAACTAACTGACTAGTAGTTCAATCAAACAGTCAACCCACAGTCAATCAGTCAATATCTAACAGTACTAAAAATACAACATTAAATTATAAATTGTTCAGAGTTAGTGAGATTTACTCACATTGGACTATCATCGTTAATTAAAGATAATTGTCGTTGATTCATATCGGACAATTTATTTTGCCATAAAATTTAACGAACCCCAATCCACTTCCAGTCAGTTCCAGTGCGTAGCCGTCATCCATACGATCCCGACGTGACTGACGGTTTGTAATTCTGACTTCGTATGAACGAAATATTCAGTTTACAAGTTAGAACATGATTTTGAAATAAATAAAACATGGATTATTGACGTTTGGGCTTAACTTAACCTCTCGGCCCAACAACCCAATGAAGCCCGATCTACCCATTCTTCTTCCCCGACGTGTACACCAGGAATACCACACCATCACCGCTCCTTCCTCCTCCCATTGCTCTATCTTTAATCCACAGATTTTAAAATCGACTTCACCATCTCTCATCTTGTTTCAATCTCTCCGATTTCATCACCAATACCAGAAGCTCGATCACATTCTGTAATTTCCGCTGCTCAGCTAAACCCGCGTCATCACAGTAAACCACCGGCACAAATTTTGGCGGAACCCCCCAAAATGAGCACACAAGGTGCGGTTTTCAACCTCAAACCCCAATATCAACTTGAAATCACCCCTCGACGCTTTGAAATCTTATGCGCTTGAACCCTAGGTATACGGTTAACTTTCGAACTCAAGTATTTAGCGTCGAGTACCATAAAAACCCTACTGTCTTCAAGAGCAGCCCATCACGAGTTCAAAATATATATTTGGTGATTTATAGGTGTGTATATGATTTTTAAAAAAATCAATGAAGATCGAAAATGTCTCACTGGAGGAAGAAGAAAGTTACGGCGGAAATTTCTGATTGAGGAAATTAGGTTTTAAGGATTGTTAAGGGGTATTTATAAGAGAAATAAATATCTAGATATTTATTTAGATATTTTCATTTATTATTTTATATTCGTTTTAGCTTTCTAAACATCCGTGTGATCACACACGATAATCAAAAATCACGGAATTGGTCACGTTGCTACAGTTCGATATTACGAACCCAACGAAACTGGTTTCGTCAAATTCCGACTTCGCTTGCTCACACCGCGTATTTTTAAAGGTCAAATTATCGACTGTTTTTCACTCTAAAAATCCGTATGACCACACAGTGACTCTAAAAATCACGTAACTTAGAATCTAACAATAATTTGATGTTGCGGATCCAACAAAATTAGTTTCGTCGAATTCCGACTTTGTTTGCAAAAGTGGCTATTTTTACAGCTCTGGATGACCAATTTAAATATACAAATATATTTAAATATAATTAAATAAAATATTAATAAATTTATATTATCGTATATATTCACAGTGGAATACCATACAGCTTTAGAATATTCCTATATGAATTTCTAACTTGATATTTCAAATCTGGGTCAACCCGATATTCGATTATATTGAAATTCCTTTTTAAAAATATAAATAATTCCTGTATAAAATATAAAGGAATTCCACAGCAAATTTTCTAAAATTTGATTTGGACATGAATCAAAATATACATGATGAAATCTCGATTTTTCTCTTCCACTAGAAAGATATACTCCACTAGCTCCACACGTTTCTTGTTTCATAGGAATCCGGCTTAAAACGAATCCTGTATATCCGGTTGAAGTTCGAATCGCCAATTTACGAACTACGGCGCCATTTCAAGCTCGATTTTAATTATATTATAATTATACGTTCAAACTGTCGTTTATATAATATATTCGTTAATCAAATTCAATTCCAAGATGAATTAAATATAATAGATGATCCAGTTCACACCATATCGTCATTTCAGCCAATTCTGATTATTTCAGAATTATATATATTATTTTAATTTATTATTTTAATTAAATATTCATCATTATTTAATTCCACGACCATTTAATTCACTAAACCACCATTAATATAATTAAATAAGTTAATTATAATACCTCTACCAATGCGGCTCATTACAACTAGTATGAGAAATCTACTTAACACATTTTCAAATATGGCTAATCACAGGACCACGCCACTTTCGCGGAACGGGTTTACTCCATTGGATTGCTAGTGCTTTAAAACAAATAAATCTTTTAAACATCGCGATGCTTTTTATAAAAATGAAGCCATTATAAGACTCAGTTCCCATCACACAATGCAACACAAACCGGAGGATAGAGTTTTACCTTATAATGGCCAAATATGCTTGAAACGAGGAAAAAAAATCATTTGAAATGCAAATTTTATCGTTTAATTCTTAATCAGACTCCAACCGTAAACTAGTAAGAGAACAATTCCCTAAGTATTAACCCCGAAGGCCGAAACCAACATCAGACCAATACCCAAGAAACCATCCGTCCTAGCTTGTTTCCAGTTAGTTTCTAACTTTAGATACAATCATAAATATCAATCATAGATGGCATGGGTACCATATATCATGTCGCCATATATATATACAATCAAAACCGCACAATGTCGTATTTGGAAATTGGATTTCTGTCATGAACCAAGGCAAAGGATAGTCCTTACCGAATTTGAGACGCTCTAGCCCGCCCCTCAGGATCAGAACGCATCGACCCTTGGATCTTCAGGGCCGGTCCACCGATGTGGGTTAGACGAAGTCCTGAACACTACGTCTCCCTGCCCTATGGGGCGTAAATGAGCCAACGAATGGCTCCATCGGTTCGAGAACGACCGATATATCCGAGGCGCGTCACTATCCATCATCCACATAAGTAAAATTTCAGGCTGTGTAAAAACACTGACACAACTCCAAGCTAGAAGGAAGCGCATGTTCTCCCTGTAGTCCTCTCTCGTTTCTGGTTCATACCGAGGTATGAGGCTCGCGAATTCACGTTATACACAAAGCTATGCCACACAGGGGTTGCTTTGATCATCCACCACAAAGCACTGCTTTTCAACAAAAGCTTCGATCATTGCATCATAGCATGCCACACGGGCAATTCACGCCATGTAACTGACGTTTATCAATCACACGGAATGAAATCCAATGTCAGAAACATAGTCCATTTACAAGTCCGTTCTGGGTCTGAACGAAACCGGAGGATCTTTATTCCTCGAATATCCGTACAATCAACATGTACGTCCGGACGGCTACTACTTCAACCCCTTCTAGGTAGCTACTCCTATCATGAGCATCAGTAGCACCCCTCCATTCGACGTGAAGATCATGGGTCTTGCCTCGTCTTCATATCTTCGACTTTCGATCATCTATTACTTATTTGAAATGAGAATTAACTCGGCCTTTTCAAGTAATTCACGTATATTTAGAATTTCAAATCAATTCATTTCAATGGTTAAATTATTCGATATCACTAATTCTGTTCTTTAGTGTAGTTTTCACGCCAAACACATTCAACCATCAAATATCACATAAACTGAGCAAATTCGGTTTATTTCCATTACATATCGTTTATAATATTTTATCATGATTTATCGCTATTTTTATTTATTTAAAAATAGCCAATATATTCAAAACAACGCTTCAGGCTATAACGCGGCCGTGGCGCTGTTTTTCTCCAGATTTGATTTACACATATATGAAAATTTAACCGTCGGATTTTCCCCAAACTGAAACCGTTGGATTCGTTTTGAAAATATCTTTCTAATGATATAAAATTTGTGAAGATCCAACAGTTAAATTTTCAGATATGTGTAAATCAAATCTGGAGAAAAACAGCGCCACGTCCGCGTTATGGCATGAAGCGTTGTTTTGAATATATTGGCTATTTTTAAATAAATAAAAATAGCTCTAAATCATGATAAATTATTATAAACGATATGGAATGGAAATAAACCGAATTTGCTCAGTTTATGTGATATTTTATGGTTGAATGTGTTTGGCGTGAAAACTACACTAAAGAACATAATTAGTGATATCGAATAATTTAACCATTGAAATGAATTGATTTGAAATTCTAAATATACGTGAATTATTTGAAAAGACCGAGTTAATTCTCATTTCAAATAAATAATCGACGATCGAAAGTCGAAGATATGAAAATGGGGCAAGACCGATGATCTTCACGTCGAATGGAGGGGTGCTATTGATGCTCATGATAGGAGTAGCTACCTAGAAGGGGTTGAAGTAGTAGCCGTCCAGACGTACATGTTGATTGTACGGATATGCGAGGAATAAAGATCCTCCGGTTTCGTTCAGGCCCAGAACGGACTTGTAAATGGACTATGTGTCCGACATTGGATTTCATTCCGTTTGATTGATAAACGTCAGTTACATGGCGTGAATTGCCTGTGTGGCATGCTAAGATGCAATGATCGAAGCTTTTGTTGAAAAGCAGAGCTTTGTGGTGGATGATCAAAGCAACGCCTGTGTGGCATAGCTTTGTGTATAACGTGAATTCGCGAGCCTCACACCCCGGTATGAACCAGAAACGGGAGAGGACTGCAGGGAGAACATGCGTTTCCTTCTAGCTAAGAGTTGTGTCAGTGTTTCTACACGGCCTGACATTTTACTTATGTGGATGATGGATAGTGAGGCGCCTCGGATATATCGGTCGTTCTCGAACCGATGGAGCCATTCGTTGGCTCATTTACGCCCCGTAGGGCAGGGAGACGTAGTATTCTGGATTTCGTCTAATCCACATCAGTGGACCGACACTGAAGATCCAAGGGTCGAGGCGTTCTGATCCTGAGGGGTGGGCTAGAGCGCCTCAAATTCGGTAAGGACTATCCTTTGCCTTAGTTCATGACGGAAATCCAATTTCCAAATACGACTTTGTGCGGTTTTGATTGTATATATATATGGTGACAAGATATATGGTACCCATGCCGTCTATGATTGATATTTATGATTGTATCTAAAGTTAGAAACTAACTGGAAATGAGCTAGGACGGATGGTTTCCTGGGTATTGGTCTGATGTTGGTTTCGGCCTTTGGGGTTAATACTTAGTGAATCGTTCTCTTACTAGTTTACGGCTGGAGTCTGATTAAGAATTAAACGATAAAATTTGCATATCAAATGATTTGTTTTCCTCGTATCAAGCATATTTGGCCATTATAAGGTAAAACTCTATCCTCCAGTTTGTGTTGCATTGTGTGATGGGAACTGGGTCTTATATTGGCTTCATTTTTATAAAAAGCATCGCGATATTTAAAAGATTTATTTGTTTTAAAGCACTGGCAATCTAATGGAGTAAACCCGTTCCACGAATGTGGCGTGGTCCTGTGATTAGCCATATTTGAAAATGTGTTAAGTAGATTTCTCATACCAGTCCCACGACTGACTCGTAGTTTGTTTCACTTGAAAACTAGGGTGCCCCTATTTCTACACGGGCAGCCTTGTATTCAGGTTTTAGCAGTCTCTTTCCGGATAGCTGGAGCTGAAGATGGATTCTATCATTTATCTCTTTTTATACTGTTCATCTCCTGTTGTGCATATAATGTTTTCTTTTCCGCAGTAGACATTTATGTATAGCTGAACTGTATTTTGTACTAAGTATGATCCTATATACTGTGTAACTCTGATGATTATATTTATCCAGTGTATTCTATTGTACATCATCTGGTTTATTTATTTATTTCTGTTCTGCTATTATCTGTTTATGTGTTATGTTGCAAAGATTACCCTTGCTACCATCTAATCGGGAATGGGGTCGACACATCATAAAATCATCATACCCAAGCAAAACAATAAATATTTACCTATTTGTCGGGCATACAATTTTATTCCTCTTCTCTTGCCTCTTTGATATAACCTATTCAATAAATATGTGTAACAACCCGGCAAATACAAGCCAATTTAAAATTTTTAAATTGGTCATTTCAAAGGAATTTGAAAATTTGAAATAGAATATTTCAATAAAATAGTGAATTAGAAATAGTGAGTCAGTTTGAAAATTTGAATTCAAACTTTGACTGATTGTGCAAGGTGGAAAATATAACGGATTTTAGAGAAACCAAAAATATTTAAATCTGTTTATCAATACCTTTCTAACGAATCTGAAAAATCGAAGTTTCATAACGGGAATCAAAAGTTATGGCCGAATGAATTTTCAGAAAGGTCGCTATATAGAATATATAGCCCTGGAAAATTGATATTTTGCAAATGACCTCGGAATTCGACGAAACCACTTTTGTTGGGTCCGGGATGTCAAACTATTGCTAGGTTTCAAATTTCATAATTTTTGAAGCTAGTATGTGAGCGTGGCAAAAGAAAATGTGTTTGGTCAATTTCTGTTAAATTGGATCAACCAGAAAATGGCCATTTTTCAAACGATCTCAGAATTCGACGAAACTAGTTTTGTTGGGACTGTAGCGTCAAAACATAGCTAGATTTATTTTTTTGGAATTTTTCGAATCAGTTTGTGGCCCTGGCAAATTGAAATGTACGTTTAAAGTTAAAAATTAAATGTTTTATACTTTAATTTGAAAAATAACTGACTATAACAGTCGAATTGGCCAACGAAACATATCCCATTGTGTCCGGGATGGGGTTATTTAGCTAGGGGCGACAGTCGTTGGGTTTGAATTGGTGTCCGTGTGGAGAAACAGTATTTTAAAATATAATAAAACCACGGGTCAATGGAAAAATTCCTTTCATTATTTAAAAAAAATAAAAAAAACGCGAAAACCCTTTTTCTCTCTCGACCTACGGCCGAAATCGTTCGCCGCTTCCCAGTAAAATCTCCGCCGCCTCAGCCCCCTGCCGACGCCGCAAGCACCACCAGTCGACGCCGCCGCCTCCCCTCTTCAAATCCGACCCACCCTCGTCACCTCCCTCCTCCCCATCGACGAGAACGAGGCCCAGGAAGTTCCGACCTTCCCAGCGCCGCCTCCTCCGCTACAGGTGTTCGCTCCGGCCAAGACCACCACCGACCGACTCCCCTCTCCTCCCTCTTCCACGCAGTACCCTCTGATCATCCCATCGTGCCGCTGTTTTCGAGAAAACCGCAACCCTAGTTTTGAACCATCGTGAAAGGTGAGTTCTTTTTTATGTTTGCACTTTGAAAAATCATATCTTTATGGTGTGTTGACGAAATTCGATGAAACAGGAAACATCGGGACCCAAAGGAAGCTCTCTACCACATAGAAGAGACCGCAGATTTTTCTGAGTCATCTACGATTTTTAGCACTCCGAAAACCAAGGTGAGAAATCTAAATTGAGTGAATTTGAATGGAAAATGTTGTGTATAAATTATATAAGCGAAATATAAATTACACACGTGATGTGTACCTCATGTACATGCGATGTGTAAGCTATATGAGCGAAGTATGAATTATACATGCATAGAATAATTGATATATGTGTTGAAATGCAAGTGAAATATAGCATATATATATATATACTCCCCTCGTCCGCAAACCATGGACGATATTTATTATTGTGAATTTATGTGAAATATTGGATGAAAAAAATGCGAATGGTTGAATAATTATTTGTGGTTGATATTGTTTGGTTGTGGTTGAAAAATACCCATTGGTGAATGAAATGAATTGGAAATAATTATGGAAATAAAAATAAAACATGCCTCCTCCGTGCGAATTAGATGCATGAATCCCCATTGTCAAAAACCACGAGGTTTTAAGGTAGAACGAGGAGCCGTACTAGGGATAGTGTCGGTTTTAACTACCATGCCGTTATGCTGCCGAAATTTTGAATAATATTCATGTGTCAGAATTGTTTTCATATTTTGAAATTATCTACATGCGTCGAAATTAAAGTCATGTGTTAAAACTATATCCATGTGTGGAAATGCTCATGTATTGAGAAGTGATGTGTGAAAATTAAATTCATGTGTGAATGAATAAAGTGTTTAAACAATAAAAATCACATTTTTATAATATATATGAAGTATGTAAAATATTTGCCTTATATATATAAATAGTTTCAACAATAAAAAAATTCATCTTTCTTATATGAACAACATATATAAAATATCCATGTGTGGAAATGCTCATGTGTCGACAAGTGTGTGTATTGGAAAAGTTCATGTGTTGAATAAAAAGATCGAACAATAAAAACTACATTTTTATTGAAATTATGAAGTGTTAAAAACATTCATGTGTTGAATAAATATTTTGATTGATAAAAATATCATTTTTATCATATATGTGATATGCTAAAGATATGCGAGCGTTGAAATAAATATTTGTGAAAGAAATATTATTTTTAACATGCATAGGAACTATATAAAATAGTCATGTGTTGAGATATATTTTAGTTCGCCAAAATTATCATCTTTGTAATGGGAAGTGTTAAAAATAGCCACTTTTTTCAAATAAATATGCATGAATTGAAATATTCATTAATTAGCTAATGATATGATTTTTACCTATGCATGCAACATTAGAATGAATGGTGTTTTTAAACCAAAGTGAATCAAATATGAAGTTGAATGGAAAATGATAAGTGATAAGAATTGTATATATATACATGCATATTTATTGAACAGGTTATAGCAAAGAGGCTAGAGAAGAGGAATAAAATTTTGTGCCCGACAAATAGGTACACATTTACTGTTTTGTTTGGGTGATGATTTTATGAGCTTATTGGCTAGCCGCTTGGCATTTTCTTTTTCTTTTTGACATGAGACGCCCGTGTGGCTATTTGGCGAAATTTTCCAAAATTTAAAGGCGTTAGTGAAATATTTGAAGTGAAAATGATATAGGAATTCTTGAATGAACTATATTTATATAAATATATAAATATAAATAAAATTAAAACAAAACGTGGCCGTGCAGTTCATGTTTTGAAACCGTGATTTCAAACGACTAGTGCGGGAAATCCGACCATTGGATTTTCCAAAAACCCCAACCGTTGGGTTCGCCTTAGAAATATCTTTCCAACGGCACCAACTTTGTAAAGATCTGACGGTTGGATTGTCTGGAATGTTTAATTCAAAATTAGTGAAAAACAGCGCCAGAAACGATTATATATATATATATATAAATAAAATTAAATTAAATCGAATAACGATGCTGTAGTTCATAAATTGAAATCGTAACTTCAAATGGCTAGTGTGGAAGATCCGACCGTCGGATTTTTCCAAAACTAAAACCGTTGGATTCGTTTTGAAATGATCTTTCTAATGACATAAAATTTGTGAAGATCCAACGGTTAGATTTCCAGATATGTGTAAAACAAATTTAGTGAAAAACAGCGTCGGTGCATCGGCACAACCTGAATCGTCGTTTAATTAAATATGGCCGTTTTAAATAAATAAAAATGGTGATTTATTGTTATAAAATACTATAGACGATATAGAGTGGAAATAAACCAATTTTGTTGTGTTTGCTTGATATGTGATGGTTGAATGTATTTAGCATGAAAATTATAATTAAAGAACTGAAACGTGAATGTTGAATAGTCCAACCATGTGATAAATTGATTTGAAAATCTAAATATACGTGGGTTATTTGAAAAGGCCGAGTTCACCTCATTTCAAATAATCGATCGACGTTGAGAAGTCGAAGGGTCGAAGATGGTTGAAGACCGACAATCTTCACATTGGATGGATGGGCGCTACTGATGCTCGTGATTGGAGTAGCTACCGTGAAGGAGATGAAGTAGTAGCCATCCAGACATACTGTTGATTGTACGGATATGCGAGGATTTGGTGCCTCCGGTTTCGTTCAAACCCACAACGGACTTGTAAATGGACTGTGTGTCTGACATTGGATTTTGTTCTGTGCTGACTGATCTCTGTTAAATATATATCTGTTTGGCGGTGGAGAATTTATTCTCTTGCTTAACGCCCTTCTCTGAGACGTACGAGCTCAGAGTTTATGTATTGATAGAAATTAGTCGCATGGAGTGGATTGCCTGTGTGGCACGCCTAAGTGGCATATGATCAAGGCTTCTGTTGCAAAGTAAAGTCTTGTGGTTGATGATCAAAGCACGGTCTGTGTGACATAGCTTTGTGTATAACGTGGATTCGCGAGCCTCACACCTCGATATGAGTAAAAAACGGGATAGTGACTGCAGGGAGAGCACGACGTTTCTTTCTAGCTAAGGTGGTGTCAGTGACCTACCAGCCCTGACATTATATATACTTTTCACCTGTGTGGTTGTTGGAATACGAGGCGCCTCGATTATAGGTCTGTAAGGACCGGGAAACATGTGTTCAGGAATAATTAATCCTCAAAAGTAAGAGAGGACCGGCCCTGAAGATCCAAGGATCATAGTGGGGTCCTGGGACATTTGCTAGAGTGTCTCGAATCGGAGAGGATCTTGCCCCTTGCCTAGACTCATGAAGGAATCCAATTTCCAATACGAAATATGCGAATGTGATTGTATTACTAGTAGGGCGACATGATATATGGTACCCATGCTGTCTAGGATTGATATTTATGATTGAAATCGCTTTTGAAACATATATGCACTAGTAATAATATCAGACACTTTTGTTTTATACGTATGAAGCATTTTATGCCATTATAAGGTAAAACTCTATCCTCCGGCTTGCGTTGCATTGTGTGATGGGACCTGAGTCTTATAATGGCTTCATTTTATAAAAAGCATTGCGATGATTCAATCATTTACTTTATTTCATGCACTAGCACTCATTGGAGTAAACCCGTTCCGCGAAAGTGGCGTGGTCCTTTGATTTGCCTTATTATTGTTGTAAATAAGTTAAGTAGATTTCTCATACCAGTCCCATGACTGACTCATAGTTTGTTTCACCTTGCAAACTCGGGTGCCCTCATTTTCACACGGGCAGCCTAGTTACAGGTATCTGGTGCACTTTTGTCTCGTGGCGAGGCTTGACTACACCGTGCTGACTTTGACTCTCTCCGCCATTATAGTATATGTATTATGATTCCACCATAGGCTATGTAGACTGATATTTATTTTGTGTACTCTTTATGTATGATTCCGCCTCTGGCGATGGTGACTGATTATGTATTATTATGCACTAAGTTGTATCCTGCACTGTGCTCTCTGATGTGGTGATATCTATATGATTCCGCTGTCATATGTGTGTAAATTATTCTATTTCATGTTTATGCTATTATATGTGATCTGCTAATGATGTTTAATGTGTTATATTCCAATTATTATCCTTAACACCGTGTCATGGGGTTTTGGGGTCGTCATAACTGGTATCAGAGCTTTGGTTAACCTTAGTTCTGGAGTCTAACACATTAAACACTTCGTCAAAATAGAATCAGTAGTATTCTAAGGCGAGTAGCTCATTATAGATAGGACTAGTAAAGTCCTAGAATGAGCTAAGTAGAATAGAAAAAACAATTTGATCAGTCCATCGTTATCTTTCCTTAAATTTTCTTCTTAACCATGCAATAAATTATCGTTTCTGTAAGCTGACTCTTTTCTTACTTTTACAGAACTTGAAAAAATGGCTACCAGAGCAGTCGCCGCTAGAGGAGGCCGTGCCGGCCGTGGCAGAGGATGGGGAGAAGCCCCAATTGAAGAAGGACCTTTGATACAACCCCCGGCCGCTCAATACTTCGAGCTGGACCGCGTAGCTAAGAGATACAAAAACCTAGGAGGCAAGACCTTCTCGCGAACTGGCACAGTAATAGAGGCCCTTGCATGGCTCAAAACATGCGAGAAAATCCTAGAAGGCCTAAGGCTTGGAGATCAAGATAAATCTATTATGGGTGTCTGGCTTATGCAGGAACAAGCTGAACTACAGTGGGAATCTCTCACCGCCGGGAATAGAGAAGCCGGAAGAACCTGGGACGGATTCAAAGAACTCTTCATAGAGAAATATGTCCCGGAACAAGCCTTAGAATGCATGCACGATGACTTCGCCAACCTCTAGTAGGGGGATCTTTCAGTGCAGGATTATCTGAAAAAATTTACACAGTTGTCCCCCTATGCTCCGGAGCTTGTCGCCACTGCAAAGTCCAAAAATAAGAGGTTTATCCTTGGGCTGAAGCGACAGTATCATGATAGAGTCATGGCCCACGTCAAGCTGGAATTTAATGAATTGGTGGAAATGACATGCAACTACGAAGACCTTGACCAAAGGCACCTGGAGCAGGATCGCGCTAAAAGCCAAGCCGGGAACAAACGCAAGCCTGCTGCGAATCAAGCTGAGTCAAGCGAAGCAGCATCCTCGAAACCACAGACTGGCAGGCCGCCAAAAGGAAGCTGCTATAACTATGGAAAAATGGGGCACTTCGTTAATGTTTGCACAGGCCCGAAGAGGCAGAAGACAAATTCACAAGGTTCAAGCCAGGGCTCTCAAAACCCTCGCTCCTGCTTTAACTGCCGCAAGACGGATCATCTTGTCAAAGACTGTCCTTTGCTGAAGAAGGCCGCAGTAGCTCATGTCTATGACGGGTCGAGCCCGCCAGCTGCTTCTGATGGAGCAGGTAAACCCGATGTACCCTTACAATTAAAAATATTCCTGTCTCTGTATTGTTTGACATGGGTGCATCACGTAGTTTTATTTCTAGTAACACAGTGCACAAATTAAAGTTAAAACGGAGAAAGCTCAAGGATTCGGTTGAAGTTCATAATCCGATAGGGGGTTCTATTATTCTCAGTTCATGTTGTAGAGTGCCAATCTCTTATTCTTCCTACAAATTTCCCATTAATTTAGTCGTTATGGATTTTCCAAAATTCGACGTTATCCTTGGGTTAGAATGGTTAACGAAATACATAACTGAATTAAATTGTGCAGAAAGAATCGTTTAAATTCGAACGAAGCTTGGATATATTACTGTATCATGCCATGGTTCGAATCCAAATAGAGAAGAATTTTGGTCTGCATTAGAAGTTATCCCCACTTCCATAGAAAAGATTCTGATTGTCAGAAACTACGCGGATGTGTTTGAAGAAGTCGAAAACTTACCTCCGCAAAGAGAAATAGAATTCAGAATCGATCTAATTCCCAATGCCAGACCAGTGGTTCATCCAATTCGCAGAATGACTCCGAAGGAAAAAGAAGAATTAGGCGATCAAACTCGTCAACTGTTGTGGAAGGGTCTAATCAGACCTAGCTTTTCTAATTGGGGTGCAGCTGTTGTGTTTGTCCCAAAGTCAGACGGTACTCTTCGATTATGCGTTGATTACCGAGACCTCAACAAACAGATGCTCAAAAATAAATATCCATTACCCCGCATCGATGATCTGCTAGACCAATTAAATGGGGCGAGAGTATTTTCCCGAATGGACTTAGCTACAGGTTTTCATCAATTGAGAATAGCAGAAGAGTATGTTCCTTTGAAAGCTTTCAAAGGTCCAGACATATTTTATGAATGGTTAGTAATGCCGTTCATCCTGTGCAACGCTCCAGCATACTTTGTCGATCTAATGAACAGAGTGTTCAGGGGAGTTCTGAATAAATTTGTCCTCGTATTCATCGATGATATTTTAATCTACTCCAAATCAAAACCCGAGCATGAAAAACACTTAGAACAAGTATTGGAGATTCTGAGAAAGAACGTCTTCAAAGCCAAATTCTCTAAATGTGTCTTCTGGCAAGAAGAAGTGAAGTTTCTTGGCCATGTTGTGTCAAAGAAAGGGATTTCTGTAGATCCGAGCAAAATAACAGCGATTCAAGACTGGAAACAACCCAGTACACCCACAGAGGTTAGAAGTTTTATGGGGTTGGCTAGTTATTATCGAAAGTTTGTTAAGGATTTTTCGAAGATATCCGGTCCATTAACGAAGCTCACGAAGAAGCATTAGAAATTTAAGTGGACTTCCGACTGTGAAGAAGCTTTCCAGGAATTGAAATCGAAACTGACAACTGCTCCAGTGTTAACCATTATTGATGGCAATCAGGATTTGACGGTTTGGACGGATGCTTCTATTAGAGGTCTTGGTGCAGTGTTAATGCAAAGAGGCCAAGTAGTCGCTTATGCAAGCCGCCAACTGAAACCACATGAGAAGAATTATGTAACTCATGATCTTGAGTTGCTAGCCATCGTTTTTGCATTGAAAATCTGGAGGCATTATTTATTGGGCGAGAAATTTATACTGTATACAGATCACCAATCATTGAAGTATTTATACACCCAGAAATATCTGAATTTGAGACAGCAGCGTTGGCTAGAATTTCTTGCAGCGTATGATCTTGATATCCTGTATACGCCGGGAAAGGCTAACGTTGTAGCGGGTGCGCTTAGTAGAAAAACCGCGATCATTGCCAATCTTATAATTACGCCTGGCTTGATTGATAAGATATGTGCTCTCCAGAGGAATGATTATTTCATTCAAAGGATCCGAGGGAGAATCCAGAACGGAGAGCCCTCGAGTTTTCAGGTAGATAAAGAAGAAGTTATGAGGCTGAAAGGGAGAATATGTGTTCCCAACATTCCTGAGCTCAAAAGAGAGGTGCTCGATGAATGCCATAAATCCAAACTTTGCATTCATCCTGGTGTGAGTAAAATGTACAACGATATCAAATGCACTTTCTGGTGGAAGGCAATGAAGAGGGATATTTCTTTGTATGTTAGCAGATGCCCTACTTGGCAATTAGTAAAGAGCGACCAACAGAAGCTAGCTGGATTGTTGCAACCGTTGGAAGTCCCAGGTTGGAAATGAGAACAGATTTCCATGGATTTCATAGATGGTTTGCTGCGAACCAGGAAAGGTAATGACAATATTTGGGTAATCGTAGATCGCTTCACGAAGACTGCCCATTTCATACCTGTCAGATCCAATAGAACCGCTCAAAGTCTAGCACAGATATATTTCAAAGAAATCGTTAAGCTGCATGGAATTCCCATCAGCATAGTCAGTGATAGTGACCCAATATTTGCTAGCAAATTCTGGGAGGCTTTCCAGACAGAATTGGGAACGAAACTGAATATGAGCACCGCTTATCACCCTCAAACAGATGGCGAAACTGAGCGGGTGAATAGAATTCTAGATGATTTATTGTGGGCTTGTATAATTGATTTTGGTGGGTCATGGGAAGATCACTTGCATTTGGCAGAATTCTCATATAACAATAGCTATCAAGCAAGTTTGGGAATGTCGCCATTTGAAGCATTATATGGCAGACCGCGCAGATCTCCAGCATGTTAGGTAGAACCTGGCAATAGACTTGTGTTAGGACCCGCTATGATCAGAGAAGCATCTGATAAAGTTGACTTCATCAAAAAGCGATTGAGAACCGCGCAAAGCCGACAGAAAAGTTATGCAGATTCTAGAAGAAGAGATTTGACATTTGTTGTTGGTGACCATGTTTATTTGAAAGTTTCTCCGATGAGAAGAGTAATCAGACTTGGCAAAACTGGGAAGTTGGCACCGAGATTTATTGGTCCCTTTCCTATACTCGAACGAATTGGAACTCTTGCTTATAGGGTTCAATTACCAGATTGGTTGCCTGGAGTGCATGACGTATTTCACGTATCACAACTTAGAAGACATGTGCATGATCCGGATCTTGTTGTAGAAGAATCAGCGCAACTTGATATAGACATAACTCCAGAATTAGCAGTCAGAAGAGAGCCATTAAAGATTGTTGGCAAAGAAACTAGAGAACTAAGAAGCAAAAAGGTTCATTTAGTTAAAGTGCAGTGGAGTAGTGATCCTACAGACTGTACATGGGAGACTGAGGAAAGCATTAAGCGAGCTTACCCCAAATGCAGAGTGGACATCTCTGACTAACTCCAGTGCAAGGTACCTTTACAATACTTTGCATTTACATTTCGTTTCCTACTTTACTGTTGTTTCCTTTTCGAGGACGAAAAGTTTTAAGTGGGGGAGATTGTAACAACCCGGAAAATACGAGCCAATTTAAAAAATTTAAATTGGTCATTTCAAAGGAATTTGAACAATTGAAATAGAATATTTCAATAAAATAGTGAATTAGAAATAGTGAGTCAGTTTGAAAATTTGAATTCAAACTTTGACTGACTGTGCAGGGTGGAAATTATAATGGATTTTAGCCAAACCAAAAATATTTAAATCTGTTTATCAATACCTTTCTAACGAAAGTTTCATAACGGGAATCAAAAGTTATGGCCGAATGAATTTTCAGAAAGGTCGCTATATAGAATATATAGCCCTAGAAAATTGATATTTTGCAAACGACCTCGGAATTCGACGAAACCACTTTTGTTGGGTCCGGGATGTCAAACTATTTCTAGGTTTCAAATTTCATAATTTTTGAAGCTAGTATGTGAGCGTGGCAAAAGAAAATGTGTTTTGTCAATTTCTGTTAAATTGGATCGACCAGAAAATGGCCATTTTTCAAATGATCTCAGAATTCGACGAAACTATTTTTGTTGGGACCGTAGCGTCAAAACATAGCTAGATTTATTTTTCTGGAATTTCTCGAATCAGTTCGTGGCCCTGGCAAATTGAAACGTACGTTCAAAGTTAAAAATTAAATGTTTTATACTTTAATTTGAAAAATAACTGACTGTAACTGTCGAATTGGCCAACGAAACATATCCCATTGTGTCCGGGATGGGGGTATTTAGCTAGGGGCGACAGTCGTTGGGTTTGAATTGGTGTCCGTGTGGAGAAACAGTATTTTAAAATATAATAAAACCACGGGCCAATGGAAAAATTCCTTTCATTATTTTAAAAAAATAAAAAAAACACGAAAAACCTTTTTCTCTCTCGACCTACGGCGGAAATCGTTCTCCGCTTCCCAGTCAAATCGCCGCCGCCTCAGCCCCCTGCCGACGCCGCCACCACCAGTCGACGCCGCCGCCTCCCCTCTTCAAATCCGACCCACCCTCGTCACCTCCCTCCTCCCCATCGACGAGAACGAGGCCCAGGAAGTTCCAACCTACCCAGCGCCGCCTCCTCCGCTACAGGCGTTCGCTCCGGCCAAGACCACCACCGACCGACTCCCCTCTCCTCCCTCTTCCACGCAGCACCCTCTGATCATCCCATCGTGCCGCAATTTTCGCAAAAACCCCAACCCTAGTTTTGAACCATCGTGAAAGGTGAGTTCTTTTTTATATTTGCACTTTGAAAAATCATAACTTTATGGTGTGTTGACGAAATTCGATGAAACAGGAAACATCGGGACCCAAAGGAAGCTCTCTACCACATAGAAGAGACGGCGGATTTTTCTGAGTCATCTACGATTTTTAGCACTCCGAAAACCAAGGTGAGAAATCTAAATTGAGTGAATTTGAATGGAAAATGTTGTGCATAAATTATATAAGCGAAATATAAATTACACACGTGATGTATACCTCATGTACATGCGATGTGTAAGCTATATGAGCGAAGTATGAATTATACATGCATAGAATAATTGATATATGTGTTGAAATGCAAGCGAAATATAGCAATTATATATATACACACTCCCCTCGTCCACAAACCATGGACGATATTTATTGTTGTGAATTGGTGTGAAATATTGGATGAAAAAAATGCGAATGGTTGAATAATTATTTTTGGTTGATATTGTTTGGTTGTGGTTGAAAAATACCCATTGGTGAATGAAACGAATTGGAAATAATTGTGGAAATAAAAATAAAACATGCCGCCTGCGTGCGAATTAGATGCATGAATCCCCATTGTCAAAAACCGTGAGGTTTTAAGGTAGAGCGAGGAGTCAACTAGGGGCGGTGCCGGTTTTAACTACCCTGCCGTTATGCTGCCGAAATTTTGAATAATATTCATGTGTTAGAATTATTTTCATATATTGAAATTATCTACATGCGTTGAAATTAAAGTCATGTGTTGAAACTATATCCATGTGTGGAAATGCTCATGTGTTGAGAAGTGATGTGTGAAAATTAAATTCATGTGTGAATGAATGAAGTGTTTAAACAATAAAAATCACATTTTTATAATATATATGAAGTACGTAAAATATTTGCCTTATATATATAAATAGTTTCAACAATAAAAAAATTCATCTTCCTTATATGAACAACATATATAAAATATCCATGTGTGGAAATGCTCATGTGTCGAGAAGTGTGTGTATTGGAAAAGTTCATGTGTTGAATAAAAAGATCGAACAATAAAAACTACAATTTTATTGAAATTATGAAGTGTTAAAAACATTCATGTGTTGAATAAATATTTTGAATGATAAAAATATCATTTTTATCATATATGTGATATGCTAAAGATATGCGAGCGTTGAAATAAATATTTGTGAAAGAAATATTATTTTTAACATGCATAGGAACTAAATAAAATATTCATGTGTTGAGATATTGAGACGACCCCAAACCCCGTACTGACGGAGGCAAGGGTTATCTTTGGAATATAACACAGAAACAGATAATAGCATAACAGAATAAAATAAATACACCAGATAATGAACGATAGAATACACTGGATCAAAGTAATCATCAGAGTTACACAGTATACATGATCATACTTAGTAAAAATACAGTTCAGCTATACACAGATGTCTACAGCGGAAAACCAACAAAATATGTACAATAGGAGCTGAACAGCATAAAAAGAGATAAATGATAGAATCCATCGTCAGCTCCAGCTATCCAGAAATAACCAGCTAAAGCTGAATACAAGGCTGCCTGTGTAGAAAAAGGGGCACCCGAGTTTGAGAGTGAAACAAACTATGAGTCAGTCATGGGACTGGTATGAGAAATCTACTCAACACATATATAGTATGTCTAATCCCAGGACCACGCCACTTTCGTGGAACGGGTTTACTCCATTGGATTGCCAGTGCTTTAAAAACAAATCTTTCTTTTAACCATCGCAATGCTTTTTATAAAAATGAAGCCATTATAAGACTCAGTTCCCATCACACAATGCAACGCAAACCGGGGGATAGAGTTTTTCCTTATAACGACCAAAATGTGCTTGATATGAATAAAACAAAGGCATTTGATATTATTGCTAGTGTTTATATGTTTTGAAAACAATTTCCAATCATAACTATCATTCATAGACGGCATTAATGCCCCATACCACTATGTCGCCATATATAGGTATACAATCAAAATCGCACGATGTCATATTTGGAAATTGGATTTCCGTCATGAACCAAGGCAAAAGATAGTCCTTACCGAATTCGAGACAATCTAGCCCATGTCTCAGGATCAGAGCTCGAGTGACCCGTGGATCATCAGGGCCGGTCCACCGATGTGGATTAAAATGCCTGAACGATACATTTCCCCGCCCTTTGGGGCATAAACGAGCCAACGAATGACTCCATTGGACCCGGAACGTCCGATCTAACCGAGGCGCCTCGCAACAGCAACAACCACACAGGTGAAAAGTATATAAATGTCAGGGCTGGTAGGTCACTGACACCACCCTAGCTAGAAGGAAACGCATGTCCTCCCTGAGGTCCTGCTCCCGTTTCTGGTTCATACCGGGGTGTGAGGCTCGCGATTTCACGTTATACACAAAGCTACGCCACACAGGCGGGGCTTTGATCATCATCACAAGACTTTGCTTTTCAACAGAAGCCCTGATCATTTGCCACTTAGGTATGTCACACTAGCAATTTATGCCGTGCGACTGATGTCCATCAATATACAACCTCTGAGCTCGTGCGTCTCAGAGAAGGACATTAAGCAAAAGAATAAATTCTCCGCCGCCAAACAGATGTATATTTAATAGAGATCAATCAACACAGAATAAAATCCAATGTCAGACACACAGTCCATTTACAAGTCCGTTCTGGGTCTGAACGAAACCGGAGGCACTAAATACCTCGCAAACCCATCGATCACCACGTACGTCTGGACGGTCACCACTCATTATCCATATTTCGGGATGCCTCATAATCAGGACCTCGGTTACCATCCAAACGAGGTGAAGATCTCCGGTCTTCGACCACCGTCTTCATCTTCGACTTTCAATCGTCGGTCAATTATTTGAAATGAGAATTAACTCGGCCTTCTCAAATAATTCACGTATATTTAGAATTTCAAATCAATTTATTTCAATGGTTAAATCATTCGTCAACACCAATTTTGTTCTTTTAATGTAATTTTCACACCAAACACATTCAACCATCAAACACCACATAAATCGATCAAATTCAGTTTATTTCCATTCCATATCGTTTATAATATTTTATAACAATTTATCGCTATTTTTATTTATTTTAAAGTAGCCTATTTATTCAAAACGACGCTTCGGGCCATAGCGCGGCCGTGGCGCTGTTTTTCTTCAGATTTGATTTACCCATATCTGAAAATCTAACCGTTGGATCCTCACAAAATTTACATCATTAGAAAGGTCTTTTCAAAACGAATCCAACGGTTCCAATTTCGGGAAGATCCGACGGTCGGATCTCCCGGTACAATCGTTTGAAGTTTCGATTTCAAAATACGAACTGCAGCGTCGTTATTCGATTAAATATAATTATATTTATATATATATAAATATAATCATTTCTGGCGCTGTTTTTCTTTAAATTTGAATTAAACATTCCAGACAATCCAACCGTTGGATTTTTACAAGGTTGGTGCCGTTGGAAAGATTTTTCCAAGGCGAAACCAACGGTTGCGGTTTCGGGAAAATCCAATGGTCGGATTTCCCGCACTAGTTGTTTGAAATCACGGTTTCAAAATACGAACTGCACGGCCTCGTTTCGTTTTAATTTTATTTATATTTATATATTTATATATTTATATAAATATAGTTCATTCAACAATTTCAATATCGTTTTCACTTCAAATATTTCACTAACGCCTTAAAATTTTGGAAAATTTCTCCATAACCTCCTTTGTACGGGAGGGCTGGGAAAATTCCCAAGTAGCCACATGGGCATCTCATGTCAAAAAGAAAAAGAAAAAGCCAAGCGGCTAGCCAACAGGCTCATAAAATCATCACCCAAACAAAACAGTAAATGTGTACCTATTTGTCGGGCACAAAATTTTACTCCTCTTCTCTAGCCCCTTTGCTATAACCTGTTCAATAAATATGCATGTACATATATACAGTTCTTATCATTTATCATTTTCCGTTCAACTTCATATTTGATTTCCATTTGGTTTAAAAACACCATTCACTCTAATGTTGCAAGTATAGGCAAAATTCATATCATTAGCTAATTAATGAATATTTCAACTCATATATGTTTATTTGAACGAGTGGCTATTTTTAACACTTCACATTTCAACGATTCATGTATATAATAAAAATGTGATTTTTATTGTAAAACAATTCATTTCAAAACACTATTATTTTATATAGTGTATATATAGGTGATAAAAATAGAATTTTTCTTATAAAACAATTTCTTTCAAAACGAGATTATTTTACACAGTTCATATAGTCGATAAAAGGTGATTTTTATTATCAAACTATTTATTTCAAAATATGAATACCATTCAACACATGAATTTCAAATCAACGAATGAATATCGATTCAACACATGAAGGTTTTCTATAGTTTCTATATATAGATAAAAATGTGATTTTTATAATTAAAACGCGAATACCATTCAACACATGAATTTCTAATCAACGAATGAATATCGATTCAACACATGAAGGTTTTCTATAGTTTCTATATATAGATAAAATTGTGATTTTTATATTTAAAACGCGAATACCATTCAACACATGAATTTCTAATCAACGAATGAATATCGATTCAACACATGAAGGTTTTCTATTCAATGAATAAATATAGTTTCAGCAAATGAAAATAATTCAAACACATGAATATTATTCAAAATTTCGGCAGCATAACGGCAGGGTAGTTAAAACCGGGACCGTCCCTAGTACGGCTCCTCGCTCTACCTTAAAACCTCGCGGTTTTTGACAGTGGGGATCATGCATCTAGTTCGCACGCAGGCGGCATGTATATATTTATTTCATTTCCACAAACTAATCCTATGTGGTTTCAACCAAATATTTTTCAACCACAAACGGGTATTTTTCAACCACAATCAATCAATATCAACCACAAACAATCCCAAACAACCATTCGCTATCAATCAATTTTCACACCAATCGCAACCAATAAATATCGTCCATGGTTTGTGGACGAGGGGCGTATATATATATATATATATATAGCAATTCACTTTTATTTCAACACATATATAATTTTTACAACGCATATATAACTTATACATCGAACATACAACTTATACAACGCTTATACATGAGGTGTACAATGCTTATATAACTCATACATCGACTATATAATTTATACATCATTGTTTTTCATATTGTTTTTAAATTAGAAATCTCACATTGGGTTCCACTCCACCAAAAATAGCAGAAGGCTCAAAAAAATATGCGGTCTCTTCTAAAATGTAAAAGAGCATCGACACGGCCCCGGCGTCTCTTGTTTCACTGAATTTCAACCACATAGCAAAAAGATATGATTTTTCAAAGTTTGCAACGCTTTTAAACCGTTAATTTCAGTTTAAAATTTACAAGCCGTATACCTCTCTATTTCGTTCAAAACTTGGTTTTGATCTTGCCGCCAATCCGTTGTACTTCGTTCAGATCTGGTCACGCAGCGTCGAAGAGCTACGAAGCAGCTTCCAGCGCGTGGTGGTCGCGCCAGATCCGGTGGTCGGAATAGGGCAGGGCGGCGGTTCGAATGGCCTACGTTCGTGGGCCTGGTTCTCGTGGCAGGGGCGACGTGACGGGGTGAATCGGGTATGGATTTGAAGAGGGTGGCGAGAGCTTTCAAATGGTGGTGGTGGCGCTCGATTTCGTGGAGAAACGAAGGAGCAATGGCGCCGGGAAGTTTCGAACGTGAGCCGCCTTCTATTGCTGTCGGGGAGAGAGAAAGCTCGGTTGTTTTTTATTTATTTATTTTTTATGAAATAAAATCCATGATTGGTCCATATTTATTATTTTCAAAAATTGGGGTTTTTACAAATGAACTCGAAATCAAACCCAACGACTTTTGCCCCTAGCGTTTTACCCCCATCCCGGACACAATGGGATATGTTTCGTTGGCCAATTCGACTGATAGAGTTAGTTTTTCTTCAAATTAAAATATAAAACATTCAATTTCTATTTTGAACGTACATTTTAATTTGCCGGGCCCACATACTAACCCGTAAAATTCCAGAAAAATTATTTCTAGCATCGTTTTGACGATACGGTCCCAACAAAACTAGTTTCGTCGAATTCTGAGACCGTTTGCAAAAAGGCCCATTTTTGGTCAATCCAATTTAACTATAATTGACCAAAACACATTTTCTTTCGCCACGCTCACATACTAGCTTCAAAAATTATGAAATTTGAAACCTAGCAATAACTTCACATCCTGGATCCAACAAAAGTGGTTTCGTCGAATTCCGAGGTCGTATGCAAAATGGCCAATTTCACGGGCTATATATATTCCATAGCGACCGTTCTGAAAATTCATTCGGCCATAACTTTTGCTTTCCACTATGAAAATTCGATTTTTATGATTCGTTAGAAAGGTATTCACTAACAGATTTAAATATTTTTGGTTTCGCTAAAATCCGTTTTGTTTTGCATCCGGTACAGCCCGACAAAATTTGAATTCAATTTTTGAAACTGCAGCGCCGTTTCAGGCCTTGTTTATAATTAAAATTAATTATATTCGTTTTCAATTGTCGATCCAAACTCACTTTTCATTCCCATTATTAAAAATATTTATTTTAAATATTTAAAATCCATTATTTTAGCTAATTTAAAATTTTTAAATTGGTTCAGATTTTCTAGGTCGTTACAGTCTCCCCCACTTAAAACTTTTCGTCCCCGAAAAGGAACAAAGTCGAAAGTGGTTTGATAAATCTACAATCACACAACACAACAACCAATTTGAATCTGTCCCAGGTGATATCACCTTCTGGATTATCTTTGATGATTGTTTCCCACCAGATTAAAGCTTCTTCTTTGAGCGCCTAAGATGCTACTAACCGTTTCTGGTCATCCCTCAGCTGGATACGCTCAAAAATTCTTTCGACAGAACTCAACCAAGCTTGAGTCTGAATTATAGATTCATTGCCCGAGAACAGTGCTCCATTCAGATTTCGATATCACTTTAATAGAGCCTCTAGATCGGGTTCTGCATCTCTCCTGCTTCTGACACTCATTTTTCTAGTACTTCTGCAAATAGCAGATCAAGTGTCTGGTCACAGAAAAGATAATTTAAAATATAGAAACATATACTTCAATGTAAATGTGTCTCTCGAGGGGTTATTTCATTCTGCTTCACTCATACTAGGATATTACTGATCCTATCTGTATTGAGTTACCCGTCCTAGAACACTACTAGTTTTATTTCTGACGAGTTCGTTCAAATGTTATATTCCAGAACTAAGCTTAACCAAAGCTCTGATACCACGTTGAGACGACCCCAAACCCCGTACTGACGGAGGCAAGGGTTATCTTTGGAATATAACATAGAAACAGATAATAGCAGAACAGAATAAAATAAATACACCAGATAATGAACAATAGAATACACTGGATAAAAGTAATCATCAGAGTTACACAGTATACAGGATCATACTTAGTAAAAATACAGTTCAGCTATACATAAATGTCTACAGTGGAAAACCAACAAAATATGTTCAATAGGAGCTGAACAGCATAAAAAGAGATAAATGATAGAATCCATCTTCAGCTCCAACTATCCAGAAATAACAAGCTAAACCTGAATACAAGGCTGCCCGTTTAGAAAAAGGGGCACCCGAGTTTGAGAGTGAAACAAACTACGAGTCAGTCATGGGACTGGTATGAGAAATCTACTCAACACATATATAGTATGGCTAATCCCAGGACCACGCCACTTTCGTGGAACGGGTTTACTCCATTGGATTGCCAGTGCTTTAAAAACAAATCTTTCTTTTAACCATCGCAATGCTTTTTATAAAAATGAAGCCATTATAAGACTCAGTTCCCATCACACAATGCAACGCAAACCGGGGGATAGAGTTTTTCCTTATAACGACCAAAATGTGCTTGATACGAATAAAACAAAGGCATTTGATATTATTGCTAGTGTTTATATGTTTTGAAAACAATTTCCAATCATAACTATCAATCATAGACGGCATTAATGCTCCATGCCA
Organism: Allium sativum; assembly: GCA_030737875.1. NCBI lineage: Eukaryota > Viridiplantae > Streptophyta > Magnoliopsida > Asparagales > Amaryllidaceae > Allium > Allium sativum. The sequence continues at coordinate 776,786,662 of CM060919.1, read as the reverse complement.
CTATGTCGCCATATATAGGTATACAATCAAAATCGCACGATGTCGTATTTGGAAATTGGATTTCCGTCATGAACCAAGGCAAAAGATAGTCCTTACCGAATTCGAGACAATCTAGCCCATGTCTCAGGATCAGAGCTCGAGTGACCCGTGGATCGTCAGGGCCGATCCACCAATGTGGATTAAAATGCCTGAACGATACGTTTCCCCGCCCTTTGGGGCGTAAACGAGCCAACGAATGACTCCATCGGACCCGGAATGTCCGATCTAACCGAGGCGCCTCGCAACAACAACAACCACACAGGTGAAAAGTATATAAATGTCAGGGCTGGTAGGTCACTGACACCACCCTAGCTAGAAGGAAACGCATGTCCTCCCTGAGGTCCTGCTCCCGTTTCTGGTTCATACCTGGGTGTGAGGCTCGCGATTTCACGTTATACACAAAGCTACGCCACACAGGCGGGGCTTTGATCATCACCACAAGACTTTGCTTTTCAACAGAAGCCCTGATCATTTGCCACTTAGGTATGTCACACTAGCAATTTATGCCGTGCGACTGATGTCCATCGATATACAACCTCTGAGCTCGTGCGTCTCAGAGAAGGGCGTTAAGCAAAAGAATAAATTCTCCGCCGCCAAACAGATGTATATTTAATAGAGATCAATCAACACAGAATAAAATCCAATGTCTGACACACAGTCCATTTACAAGTCTGTTCTGGGTCTGAACGAAACCGGAGGCACTAAATACCTCGCAAACCCATCGATCACCACGTACGTCTGGACGGTCACCACTCATTATCAATATTTCAGGATGCCTCCCAATCAGGACCTCGGTTACCATCCAAACGAGGTGAAGATCTCCGGTCTTCGACCATCGTCTTCATCTTCGACTTTCAATCGTCGGTCAATTATTTGAAATGAGAATTAACTCGGCCTTCTCAAATAATTCACGTATATTTAGAATTTCAAATCAATTTATTTCAATGGTTAAATCATTCGTCAACACCAATTTTTTTCTTTTAATGTAATTTTCACACCAAACACATTCAACCATCAAACACCACATAAATTGAGCAAATTCAGTTTATTTCCATTCCATATCGTTTATAATATTTTATAACAATTTATCGCTATTTTTATTTATTTTAAAATAGCCTATTTATTCAAAATGACGCTACGGGCCATAGCGCTGTTTTTCTTCAGATTCGATTTACACATATCTGAAAATCTAATCGTTGGATCCTCACAAAATTTACATCATTAGAAAGTTCTTTTCAAAATGAATCCAACGGTTCGAATTTCGGGAAGATCCGACGGTCGGATCTCCCGGTACAATCGTTTGAAGTTTCGATTTCAAAATACGAACTGCAGCGTCGTTATTCGATTAAATATAATTATATTTATATTTATATATAAATATAATCATTTCTGGCGCTATTTTTCTTTAAATTTGAATTAAACATTCCAGATAATCCAACCGTTGGATTTTTACAAGGTTGGTGCCGTTGGAAAGATTTTTCCAAGGCGAAACCAACGGTTGCGGTTTCGGGAAAATCCAATGGTCGGATTTCCCGCACTAGTTGTTTGAAATCACGGTTTCAAAATACGAACTGCACGGCCTCGTTTCGTTTTAATTTTATTTATATTTATATATTTATATATTTATATAAATATAGTTCATTCAACAATTTCAATATCGTTTTCACTTCAAATATTTCACTAACGCCTTAAAATTTTGGAAAATTTCTCCATAACCTCCTTTGTACGGGAGGGCTGGGAAAATTCCCAAGTAGCCACATGGGCATCTCATGTCAAAAAGAAAAAGAAAAAGCCAAGCGGCTAGCCAACAGGCTCATAAAATCATCACCCAAACAAAACAGTAAATGTGTACCTATTTGTCGGGCACAAAATTTTACTCCTCTTCTCTAGCCCCTTTGCTATAACCTGTTCAATAAATATGCATGTACATATATACAGTTCTTATCATTTATCATTTTCCGTTCAACTTCATATTTGATTTCCATTTGGTTTAAAAACACCATTCACTCTAATGTTGCAAGTATAGGCAAAATTCATATCATTAGCTAATTAATGAATATTTCAACTCATATATGTTTATTTGAACGAGTGGCTATTTTTAACACTTCACATTTCAACGATTCATGTATATAATAAAAATGTGATTTTTATTGTAAAACAATTCATTTCAAAACACTATTATTTTATATAGTGTATATATAGGTGATAAAAATAGAATTTTTCTTATAAAACAATTTCTTTCAAAACGAGATTATTTTACACAGTTCATATAGTCGATAAAAGGTGATTTTTATTATCAAACTATTTATTTCAAAATATGAATACCATTCAACACATGAATTTCAAATCAACGAATGAATATCGATTCAACACATGAAGGTTTTCTATAGTTTCTATATATAGATAAAAATGTGATTTTTATAATTAAAACGCGAATACCATTCAACACATGAATTTCTAATCAACGAATGAATATCGATTCAACACATGAAGGTTTTCTATAGTTTCTATATATAGATAAAAATGTGATTTTTATATTTAAAACGCGAATACCATTCAACACATGAATTTCTAATCAACGAATGAATATCGATTCAACACATGAAGGTTTTCTATTCAATGAATAAATATAGTTTCAGCAAATGAAAATAATTCAAACACATGAATATTATTCAAAATTTCGGCAGCATAACGGCAGGGTAGTTAAAACCGGGACCGTCCCTAGTACGGCTCCTCGCTCTACCTTAAAACCTCGCGGTTTTTGACAGTGGGGATCATGCATCTAGTTCGCACGCAGGCGGCATGTATATATTTATTTCATTTCCACAAACTAATCCTATGTGGTTTCAACCAAATATTTTTCAACCACAAACGGGTATTTTTCAACCACAATCAATCAATATCAACCACAAACAATCCCAAACAACCATTCGCTATCAATCAATTTTCACACCAATCGCAACCAATAAATATCGTCCATGGTTTGTGGACGAGGGGCGTATATATATATATATATATATATATATATATATATATATATATATAGCAATTCACTTTTATTTCAACACATATATAATTTTTACAACGCATATATAACTTATACATCGAACATACAACTTATACAACGCTTATACATGAGGTGTACAACGCTTATATAACTCATACATCGACTATATAATTTATACATCATTGTTTTTCATATTGTTTTTAAATTAGAAATCTCACATTGGGTTCCACTCCACCAAAAATAGCAGAAGGCTCAGAAAAATATGCGGTCTCTTCTAAAATATAGAAGAGCATCGACACGGCCCCGGCGTCTCTTGTTTCACTGAATTTCAACCACATAGCAAAAAGATATGATTTTTCAAAGTTTGCAACGCTTTTAAACCGTTAATTTCAGTTTAAAATTTACAAGCCGTATACCTCTCTATTTCGTTCAAAACTTGGTTTTGATCTTGCCGCCAATCCGTTGTACTTCGTTCAGATCTGGTCACGCAGCGTCGAAGAGCTACGAAGCAGCTTCCAGCGCGTGGTGGTCGCGCCAGATCCGGTGGTCGGAATAGGGCAGGGCGGCGGTTCGAATGGCCTACGTTCGTGGGCCTGGTTCTCGTGGCAGGGGCGACGTGACGGGGTGAATCGGGTATGGATTTGAAGAGGGTGGCGAGAGCTTTCAAATGGTGGTGGTGGCGCTCGATTTCGTGGAGAAACGAAGGAGCAATGGCGCCGGGAAGTTTCGAACGTGAGCCGCCTTCTATTGCTGTCGGGGAGAGAGAAAGCTCGGTTGTTTTTTATTTATTTATTTTTTATGAAATAAAATCCATGATTGGTCCATATTTATTATTTTCAAAAATTGGGGTTTTTACAAATGAACTCGAAATCAAACCCAACGACTTTTGCCCCTAGCGTTTTACCCCCATCCCGGACACAATGGGATATGTTTCGTTGGCCAATTCGACTGATAGAGTCAGTTTTTCTTCAAATTAAAATATAAAACATTCAATTTCTATTTTGAACGTACATTTTAATTTGCCGGGCCCACATACTAACCCGTAAAATTCCAGAAAAATTATTTCTAGCATCGTTTTGACGATACGGTCCCAACAAAACTAGTTTCGTCGAATTCTGAGACCGTTTGCAAAAAGGCCCATTTTTGGTCAATCCAATTTAACTATAATTGACCAAAACACATTTTCTTTCGCCACGCTCACATACTAGCTTCAAAAATTATGAAATTTGAAACCTAGCAATAACTTCACATCCCGGATCCAACAAAAGTGGTTTCGTCGAATTCCGAGGTCGTATGCAAAATGGCCAATTTCACGGGCTATATATATTCCATAGCGACCGTTCTGAAAATTCATTCGGCCATAACTTTTGCTTTCCACTATGAAAATTCGATTTTTCAGATTCGTTAGAAAGGTATTCGCTAACAGATTTAAATATTTTTGGTTTCGCTAAAATCCGTTTTGTTTTGCATCCGGTACAGCCCGACAAAATTTGAATTCAATTTTTGAAACTGCAGCGCCATTTCAGGCCTTGTTTATAATTAAAATTAATTATATTCGTTTTCAATTGTCGATCCAAACTCACTTTTCATTCCCATTATTAAAAATATTTATTTTAAATATTTAAAATCCATTATTTTAGCTAATTTAAAATTTTTAAATTGGTTCAGATTTTCTAGGTCGTTACAGTCTCCCCCACTTAAAACTTTTCGTCCCCGAAAAGGAACAAAGTCGAAAGTGGTTTGATAAATCTACAATCACACAACACAACAACCAATTTGAATCTGTCCCAGGTGATATCACCTTCTGGATTATCTTTGATGATTGTTTCCCACCAGATTAAAGCTTCTTCTTTGAGCGCCTAAGATGCTACTAACCGTTTCTGGTCATCCCTCAGCTGGATACGCTCAAAAATTCTTTCGACAGAACTCAACCAAGCTTGAGTCTGAATTATAGATTCATTGCCCGAGAACAGTGCTCCATTCAGATTTCGATATCACTTTAATAGAGCCTCTAGATCGGGTTCTGCATCTCTCCTGCTTCTGACACTCATTTTTCTAGTACTTCTGCAAATAGCAAATCAAGTGTCTGGTCACAGAAAAGATAATTTAAAATATAGAAACATATACTTCAATGTAAATGTGTCTCTCGAGGGGTTATTTCATTCTGCTTCACTCATACTAGGATATTACTGATCCTATCTGTATTGAGTTACCCGTCCTAGAACACTACTAGTTTTATTTCTGACGAGTTCGTTCAAATGTTATATTCCAGAACTAAGCTTAACCAAAGCTCTGATACCACGTTGAGACGACCCCAAACCCCGTACTGACGGAGGCAAGGGTTATCTTTGGAATATAACATAGAAACAGATAATAGCAGAACAGAATAAAATAAATACACCAGATAATGAACAATAGAATACACTGGATAAAAGTAATCATCAGAGTTACACAGTATACAGGATCATACTTAGTAAAAATACAGTTCAGCTATACATAAATGTCTACAGTGGAAAACCAACAAAATATGTACAATAGGAGCTGAACAGCATAAAAAGAGATAAATGATATCCATCTTCAGCTCCAGCTATCCAGAAATAACCAGCTAAACCTGAATACAAGGCTGCCCGTTTAGAAAAAGGGGCACCCGAGTTTGAGAGTGAAACAAACTACGAGTCAGTCATGGGACTGGTATGAGAAATCTACTCAACACATATATAGTATGGCTAATCCCAGGACCACGCCACTTTCGTGGAACGGGTTTACTCCATTGGATTGCCAGTGCTTTAAAAACAAATCTTTCTTTTAACCATCGCAATGCTTTTTATAAAAATGAAGCCATTATAAGACTCAGTTCCCATCACACAATGCAACGCAAACCGGGGGATAGAGTTTTTCCTTATAACGACCAAAATGTGCTTGATACGAATAAAACAAAGGCATTTGATATTATTACTAGTGTTTATATGTTTTGAAAACAATTTCCAATCATAACTATCAATCATAGACGGCATTAATGCCCCATGCCACTATGTCGCCATATATAGGTATACAATCAAAATCGCACGATGTCGTATTTGGAAATTGGATTTCCGTCATGAACCAAGGCAAAAGATAGTCCTTACCGAATTCGAGACAATCTAGCCCATGTCTCAGGATCAGAGCTCGAGTGACCCGTGGATCGTCAGGGCCGATCCACCAATGTGGATTAAAATGCCTGAACGATACGTTTCCCCGCCCTTTGGGGCGTAAACGAGCCAACGAATGACTCCATCGGACCCGGAATGTCCGATCTAACCGAGGCGCCTCGCAACAACAACAACCACACAGGTGAAAAGTATATAAATGTCAGGGCTGGTAGGTCACTGACACCACCCTAGCTAGAAGGAAACGCATGTCCTCCCTGAGGTCCTGCTCCCGTTTCTGGTTCATACCTGGGTGTGAGGCTCGCGATTTCACGTTATACACAAAGCTACGCCACACAGGCGGGGCTTTGATCATCACCACAAGACTTTGCTTTTCAACAGAAGCCCTGATCATTTGCCACTTAGGTATGTCACACTAGCAATTTATGCCGTGCGACTGATGTCCATCGATATACAACCTCTGAGCTCGTGCGTCTCAGAGAAGGGCGTTAAGCAAAAGAATAAATTCTCCGCCGCCAAACAGATGTATATTTAATAGAGATCAATCAACACAGAATAAAATCCAATGTCTGACACATAGTCCATTTACAAGTCTGTTCTGGGTCTGAACGAAACCGGAGGCACTAAATACCTCGCAAACCCATCGATCACCACGTACGTCTGGACGGTCACCACTCATTATCAATATTTCAGGATGCCTCCCAATCAGGACCTCGGTTACCATCCAAACGAGGTGAAGATCTCCGGTCTTCGACCACCGTCTTCATCTTCGACTTTCAATCGTCGGTCAATTATTTGAAATGAGAATTAACTCGGCCTTCTCAAATAATTCACGTATATTTAGAATTTCAAATCAATTTATTTCAATGGTTAAATCATTCGTCAACACCAATTTTTTTCTTTTAATGTAATTTTCACACCAAACACATTCAACCATCAAACACCACATAAATTGAGCAAATTCAGTTTATTTCCATTCCATATCGTTTATAATATTTTATAACAATTTATCGCTATTTTTATTTATTTTAAAATAGCCTATTTATTCAAAATGACGCTACGGGCCATAGCGCGGCCGTGGCGCTGTTTTTCTTCAGATTCGATTTACACATATCTGAAAATCTAATCGTTGGATCCTCACAAAATTTACATCATTAGAAAGTTCTTTTCAAAACGAATCCAACGGTTCGAATTTCGGGAAGATCCGACGGTCGGATCTCCCGATACAATCGTTTGAAGTTTCGATTTCAAAATACGAACTACAGCGTCGTTATTCGATTAAATATAATTATATTTATATATATATAAATATAATCGTTTCTGCCGCTGTTTTTCTTCAAAGTTGAATTAAACATTCCAGCCAATCCAACCGTTGGATTTTTACAAGGTTGGTGCCGTTGGAAAGATTTTTCCAAGGCGAACCCGACGGTTGCGGTTTCGGGAAAATCCAATGGTCGGATTTCCCGCACTAGTTGTTTGAAATCACGGTTTCAAAATACGAACTGCACGGCCTCGTTTCGTTTTAATTTTATTTATATTTATATATTTATATAAATATAGTTTATTCAACAATTTCAATATCGTTTTCACTTCAAATATTTCACTAACACCTTAAAATTTTGGAAAGTTTCGCCATAACCTCCTTTGTACGGGAGGGCTGGGAAAATTCCCAAGTAGCCACACGGGCGTCTCATGTCAAAAAGAAAAAGAAAAAGCCAAGCGGCTAGCCAACAGGCTCATAAAATCATCACCCAAACAAAACAGTAAATGTGTATCTATTTGTCGGGCACAAAATTTTATTCCTCTTCTCTAGCCCCTTTGCTATAACCTGTTCAATAAATATGCATGTACATATATACAGTTCTTATCATTTATCATTTTCAGTTCAACTTCATATTTGATTTCCATTTGGTTTAAAAACACCATTCACTCTAATGTTGCATGTATAGGCAAAATTCATATCATTAGCTAATTAATGAATATTTCAACTCATATATGTTTATTTGAACGAGTGGCTATTTTTAACACTTCACATTTCAACGATTCATGTATATAATAAAAATGTGATTTTTATTGTAAAACAATTCATTTCAAAACACTATTATTTTATATAGTGTATATATAGGTGATAAAAATTGGATTTTTCTTATAAAACAATTTCTTTCAAAACAAGATTATTTTACACAGTTCATATAGTCGATAAAAGGTGATTTTTATTATCAAACAATTTATTTCAAAATATGAATACCATTCAACACATGAATTTCAAATCAACGAATGAATATCGATTCAACACATGAAGGTTTTCTGTAGTTTCTATATATAGATAAAAATGTGATTTTTATATTTAAAACGCGAATAACATTCAACACATGAATTTCTAATCAACGAATGAATATCGATTCAACACATGAAGGTTTTCTATAGTTTATATATATAGATAAAAATGTGATTTTTATATTTAAAACGTGAATACCATTCAACACATGAATTTCTAATCAACGAATGAATATCGATTCAACACATGAAGGTTTTCTATTCAATGAATAAATATAGTTTCAGCAAATGAAAATAATTCAAACACATGAATATTATTCAAAATTTCGGCAGCATAACGGCAGGGTAGTTAAAACCGGGACCGTCCCTAGTACGGCTCCTCGCTCTACCTTAAAACCTCGCGGTTTTTGACAATGGGGATCATTCATCTAGTTCGCACGCAGGCGGCATGTATATATTTATTTCATTTCCACAAACTAATCCTATGTGGTTTCAACCAAATATTTTTCAACCACAAACGGGTATTTTTCAACCACAATCAATCAATATCAACCACAAACAATCCCAAACAACCATTCGCTATCAATCAATTTTCACACCAATCGCAACCAATAAATATCGTCCATGGTTTGTGGACGAGGGGCGTATATATATATATATATATATATATATATATATATATTTATATTTATATTTATATATAGCAATTCACTTGTATTTCAACACATATATAATTTTTACAACGCATATATAACTTATACATCGAACATACAACTTATACAACGCTTATACATGAGGTGTACAACGCTTATATAACTCATACATCGACTATATAATTTATACATCATCGTTTTTCATATTATTTTTAAATTAGAAATCTCACATTGGGTTCCACTCCACCAAAAATAGCAGAAGGCTCAGAAAAATATGCGGTCTCTTCTAAAATGTAGAAGAGCATCGACACGGTCCCGGCGTCTCTTGTTTCACTGAATTTCAACCACATAGCAAAAAGATATGATTTTTCAAAGTTTGCAACGCTTTTAAACCGTTAATTTCAGTTCAAAATTTACAAGCCGTATACCTCTCTATTTCGTTCAAAACTAGGTTTTGATCTTGCCGCCAATCCGTTGTACTTCGTTCAGATCTGGTCACGCAGCGTCGAAGAGCTACGAAGCAGCTTCCAGCGCGTGGTGGTCGCGCCAGATCCGGTGGTCGGAACAGGGCAGGGCGGCGGTTCGAATGGCCGACGTTCGTGGGCCTGGTTCTCATGGCAGGGGCGACGTGACGGGGTGAATCGGGTATGGATTTGAAGAGGGTGGCGAGAGCTTTCAAATGGTGGTGGTGGCGCTCGATTTCGTGGAGAAACGAAGGAGCAATGGCGCCGGGAAGTTTCGAACGTGAGCCGCCTTCTATTGCTGTCGGGGAGAGAGAAAGCTCGGTTCTTTTTTATTTATTTATTTTTTATGAAATAAAATCCATGATTGGTCCATATTTATTATTTTCAAAAATTGGGGTTTTTACAAATGAACTCGAAATCAAACCCAACGACTTTCGCCCCTAGCGTTTTACCCCCATCCCGGACACAATGGGATATGTTTCGTTGGCCAATTCGACTGTTAGAGTCAGTTTTTCTTCAAATTAAAATATAAAACATTCAATTTCTATTTTGAACGTACATTTTAATTTGTCGGGCCCACATACTAACCCGTAAAATTCCAGAAAAATTATTTCTAGCATCGTTTTGACGATACGGTCCCAACAAAACTAGTTTCGTCGAATTCTGAGACTGTTTGCAAAAAGGCCCATTTTGGTCGATCCAATTTAACTATAATTGACCAAAACACATTTTCTTTCGCCACGCTCACATACTAGCTTCAAAAATTATGAAATTTGAAACCTAGCAATAACTTCACATCCCGGATCCAACAAAAGTGGTTTCGCCGAATTCCGAGGTCGTATGCAAAATGGCCAATTTCACGGGCTATATAAATTCCATAGCGACCGTTCTGAAAATTCATTCGGCCATAACTTTTGCTTTCCGCTATGAAAATTCGATTTTTCAGATTCAGTAGAAAGGTATTCACAAACAGATTTAAATATTTTTGGTTTCGCTAAAATCCGTTTTGTTTTGCATCCGGTACAGCCCGACAAAGTTTGAACTCAATTTTTGAAACTACAGCGCCGTTTCAGGCCTTGTTTATAATTAAAATTAATTATATTCCTTTTCAATTGTCGATCCAAACTCACTTTTCATTGCCATTATTTAAAATATTTATTTTAAATATTTAAAATCCATTATTTTAGCCAATTTAAAATTTTTAAATTGGTTCAGATTTTCTGGGTCGTTACAGATATATTTTAGTTCGCCAAAATTATCATCTTTGTAATGGGAAGTGTTAAAAATAGCCACTTGTTCAAATAAATATGCATGAGTTAAAATATTCATTAATTAGCTAATGATATGATTTTTGCCTATGCATGCAACATTAGAATGAATGGTGTTTTTAAACCAAAGTGAATCAAATATGAAGTTGAATGGAAACTGATAAGTGATAAGAATTGTATATATGTACATGCATATTTATTGAACAGGTTATAGCAAAGAGGCTAGAGAAGAGGAATAAAATTTTGTGCCCAACAAATAGGTACACGTTTACTGTTTTGTTTGGGTGATGATTTTATGAGCCTATTGGCTAGCCGCTTGGCTTTTTCTTTTTCTTTTTGACATGGGACGCCCGTGTGGCTATTTGGGAATTTTCCCAGCCCCTCCCGTACAAAGGAGGTTATGGAGAAATTTTCCAAAATTTAAAGGCGTTAGTGAAATATTTGAAGTGAAAACGATATAGGAATTTTTGAATGAACTATATTTATATAAATATATAAATATAAATAAAATTAAAATGAAACGTGGCCGTGCAGTTCGTGTTTTGAAACTGTGATTTCAAACGACTAGTGCGGGAAATCCGACCATTGGATTTTCCAAAAACCCCAACCGTTGGGTTCGCCTTAGAAATATCTTTCCAACAGCACCAACTTTGTAAAGATCCGACGGTTGGATTGTCTGGAATGTTTAATTCAAAATTTGTGAAAAACAGCGCCAGAAATGATTATATATTTATATATATAAATATAATTAAATTAAATTGAATAACGACGCTGCATTTCGTAAATTGAAATCGTAACTTCAAATGGCTAGTGTGGAAGATCCGACCGTCGGATTTTCCCAAAACTGAAACCATTGGATTCGTTTTGAAATGATCTTTCTAATGACATAAAATTTGTGAAGATCTAAAAGTTAGATTTCCAGATATGTGTAAAACAAATTTGGTGAGAAACAGCGCCAGTGCATCGGCACGACCTGAATCGTCGTTTAATTAAATATGGCCGTTTTAAATAAATAAAAATGGCGATTTATCGTTATAAAATACTATAGATGATATAGAGTGGAAATAAACCAATTTTGTTGTGTTTGCTTGATATGTGATGGTTGAATGTATTTAGCATGAAAATTATAACTAAAGAACTGAAATGTGAATGTTGAATAGTCCAACCATGTGATAAATTGATTTGAAAATCTAAATATACGTGGGTTATTTGAAAAGGACGAGTTCATCTCATTTCAAATAATCGATTGACGTTGAGAAGTCGAAGGGTCGAAGACGGTTGAAGACCGACGATCTTCACATTGGATGGATGGGCGCTACTGATGCTCGTGATTGGAGTAGCTACCGTGAAGGAGCTGAAGTAGTAGCCGTCCAGACATACTGTTGATTGTACGGATATGCGAGGATTTGGTGCCTCCAGTTTCGTTCAAACCCAGAACGGACTTGTAAATGGACTGTGTGTCTGACATTGGATTTTGTTCTGTGCTAATTGATCTCTGTTAAATATATATCTGTTTGGTGGCAGAGAATTTATTCTCTTGCTTAACGCCCTTCTCTATGACGTACGAGCTCAGAGGTTATGTATTGATAGAAATTAGTCACATGGAGTGGATTGCCTGTGTGGCACGCCTAAGTGGCATATGATCAAGGCTTCTGTTGCAAAGCAAAGTCTTGTGGTTGATGATCAAAGCACAGTCTGTGTGACGTAGCTTTGTGTATAACGTGGATTCGCGAGCCTCACACCTCGATATGAGTCAAAAACGGGATAGTGACTGCAGGGAGAGCACGACGTTTCTTTCTAGCTAAGGTGGTGTCAGTAACCTACCAGCCCTGACATTATATATACTTTTCACCTGTGTGGTTGTTGGAATACAAGGCGCCTCGATTATAGGTCTGTAAGGACCGGGAAACGTGTGTTCAGGAATAATTAATCCTCAAAAGTAAGAGAGGACCGACCCTGAAGATCCAAGGATCATAGTGGGGTCCTGGGACATTTGCTAGAGTGTCTCGAATCGGAGAGGAACTTGCCCCTTGCCTCGACTCATGAAGGAATCCAATTTCCAATACGAAATATGTGAATGTGATTGTATTACTAGTAGGGCGACATGATATATGGTACCCTTGCCGTCTAGGATTGATATTTATGATTGAAATCGCTTTTGAAACATATATGCACTAGTAATAATATCAAACACTTTTGTTTTATACGTATGAAGCATTTTTGGCCATTATAAGGTAAAACTCTATCCTCCGGCTTGCGTTGCATTGTGTGATGGGACCTGAGTCTTATAATGGCTTCATTTTATAAAAAGCATTGCGATGATTCAATCATTTACTTTATTTCATGCACTAGCACTCATTGGAGTAAACCCGTTCCGCGAAAGTGGCGTGGTCCTTTGATTTGCCTTATTATTGTTGTAAATAAGTTAAGTAGATTTCTCATACCAGTCCCATGACTGACTCGTAGTTTGTTTCACCTTGCAAACTCGGGTGCCCTCATTTTCACATGGGCAGCCTAGTTACAGGTATCTGGTGCACTTTTGGCTCATGGCGAGGCTTGACTACACCGTGCTAACTTTGACTCTCTCCGCCATTATATTATATGTATTATGATTCCGCCATTGGCGATGTAGACTGATATTTATTTTGTGTACTCTTTATGTATGATTCCACCTCTGGCGATGGTGACTGATTATGTATTATTATGCACTAAGTTGTATCCTGCACTGTGCTCTCTGATGTGGTGATATCTATATGATTCCGCTGTCATATGTGTGTAAATTATTCTATTTCATGTTTATGCTATTATCTGTGATCTGCTAATGATGATTAATGTGTTATATTCCAATGATTATCCTTAACACCGTGTCACGGGGTTTTGGGGTCGTCATAATATGCATCTACCTTTGTGCGGTTCTAATCACTTTTCAATTCACAAATATTTATTTGAATTTGGTTTAATATCACCATTCATTCCAATGTTGCATACATAAGCTAGAAATCATATTGTTAGCTAATTAATGAATATTTTCAACTTATGAACATTTATCTGAACAAGTGGTTATTTTAACACTTCATATTTCTTATCAAAAAATGATATTTTTAGCGAACTAAAATATATTTCAACTCATGTCTATTTTATTTAGTTCCTATACATGTTAAATATAATATTCATAGCAAACAAATATTTATTTCAACACTTGTGTATATTTAGCAAATTTTATACGTGATAAAAATGGTATTTTTATCATCAAAAATATTTATTCAACACATGAATGTTTTTAGCACTTCATATTCTCAATAAAAGTGTAATTTTTATTGTTCACTTCATATATCCAACACATGAATGTTTTCGACTTCACATATATGATAAAATTATGATTTTTATCGTCCTAGTCCTTTACTCAACACATGAATGTTCTCTATAGTTCATGTATATAATAAAAATGTGATTTTTATTGTTAAAACAATTTATTTAAAACACGAATATTTTACATAGTTCATACATAAGATAAAGTGTTATTTTTACCTTTCAAAGAATTTATTCAACATATAAATGTATTATTCTTTCATTCATACAATTAAAATGTGTATTTTATTGTATAATTATTTTATTCAACATATGAACGTTTTCAATACATGAATATTCTCAACATATGAGCAGTTTCAATACATGAACATTTTTGTTAGTTCATACACTTGATAAAATGTGATTTTTATCGTTTCAGTTCTTTATTCAACATATGGATATTTTCTATACTTCATTCAAGTGATAAAAATGTGATTTTTATCGTTCTAGATATTTATTCAACATATGAATATTTTATATACTTCATTCAAGTGATAAAAATAAGATTTTTATCGTTCTAGATATTTATTCAACATATGAATATTATTCTCAACACATGAACAATTTTAGTGGTTTATATATTCGATAAAAATGTGATTTTTATCGTTTAGAGATTTTATTCAACATATGAACATTTTTCTAACTTTACCATTCGCAATTATCAACCATTCGCATTTATCAACCAAATTTCACGCCAATCACAATCAATAAATATCGTCCATGGTTTGTGGACGAGGGGAGTGTATATATATATATAAGTATATTTCACTTTCATTTCAACACAGTTTCAATGCACTTTCAACACATATATGGCTTATACAACGCTTGTATAATTTATACATCGCTGATATAACTTATACAACATATGTACATGAGTTGTACAACGCGTATATAATTTATACTTCGCTTATATAAATTATACAACACGTTTCCATCCACATTCTAAATTTTGAGTTCTCACATTGGTTTGTTGCTTTTCTAAAAATAGTAGCGAGCTCAGAAAAATCTCCTGACACTTCTAGAATGTAGAGAGCGTCCTTGCGGTCTCGATGTCTCCTGTTTCACTGGATTTTGATCACATAGCAAAAAGATACGATTTTTATAAGTTAGCAACGCTTTAAAGTGTTATTTTAGTTCAAATTAACATCAGCCGTACCTTTCAGTTTGGGTTCAAAACAAAGTTTTGGGTTTTCGCCAATCCGTTGCACGATATCCAGATCGGGTTGCACCACTTGGAAGAGGTGAGAATGGCGTCGAAACGGGGGTTGGAGCTGTCGTGATCGATGGTCGGAATCAGGCGGGGTGGCGCTTCCAAATGGCGATCTTCACGGAGGTGATTCCAGCGACACACTCAACGAAAAAATTCGAAACCTATATGGATGTAAAGCTCGGAAGAAGATCTATAAATTCCCCCACAGGAGCGAGGTGTTTTGTTGCGTGGTTTGATAGGAAAGCGGACGAGAAGGTGTCGAGTTGCTTCCGTCGTTGGGTACAGTGGGTATACAGGTTTTTGAGCGGAACGATGGAGTGAAGAGAGAGATTTGATTGGCCTGTTATTTAATTTATTTATTTCTAATTTCTTTAATTTCAAAAATACCCTCTAATCCATAAGAACTCCAATTCAAACGCAACGACTGTCGTCCCTAGCTAATTACCCCCATTCTGAACACAATAGGATATGTTTCGTAAGCCATTTCGACTGTTACAGTCAGTTATTCTTCAATTAAAGTATAAAACATTCAAATTCTGTTTTGAATGTACATTTTAATTTGCTTGCACTACATATTGATTCTAAAAATTCCAGAAAAATTAATCTAGCTATGTTGGGACGAAACGGTCCCAACAAGACTAATTTCGTCGAATTCTGAGGCCGTTTGAAAAATGGCCATTTTCTAGTCGACCCGATTTGACTGAAATCAACCAAACACGTTTTCCTTTGCCACGCTCACATATTGATTTAAAAAATTATGAATTTTGAAACGTAGCAATAATTTGACATCCCGGATCCAACAAAAGTGGTTTCGTCGAAAACCGAGGTCGTTTGCAAAATCACTATTTTCAAGGGCTTTAATATTATTAAAATATATATAAATTCAACAGCGACTTTTCTGAAAATTCATTTGGCCATAACTTTTTATTCCCACTATGAAATTTTGATTTTTTAGATTCGTTAGAAAGATGTTTTCAAACAGATTTAAATATTTCCTATTTCGCTGAAATCCGATTTATTTTGCATCTTGTACATTTAGTCAAAGTTCAAAATCAAATTTTCAAACTGCCATGTCATTTCAGGCCCTGTTTTATAATTAAAATAAATATTTATATTCTAACTTCGATTCGAATAACTTTTTAATCGTTATTATTCAAAATAAATCATTTTTAATTATTCTAAATTCACTAAAATAGCCAAATTGAAAATTTTAAATTGGCTCAGATTTTTCTGAGTTGTTACATTATTCTAGTAACGCTATTTTATAAGTATGACTTTGAAAGTATGATGTGTTTAATACATTATTCCGTTCTCTTTTCGAGGACGAAAAGATTTTAAGTGGGGGAGAATGTATCAACCCAAAATTTTCCAGATATTTAAATTTACATTTGATATAAAGAAATGGGATAATAATGGTTAAAAAGTAAAGTTTGATCATTTATATGATAATAATTATTTGGATTGAGCATATATATAAGATTTTTTTAATGTAGCTTATATTGGTAAATGTTGGATTTCGAATTTATTTGTAAGATAACCAAATGAGATGTGATTTATTTAGTTTTGGGCATCACATTTGTTAGCAATAAAATTTGGAAATTAAAATACTGAAATCTATGTATAAAGTGGGTTTTAAGTTGATTTTTAATAAATATTGTAAAGATGTAAATTGTATTAACCTAAAGGAAATTTTATTTTGTTATTATGATAAGGAATTGGAATTTTGGGATATAACATTTATAAATTTAATTAAATGCTGAGTTGTTTAAGAAATGATTGAAATATGAATTCAAATGTATAAATAATTTAATTTGGGAACTTAAAATATGTGAATTAATTTATAAAATTTATTTAAGTTACAATTAGGTTAAAATGAAATTTAATAAATATTTAAATTGAATTAAAATTGTTAAATGATTTATTGGATGTTTTATTTATTTATAAACTGTGAAAATTAACTATTTTGGCGACTGTCTCGGAATTCGACGAAACTGGCGCCATCGAAACCAGAACGGTGAATTAGGTAGGATTTCACTTTGCGTTACAATTCGACTTACTATTTGATCGTACGAGAATAAATGTGAACGAGATTAATGTAAATGGATAACTGGGTATTTCTCATATTTAGGCCTTATAATGTTATATAAATAAAATCCATTTACTAACTCATCAACTCATTCTCATTCCGTACGTACATTTCCTTCTTATATCTCTCTAATGGCTGAAAACAGATTTCCAAACCCAAGTTCAAACAAAAATTCAAACTTTGAAAACAAATCTCCTCAAAACCCAACGTATTATATATCGATTCGAAGCTCTCGACGATACAAAGCTGCTGGTATGATTTATTATGACATGCAGTGAACGGTGGTGCCGGAATTCTCAGTAAAAGTTCAGATATTTCGAAACACTAAGTGTTGATTTAGGGGTTTTTGATCGGTGGCCTAATTGAAAAATTGGGGTTCTGGGTTTTGAAGAGAGGGAGCATACGAGGTTGTTAAGGGTGGTTGGAGGTCCTATCGTCAAGTATATAGCTGGAATTTGGTGTTTAAAGCTTCGGTTGGGCGGTCTTTGGAGGTGGCAGCACGCTCAGCAGGAACGACTGGAGGTGGCGGGGTCCACGTCAGTGGGTGCGGCTGGAGGAGATCTTTCAAACAGTGGTGGTCTGAGCCTCTCGGGTGGTCGGAGCTAGCGGCAATCAATGGTCAAAGATGGAGTGGTTTTTGGTTTGTTTTCACGTTCGTTACTGTAGCAGGCAAGAAGAGTAGCGGGAAGAAAGATTCCCACTGATGACGTGGCGCCTCTGGATTGGGTGAGAGGTTTATGTTATTAATTTTTATATATTTTGAATTCAAACGGTAAAGCAAGCATAACTTCTTCATGCGTCCTCTGATTGACAAGCAGTTTGTTGCGTTAGGATCGTGGCGAAATTGCAGATGTTTTGGCACTGGTTTCGCTGCATTTAGAGACTATAAAGTTTTGGCCCTTAGTTGGACGTTCGATCAACTAAGGATGCAAAGGTGAGTGATTTTTCCACTCACGATGAACTAAATTGCTCCCATATTTATTAAATTAAATTATGAAATGAATTGGTTGCATGGTTGCGTTGGATTGTTGATGTGTTGTTAAAATTTGACATGCAAGTGTGTTACATGTAATGAAAATCGATAATTAGTTATTTAAATTTAATTTAAATTTCTAATTAGAAAATCTTGACACTTGAAATCAGTGGAATGATTTAACACTGACCATGGAATAAAATGTTGTGTGATGGATGCCTTGGTTGTTTTATTACTGGACGAATATTGCTTGAATTGTTCTGTTATTCAGTATACGATGTTGTATGCTCATTGACGATTAATCCCAATTTTACCCTTGATGTTACGGGCATTGAATCAACCCGGGGTTAATCGATGTGAAATAAATTAAGAACGCAGAGTGAAATGATAAATCTCTGTGACCCTGATTTGGATTGAAATGATAGATCCATCCCTGAAATATCGAAAAATTTAAATATAACATCACTTGGCCATTGGATAGATAATTATATACATACATCGACTAGTTAAAAGATTTCAAAGACTTAAATGGTATTTGGTCGGAAATTTCATTTAAAAGAGATGTGCCAATACTCGATAAATCCATTTTTCTTTAAAGATCTGAATACTGGGAAGGTTTATTAAAAAGGGTTAAGGAATTATCCCAAACCAAAGTGGAAATTCTTAAATTGGGATCTGAATAAGTTTTGGAATTATTCAAATTTATGGTGTAGATTTGAGGATAATAAATTCTCATGGAATTTAATTTTTGAATAATGGAAATCGAGGGTATTCTGAGTTGTTTTAACTCAGTTTTTGAATATAGATTTGTATTCTAGAAATCGAACGATTGTTTTTGAACGATGTTGAAAATGAGATATGAAATTAATGAACTCCATCGAGTCTGGAGCCAGATTTAAGTATTGATGTTCGGAAGAAAGGAACGATTTTAGTTCAAGAATTTTGTTATATATATTTACAATGTTTGATTTAAATTAACTATTTCTTCTTAAAATTTAATTATTTAAAACATTCTTATGAAACTATTTATTACAACTAAATTGTTCTTCATATTTTATTACTTAAACTAAGTAGTAAAACTTTTAAATTACGTATATGCATAGTGTTTAAATTATCTTATTTTATTCCAGAAATTATATTCTATATATATACATATACATTTTTTATAAAGATTTTTATTTTATAAGCATCTATTTTTCAAATTATATTAAATGATCGTAATTTTCTTTCGAATAGAAAGTGGTTGGAACTAACTGTTGTTCAAATGGAGTTGAGACAAATTTTATTTTATTTGAATATGAATCGATTCTAAACCGATTTTTTTTATATATGGAAATGAAAATTATATTCTATTTGAATATAAACGGACCTCCTAAGCGATTGAAATGATTTGAAGTGAAAGTATATATTTTATTTGAATATGAATGGATTTCAAACATAAATCGATTTGAAATGATTTGAAATCTTTTAGATAAAATATATTACATTTGAATATAAGTCGATTTTGAAATATTATATGATTATAATTTAGAATATAATCGGTTTGGTATGATATGACATTTTGATATGAAATTATATTCTATTTGAATATAAATTTGGTTCGAAAACAGAATATGATATTTTGATATGAAGCGAACCTTTGTGAAATATAAAAGAACTAACCAATGTGAAAAGATGTAAGCGTTGATTGTTAAGGAGACCGGAGTCGACATAAGGCATACTCTCTGTCAGTGTCGATACCACTTTGACAACTGTGAACATTATGACAGATCCAGAATGAGTATGATGACTTGGAGGCGATTATAGAATCGAAGAAGATGAACGATAACTAAATAGCCCTGACCTTCGGGTCATAATTGAAATGACTAAAACATGAGCTATACCGTGACTAATTGAGGTAGCACCTTTGATCGGACACACTTCTTCGATATTATTTCTATGACTATGATGATGATGATGATTTGGGCCCATTTATGATTTTGGGAGTGTGATCCGAGGTGGGCGGTAGTGGCTGCTATGCGTTACCACCGTTCCAGGAGTGCAATTGGTAGAATCCTACCCTGGGCATTGCCTCGAGTGCCTTGTCATATTATCCTTATAGAGCCCCATACGATGTTGATTTGTATCGTACCTATGGAGTGCCCTCTGATGCCATCGTTTACGGTGGGCTTACGGTACTATATAGACTACGGTATTATAAATGGTGTAAGGGTAAAAATGTAATCCCGCTTATGCTATTTTCAGTATTTATACTTTACTGAGTAGACACTATCATAATAGCGTATTATAGTATCTATGTATTAGTTTAACGGATCCTTGAGAGATGGAAAAATCCCGTATAATCTCTTGAGTTACTGCACCCATGACATTGATGTTATTTCATATTTTGATTTGACTAATGTGAGAATGATTTAGTGCTGATCCGAGTGTTTGTTGTGTTTCTTTTATGTAATACGCTCGGGTCAGCAGACGTTTGTAGTTGCCGAAGATGACTATGCCTTGGAGATCGAAGACAAATGTAACGACCCGCAAATCCGAGCTATCTGAGTTGACTAAATACTCCACACGTCCAACCCAAATAACACAGAAATACGAACCATTAATAGAAAGAAGTTAGAAGATGAGAAATAGGGAGAAAGAAATATTAGAATAGAAGAAAAACGAAGATCACAACTCACAGCGGAATGAATAAAATATATTATATAGCATAACTTTTGAAATACAAATCAGTAACTTTATATACATACCATCATCAGAGCACAACAGTCATTTCTGGAACAGTTATAAACACCTGTTTCCAGATACAAACAAGGTCCACAGCGGAATATATGATAGCCTATAGCTAACCGGCGAAGCCTCCTGCTTCCAGCTCCTCCAATTGAATCTGTGAAATCCCGACTACTTGACTGCCCGTACAAATTTGGGCACCCAAGAGTTTAGGGAAACAAACAAAATAAACTCTGGGTCAGTCATGGGACTGGTGTGAGTAAACTCCAACCACTTGTTTAACTTTCAAAACTCTTTTCGAAAGAAAAGATAATAGTAAGACCAGCCCACACATAAACATGGACGGCTTTTACCTTACTATAACCCAAAACACTTTGATACGAAAATCCAGTGATATTATAATAATGTCTACATCAAGTAAATAACCAAATAGCAGAACGCTTGCATCTCACGCTCCACATATATAGTATAAAATCAAAAAAACTGCATGGCGCTTATTGGAGATTGGATTTCCAACATGACAAGGTATGGAACCACCTTCCGCTAGTGTATCTCTAGAGAGGAATACACTGGGTTCAACAAGAACATCTTGTAACCCGGCCCACACATGACCGACCACTCATTTCGCTTGAGTGTATCGAATGTATATCACCAACGGTTGGGATCAGCAACCGTCTCCCGACTGGGACAACATCGAATAGAATAAGAAATTAAATGAACCTCTAGATAGGTGATTACACATCCTAATGGGTGCGACCCACATAGCCATGCTGCCTGCCCGATTTTTGTCCTTTCCCGGTTGTTGAGGCCTGAGGGTACGGATACTTACCATTCATTGATAGCACAATCACTTTGAATGCCACATTGTCAGATCCGTTAATCACTAGTTGAGTTTGCACAAATATTCTGGATATTATGCTAAGGGAATAAATCCGTTGCAACCATATACATTTATACAGACCAACCCATTTGATCATTGGAAATACTCTGTCAGACATTCGTCCATTTACGTTCGTTCTGGGATTGAACGAAACCGAAGGCACTATTTCTATTTAATAGAAAAGCCCTTGCACTTTACTCCGTCTTCAATATATTCAGCATACTTGGTTCGCAACGCTTATGCCGATACGGAGTGGTTCTTCGGATAATAATCCAACCGGTCTCTCCATATTGACAACGATGGTCAAAAACTTTGATAGTCTGTGATTTAAATATCGAATAAAACAAGTGTTCATCCAAACATATCAAACAAATCACTGGGCTCTTTAATTAATATTCATTAATTAAATCTCTTCTCATTTCCTTATCAATATTTGTTAACCAAATATTTTCAATAACCATATTGGCCCTTTACGCTATATGGAAAGCATTTCCCAATATCAACTTCTTTTATTTTCTATATATTAGAAAATATCTCTATTTGCAATTGGAAACAATTCCAATCACTTATCTCTATCCCGACTATTGTAATTATATTCAGGAAATATTTACTTGTTATATTTCCAAAATTCCATCACTTGGGTTTAAAACGAATGTTGTGTAAAACATCGTTACAACAACCCAAAATATTTTATTCAACTAACTCTTTCAACACTTCTCTTCGAGACTGGATCTTGCTATTTATCCATTAAAAATGAACTCAATCAAGTTGGGGTAAAATTACCTCTCAGACCTTAACTGAAAACATCCTCAACTTCAAAATGGCAAAACCCCTTACCTCGAATAACCACACTATACAATCCAATTATTCATCTTCAAAACATGTATAAAGTTCGCTTTCTATTTCTAATTTATAGATTTCCTTTTTGTTTACAACATTCGATTTTTATGTTCACTTACCTATCGAATTCTATACGTCGATACAACGATTTCTAACTATCAAAATATCTTTAAAAATATTCTAACTCCTTAAATTCCCGGAAAAATTAGCCATAACCTCCCCTGTATCGGGAGCATCGGGAAATTTCAAATAGCTTTCCCGGTCCTTCTTATCTCAAAAAGAAAAAGAAAAAGCCAAGCGGCTTGCCGATACGGCGCATAAAACCTCATATATGAATTAAACATGTACCTTTTTGTCGAGCACATACATTAAAAATCTTCATATACTTCATATCAAACCTGCTTACACATGTTCACCTGTTTTCAATTCAGTTCATCTCAAACTAATCGTTAGAATTCAGTTTCGCCCATTTATTCTTTAAATCGGCCATTTTGCCTATCTCACTTCTTTGTTTGAACATAACACGTTCAAATAAAATGTTTAACTTGCTTACAACCAAATTGAATTTCAATTTCAATTCTAGTTTCCTTTTTGATTTCGAATATAAATTTTCAAATCGAATTTACTTATTCAAACCCCAATATCCCTTCGAAATCTCATTAACTAATTTCTATTCAATTTAGTTAATTCTATTCAATAAATCAAAATCTGGTTTCTGTTTCAAAAATCATATCATTTACAACTTGAATTCACATATATTTTACACTCAACTCTGAGATTTTCTAAATAGACAATTCGGATTTTTTTTTCCACTTAAAATCCTTTTATAACATTAAATAAACCATTATGGTTTTAAAACGATTCTGGCGCTGCTTTTCTGAAAATTTGATTTTGATATAACTCAAAATATATACGACGAAATCCAGATTTTTCTCTTTCATTAGAAAACTATTATCAAATCGGTCCTGACGTTTCTTGTTTCGAAGAATTCCGACTCCAATTGAGTTCTGTATACTCAATTGAAGTTCGAGTCGCCAATTTTCGAACTGCAGCGCTGCGGCGAGTTCGTTTTAATTATATTTATATAAATAAACTTTTAAACTTTGTTAAAATGAATCCAACTCCATTCTGATATATTTCAATATATTCAAATCCATAGTTTTAATTCCATTTGAATCCAATATTCAAATTCCATAGTTTAAATTCTATTTGAATTCAATTTGAATCTCCTATATTCAAATTTCATTTGCCATCTCCATTTGAATTCAAATATTCAAATTTAATTCTCTTGGATTCACATACCATATTTTATTTCCTTGATTTCAAATACCACATTAATTTCAAAAATCAACTCCCCTTTGAATTGTTATATTTGAAATTCATACTTGAATTTAAATAATCAAACTCCATTTTGAATTTCTATTTTAAATTCAAATATCCAAAACTCCCTTCTAATACTATTTGAATTCTTATATTTGAATCCTCTTTATTTAAAACCCATTATTCAAATCCCATTTGAATTTCTTCACTCAAATCCATTTGAATTCCCTTGAATTCAAATTCCATTTCAAAACCATTTGGATTTCCTATTTTGAAATCCTATTCGAAATTCTATTTCAAATTCTACTTTGAAAATCCCATTTTCAAAGTTTACTTCAAATTTTATTTTGAAATTCTACATTCAAATTTCTATTTGAATTTCTTCATTCAAATTCTATTTCAATTCTCTTGTTCAAATTCCATTTTTGAACTCTCTTATTCAAATGCTGTTTGAATTTCTTATTCAAATTCTATATTTAAAATTCCATTTGAACTTCCATATTCAAATTCTATCTGTATTATTTAATTCATAAAAAACGCTTATAACTTCCCTTAAATTTTCACATTATAAACTTATAAATAAGGTTTATAAATCCAATTCAAATCCCGTAATTTAATTTATAAACCAAGTTTATAAATTCCCTTGTTTTATATATTTAAACAGTTAATATTTTCTATACCTCATTAAAAATTCAAATTCTATTTACAAAAATAGAATTCCATTTTCAAATCTCTATTATTCTTTTCCGATATTTTTATAAATCAATATTCGAGCCCAGTGATATTTAAACACCCCAAGACAATCAGTTATCCAATCACGGGATTTTTTTAACACATCATATATGATAATATATATGTAAACAAATAAACAAACAGATAATATATTTTTGAGGAATCCAGTTGGATTCCTCCAACCTGTTTTCCTGCATCCACAGATGTTAGCACATAAATAATACCAATTCTGCTTCGTGGCAGAATATTGCGGTATAGAAGGTCATCCACTAATCATAGCGTGGGGCGTATAGGGTAATCATCCGCTATGAAACTGCGGGCATCCGCTAATGAGACTGCGGGAATCCATTCAATCAATCAACCCAATATATATATAGCCTAAATAACTAATATATATAAAACAAGCAGAAAAATCCAAACAAGCAACAACAATTATTTTTACGAAGTAAAAATAAATTTTAATAAAAGGTGAGTGAGATTTACTCACCGAGATTTTTTTCCTTTTCTGATTGTCATGTTTATGCACCTATTCGAGTTGACTTGAATGAATTATTCACCTTTTTGTCTTGCAAACAACCCGACCCATCCATGAGATATCCTCAATCAGCTCTAAATATACTGCCATCAGCCCAAATACTTCAATCATCCATTTCGGCATTTCCTCGAACACATTATTGTCATCAACTCCATCGGCCTCACAACAACCATCACACCAAAGTTCTACCTAACACCATTACCATCGAACCTACTACCACTCGACTACCCCTGTGAAATCCCCAAAACAACGCAGTCATCCCTCAAAATTTTGCAGACATGTATACGTTTATTCCCACTGTTGCAGGCTATTACCATACAATATCACCCCCACTTCAGTCAACACCACCGATCCCTCCTCCCTTTCAAATCCTCCAGGTCTGAAATCCCCTCACATCACTTCTGAATACACAGTCAAACTCCTCCAATCGCACACTTAAACACATCGTCGTCAGCCTCCTTTGAACTCGCTACACTCCTCCAATCGCACCTCTCCTTCAGCGTCGAGATCCCTCAGTACATCGCGCTTTCCATTCCCCCCATCGATTTTCAACACTCGACATCACCAAAACTCCTTCCCATCCCATCGTGCTAATTCCGAGACCAACCACCTTCGAAGTAACGGATCCCCTCCCAGCACCGAGTTTCAGCTTTCAAGTTTCATGAGATTGGGGTTTTTGAATAGCAATTTCCGATTTGGGTTTCCCCTTCTTTTTTTCGCTTTCGATTTAAAGAATTGAAACACAGAAGGAAAGAAAAGGAAGGCGAAAACTCAGATTTATTTCGTGAGTTCAGAAGTGGGGAAAATATTGGAGGTGAATGGTTATTTATATGTGCGAGAGCAGACAGGCCATTAAATTGTTGTTTCTTAGATTCCGAAACAATGAGACAATATTCACAGCTCGATGAAGGAAAATAAGCTGTATGATGGAACAAGGGTAGGTCGGCTGATAATTACTGATGTGAATTTATTTTATTTTTGATTTGATTTAATTTAGTTTTTATCCGTTTAATTATATATATTTCGAGGTTCCGAACCGCTATTTAATCATAACGACTGCCATCTCCAATGTCATTCGCTGCTCTGAACCCAAGGGGACAGATTGTGGAATTTTATTTCAACTGTATAGAACAGAAAACAATTTAAATTAACGATTAAATTAATTTTTTATTTAATATATAAATTGATTTCAGATAATAAAATTTCACGAAAATAAATTATTATTATTGTTTTAATTCAAACAGAATTTATATTAATCAACTGAACTGTTTTTCAATTCAGTTTTAACTGTGAATTAAATTGCTTGTTAATAACTCGATATATTTGAAATTATATCCTATGTCAATTATTTAGTAGATAAATTCAAAATAAAAATTCATTTATATTCCCAATTAAATATTTAAACTAATTTAAATATTCATTATATAATAGCTAAAAATCAGGGACGTTACATTCTTTCCCCCTTAAAACTAATTTCGTCCTCGAAATTGCTAAGGTAGGAAAAATGGTACCAATTTATTATTTTTCAAAATCTCACTTATGTTGAAACTCAACTCCTCATATCTCGACAAATTCAATTCCACCAAAACTTTTGGTCTTCCTTCATTTGATTCGAATGATCTACGATCAATCCATTTATATCCAAACTATATGCCATTAAATCTATTCAAATCGATTCTAGTCAATTTGATTCACCCTGAATCATTTAACTTGCTTAAGTTAAATTTTAATTCTAGAATCCAAATCCCAGGGTTTTCATTTCAAATCCATAAATATATACTTATATTTATTTCCATCTAAAACTCAAAACATTTGAATTTTCAAACCACTTGTTTTCCTTTCAAACAAATTCCATCAAAACTTTTTTTTAAGTAGCCATTCGTCACTTAGAACTCGAAAATGAATACTGATGAAGCTGCAGTCATCATCAGAATTATTTCCCAGCGACTGAAGTGAGTTCAGTGCTTTATCATTTTAAAAATCAATTCAAAATGATTTTCATTCAAAAACCCTTTCAAAATAAAACTATATTATTATAATTACTTTGAAAAATATTTTTCAACTTCCCAGGATTTTGAATTCTTAATTCTGGTTTGAATTTAATTCTAATTCATCTCATTTGTATATATTTCATTCATATACAAATTCAGTTTGGTTATAAATAACCCTTTCAATTTTTATAATCTTATCTGATTATAATGATATCAATCAACACATCCATATAATATAATAATTTCAAAAATTATTCTTTCTATATCAAAATATAATTTTGGGTAAAATAATTTCACCCACTTTAAAACAATATCGTGTTCAATCTTCTGTTCAAGTGTTTAGAAATTCCTATCGACTTCGTGGCGTCCCACTATTCGATCAGAATTCATAAACCACTCAACAGACTAGCCAACACAATATAAAACAGTTTTTAATATCAATTTACAAATACGCTCTCTCATATATATATACACTCAACTCATTCTAGGGTACTACTGACCCTATCTCTAATGAGCACATGCCACACAAGCCTAGGTGTTCGCTCAACCTAAGCTCTGATACCACTGTAACGACCCGCAAATCCGAGCTATCTGAGTTGACTAAATACTCCACACGTCCAACCCAAATAACACAGAAATACGAACCATTAATAGAAAGAAGTTAGAAGATGAGAAATAGGGAGAAAGAAATATTAGAATAGAAGAAAAACGAAGATCACAACTCACAGCGGAATGAATAAAATATATTATATAGCATAACTTTTGAAATACAAATCAGTAACTTTATATACATACCATCATCAGAGCACAACAGTCATTTCTGGAACAGTTATAAACACCTGTTTCCAGATACAAACAAGGTCCACAGCGGAATATATGATAGCCTATAGCTAACCGGCGAAGCCTCCTGCTTCCAGCTCCTCCAATTGAATCTGTGAAATCCCGACTACTTGACTGCCCGTACAAATTTGGGCACCCAAGAGTTTAGGGAAACAAACAAAATAAACTCTGGGTCAGTCATGGGACTGGTGTGAGTAAACTCCAACCACTTGTTTAACTTTCAAAACTCTTTTCGAAAGAAAAGATAATAGTAAGACCAGCCCACACATAAACATGGACGGCTTTTACCTTACTATAACCCAAAACACTTTGATACGAAAATCCAGTGATATTATAATAATGTCTACATCAAGTAAATAACCAAATAGCAGAACGCTTGCATCTCACGCTCCACATATATAGTATAAAATCAAAAAAACCGCATGGCGCTTATTGGAGATTGGATTTCCAACATGACAAGGTATGGAACCACCTTCCGCTAGTGTATCTCTAGAGAGGAATACACTGGGTTCAACAAGAACATCTTGTAACCCGGCCCACACATGACCGACCACTCATTTCGCTTGAGTGTATCGAATGTATATCACCAACGGTTGGGATCAGCAACCGTCTCCCGACTGGGACAGCATCGAATAGAATAAGAAATTAAATGAACCTCTAGATAGGTGATTACACATCCTAATGGGTGCGACCCACATAGCCATGCTGCCTGCCCGATTTTTGTCCTTTCCCGGTTGTTGAGGCCTGAGGGTACGGATACTTACCATTCATTGATAGCACAATCACTTTGAATGCCACATTGTCAGATCCGTTAATCACTAGTTGAGTTTGCACAAATATTCTGGATATTATGCTAAGGGAATAAATCCGTTGCAACCATATACATTTATAAAGACCAACCCATTTGATCATTGGAAATACTCTGTCAGACATTCGTCCATTTACGTTCGTTCTGGGATTGAACGAAACCGAAGGCACTATTTCTATTTAATAGAAAAGCCCTTGCACTTTACTCCGTCTTCAATATATTCAGCATACTTGGTTCGCAACGCTTATGCCGATACGGAGTGGTTCTTCGGATAATAATCCAACCGGTCTCTCCATATTGACAACGATGGTCAAAAACTTCGATAGTCTGTGATTTAACTATCGAATAAAACAAGTGTTCATCCAAACATATCAAACAAATCACTGGGCTCTTTAATTAATATTCATTAATTAAATCTCTTCTCATTTCCTTTTCAATATTTGTTAACCAAATATTTTCAATAACCATATTGGCCCTTTACGCTATATGGAAAGCATTTCCCAATATCAACTTCTTTTATTTTCTATATATTAGAAAATATCTCTATTTGCAATTGGAAACAATTCCAATCACTTATCTCTATCCCGACTATTGTAATTATATTCAGGAAATATTTACTTGTTATATTTCCAAAATTCCATCACTTGGGTTTAAAACGAATGTTGTGTAAAACATCGTTACAACAACCCAAAATATTTTATTCAACTAACCCTTTCAACACTTCTCTTCGAGACTGGATCTTGCTATTTATCCATTAAAAATGAACTCAATCAAGGTGGGGTAAAATTACCTCTCAGACCTTAACTGAAAACATCCTCAACTTCAAAACGGCAAAACCCCTTACCTCGAATAACCACACTATACAATCCAATTATTCATCTTTAAAACATGTATAAAGTTCGCTTTCTATTTCTAATTTATAGATTTCCTTTTTGTTTACAACATTCGATTTTTATATTCACTTACCTATCGAATTCTATACGTCGATACAACGATTTCTAACTATCAAAATATCTTTAAAAATATTCTAACTCCTTAAATTCCCGGAAAAATTCGCCATAACCTCCCCTGTATCGGGAGCATCGGGAAATTTCAAATAGCTTTCCCGGTCCTTCTTATCTCAAAAAGAAAAAGAAAAAGCCAAGCGGCTTGCCGATACGGCGCATAAAACCTCATATATGAATTAAACATGTACCTTTTTGTCGGGCACATACATTAAAAATCTTCATATACTTCATATCAAACCTGCTTAAACATGTTCACCTGTTTTCAATTCAGTTCATCTCAAACTAATCGTTAGAATTCAGTTTCGCCCATTTATTCTTTAAATCGGCCATTTTGCCTATTTCACTTCTTTGTTTGAACATAACACGTTCAAATAAAATGTTTAACTTTCTTACAACCAAATTGAATTTCAATTTCAATTCTAGTTTCCTTTTTGATTTCGAATATAAATTTTCAAATCGAATTTACTTATTCAAACCCCAATATCCCTTCGAAATCTCATTAACTAATTTCTATTCAATTTAGTTAATTCTATTCAATAAATCAAAATCTGGTTTCTGTTTCAAAAATCATATTCATTTACAACTTGAATTCACATATATTTTACACTCAACTCTGAGATTTTCTAAATAAACAATTCGGATTTTTTTTTTCCACTTAAAATCCTTTTATAACATTAAATAAACCATTATGGTTTTAAAACGATTCTGGCGCTGCTTTTCTGAAAATTTGATTTTGATATAACTCAAAATATATACGACGAAATCCAGATTTTTCTCTTTCATTAGAAAACTATTATCAAATCGGTCCTGACGTTTCTTGTTTCGAAGAATTCCGACTCCAATTGAGTTCTGTATACTCAATTGATGTAACACCCCGAAAATTCTATAACTGTGAAATTCATGAATTAAAGTATAATCAAATTCAAATCAAAGAACTAAGGGAAACGGGATACGACATTGCGTTCATCTTGGAAAAATACGCGAAATAGAGTCCGAGTTTTCGAAAAACGGAGTCCGTATGAAGAAGATATGGCCTTCGGAAGATTTGAATTAAATTTAAAACTCAAACAGAATTAAATAATTAAATATTCCGAAGTGGGGCCCATTGGGCCAGAAAAGCGCCGCCTGGGCCACCCGGGTCGACTGGGCTGTCGACCTGGGCTACCCATGTCGACAGGGCTGTCGACAGCCCTGTCGACAGGGGTGTCGACCTGGTCGAGCCCAGTCAACCTGGCTGGCCAGGTCTGTGTTTGGTCGAATCTCAGTGGTCTGCTTTGTCATTAGGGCTAGGTGGCGGGATTTTATTGGTCTCTCTTCCTAATGAATGGCTATGATCTAACCTAGCAACATCAAGGGTCCTAATTAGTTCCTAACCTCTATATAAACAACCCTAGACTAAACCCTAATCTATTCATTAAAAATTAAGAACATAGCCGCCATGTTGCTGAGGAACGACAAAGCATAGCCGCCAACTAAAGAGAGGATTAGGGAGGAAGTTCTAAGGCCTAAAGCTAATCAATTCAACAAAGGAGTTTGCGTCTTCAATCCCTAAACTAGAGAATTCATCAAACCATTGTAAGTAGAGTATTACTTTGGTATAATAAACAACTGTGTTGATGTGTATGCTTGAATTGTGACAATGGAAGTAATTTATATTTGTGCAAAATTTTGTTATTCATTTATAAAGAACTACATGCGGTAGTTCTATGCAAATAAACGTTTGGAATGTTGCGCAAATTGTGTAACCTGTATTAAAGCTACATGTATGTAGTTAATTGAAATTCATGCAAATTTAAGGCTTTGTTATTATGCCATTATGATGTATGTTTTTTATGTATAAATCATTTTGCAAGTAATTGAAACAAGTTTGGTTATTATAGTTCATATGAAACTATGTGGAATTTTGACACCGTGTATTAGTCATGCCTTTGCAAACTTATGAATATGGCTAGGAATGATATTTGGCATAATTGAGATCTATGATTAAGTCTATCTTGTTTTAAAGAATTATATGATGACATATGTGAGACATGGTTAGATTAGACTCAAAAATCCCCTTTTTGCAAGTTTAAAGCAAAACACCATGATTAGGAATATTTATGCATAAGTATGTTTATACCATCGTTATGTGATTAGGCTTAAATCATGATTAAGTTGAATTATGTTATGTTCATGCTAGAAGTATTTATGCCATGCTTATGTTTGACAATATGCCATGCCTATGCTAGAAGTATTTCATGCCATGCTTATGTTTGACAATATGCCATGTTTATGCTAGAAGTATTTAGGCCATGCTTATGTTTGACATTATGCCTAAATAAGAATATAGGTTCATGTTGTAGTTAAACCTATGCAAGTTTACATGCCTTGATTTATGTCACCTATGTTGTATGACCAAAATACATGTCACCACTATGCAAGTACACCAATTTCTATTATGTATTTTCCAACGTCATATGCAAGTTCATGCGCTCACTTTCCCCTCTTTGTGTATACGCCATAAGCCTCCCCTTTCGCATGGCTAAATTGGGCTTTAAAAGGCTAAGCCCAATATATATATAAACAAACGTGTAAAACGGGGGAAAATAACGTTGGGTTAACATTAATTTAATGAATAAAAACTAAAGTAAAAGGGCCCAAATTCAAGTATGGGTTGGGCCCATGATTGGTGTAACCTTTACACCATTAACTTAATAATGGGCCGCAAATATTTACATATAAGAAATAAAGAAGAATGACAAAATATGTAAATGTAGAAAAGACGATGTGTTTAACCCGAGGTTGGATTGAGTTGTGATGTAAACCTGCCCGGAACCGCCCGGCTGTCCAGTAGTCACAACAATACCTATCCAATGTGGGAGGTTAAACATGGAGCCCAGCAAGGACCCGAGGTTAGACTGAGTTGTGGCGTAAGACTGCCCGGAACCAACCGGCAACAGGCAGCCACAACAATACCTGTCTAATGTGAGAGGTCAGGGCCTTAATAAGACAATTAAGGCTGAGTCAGGATTGTTAGGATTAAGTAAACTAAAGACTTAATCAAAAATGGAACATGCTAAACTAAACGGACTGGTGGGGTTAGGTTAGGAAACACTTAACCAACTTAGCATGTTGGCTAGAGATAGAAAACCTAGTAACGGGGGACCCTTTTCAGCAGTAACCCTAAAAGGTGTATCAGGATACCCTGAAACTAGGCAGGGTGGGGCACGATTACTGGGCTAATTGTAAGAGGTCAAATCGACGGCGGTGGTGTAGCAGTGTAGGTTCTAACGGTGTGCGGGCGTGCACGCACTCCGGCGCAGAAAAATAAAGAACTGGACACCAGTAGCGTACCTTTGCACTCTAAGGTTGTGTCGGGTTGCCACTATGGGACTTGATACACCCCATGGTGGGACCAGCATAGGTAACTACAGACATCGGGGGCCGTAAGACACATGTAACTTTGCGAATAGGAGCCGATCATCATTGAATGGATCACATCACCCTGATTTTGGGATGCAAATTGGAAACTAGTTTATATGGGTTCAGAGATTAACATGGGGTACGATAGTATATTCGACCCTAACCAAGTTTATAATGTTGCCCACTTCCTGTTTTACTTATCACACCCAGTTCTTTATTCATAGACAAAGTAGTACTAGACTTACTCAGGCTTTATGTCTGACTCTATTTTTCTTTCGTCTTCTTTCTTCCGTTTCCCCCCCCAGGTCCTCAGGGAGGGAACACAGCAGCTTGATCAACCTCAACATCCAGCTTGAAGAAGAGAAATGTATTGCTTGGACTTTCCTGTTTTGAACTATGGCTTTGGACAACCCACTATGGGGCTTTGGCAGTTTGTCTATGTTTTATTTATGCTTCTTTAAAAATAATGTACTCAAGACAGATTATGATGTGTTATGTTATGTTTTTGGAAAGGATGTTGTTGTAACACGTATTTGACTTTATGAAATAAAGTTTGTTGTTCTTCCGCTGTTTACAAATATGTGTTCTTATATCTGTCTTGTATATCTGTGACTTGTACTTATAAACCTCCACCAAAATTAGGGCATTCCCTTTGAGAGTGACCCTAACGGAGGTGGGGTGTTTCACTTGGTATCAGAGCACAGGTTTACCAGATAAGATAAAAAGTTTTGAAAAATTATTTTCAAAAAGGAAATTTAAAGAAGCATTTTTAAAAGAAAAATATTATTTTATTTTAAAAAAGGCAAAGTCCACTCCCCAAAGCCATAGGTACTATCTCTTATCCTTCGTTTTGAACCTATCCTTTTTGTTTCAGCATGTCCCAAGAACTTAACTTGCCTGAAGGGGTGCCCATACCTGGTTGGTTTAGACGTTTCTTAGAAGCTAGGGCCACTCAGCCAGGTCCTACCGTTCCTCCTCCTCCAGCTGAAGGGAATCATCCAGCCGCAGCAGTACTTTTTCCTCCACCTCCTCCACGGGGAAACACATTCGCTAAGATATGTAAAGATTTTAAAGCTATGGGAGGAAGGGATTTCCATGGAACTGAGTCCTTCGTAGCAGCTAGGAATTGGCTAAAAGAAACCGAAGACCTATTCATCATCTTTGAGGTAGAAGATAGGCAAAAAGTACAGTTGGCAGTGTGGCTATTGAAGGGCGAGGCTTCCTACTGGTGGGAAGTCACCAATGCTGAAAGACCAGTGGATACATGGGAGGTCTTTAGGGCAAGGTTTGAGACTAAGTTTCTCTCAGATGCAGAAAGAAGTTTGCAGTTGGAAAAATTCTTATTCCTTAAGCAAGGAGACAAGACTGTTAGAGAGTATGTGAATCAGTTTGATGAGCTGGCTAGGTTTGGGCTTGACCTAGTCAACACCCCTCATAAGAAGGCTCTCCGTTTCGTCAAGGGGTTAAATGAGCCATTACATAGTTTGGCCATGACCCATATACCCATGGGAGCCACGTATGAAAGATTGGTGCAAATGGCATTGCTGAACGAAGAGGACAAGGGCAAGAAGGAGACCAAGGCAGAAAGCTCTCAAGGGAAGAAAGAGGGTTTGCAGCCTAAGAAGACAGACTTCAAGAAAGGCGGGAAAGGCAACAAGGAGAAGAGGAAGTGTAATTTCTGTGGCAAAGTGGGGCACTTAGTAAAGGACTGCCGGAAAAAGAAGGCCAAGGAAAATGGTGGGTGCTTTTCATGCGGACAGACAGGCCACAGGGCTAAGGACTGCCCAAGGAAACGAGGGCAGGGGCAGGGGGCTGGATCCACCCCAGGGGCACAGGTTCATGTGCTAGAAGCGCCACCATTGCAACAGCGAGGTACAAATACTTCTGTAGAAAGTGTAGTTTATCTTTATGATCACCCCGTTCGCACTTTATTTGATTCTGGCGCATCACACTCCTTTATCTCGTCTGCTTTAGTAGAATCTCTGCACCTAAAAACTAGTATGGTAGAGGACCCCTTAATTGTTTCAAACCCAATTGGGGGCCCAGCTCATTTGTCTATGATCTGTCTGGATTTGAAAATTTCTATTCTAAGTGTAGAATTTGAATGTAGTGCCTTTGTTTTGGGCTTTTCGGGGTATGGTTTGATTTTGGGTATGGATTGGCTATCCAGTAATGGGGCCATCCTTGATTGTGAGAAAAGGGTTGTTAGGCTCCTAACCCAGCTCGGTAATACTTTGGAAATTTCTTGTAATCCCTCGTATGCGGTTATGCTTAGTTATCTTGAATCGCTAGATGCCTCCGTTGAAAATTTGAAATCAGTTAGAGTGGTCCAGGAATATCCGGATGTCTTTGAAGAGGTGAAGGGCTTGCCTCCGAAGCGGGAGATAGACTTCCGCATATATCTTGTAGATAATGCAAAGCCCGTCGCGTTGCCCGTTAGACATATGGCTCCACGAGAAAGGAAAGAGCTCAGTAAACAGATTAAAGAGCTTCTAGAGAAGGGGTTCATTAGGAGGAGCATTTCAGAGTGGGGCGCTCCAGTGGTGTTCGCTACAAAGGCGGATGGTTCACTCCGTCTATGTGTTGACTATAGGGAGCTCAACAAGCTAACGAAAAAGAATAGGCACCCTCTCCCTAGAATTGACGATTTATTTGACCAGCTTGTAGGAGCGTCTGTTTTCTCCCAACTCGATTTAGCAACCGGTTTTCATCAGCTAAGGGTGGCTGAAGATAGCATCGATAAAACGGCTTTCAGAACCCCAGACGGTTTCTTTGAATGGCTTGTCATGCCTTTCGGCTTGACAAATGCACCTGCTTACTTCGTGGACCTGATGAGTAGGGTATTTAGAGATTTCCTCAACAAATTCGTAGTGGTCTTCGTAGATGATATCCTTATCTTCTCAAAGAGTGAAGAGGAACATGCTCAGCACTTAAGGGCAATCATGGAAACTTTGCGAGTCCATCAACTAAAAGCCAAGTTCTCCAAATGCCACTTTTGGAGAGAAGAGGTGAGGTTCCTTGGGCACATAGTATCCAAACAAGGGTTAGCGGTGGACCCTGCTAAGGTAGTGGCGGTACAAGATTGGAAGACACCAAGGAATGCAACTGAGGTCCGAAGCTTTCTAGGACTAGCAGGTTTCTATCGAAAATTCATAAGGGATTTTGCGAAAATTTCAGCTCCGCTCACGAAATTGACCAAGAAGAATCTAGTATTCAATTGGGATTTGGATTGCGAGTTTGCTTTCCAACGACTGAAAAGGGCTCTCACAACAGCCCCAGTTTTGACGCTGCCAGATGGGAGCAAGATGTTCACTGTTTATACGGATGCATGTGGGACAGGGCTAGGCGCCGTCTTAATGCAAGAAGGAAGGGTAGTAGCTTATGGCGGGAGGCAGTTGAAGGTGCACGAAAAGAACTACCCAACCCACGATCTAGAGCTAGCCGCCATCGTCTTTGCACTCAAGTCTTGGCGACACTATCTTCTAGGTGAGAAGTTCGAACTTTACACTGACCATAAATCGTTAAAATATCTTTTCTCGCAGAAAGATCTTAACTTGAGGCAACAAAGGTGGATGGAGTTTCTTGCCTCGTACGATTTCGAAATCTCCTACACTCCGGGCAAAGGCAACGTAGTGGCAGACGCGTTGAGCCGAAAGAAATTGACCCTAAGCCCGTTGTTTGTTGAAAGACAAAGCCTAGAGTTTATAGCCAGCTTCGACTTTAGGCCCTCCTCCGATTTCGTACCGGGCTTGCTTGCATCTCTCGAAGTGCGCCCAACTTTAATAGATTCAGTAGGGGCAGCACAACGCGAAGACCCTCAGCTTGTAGAAATAATTGATAGGCTAATTAGGGGTGAGACTTCAAGTCACCTCAATAGATACTCCATCGACGATAAGGGTGTACTAAGGCGAGATGGAAGACTATGCGTCCCACAGATAAACGATTTAATAAAGAAGGTTCTCGAAGAAGCACATCACTCCAAGATGACGATACACCCCGGCGGAGATAAAATGTACAAAGACATAAAAAGGACTTTCTTCTGGAACGGCATGAAAAAGGACGTAGCAGAATTCGTTTCTAAGTGTATGGTGTGCCAACAGGTTAAGGCGGAACAGAAAAAGCCTGGCGGACTGCTACATCCTTTGGAGGTCCCGCAGTGGAAGTGGGATAGCATCTCAATGGACTTCATCGATGGGCTGCCTAGGTCTAGGAGAGGCAACACTAGCATTTGGGTAATAGTGGATAGGCTTACTAAAAGCGCCCACTTTTTACCTGTCAAAAGTAAAAGAACCGCCTCATCCCTAGCATCACTTTACCTTAAGGAAATCGTTCGACTCCATGGAATACCATCTAGCATCGTTAGTGACCGAGACCCCATCTTCACCAGCGAGTTTTGGCGGAGTCTGCAAGAAGCAGTAGGAACGCAGTTATGCTTGAGTACAGCCTATCATCCCCAAACTGACGGCCAAACAGAGAGAGTGAACAGAGTTTTGGAAGACCTTTTAAGGTTATGCGTCCTCGACTTCGGAGGGACATGGGAAGACCACCTTCCTTTGGTGGAATTTGCCTACAACAACAGCTATCAAGCAACCATCGGAATGGCGCCCTTCGAAGCTTTATATGGAAGACCGTGCCGATCGCCCACTTGTTGGTGGGAGTCCACGGATAAGCTCATACTTGGACCAGACATGATCCGAGAGACCTCAGAGAAAGTAGACTTAATACGAAGAAGGATGAAGACGGCCCAAGACAGACAAAAGTCCTACGCCGACAAGAGAAGGACCGACCTTGAATTCGAGGTTGGAGACAGAGTTTTTCTCAAGGTATCACCACTAAGAAACGTTGTTCGTTTTGGAACCACAGGAAAGCTAGCGCCAAGATTCGTAGGGCCATTCCCTATTATCGAGAAAATTGGGAAAATGGCTTATAGATTAGAGCTACCCGAGAAGTTGGCTGGAGTCCACGACGTTTTTCACGTTTCACATCTCCGAAAGTGTCTACATGAGTCTGCTGAAGTGGTAGAGCCAAACATCCTCGAAGAGGCCGAAGTGGAACGCGAAGCAACCATAAGAAGAGTTCCAACCCGCATCTTAGGAACGGAAGTAAAGAAGCTACGCAACCGCGAAGTCAAGCTCGTCAAAGTCCAGTGGAGCGACACCGAGGGAGACGCGACTTGGGAAACTGAAGCTAGAATCCGCACAGCCTACCCTTTTCTGTTCGAGGGTACATCCTTGATCTTTCTTTTTCCTTAAGTTGCGCTTTTATCGATCTTTTTTAGGTATATTTCCTCGACCGTATCTTTTAGATAGAATCTCTTTGGATGGAAACATGTAATTGAAACATGTTATGTATGATGGTTGCAAGTGGTTGCAAGTGATTGCTAGTGGTTGCTCGTGGTTGCATATACACACACAATCTAGGTTTTAGATCGGCTCAGTCACTTCATATTGCATATGCATATGTGTTTGTATTCGTATGTGGTTGAACTTTAATGTGTTGACATGTGGATGCTGCATTTGTATTGAATGACTGTGCACTCATGTAGAATCAAGGATAGGAAAATTTGCATACATAATGGATTCATGGCACTAACATAATTCGCATTAAGGAGGTCAACTGAATCAGTAGACCGACTGATTTTGCATTAGATAAGTACATGTATACACACACACTTTGCATATGATCATGAAGCATTAGAAGTCTTTTAAGGACAATGGATACTCGTGTTTGATGGATGAGTAGATGGATGATTGGATGTTAGGATATACGTTTTCCTACACTTGAAGATTTCGGGGACGAAATCCTTTTAAGTGGGGGAGAATGTAACACCCCGAAAATTCTATAACTGTGAAATTCATGAATTAAAGTATAATCAAATTCAAATCAAAGAACTAAGGGAAACGGGATACGCCATTGCGTTCGTCTGGGAAAAATACGCGAAATAGAGTCCGAGTTTTCGAAAAACGGAGTCCGTATGAAGAAGATATGGCCTTCGGAAGATTTGAATTAAATTTAAAACTCAAACAGAATTAAATAATTAAATATTCCGAAGTGGGGCCCATTGGGCCAGAAAAGCGCCGCCTGGGCCACCCGGGTCGACTGGGCTGTCGACCTGGGCTACCCATGTCGACAGGGCTGTCGACAGCCCTGTCGACAGGGGTGTCGACCTGGTCGAGCCCAGTCAACCTGGCTGGCCAGGTCTGTGTTTGGTCGAATCTCAGTGGTCTGCTTTGTCATTAGGGCTAGGTGGCGGGATTTTATTGGTCTCTCTTCCTAATGAATGGCTATGATCTAACCTAGCAACATCAAGGGTCCTAATTAGTTCCTAACCTCTATATAAACAACCCTAGACTAAACCCTAATCTATTCATTAAAAATTAAGAACATAGCCGCCATGTTGCTGAGGAACGACAAAGCATAGCCGCCAACTAAAGAGAGGATTAGGGAGGAAGTTCTAAGGCCTAAAGCTAATCAATTCAACAAAGGAGTTTGCGTCTTCAATCCCTAAACTAGAGAATTCATCAAACCATTGTAAGTAGAGTATTACTTTGGTATAATAAACAACTGTGTTGATGTGTATGCTTGAATTGTGGCAATGGAAGTAATTTATATTTGTGCAAAATTTTGTTATTCATTTATAAAGAACTACATGCGGTAGTTCTATGCAAATAAACGTTTGGAATGTTGCGCAAATTGTGTAACCTATATTAAAGCTACATGTATGTAGTTAATTGAAATTCATGCAAATTTGAGGCTTTGTTATTATGCCATTATGATGTATGTTTTTTATGTATAAATCATTTTGCAAGTAATTGAAACAAGTTTGGTTATTATAGTTCATATGAAACTATGTGGAATTTTGACACCGTGTATTAGTCATGCCTTTGCAAACTTATGAATATGGCTAGGAATGATATTTGGCATAATTGAGATCTATGATTAAGTCTATCTTGTTTTAAAGAATTATATGATGACATATGTGAGACATGGTTAGATTAGACTCAAAAATCCCCTTTTTGCAAGTTTAAAGCAAAACACCATGATTAGGAATATTTATGCATAAGTATGTTTATACCATCGTTATGTGATTAGGCTTAAATCATGATTAAGTTGAATTATGTTATGTTCATGCTAGAAGTATTTATGCCATGCTTATGTTTGACAATATGCCATGCCTATGCTAGAAGTATTTCATGCCATGCTTATGTTTGACAATATGCCATGTTTATGCTAGAAGTATTTAGGCCATGCTTATGTTTGACATTATGCCTAAATAAGAATATAGGTTCATGTTGTAGTTAAACCTATGCAAGTTTACATGCCTTGATTTATGTCACCTATGTTGTATGACCAAAATACATGTCACCACTATGCAAGTACACCAATTTCTATTATGTATTTTCCAACGTCATATGCAAGTTCATGCGCTCACTTTCCCCTCTTTGTGTATACGCCATAAGCCTCCCCTTTCGCATGGCTAAATTGGGCTTTAAAAGGCTAAGCCCAATATATATATAAACGAACGTGTAAAACGGGGGAAAATAACGTTGGGTTAACATTAATTTAATGAATAAAAACTAAAGTAAAAGGGCCCAAATTCAAGTATGGGTTGGGCCCATGATTGGTGTAACCTTTACACCATTAACTTAATAATGGGCCGCAAATATTTACATATAAGAAATAAAGAAGAATGACAAAATATGTAAATGTAGAAAAGACGATGTGTTTAACCCGAGGTTGGATTGAGTTGTGATGTAAACCTGCCCGGAACCGCCCGGCTGTCCAGTAGTCACAACAATACCTATCCAATGTGGGAGGTTAAACATGGAGCCCAGCAAGGACCCGAGGTTAGACTGAGTTGTGGCGTAAGACTGCCCGGAACCAACCGGCAACAGGCAGCCACAACAATACCTGTCTAATGTGAGAGGTCAGGGCCTTAATAAGACAATTAAGGCTGAGTCAGGATTGTTAGGATTAAGTAAACTAAAGACTTAATCAAAAATGGAACATGCTAAACTAAACGGACTGGTGGGGTTAGGTTAGGAAACACTTAACCAACTTAGCATGTTGGCTAGAGATAGAAAACCTAGTAACGGGGGACCCTTTTCAGCAGTAACCCTAAAAGGTGTATCAGGATACCCTGAAACTAGGCAGGGTGGGGCACGATTACTGGGCTGATTGTAAGAGGTCAAATCGACGGCGGTGGTGTAGCAGTGTAGGTTCTAACGGTGTGCGGGCGTGCACGCACTCCGGCGCAGAAAAATAAAGCACTGGACACCAGTAGCGTACCTTTGCACTCTAAGGTTGTGTCGGGTTGCCACTATGGGACTTGATACACCCCATGGTGGGACCAGCATAGGTAACTACAGACATCGGGGGCCGTAAGACACATGTAACTTTGCGAATAGGAGCCGATCATCATTGAATGGATCACATCACCCTGATTTTGGGATGCAAATTGGAAACTAGTTTATATGGGTTCAGAGATTAACATGGGGTACGATAGTATATTCGACCCTAACCAAGTTTATAATGTTGCCCACTTCCTGTTTTACTTATCACACCCAGTTCTTTATTCATAGACAAAGTAGTACTAGACTTACTCAGGCTTTATGTCTGACTCTATTTTTCTTTCGTCTTCTTTCTTCCGTTTCCCCCCCCCCAGGTCCTCAGGGAGGGAACACAGCAGCTTGATCAACCTCAACATCCAGCTTGAAGAAGAGAAATGTATTGCTTGGACTTTCCTGTTTTGAACTATGGCTTTGGACAACCCACTATGGGGCTTTGGCAGTTTGTCTATGTTTTATTTATGCTTCTTTAAAAATAATGTACTCAAGACAGATTATGATGTGTTATGTTATGTTTTTGGAAAGGATGTTGTTGTAACACGTATTTGACTTTATGAAATAAAGTTTGTTGTTCTTCCGCTGTTTACAAATATGTGTTCTTATATCTGTCTTGTATATCTGTGACTTGTACTTATAAACCTCCACCAAAATTAGGGCATTCCCTTTGAGAGTGACCCTAACGGAGGTGGGGTGTTTCAATTGAAGTTCGAGTCGCCAATTTTCGAACTGCAGCGCTGCGGCGAGTTCGTTTTAATTATATTTATATAAATAAACTTTTAAACTTTGTTAATATGAATCCAACTCCATTCTGATATATTTCAATATATTCAAATCCATAGTTTCAATTCCATTTGAATCCAATATTCAAATTCCATAGTTTAAATTCTATTTGAATTCAATTTGAATCTCCTATATTCAAATTTCATTTGCCATCTCCATTTGAATTCAAATATTCAAATTTAATTCTCTTGGATTCACATACCATATTTTATTTCCTTGATTTCAAATACCACATTAATTTCAAAAATCAACTCCCCTTTGAATTGTTATATTTGAAATTCATACTTGAATTTAAATAATCAAACTCCATTTTGAATTTCTATTTTAAATTCAAATATCCAAAACTCCCTTCTAATACTATTTGAATTCTTATATTTGAATCCTCTTTATTTAAAACCCATTATTCAAATCCCATTTGAATTTCTTCACTCAAATCCATTTGAATTCCCTTGAATTCAAATTCCATTTCAAAACCATTTGGATTTCCTATTTTGAAATCCTATTCGAAATTCTATTTCAAATTCTACTTTGAAAATCCCATTTTCAAAGTTTACTTCAAATTTTATTTTGAAATTCTACATTCAAATTTCTATTTGAATTTCTTCATTCAAATTCTATTTCAATTCTCTTGTTCAAATTCCAT
This sequence comes from Allium sativum, assembly GCA_030737875.1. Taxonomy (NCBI): domain Eukaryota; kingdom Viridiplantae; phylum Streptophyta; class Magnoliopsida; order Asparagales; family Amaryllidaceae; genus Allium; species Allium sativum. The sequence goes on along the minus strand of CM060919.1, from coordinate 776,743,338 downwards.
TTTTGAACTCTCTTATTCAAATGCTGTTTGAATTTCTTATTCAAATTCTACATTTAAAATTCCATTTGAACTTCCATATTCAAATTCTATCTGTATTATTTAATTCATAAACAACGTTTATAACTTACCTTAAATTTTCACATTATAAACTTATAAATAAGGTTTATAAATCCAATTCAAATCCCGTAATTTAATTTATAAACCAAGTTTATAAATTCCCTTGTTTTATATATTTAAACAGTTAATATTTTCGATACCTCATTAAAAATTCAAATTCTATTTACAAAAATAGAATTCCATTTTCAAATCTCTATTATTCTTTTCCGATATTTTTATAAATCAATATTCGAGCCCCAGTGATATTTAAACACCCCAAGACAATCAGTTATCCAATCACGGGATTTTTTTAACACATCATATATGATAATATATATGTAAACAAATAAACAAACAGATAATATATTTTTGAGGAATCCAGTTGGATTCCTCCAACCTGTTTTCCTGCATCCACAGATGTTAGCACATAAATAATACCAATTCTGCTTCGTGGCAGAATATCGCGGTATAGAAGGTCATCCACTAATCATAGCGTGGGGCGTATAGGTTAATCATCCGCTATGAAACTGCGGGCATCCGCTAATGAGACTGCGGGAATCCATTCAATCAATCCATCCAATATATATATATATAGCCTAAATAACTAATATATATAAAACAAGCAGAAAAATCCAAACAAGCAACAACAATTATTTTTACGAAGTAAAAATAAATTTTAATAAAAGGTGAGTGAGATTTACTCACCGAGATTTTTTTCCTTTTCTGATTGTCATGTTTATGCACCTACTCGAGTTGACTTGAATGAATTATTCACCTTTTTGTCTTGCAAACAACCCGACCCATCCATGAGATATCCTCAATCAGCTCTAAATATACTGCCATCAGCCCAAATACTTCAATCATCCATTTCGGCATTTCCTCGAACACATTATTGTCATCAACTCCATCGGCCTCACAACAACCATCACACCAAAGTTCTACCTAACACCATTCCCATCGAACCTACTACCACTCGACTACCCCTGTGAAATCCCCAAAAAAACGCAGTCATCCCTCAAAATTTTGCAGACATGTATACGTTTACTCCCACTGTTGCAGGCTATTACCATACAATATCACCCCCACTTCAGTCAACACCATCGATCCCTCCTCCCTTTCAAATCCTCCAGGTCTGAAATCCCCTCACATCACTTCTGAATACACAGTCAAACTCCTCCAATCGCACACTTAAACACATCGTCGTCAGCCTCCTTTGAACTCGCTACACTCCTCCAATCGCACCTCTCCTTCAGCGTCGAGATCCCTCAGTACATCGCGCTTTCCATTCCCCCCATCGATTTTCAACACTCGACATCACCAAAACTCCTTCCCATCCCATCGTGCTAATTCCGAGACCAACCACCTTCGAAGTAACGGATCCCCTCCCAGCACCGAGTTTCAGCTTTCAAGTTTCATGAGATTGGGGTTTTTGAATAGCAATTTCCGATTTGGGTTTCCCCTTCTTTTTTTCGCTTTCGATTTAAAGAATTGAAACACAGAAGGAAAGAAAAGGAAGGCGAAAACTCAGATTTATTTCGTGAGTTCAGAAGTGGGGAAAATATTGGAGGTGAATGGTTATTTATATGTGCGAGAGCAGACAGGCCATTAAATTGTTGTTTCTTAGATTCCGAAACAATGAGACAATATTCACAGCTCGATGAAGGAAAATAAGCTGTATGATGGAACAAGGGTAGGTCGGCTGATAATTGCTGATGTGAATTTATTTTATTTTTGATTTGATTTAATTTAGTTTTTATCCGTTTAATTATATATATTTCGAGGTTCCGAACCGCTATTTAATCATAACGACTGCCATCTCCAATGTCATTCGCTGCTCTGAACCCAAGGGGACAGATTGTGGAATTTTATTTCAACTGTATAGAACAGAAAACAATTTAAATTAACGATTAAATTAATTTTTTATTTAATATATAAATTGATTTCAGATAATAAAATTTCACGAAAATAAATTATTATTACTGTTTTAATTCAAACAGAATTTATATTAATCAACTGAACTGTTTTTCAATTCAGTTTTAACTGTGAATTAAATTGCTTGTTAATAACTCGATATATTTGAAATTATATCCTATGTCAATTATTTAATAGATAAATTCAAAATAAAAATTCATTCATATTCCCAATTAAATATTTAAACTAATTTAAATATTCATTATATAATAGCTAAAAATCAAGGACGTTACAACAAAGATTGGAATATATCTGTCATATATATATATATATATATATATATATATATTTCCGCTGCATTTTATTTCCTCTGCTATGTGATGAAACCTGTATATGTATAACTCTGATAGTCAATGTATATATATTTCAACTGTTTTTAAACGGCTATTTGTGTATTATATGTTGTCCTTCCGCTGTGAGATTCTGTTATTGTTTTTCTCTTCTTTCTTCTTTTTCTTCTTTTCCCAATAACTGCCTGTATTTATGGTTTGTTCGGGTCAACATGTGTGGTTTATTGTCGATTTTATTGGTCAAAAATGTAAGTCGTTACATTAATATAATTCATTCGTTCGACGATTTCAAATTATTTATTCTTTAAATAATTATCTACACTTCATATTCATGTTATTTTTAATGAATAGAAGTCTATTTCAAAACATGTGCATTTTCTTCATTCCTTACATGTCAATAAAAATGTAAATTCTTATTGTTTATTATTTCCATTTCCAATAGTGAACATCTTTCTATATCCTTTACTTACATTTCGTTTAAAATGTGATTTTTAATGATAACATGTTTATATATTTTAAAACATGACATTTTCCTATTTCTTTACATTTTCCCATTCCTTTATATGTCATCAAAAATGTGACTTTTCTATTCTTTTAATTACATTCCAAAAAATGTAATTTTTCTATTCTTTTAATTACATTCTAAAAACTGTAGTCTTTTTATTTCATTTCTAATTACACTGAAAAATGTAATTTTTCCTTTCATTCTTTAATTACGTAGAAAATGAAAATTTAAAAATCTATTCTTGTTATCGCATCTAAAATGTCGATAAAAATGTGACATTAAAACCTACTCTTTCTATCGCAATCTAAAATGACGATAAATATAACATTAAAACATATTATTTTTATTGAGTATAGAACATCAATAAAAATGTCATTTTTAAATCTACTCTTTCTATTATCCGTAAAATGACAATAAAAATGTAACTTATAAATCCAATATTTTTATTGAATATAAAATGTCAATAAAAATATCGCTTTTAAATCTACACTTTTTATTGTTTCTAAAATGACAATAAAAATGCTTCTTTTAATTCTAATCTTTTTTTATTGAATATAAAATGTCAATAAAAATGTCGCTTTTAAAATCTACCTTTTTTATTATCTCTAAAATAAAAATAAAAATATAAGTTTTTAATCTATCCATTTATTTACATTTAAAATGTAAATCGAAATGTAGCTTTTAATCTAATCTTTTATTTACATCTAAAATGTAAATAAAAATGTAATTTTAAATCAGTTCTTTTATTTACATCTAAGTGTAAATAAAGATGATGCCTTTTTAACCTATTCCTTTATTTACATCAAAAATGTAAATAAATTAAAATGAAACTTTTTAATCTACCCTTTTATTTACATCTAAAATGTAAAAAAAGATATAACTTTAAATCTATTGTTTTTATCTACATCTAAAAATGTAGATAAAGATGTCACTTTAAATCTGTTCTTCTTATTTACATCTAAAATGTAAATAAAAATGTACCTTTTAAATTCATGTTTTTATTTACATCTAAAATGTAAATAAAAATATACTTTTTATATCCATGTTTTTATTTGCAACTAAATTGCAAATAAAAATGTACTTTTTAATTCTATGTTTCTATTTACATCTAACATTTGAATAAAAGTTCACTTTTTAAATTCATGTTTCTATTTACATCTAGAATGTAAATATAAAAATCAACTTTTAATCCATGTTTCTGATTACACCTAAAATGTACTCTTTTGAACAATTTCTAGTATTACATTAAAAGTATATTTTAATGTAATCATGTTTTGATTATGAAATTTTTTCTATATTTTTAACATTACATTAAAAATGTCTATTTTTAATGAAATCATGTTTTTGGTCAAAACATGAACACTTTCTATTCATTCCTTTAAAATGACAACAATGAATACTTTTATCTACTCTTAATTTAATGACAAAGGTAAATGTTTTTATTTCATTCTTCTAATTTAGACAAAAATAAATGTTTTTGTTTCCGTTCTTATTAATTGACAAAAATGTAAATTTTGGTTTCATTCTTTTTAATTGACCAAAAATGTGAATTTTTGTTTTCATCTATTTTACTTTTACAAAAATGCCAAATTTGTTTCAACTATTATAAGTTGGCCAAAGTGACAAATTTGATTTCAACATTTATAATTTGACAAAGGTGACAAATTTGGTTTCAACTAAACTAAATAGACAAATATGTGTATTTGGTTTTAACTAAATTAATTAGATAAATATGTTTTCTATGCAATCCAATGACAAATAAAAGAATATTTTATTTGTATAAAATTTTCTATGCATTCTAATAACAAATAAAAGGATATTTTATTTGTGAACAATTTTCTATGTTAACTGAGCAATCTAAAATGGTAATTTTATTTGTTAACAAATTTCTAATTGACCAAAAATGACATTTTTGGTTTCAACAATTTTATCTTAACAAACATGAGATATTGTTTTTCAACAAAACAAATAGGATATATTTGTTTTCAACTAAACAAACATGATATGTTCATTTTCAACTATTTTATAACAAACAAGATGTATCATATATTTCATATATATAGTAAAAATATGGTTTTTATTATATACACAAAATTCTGACAAACATGAATACACACAATTCAATTCAGCGGTGCATCGCAATCACAGCACAAATCAATATTTCAATAAAGATATACAACATCACATGAATTTTATATGAAATAAGTATAAATTTCACATTTCAGTAAATAATTAATTTTAAATTATAAAATAGAAATCTCACCTTGCTTTTAATTCTGTACAGTACAGATTGGAATTTTTCCCAAATTCTGGTTTGCTTTATTTTAGATCTAGTCTGTACCATCATGTAGATCTTGCCCATATGATCCCAACGCATTTCGTTTTGTTTAATTCTGATGATATATGAAGAAGTTATGGATTTTTAAAATTTGATTTCATTAATTAAATTAATAATATAATTAATATTAATTAAGAATCCTTTTAACCTTAATTAAGAAAATAGGTGTTGTCTTCTTCCTTTCATAATCGTTCCAGGAAACCCATAGCCGACCTTCAAAACTCCCTGTCGCACTAACTTCAGGACCACCAAGACATCGTCGGATTCCACCTCCTCGACGCCGCCGACCTACTCCCCATCCGCCTTCAAAACCATCCAACTTGCAGCACGCCATAGCCTCAAAATCCGTCCCCAACTCATGCCCTTGTCGGTCAAAATTCGGCCTCTATGGTTAACGATATTCGATCATCACCTTATGGAATCTAAGCTTGCGAGTGTAACGACCAGGAATTCCGCTCGATCCGAATCAGTCGCTAAACCGACCCAGACCGTTCGAAACGCCTGATTGTTTTTGAGAACACAACAAATTAGAACGCAGACGGAAGAACATTTCTTTGCATATTACAACAGTTCCATCAGAAGACAAGAATATACAGAGTATAAATCAATATTACACATTTACCAAATATCAGAGATTACAATAAATTACATAGCAGCGGAAAATAATATAATACACAACTGAAGGAGATATACGGATACAAAGCTTTCCGGATATCATTCCAGCAGTAAACCAGGATCCTGTGAATATAAATCTGCAAAACCAAAACTACTAGCTGCCAATGTCAAAATAAAGGCACCCAGAGTTTAGGTTAAAACAATAAACTCTAGGTCAGTCATAGGACTGGTGTGAGAACTAAAACAGTTATTAATCTTAATTTTAAAGTTAGGTAAATCAAAGGACCACGCAGTACAACACGGAATGGCTTTCCTCCCAAGAACACCAGTGCATAAAACGACAGCGCAATGCTAAATAAAGAACAATGAAGCTATTATAAGACCCAGGTCCCATCACACAATGCAACACAAACCGGAGGATAGGGTTTTACCTTATAATAGCCAAAGAATGCTTGATACGCTAAATTTCATCTTTTATTATTTCTATAAGTGTATAGTGTAAAAACAATTTCAAATCATAAGTATCAATCATAGACGGCATAAGCACCCCATCCCATATGTCGCCATACTAGGCTCTACAAATAAAACTGAATCATCACGTATTGGAAATTGGATTTCCGTCTGTGAACCGAGGTCAGGGATCGTCCTCTACCGATTCGAGACAATCTAGCCTATCATGTCTCAGGAACAGCCGCAACTGCACCTTGGATCGTCAGGATCGGTCCATCGATATGGATTAAAATGCCTGAACACTACGTTTCCCCGCCCTATGGGGCGCAAATGAGCCAAATGACTCCATCGGCTCCACACAGTCACCGATATGTCCGAGGCGCCTCGCAACAGCAACAACCACATAAGTCAAACTCGTCAGGGTGTGTAAAACCACTGACGCCACTTCTAGCTAGAAAGAAACGCATGTCCTCCCTGATGTCCTCTCTCGTTTCTGGTTCACAACCGGGGTGTGAGGCTTGCGAATTAACGCTACACAAATCTATGCCACACAAGCTGTTCTTTGATCATCAACCACAAGACTCTTCTTTTCAACATAAGCCTTGATCATTTGCATCTTAGCATGCCACACAGGCAAACCACTCCATGCAACCGATATCCATCAATCACACAGAATGATATCCAATGTCAGACACACAGTCCATTTACAAGTCCGTTCTGGGTCTGAACGAAACCGGAGGCACCTAGTACCCCGCATATCCAACGATCTCCAAGTACGTATAGACGACCACTAACTGATTCCCTCCTCTTGGGTGTACGGCCTAATCAAGATCATCAGTAATCACCCAAACGACGTGAAGACCTCCGGTCTTCAACCACCGTCTTCATCTTCGACACCACGTCAAATTAGTTATTCAGAATGGGATAAACCCGGTCTTTCTGAATAACTCGCGTATATAATAAACAAGTGTTACAAAAACACAACATATGCCTCATTCCAATTCAGAATATTCTTTTATTCAAATATTCTTATACTTTGGGAAAGGTTCCCATTAATTTTATCAAAGATAAATTCTTTAAAATTTATTCTTTAATCTTCTTTGAATATCAATTCAAACTAGTCGGGATTAGCGAACCACACCGAAGTAATCATTTATTTTATTTCCCAATCCCCACCTATTCATCCCATGAAGTAAAACTGGTCATACTTCATATCTAACATCATAGTGTTATCGGTAAATTCAATTACCATTTCACGTTCAAATTTAATTAAAGATTTAACTTTCGCCTGGAGCAAAACTGGTGATACTCCATTCTCGATCTTTTCAATCTAATTAAAGATTCATTAAAACTCCACTTAGTTTTAATCTTTAACTAGGTTAAAGAATCAGTGTCATTTAAAACACTATTCACGATAAACCCCAAATCACATTTGATATTAAATACAAGGCTCTGAATAGAAAATATATCGGCTTATATTCAATATCAAATTCTACGACTAACAAATATCGTATTGGAAATAACGATATAAATATATCTTTCAAATTCCCATAACAATACCTGTATCATCACGAAATCCAACATCGAAATATTCTGAAGACAATTTCAATTCAAATCCATTCCAATTCACTTATTGGAAATTCTGGTTATTTTCAAATCCATTTCAAATCCAATTTATTTATTTTAAAAATAAATTGAATTGTAATTCTAGTTCAAAACTAGTTCATTTCGATAAAAATCTATTTTTATCTTTTCAAATATGGAGTTTTTCATCCCAATTCTTCACAAATCATTTCTTATGATTTTACACAAATTATTACTATTTTTAATAATTTTATCAAGGCCTGTACAGTCGATTTCCATCAACGGCCATCGAACTGCACTTACAACGCCCTTTTCTAAACTTGATTTGGACATAATTCCAAATCCAACCGTTAGATTTCTAATTTCTAATATTCATTAGAAATCTTTTTTCGATACGAACCCAACGTTTTCGGTTTTAGGAGAATCCGACGGTTGGATCTCCCATAATATCCGTTCGAAGTCAATGGTCGAAATTCGCGAACTACCGCGGCGCGGCGCGTTCTATTCAGACCATTATATTATATATATAATATATACTTCGTCGATTTCCTTTCAAAACATATTTTATAAATCGTTTTAAATTCATTTTCAAAACGATTTCAACTTCTTTTACGAATTCAAATCAAAATTGAATTTTCCCTTACAAATTCGTTTTAAGTTCATTTCAAATTGATTTCAATTCAAATCGATTTTCAGTTCAATTTCAATACGTTTTAAACTCAATTCAAAAAGATTTCAATTCTATTTCAATCTAATTCGAATTTCAATTCTATTTAGTTTAATTCGAATTTCAATTCTTTTCAATTTAATTTGAATTTCTATTCTTTTCGATTTAATTCGAATTTCAATTCTTTTCAATATAGTTCGAATTTCTATTCTTTTCAATTTAATTCGAATTTCTATTCTTTTCAATATAAATCACTTTCAATATTCATTGAAAAATGAATAAAATCGATATAGATATCGTTCACGTCAAAATGGCGTCAACCTAATCAACTCGGCTTCATATATTTCTAATTTCAAATATTCTATTTCAAATAATTCTATTTCAAATATTTCTTTTTCAAATATTTCTATTTCAAATATTTCTTTTTCAAAACTGGAATGAGGCCCAATCAATTACCATATAATGTTAATTATATGGATTTTCAACAACACATGTATAAAATAACAACGATAAATAATCAACCATCATCCAGAGTGCACCACACAACTGCATAAGCATTAAATATAAATAATTAACGCTTACACAGTCTGTCGACCAATCGATCGACATACAACTAAACAATCGGGATTAGTGTATGTCAAATATCATCCCAATACCCGTGTGGGGTTTTCAAACAATCAAACACAGATTTTATTTGTGCAGTTGGGCGATGTGTAAAATTTATCGTCCCAATCAATATCAGTCAAATGTGTGTATATAAACAAATCCTTCGATTTGTTTATATTTATTTCATTTTAAAAACACGTTAAAATTCTATTTTTAACTTTAAAATATTTTTTACTGTATAAATATTTTATTTTATTTCACATCTCATTACACAATCAACTACACATCAAAATCAAACAAACAAGCATACAAGCCGTCCATGGTCTGTGGACGACGGGTGTCGGGTGCTACTAAACACTGTCTGCATCCTAGTATATATTTTAACTAGAAAATTAAATTAAAAGTGAGAAGTTCTCACAGAGGGTTCCACTCCGCCGTGCTTTGCTGTTGAACTGTTGACCCGTCTGTATCTATTTGAAACTCTAATGCAGTTTTTTTCACGCTGTTCAAATAAAAATTATATTTTTATTACTTCATTTCAATAAATAAAAATCATATTTCTATATTGTTCATATATAAAAATAAAAATCAAACCTTTTTTCTTTATAAAAATTATATTTTTATATCACTCACCTTCTAATAAAAATTACATTTTTATTACTCTACATGAATAAAAATCATATTTTTATTCATATCCAAAATCGTATCTTTATCACGTTATCTCATACATATAAAAATCAATTTTTTATAAATTTCAACTTCATATTTTCCTTCTAACTAAAAATATATTTTTATATAGCTAAGGATTATATATATATAAATGAAGATTATATCTTCCTACTACTATAATGCTTTTCTATAAAATCTGATTTAAAAACAATATTTTATATACATTAAAACCGGATCTTTAAACAATGCATTATATAAATTAAAGACTCACATTTTCATCTTGTAAACTTCGATTGTTGATGGAGAGGGGTGCTGAAAGGCGGTGAAGAAGCAGGGGAGGTGGCAGGGGGTCACGACGGTTGTGGGATGTCCTGTAGCGGCGGATCTAGGCGAGGTTTCCGGCTGCGTAGGGTTTTAGGGGGAAAGAGGTTGGAGGAGGCGAACGGTGGCGGGTCTGTGGCCAGAGGGAGGGGGTCGGCGAGGCACTGGAGGGTCGGAGGAGGTAAGGTCGGCTGCAAGTCTTGGAGAGGGTGGCGCGCTATAGGATCGCGGTGGTCTGGTTTGGGGGAATTGGGGGTTTTCTGGTTCGCGGGGAAGAAGGGGAGGGCGACGAGGATCGCCGACGGAGGGAGGAGGAGGGGGAAGGGGAGGCCATCAGCGCATTTGCAAGGGGAGCGGCGGCGATGTGAAGACCCGTAACTTCCCCGTAAAGGAAAGCGACGGATAGTTCGTGAACAAACCACAACAGAACGCATACAGAAGAACATTTCACTATATTTTACAACAGTGCATCAGATTACAAGAATATACAGAGTATAAAAGAATATAACACAGAAATATCAGAGATTTAAATTACATTTAAATACATAGCAGCGGAAAATAATACAATACACAACTAGAAAGAGATATACGGATACAAAGCTTTCCGGATATCGTTCCAGCTGTAAACCAGGATCCTGTGAATATAAATCTGCAAAACCGAAACTACTAGCTGCCCGTGTCGAAAATAGGGGCACCCAGAGTTTAGGTTAAAACAATAAACTCCAGGTCAGTCATGTGACTGGTGTGAGAACTAAAACAGTTATTAATCTTTATTTTTAAATCATTAGGTAAATCAAGGGACCACGCCGTATAACACGGAACGGGTTTCCTCCCAAGAATACCAGTGCATAAAACAAACAGCGCAATGCTAAATAAAGAAAATGAAGCTGTTATAAGACCCAGGTCCCATCACACAATGCAACGCAGTCGAGGATAGGGTTTTCCCTTATAACAGCCAAAGAATGCTTGATACGTTTTAAAACAAATCATTTGATACTATTATAAGTGTATAAAACAACTTCAAATCATAAGTATCAATCATAGGCGGCATAAGCGCCCCATCCCACTATGTCGCCATATATAGGATTACAATTAAAACCGCAAATGTCACGTATTTGGAAATTGGATTTCCGTCTATGAACCGAGGCAAAAGATAGTCCTCAACCGATTCGAGACGCTCTAGCCCGCCCCTCAGGATCAGAGCTCGAGTGACCCTTGGATCGTCAGGGCCGGTCCACACGGAGTGGATTATTATGCCTGAACAATACGTCTCCCCACCCTATGGGGTGTAAGTCTGGTCCGTCAGCCGACCAGAATGCATTCGGCCGAAACTGATATAACCGAGGCGCCTCGCAACAGCAACAACCACATAAGTCAAACTCGTCAGGGCGTGTAAAACCACTGACGCCACTTCTAGCTAGAAAGAAACGCAAGTCCTCCCTGAGGTCCGTCTCCCGTTTTTGGTTCATACCTGGTGTGAAACACGCGAGGTAAACGTTACACAAAGCTACGCCACAAAGGCCGTGCTTTGATCATCACCACAAGACTTTGCTTTTCAACAGAAGCCTTGATCATTTGCATCTTAGCATGCCACACAGGCAAACCATCCTATGTCAGACACACAGTCCATTTACAAGTCCGTTCTGGGTCTGAACGAAACCGGAGGCACCTAGTACCCCGCATATCCATCGATCTCCAAGTACGTCTGGACGATCACTAACTGTTTCCATCTTCTTGGGTGTACAGCCCAATCAAGATCATCAGTTATCACCCAAACGACGTGAAGACCTCCGGTCTTCGACCATCGTCTTCATCTTCGACTTATCGTCGCATCAGTTATTCAGAATGGGATAAACCCGGTCTTTCCGAATAACTCGCGTATATTTTAAATAAGTGTTACACAAACACAACATACGCCTCATTCCAATTCATTAGTCACTAACCGTAAATTAATCAAGAGAATAATTCCCCAAATATTAACCCCGAAGGCCGAAACCAACATCAGATCAATACCCAGAAAACCATTCTGCTTGGCCAACCGACAGTTAGTTTCTAAATTTCACATTCATAGGGAAAGGTTCCCATTAATTTTATCCAAGATAAATTCCTTGAATTTATGTTTGAATCTCAATTCGAACTAGTCGGGATTAGCGAACCTTACCGAAGTAATCATTTGTTTTAATTTCCCAATCCCAACCTATTCATCCCATGAAGTAAAACTGGTTATACTTCATATCTAACACCACAGTGTTATCGGTAAATTCAATTACCATTTCACGTTCAAATCTAATTAAAGATTTAACTATCGCCTGGAGCAAAACTGGTGATACTCCATTTTCGATCATTTCAATCTAATTAAAGATTCATTAAAACTCCGCTTAGTTTTAATCTTCGACTGGGTTAAAGAATCAGTGTCATTTAAAACACAGTTCACGATAAACCCAAAATCTCATTCCATTAATTATCGGGTTAAAGAACGAGTGTTATTTAAAACACTGTTCACGATAAACCCAAAAATCAATATCGATTCAATTCCAATTAAATGTTATTTAATTGGTACCCTTCATTAAATCTAAATAAAAAGATTTAATCTTTTCTCAACTGGGTTCAAGAACAGTGTTAGTGAAGACACCATTCACGACAAACCCAAATCACATTCATTAATTATCGGGTTAAAGAACAAGTGTTATTTAAAACACTGTTCACGATAAACCCAAAAATCAATATCAATTCAATTCCAATTAAATGTTATTTAATTGGTACACTTCATTAAATCTAAATAAAAAGATTTAATCTTTTCTCAACTGGGTTCAAGAACAGTGTTAGTGAAGACACCATTCACGACAAACCCAAATCACATTCGATATTCAATACAAGGCTCTGAATAGAAAATATATTGGCTTATATTCAATATCAAATTCTACGACTAACAAATGTCGTATTGGAAATAACGATATAAATATATATCTTTCAAATTTCCATAACAACACCTGTATAATCACGAATTCCAACATCGAAATATTCCGAAGACAATTTCGATTCAAATCCACTCCAATGCAATCATTGGAAATTTTGGTTATTTTCAAAACCCTTTTCAAATTCAATTTATTTATTTAAAAATAAATAGAATTATAATTCTAGTTCAAAACTAGTTCATTTCGATAAAAATCTATTTTTATCTTTTCAAATAGGGAGTTTTTCATCCCAACTCTTTCTAAATCATTTCTTATGATTTTACACAAATTATTACTATTTTTAATAATTTTATCAAGGCCCGTACAGTCGATTTCCACCAATGGCCATCGAACTGCACTTACAGCGACCTTTTTCGAATTTGATCTGGACGTATCTCCAAATCCAACCGTTAGATTTCAAATTTCCAACATTCATTAGAAAGCTCTTTTCGATACGAACCCAACGGTTCCGGTTTTAGGAGAATCCGACGGTCGGATCTCCCGCAATGTCCGTTTGAAATAAATGGTCGAAATTCACGAACTGCCGCGGCGCGGCGCGTTCTATTCAGGCCATTATATTATATATATAATATATATAATATATACTTCGTCGATTTCTATTTAAAAAAAACGAATTATATAAATGGTTTTGAATTCGTTTCGAAAACATTTTCAACTTCCATTTCAATTCAAATCAAAAATTGAATTCTTCTTTATAAATTCGTTTCAAAATTCATTTCTATTCAATTCAAATTTCAATTCAATTTGAATTCATTTCAATTCGCTTTCAATTCAATTCGAATTCGTTTTCAATTCCTTTCATTTCGAAATCGTTTTCAATTCATTTTGAATTCGTTTTCAATTCAATTCATTTCGAAATCGTTTTCAATTCAATTCATTTCGAAATCGTTTTCAATTCATTTCATTTCGAAATCGTTTTCAATTCATTTCATTTCGAAATCGTTTTCAATTCAATTCATTTCGAAATCGTTTTCAATTCAATTCATTTCGAAATCGTTTTCAATTCAATTCATTTCGAAATCGTTTTCAATTCAATTCATTTCGAAATCGTTTTCAATTCAATTCATTTCGAAATCGTTTTCAATTCAATTCATTTCGAAATCGTTTTCAATTCAATTCATTTCGAAATCGTTTTCAATTCAATTCATTTCGAAATCGTTTTCAATTCAATTCATTTCGAAATCGTTTAAATCGATATCAATATCGTTTACGTCAAAATGGCGTCAATCTAATCAACACGGCTTCATAAATTTCTATTTTCAAATATTCTATTTCAAATATTTCTTTTTCAAAATAGTTGTTATTATCAAAATATTTCGTTCAACACATGACCAATCTCAATGAATGAGTACCGTCAACACATGAACTTTTATTTTATAATATTCTTTATTTTTCAAATTGGAATGAGACCCAATCAATTACCATATAAAGTTAATTATATGGATTTTCATACAACATATGTATATCATAACATTGAAAAATAATCAACCATCAACCAAAGTGCACTACACTGTATAAGCATCAAATATAGATATTCAACGCTTAAAACAGCCTGTCAATCAACCGATCGACATAATTAATAAATCAGGATGAGTGAACTTCAAATTTCATCCCAACACCCGTGTGGGGTTTCAAACAATCAAACACACATTTTATTTGTGCTGTTGGGCGATGTGCAAAATTTATCGACCCAATCAATGTCCTTCAAATAGGTGTACATAAACAAACCGTCCGGCTTGTAAATGAATATTTATTTATTCACATTCACGTTAAAAATTATATTTTTAACGATAAAACATTTTATTTTAACATATGAATTTCTATTCAGTTCATTCTTTAAATAAAATGGTATTTTTATTTTTCTAACATATTTTAGAAAATTTCGGCGGCATAACGGCACGATACTAGAAACGGGACGAGGCCTAGCCTTATCCCCGGTCTAGTGAAGGCCCACGCCATTCACATATCAATCATATCAATTTCAATCTCACCAAACAATTCAATTCAAACAAATAACTCAACTAAACTATGCAACCAAACAAACAAGTCCATGGTCTGTGGACGATTGTGTCGGGTGCTACTAAGCACCGTCTGCATCCTAGTATATATATATAACTAGAAAATAAAATTGAGAGGTGAGAAATTCTCACCTATAGCTATCCTAGCTCCACGGCACTTCATTTGCAGAAGTCTTCGTCGCTTCGCCTTTTTGCCACCTTCGTTGCCCAAGGCCACTATATATATAAAAATCGAATTTTTATTTCGCTATTCCATAAATAAAAATCGAATTTTTATTTCAAAGTTCAATATATAAAAATCGAATTTTTATTTCAAAGTTCCATATATAAAAATTCTATTTTTCTATCGAAGTTCAATATATAATAATTAGCATATTTTCACAACGCTACTATATAGATAAAAATTATATTTTTATCACCTTATTCTTCATATAAAAATTTCACCCTTTCAAAAATAAAGTTTTCACCTTTATAAAAACAAAGTTTTCGCCTTTTTAAAATAAAGTTTTCGCCTTTCTAAAATAAAGTTTTCGCCTTTCTAAAATAAAGTTTTCAACTTTATAAAAACAAAGTTTTCGCCTTTCTAAAATAAAGTTTTCAACTTTCTAAAATAAAGTTTTCAACTTTATAAAAACAAAGTTTTCGATTTTAAAGTTCGAATTTTTTTCCTATTTTAACATTTCAAAATAAATCAGTTTTATTTATTTCTTTTCAAATCAGTTTTTAAAACTTTATAAAAATCAGTTTTTTTATTTTCTTATTAAAATCAGTTTTAATTTTCTTGTTAAAATCAATTTTAATTTTCTTGTTAAAATCAGTTTTTAAAATTCTTAACAAAAATTTCTGTTTTACTTTCTTTTATAAAATTTCTGTTTTTTAAAATCTTAAAACAAAAATCAGTTTTTAAATTTATTAAAAATACAGTTTTATATTATATAAAAAAAAAACAGTTTTCTATTTATTAAAAATCAGTTTTAATATTAAAGTAAAAATCAGTTTTAAAACTTTAAAATAAAAATCAAAGAAAAAAAAAAAAAAAAAAAAAAAAACAAATTAATAAATCAGTTATAAACTTACAGGGGGGGAGACAGTTGCGCGTCGGAGCTCCTGCAGGAGGGCAGGGCGGAGGAGGAACGGAGAGAGAGGGGGGAAGCGCCTGAGGCTGAGGCGGTGGCGGTTTAGGGTTCGGGGGGGGGGGTTCCCGATTTGGTTGCGTGGCTCTCGGAGGAGGTAGGGAGGAGGGAGGAGGAGTTCGACATGGGGAAAGAGGGCGCGGCGCGCCTCGCCGGAGGCGGCGATCGCCTGGCGGCTGCTGCTGCCTTCTTCTTTTTTTTTTTATTTTTTTTTTGTTTTATGTTTTCTGAATAAATTTCTATCGGGGGGGGGCCTGGAGTATAAGAGAGAAAGGGGTTTTTTTTTTTATTTTATTTAATTAATTTAATCGCAAAAAGTTGACTTTTACATACGATCCCTAAACGAGGCCCACCGCCTGTCGTCCATAGCGTTTCACCCCCATTCCGAACACAATGGGATATGTACCGCAAGCTGAATCGACCGTTTCGATCAGTTTCTATTGCATTTACATTTAAATCATTATATTGAATTTTAAACGTACATTTCAATATACCGGGGTCACATACTAACTAGAAAAATTCCAGAAAAATATTTTCTAGCTTCGTATTAACGATACGGTCCTAACAAAACTAGTTTCGTCGAATTCTGAGACCGTTAGAAAAATGGCCAATTTCCAGTCGATTAAAATCAACTGAAACTGGTCAAACGCGTTTTCCTTTGCCACGCTCACATACTGATTCGAAAAATTATGAAATTTGAAATCTAGCAATAGTTTGACATCCCGGACCCAACAAAACTGGTTTCGTCGAATTCCGAGGTCATCTGCAAAATGTCCATTTTTAAGGGCCTGAATTCCATAGCGACTATTCAGAATTTTCAACTGGACATAACTTTTGATTCCCGCTACTAACTTTTGATTTTTCGGATTCGTTGGAAAGATATTCACAATTAGATCCTATCATTTTTGGTTTCACTAAAATCCGGATTGTTTTGCACCCGGTACATTCAATTGAAGTTTGAAATCGAATTATCGAACTACCGCGCCATTTTCAATTCTATTTATAATTATATATAAATTTTTATATTCTAACGACGACGCGTAAAATATATACGTTCGAATTATATTCAAAATAAATTTTCTCGTCGATATTATTTAAAATAATTCATTTTAAATAATCCAAATTCGATAAAATTGCCAAAATAAAAATTTTAAACTGGCCCAGATTTTACGGGTTGTTACAATCTCCCCCACTTAAAACTTTTCGTCCCCGAAAAGGAACAAAGTCGAAAGTGGTTTGATTATTCAGCTCTACGATCGATCAGGCTTCCATTCTCCAACTCTTTAGTTTCTGAGAATTTTCAAAATTTCAAAAATTTGGCTAACACCCTAAATTTTTGAAAAATTTCGCCATAACCTCCCCTGCACCGGGAGCATCGGGGAATTTCAAATAGCTTCCCCGGTCCTTCAGATCTCAAAAAGAAAAAGAAAAAGCCAAGCGGCTAGCCAATAGGCTCACAAAATCATCATCACCCAAACAAAACAGGAAATTATGTAGTAAACATGTACCTATTTGTCGGGCAAACAAATTTTATTCTCGGCTCTAGCCTCCTTGCTATGACCTGTTCAATGATATACATGTATGCATGCAAATGCGACCAATTTTCAATACAATTCAATATTTGATTCAATTAGGCTAAATGGTTCAAAATTAGCAAACAAATGAACAAACAACACAAACATCAATCAATTAGTGAATTAGAGTTTCAAATTCATAATTTTGATACATATACAAAAATCAGATTTTTGATGCCAAATCACAACAATT
The DNA here is from genome assembly GCA_030737875.1 of Allium sativum. Lineage (NCBI taxonomy): Eukaryota > Viridiplantae > Streptophyta > Magnoliopsida > Asparagales > Amaryllidaceae > Allium > Allium sativum. The sequence goes on along the minus strand of CM060919.1, from coordinate 776,725,333 downwards.
AGCCCTATCTAATTTTGGTTCTCACACCAGTCTAATGGAAATATATAGATGTTACACGTTCGTCACTCGAATATAAATTCTGATGATGATATATCAATCATCAGAATCACCCCCGGGCGACTAGAGTGTAATTCTATATCTATCCAGTATATTAAAATTTCGAATACACGCGGATCAGACGTATACGCAAAATCTATATATACTGGGTTGTCCATATCAATATAAATAAATAAATAATCAAATACGAATAGTTGATTTAAATTTTCAAAACAAAAATTTGTTTTCATTTGAAAAATATACTCTTCACACTCGTTCTAGGATACTACCGATCCCATCTCTAACGAGTCATTCCCATTGGATTTTACTAACCCAATATCTGATGAATTCTTTCGTATGGTTCTAATGTGCCTTGTTCTCTGAGCTTTGTAAACCAAAGCTCTGATACCAACTGTGAAGACCCGTAACTTCCCCGTAAAGGAAAGCGACGGATAGTTCGTGAACAAACCACAACAGAACGCATACAGAAGAACATTTCACTATATTTTACAACAGTGCATCAGATTACAAGAATATACAGAGTATAAAAGAATATAACACAGAAATATCAGAGATTTAAATTACATTTAAATACATAGCAGCGGAAAATAATACAATACACAACTAGAAAGAGATATACGGATACAAAGCTTTCCGGATATCGTTCCAGCTGTAAACCAGGATCCTGTGAATATAAATCTGCAAAACCGAAACTACTAGCTGCCCGTGTCGAAAATAGGGGCACCCAGAGTTTAGGTTAAAACAATAAACTCCAGGTCAGTCATGTGACTGGTGTGAGAACTAAAACAGTTATTAATCTTTATTTTTAAATCATTAGGTAAATCAAGGGACCACGCCGTATAACACGGAACGGGTTTCCTCCCAAGAATACCAGTGCATAAAACAAACAGCGCAATGCTAAATAAAGAAAATGAAGCTGTTATAAGACCCAGGTCCCATCACACAATGCAACGCAGTCGAGGATAGGGTTTTCCCTTATAACAGCCAAAGAATGCTTGATACGTTTTAAAACAAATCATTTGATACTATTATAAGTGTATAAAACAACTTCAAATCATAAGTATCAATCATAGGCGGCATAAGCGCCCCATCCCACTATGTCGCCATATATAGGATTACAATTAAAACCGCAAATGTCACGTATTTGGAAATTGGATTTCCGTCTATGAACCGAGGCAAAAGATAGTCCTCAACCGATTCGAGACGCTCTAGCCCGCCCCTCAGGATCAGAGCTCGAGTGACCCTTGGATCGTCAGGGCCGGTCCACACGGAGTGGATTATTATGCCTGAACAATACGTCTCCCCACCCTATGGGGTGTAAGTCTGGTCCGTCAGCCGACCAGAATGCATTCGGCCGAAACCGATATAACCGAGGCGCCTCGCAACAGCAACAACCACATAAGTCAAACTCGTCAGGGCGTGTAAAACCACTGACGCCACTTCTAGCTAGAAAGAAACGCAAGTCCTCCCTGAGGTCCGTCTCCCGTTTTTGGTTCATACCTGGTGTGAAACACGCGAGGTAAACGTTACACAAAGCTACGCCACAAAGGCCGTGCTTTGATCATCACCACAAGACTTTGCTTTTCAACAGAAGCCTTGATCATTTGCATCTTAGCATGCCACACAGGCAAACCATCCTATGTCAGACACACAGTCCATTTACAAGTCCGTTCTGGGTCTGAACGAAACCGGAGGCACCTAGTACCCCGCATATCCATCGATCTCCAAGTACGTCTGGACGATCACTAACTGTTTCCATCTTCTTGGGTGTACAGCCCAATCAAGATCATCAGTTATCACCCAAACGACGTGAAGACCTCCGGTCTTCGACCATCGTCTTCATCTTCGACTTATCGTCGCATCAGTTATTCAGAATGGGATAAACCCGGTCTTTCCGAATAACTCGCGTATATTTTAAATAAGTGTTACACAAACACAACATACGCCTCATTCCAATTCATTAGTCACTAACCGTAAATTAATCAAGAGAATAATTCCCCAAATATTAACCCCGAAGGCCGAAACCAACATCAGATCAATACCCAGAAAACCATTCTGCTTGGCCAACCGACAGTTAGTTTCTAAATTTCACATTCATAGGGAAAGGTTCCCATTAATTTTATCCAAGATAAATTCCTTGAATTTATGTTTGAATCTCAATTCGAACTAGTCGGGATTAGCGAACCTTACCGAAGTAATCATTTGTTTTAATTTCCCAATCCCAACCTATTCATCCCATGAAGTAAAACTGGTTATACTTCATATCTAACACCACAGTGTTATCGGTAAATTCAATTACCATTTCACGTTCAAATCTAATTAAAGATTTAACTATCGCCTGGAGCAAAACTGGTGATACTCCATTTTCGATCATTTCAATCTAATTAAAGATTCATTAAAACTCCGCTTAGTTTTAATCTTCGACTGGGTTAAAGAATCAGTGTCATTTAAAACACAGTTCACGATAAACCCAAAATCTCATTCCATTAATTATCGGGTTAAAGAACGAGTGTTATTTAAAACACTGTTCACGATAAACCCAAAAATCAATATCGATTCAATTCCAATTAAATGTTATTTAATTGGTACCCTTCATTAAATCTAAATAAAAAGATTTAATCTTTTCTCAACTGGGTTCAAGAACAGTGTTAGTGAAGACACCATTCACGACAAACCCAAATCACATTCATTAATTATCGGGTTAAAGAACAAGTGTTATTTAAAACACTGTTCACGATAAACCCAAAAATCAATATCAATTCAATTCCAATTAAATGTTATTTAATTGGTACACTTCATTAAATCTAAATAAAAAGATTTAATCTTTTCTCAACTGGGTTCAAGAACAGTGTTAGTGAAGACACCATTCACGACAAACCCAAATCACATTCGATATTCAATACAAGGCTCTGAATAGAAAATATATCGGCTTATATTCAATATCAAATTCTACGACTAACAAATGTCGTATTGGAAATAACGATATAAATATATATCTTTCAAATTTCCATAACAACACCTGTATAATCACGAATTCCAACATCGAAATATTCCGAAGACAATTTCGATTCAAATCCACTCCAATGCAATCATTGGAAATTTTGGTTATTTTCAAAACCCTTTTCAAATTCAATTTATTTATTTAAAAATAAATAGAATTATAATTCTAGTTCAAAACTAGTTCATTTCGATAAAAATCTATTTTTATCTTTTCAAATAGGGAGTTTTTCATCCCAACTCTTTCTAAATCATTTCTTATGATTTTACACAAATTATTACTATTTTTAATAATTTTATCAAGGCCCGTACAGTCGATTTCCACCAATGGCCATCGAACTGCACTTACAGCGACCTTTTTCGAATTTGATCTGGACGTATCTCCAAATCCAACCGTTAGATTTCAAATTTCCAACATTCATTAGAAAGCTCTTTTCGATACGAACCCAACGGTTCCGGTTTTAGGAGAATCCGACGGTCGGATCTCCCGCAATGTCCGTTTGAAATAAATGGTCGAAATTCACGAACTGCCGCGGCGCGGCGCGTTCTATTCAGGCCATTATATTATATATATAATATATATAATATATACTTCGTCGATTTCTATTTAAAAAAAACGAATTATATAAATGGTTTTGAATTCGTTTCGAAAACATTTTCAACTTCCATTTCAATTCAAATCAAAAATTGAATTCTTCTTTATAAATTCGTTTCAAAATTCATTTCTATTCAATTCAAATTTCAATTCAATTTGAATTCATTTCAATTCGCTTTCAATTCAATTCGAATTCGTTTTCAATTCCTTTCATTTCGAAATCGTTTTCAATTCATTTTGAATTCGTTTTCAATTCAATTCATTTCGAAATCGTTTTCAATTCAATTCATTTCGAAATCGTTTTCAATTCATTTCATTTCGAAATCGTTTTCAATTCATTTCATTTCGAAATCGTTTTCAATTCAATTCATTTCGAAATCGTTTTCAATTCAATTCATTTCGAAATTGTTTTCAGTTCAATTCATTTCGAAATCGTTTTCAATTCAATTCATTTCGAAATCGTTTTCAATTCAATTCATTTCGAAATCGTTTTCAATTCAATTCATTTCGAAATCGTTTTCAATTCAATTCATTTCGAAATCGTTTTCAATTCAATTCATTTCGAAATCGTTTAAATCGATATCAATATCGTTTACGTCAAAATGGCGTCAATCTAATCAACACGGCTTCATAAATTTCTATTTTCAAATATTCTATTTCAAATATTTCTTTTTCAAAATAGTTGTTATTATCAAAATATTTCGTTCAACACATGACCAATCTCAATGAATGAGTACCGTCAACACATGAACTTTTATTTTATAATATTCTTTATTTTTCAAATTGGAATGAGACCCAATCAATTACCATATAAAGTTAATTATATGGATTTTCATACAACATATGTATATCATAACATTGAAAAATAATCAACCATCAACCAAAGTGCACTACACTGTATAAGCATCAAATATAGATATTCAACGCTTAAAACAGCCTGTCAATCAACCGATCGACATAATTAATAAATCAGGATGAGTGAACTTCAAATTTCATCCCAACACCCGTGTGGGGTTTCAAACAATCAAACACACATTTTATTTGTGCTGTTGGGCGATGTGCAAAATTTATCGACCCAATCAATGTCCTTCAAATAGGTGTACATAAACAAACCGTCCGGCTTGTAAATGAATATTTATTTATTCACATTCACGTTAAAAATTATATTTTTAACGATAAAACATTTTATTTTAACATATGAATTTCTATTCAGTTCATTCTTTAAATAAAATGGTATTTTTATTTTTCTAACATATTTTAGAAAATTTCGGCGGCATAACGGCACGATACTAGAAACGGGACGAGGCCTAGCCTTATCCCCGGTCTAGTGAAGGCCCACGCCATTCACATATCAATCATATCAATTTCAATCTCACCAAACAATTCAATTCAAACAAATAACTCAACTAAACTATGCAACCAAACAAACAAGTCCATGGTCTGTGGACGATTGTGTCGGGTGCTACTAAGCACCGTCTGCATCCTAGTATATATATATAACTAGAAAATAAAATTGAGAGGTGAGAAATTCTCACCTATAGCTATCCTAGCTCCACGGCACTTCATTTGCAGAAGTCTTCGTCGCTTCGCCTTTTTGCCACCTTCGTTGCCCAAGGCCACTATATATATAAAAATCGAATTTTTATTTCGCTATTCCATAAATAAAAATCGAATTTTTATTTCAAAGTTCAATATATAAAAATCGAATTTTTATTTCAAAGTTCCATATATAAAAATTCTATTTTTCTATCGAAGTTCAATATATAATAATTAGCATATTTTCACAACGCTACTATATAGATAAAAATTATATTTTTATCACCTTATTCTTCATATAAAAATTTCACCCTTTCAAAAATAAAGTTTTCACCTTTATAAAAACAAAGTTTTCGCCTTTTTAAAATAAAGTTTTCGCCTTTCTAAAATAAAGTTTTCGCCTTTCTAAAATAAAGTTTTCAACTTTATAAAAACAAAGTTTTCGCCTTTCTAAAATAAAGTTTTCAACTTTCTAAAATAAAGTTTTCAACTTTATAAAAACAAAGTTTTCGATTTTAAAGTTCGAATTTTTTTCCTATTTTAACATTTCAAAATAAATCAGTTTTATTTATTTCTTTTCAAATCAGTTTTTAAAACTTTATAAAAATCAGTTTTTTTATTTTCTTATTAAAATCAGTTTTAATTTTCTTGTTAAAATCAGTTTTAATTTTCTTGTTAAAATCAGTTTTTAAAATTCTTAACAAAAATTTCTGTTTTACTTTCTTTTATAAAATTTCTGTTTTTTAAAATCTTAAAACAAAAATCAGTTTTTAAATTTATTAAAAATACAGTTTTATATTATATAAAAAAAAACAGTTTTCTATTTATTAAAAATCAGTTTTAATATTAAAGTAAAAATCAGTTTTAAAACTTTAAAATAAAAATCAAAGAAAAAAAAAAAAAAACAAATTAATAAATCAGTTATAAACTTACAGGGGGGGGAGACAGTTGCGCGTCGGAGCTCCTGCAGGAGGGCAGGGCGGAGGAGGAACGGAGAGAGAGGGGGGAAGCGCCTGAGGCTGAGGCGGTGGCGGTTTAGGGTTCGGGGGGGGGGGGGGTTCCCGATTTGGTTGCGTGGCTCTCGGAGGAGGTAGGGAGGAGGGAGGAGGAGTTCGACATGGGGAAAGAGGGCGCGGCGCGCCTCGCCGGAGGCGGCGATCGCCTGGCGGCTGCTGCTGCCTTCTTCTTTTTTTTTTTATTTTTTTTTGTTTTATGTTTTCTGAATAAATTTCTATCGGGGGGGGGGGGGCCTGGAGTATAAGAGAGAAAGGGGTTTTTTTTTTATTTTATTTAATTAATTTAATCGCAAAAAGTTGACTTTTACATACGATCCCTAAACGAGGCCCACCGCCTGTCGTCCATAGCGTTTCACCCCCATTCCGAACACAATGGGATATGTACCGCAAGCTGAATCGACCGTTTCGATCAGTTTCTATTGCATTTACATTTAAATCATTATATTGAATTTTAAACGTACATTTCAATATACCGGGGTCACATACTAACTAGAAAAATTCCAGAAAAATATTTTCTAGCTTCGTATTAACGATACGGTCCTAACAAAACTAGTTTCGTCGAATTCTGAGACCGTTAGAAAAATGGCCAATTTCCAGTCGATTAAAATCAACTGAAACTGGTCAAACGCGTTTTCCTTTGCCACGCTCACATACTGATTCGAAAAATTATGAAATTTGAAATCTAGCAATAGTTTGACATCCCGGACCCAACAAAACTGGTTTCGTCGAATTCCGAGGTCATCTGCAAAATGTCCATTTTTAAGGGCCTGAATTCCATAGCGACTATTCAGAATTTTCAACTGGACATAACTTTTGATTCCCGCTACTAACTTTTGATTTTTCGGATTCGTTGGAAAGATATTCACAATTAGATCCTATCATTTTTGGTTTCACTAAAATCCGGATTGTTTTGCACCCGGTACATTCAATTGAAGTTTGAAATCGAATTATCGAACTACCGCGCCATTTTCAATTCTATTTATAATTATATATAAATTTTTATATTCTAACGACGACGCGTAAAATATATACGTTCGAATTATATTCAAAATAAATTTTCTCGTCGATATTATTTAAAATAATTCATTTTAAATAATCCAAATTCGATAAAATTGCCAAAATAAAAATTTTAAACTGGCCCAGATTTTACGGGTTGTTACAGGCGAGGTTCTCCAGTTGGGCGACGAGCAGATCGAGATCGTATATTTTAAATATATATATATATATATATATATATATATATATATAGTGAGCGTTGACCGTGGAAAGGGAAGAGGGAGGGTATTATATATATATATATATATATATATTATTAACCTTCAAAAAGCAACTTTTTATTTCGAACTCAAAACGAGACCCACCGCCTGTCGTCTATAGCTAATTACCCCCATTCCGAGCACAATGGGATATGTATTGTAAGCTGATTCGATCGTTTCGATCAGTTTTTGTCAAAATCAAAATATAACTCTATATATTGAATTTGAACGCACATTTCAATTTATTGGGGTCACATACTAACTAGAAAAATTCCCAAAAAATATTTTCTAGCTTCGTAATGACGATACGGTCCTAACAAAACTAATTTCGTCAAATTCTGAGATAGTTCGAAAAATGGCCGTTTTCCAGTCGACTAAATTCAACTGAAACTGGTCAAACACGTTTTCCTTTGCCACGCTCACATATTGATTCGAAAAATTATGAAATTTAAAACCTAGCAATAACTAGACATCACGGATCCAACAAAAGCGGTTTCATCGAAAACCGAGGTCGTTTGCAAAATTCCCATTTTTAAGGGTCAGAATTCCATAGCGACTATTCTGAATTTTCAACTGGACATATCTTTTTATCCCCGCTATGAAATTTCAATTTTTGAGATTCGCTGGAAAGATATTCTCTGTTAGATTCAAATATTTTTGGTTTCACTAAAATCCGGTTTATTTTGAATCCTGTACATTCATTTGAAATTTGAAATCAAATTATCGAACTACCGTGCCATTTTCAATACCTTTTATAATTTAAAATAAATATTTATATTCTAACGACGATCTACATAAATATATACGTTCGAATTCTATTCAAAATAAATTTTCTCGTCGTTATTATTTAAAATATATCATTTTAAATATAGAAAATTCATTAAAATTGCCAAAATAAAAAATTTAAATTGGCTCGGATTTCCGGGTTATTACAGCGAGATTATCTTTGATCTTCAATTTGGGTTGGGTTTTAATTCGAAGTATGTTGGGAAAATTTGATGGAGGAATATTGGACGAAATCGGCCATTCAACAAATAAGGATGGCGGCTCTGACTTTGAATTAGGGTTTAGGTGTTTATTATTTTATTGCTATTTATAATAATATAACACTAAATTTCTAATTTAAGCCCATTTACCCTATTCAACTCAAATTTCAGCCCAATGAACTTTGTTCCTAGGAAAATACCCACGTTCCAGACGCGATGGACTAGGTCCCGTCAGCCCAAACGACTGTCTTCAGCCTGATTTCTTTAATTTAAAATTAAAAACATTTATTATTTAATTTAACCGTACATATAAATTCACCGGGGCTACATACGGACTCTAAAAATTCCATAAAAATTATTTCTGGTTATGTTTTGACGATACGGTCCTAACAAAACTAATTTCATCGAATTCTGAAACCGTTTGAAAAATGGCCATTTTCTGGTCGATTAAATTTGACCGAAACTGACAAAACACATTTTCCTTTGCCACACTCACATATTAATTCAAAAAATTATGAAAATTGAAACCTGGCAATAATTTGACATTCCGGTTCCAACGTAAGTGGTTTCGTCGAAAACGGAGGTCGTTTGCAAAATGGCTATTTTTAAGGCCAATATATTATATTAAAAAATATATAAATTCTACAACGACTTTTCTAAATTTTAAACTGACCATAACTTTTAATTTATAAAGTGAAATTTCAGTTTCTCACATTCGTTAGAAAGATAAAATTAAACAGATTTAAATATTTCTTCTTTCGCTCTATTCTGATTTATAATGAATCCTGTATATTGAGTTAAAGTTTAAAATCAAATTTTCAAACTGCGGCGCTATCTCAGGCTTATTTTATAATTAAATTAAATTTATTCATTTTAACTTCGATTAAAATAATTTTTTTAGTTGTTATTATTTAAAATAAATTATTTTAAATATTCAAAATCGATTAAAATTTCTAAAATAAAATTTTTAAATTGGTTCCAAAATTCCGGGTTATTACATTCCTTTACGGGAAAGTTTGGGTTGCTTCAAAATATTTGCGAAACAAGAGGCTCAGCACATGACTATCCATTGCACCCCTAGTCTCTCTTGAATACAAGACATAAGCAACATAAACAAATGTCACTACCTTGTACCCAACATTTTTTTTTCAGACTGCATTTTGTTATCAATGTTCTAAGATTATATGATATACTTGTACAAAGGTTGTCATAACTATGCATATCAAATAAATCACGCAATATGATTCATCCAAATTCGTATCAATAACATAAAGCAATTCCTGCAATTCTAATTCATTTGTGAATTTTCTGTGTAGTTTCCTCTTCACTGGTTAAGTTGAATCCAAATTGAAATGATTCACAAATAAATTTCAAATAGAATTTTTTTGGTGCATACTTCAACAATATTTTCAGAGATGATGACACAACCATATACACAATCACTGGCACATTAATAATTGTAGTGTTAAATCTAGAGTATCACGGCTAGACATTTGTAAATGAACTTGCAGGTTATTCCTATCATTTCTCATTATATAATAGGATTATACTTATAATCCTGCGTTACATCTAATTAAAAATTAACAAATCACACTATTCATCCATTAAAAAAAATGCAATTCCACATCAAACAAACTTGCAAATGAACACACAGGAGTTGAATTGTTTTCAGTTATAACTTGGAGTCAGTGTACAAGTTATTTTACAAATTCCACATTTTATTCCAATGTATTTCGTCAAACATAACACCCAAATACACCAAGAACAACATCCAGTTCTTGGGTTACAACCAATTATTAGGGGTAGTTATGATAAAATTAGTGCAATTGCTTAAATTTTCTACACTACTTAAACAAATGAATAGAGTCAACCAAACACTCAATGTTTATACACATTTTACATTAGTATGCTCAATTAAAATTCATCAAAATTTATTTTCAACAGCGGTGTTTTATAACCACATCTCTGATACCAACTGAGAGGACCCCGGAAATTTGAAATCAATTTTTCATTTAATAAATTACAAATTGCAACTTCCTTGGGTCCTCCACTCATGGGTTATCTTCTTATAACCCTTCAACTCCTGGATTTCTCAAACCCAATATGAAAATACTAGTATAATTCAAATATATAACTTGTATATAAGATATACAAGACTCATCTACTTATATCAGAGTCAAATTAAATAGCCAAGGACATTAGATTACTTAAAAACAATCAATCACTACACTGCTTAAACAAGGATAATTAAACATGTTTTTCCCATAAAACATTTTCCCAAAATATATAACTTTATAAAGTATTGGCTGACCTATTAAGCTATGTAGAATAGTTACATTCTCACCTCGATAAACCGGTCCAGCTAAACATTGAAGCATTCTATAAAATTCAATGCTTTACTCAAGTTCGGCAATATATGTATACATATTTAAAATAATGGACACTGGCATGTCTCATATTATATGTGAAAGAGAAGTGTTCAAATCATTTTAACCATTCAAAATTCTAGAATCCCATATGTATCAAAACCATATATTCTATCCAATATCAACAAAAGCATGCCCCTTTTAAAATACTCTAAACTGAAGACATTTCTCTATATTCCAACTAGTTTTACAGACTTTCATCTTTCACGGCTCAGTATACATTTGAACACGTAAAAATACTTCAAACGTCACATACTCGTTCTCACTAAAATAGAATTGGACAAAACCCTTTAAACCATTATTAATATATTCATCAAAATGGTATATTAAATCAAACTCATTCGAACTCCTACACAAAAGTTGCACAGCATGGTTTGAGCTGTGATGGGGTAGCCATAACTATATATCATATATATAGCACGACCTCTCTACATTAGCAAACTAAGAATTCCATATATTTATATATATAATATTCAGAATATACCATAAAAGTCACGTATTCAAGTTCTTGGTACACAATATTATCCTTTAACTTTGTTATATTGAACATATAAGAGCGATAAACATATTTTGCCACTAACAGTACACAGTATACAACTTAACCAATGCAACTTAATACAACGGAAACTACATGCTTAATCATCTAACCGGATTATTACATTTAGGTAATATACATGACATAACAATGCTAACTCAAATGCATGTACCCTTTGCCACTATATATGCATCTCTTAGCATTCTAACAGTACCATCTTTGATGCGTCAACCCAATAGAGAAGGTGCTTCTCTACCTGTAAAACAAACTCCCCAGACTGCCTCGTTTGAATGAGACACCCTAGGAGATTGCATGGGCAATCAATAGGGTCAGACATAATACGTCTGGTATGAGTGCATTTCGTGGTGTATAGTATTAAGAGTGTATTGCTAATGTTTACAGTTTTATCAAACCATTTCTGTAACATATGAAAGTGTCCAACAAATATATATACTACTGGTTAGGGGTTCACCATACAAGCACTCATATATTTGACTGTCTAAATCATTTACACAACCAGTCAAGTGTTTACCAAAGAATTATGCATATATATTAAACTGCCTAGAATAATATGTATGTATATATATCAGATGGTCATATGTTCATTGCCTATAGATATAAGTAGGAAAATCATTAAGTTTATACTGAATATTAACCAATGCAGGTTACTTGCCAAAAGTTATTAATCAGTGTATAAACTAGATTTAGTAAGAATATCAACAGAATTAAAGACAGGTATATACAGCATGATTACAGGCTTGTCACTATCTGTGTGTGTGCGTGTGTATATATATATATATATATATATATATATATGTGTGTGTGTGTGTGTGTGTGTGTGTGTGTGTGTCACTGTCCATCAACATATAGAATCTGGCCTTTCTAATTTACTTACATTCTCAAATAAAGGTGTGTCCACCAAGTTGCAGAGTTTTTATTTACGTTTACATCAGTTAATAAGTCAGTTATGTCTACATGAATTAAAACATGCCCCCAATCATCACATTCAAAGCAATGCAAGCATTACATCCAAAACAAAGTTATACATTAACAACAAGTTACCATTATTACCTTCCATAACATAAATATATATGTGCTAAATCAATCAGTTACCATTATTACCTTCCATAACATAAATATATTCAAACCTTTATATTAGTTTACATGGGTCAATCAACCTATTTCTTACTGTTATATTATATTCTGGTATACATATACATACACACACACACACACACACACACACATCTCCATGCCCATATATACATATATCTCCATTTAGTTCCGGTTTCAATTAAGTATTTATATCAGCTAATCACAGATATATTGGAATATTCATCTGCCTGTAGCATTTAGCCAGTATTAATATTAATTGGCATCTTACTCATCGGTATACATATATATATATGTACACACCCATTCCCATGTGTATATACATATATACCCATTCAGTTTTCATCTGGCAGATAATTCCAATATATATGTATGTATATACACACACTCTTTTATGCATGTATACATATACATACAAACATTCCTCTCTATCAGAATTTTCTGCTTTCATTTATGAGAATAAATCGCTCAACCAACCATGTACATAGAATTCCCATTTTCAAGGATTAACTAAATCATTCAGTCATGAATAAGGGATGCAAACAAACATTATCAGTCCATCCCCAAATATTTGTTTTTCCTTATTTCCAGATAAATCAATGTAGACTAATGATTTAGTTATATATATGATGTTTGTCACTTCATAAGCCTAGTTCTTTTCACATAACTATATACGTTCAACCATTAAATCTGAAAATAACGCACCCATGCAGCCATGAGAGTCCAGAAAGAACAAAGCATCAATACAATATCATGTATAATCCATACTCAATAATTTGGAAATTTAGTTAATAACCAGCAATCAGATATATTTTTTAATGCACTGATTCTACAACAAATCACACACATATAAAAAGGGGTTGCCTATAAAGGACTTATTGCCAAATAAACAGAAATACACTCACCTAAATCTCGATTTATCTCTGCTTAGGGCTTGATTGGATTTCGAACTCTTGGATTCGTTGTTGCCTCTCTTCTAGAACTCGTCTCCCTCACGAATCCCTCTCCCAATCTGAGGCGAGGTGATCGATTTGGTCAATTTTTCACAACTTAGTTTTTCTAGGGTTCGACCATTATTTGGTTTTAGTTGGGAACAAAGAGATACCGAAAATTTGATGGTCGACTTTTCTTTCACTTACGTTGTGTTAAGTTGTTAGGGTTTTAATCTTGCCAATTGACAATTTTTCCCCTAGGTTTATATTAACTCACTTAAGCCCATTTTCATAACACTTAACCAATGTTTATAACACTTAAACAAAATTTCAAGTCAATCACAATACACAAACTGTAACATCCTAGAATTTTACTAAGTTTGATTTGAATTTTTATTATATAATTTTGTATTTTCTAAATATAAATTGATTTTTTATAAGGTTTTAATATGAATTTTTATTTTTGAATAAGTACCTTATTTTATTTTTTATATGATTTGGTATAAGAAAACTTACTTTAAAAGATAGATAGGATTTATAAGACTTTATAAGTAATGATATTCCAAAATATCATTCATTTAAATATATATATATATGATGTTGTATGTGTATTTGGAATATTCAGATTCATAATGGTTATATATAAAGATATGAATTTTGAAAGATTGCTAAGTATTTAAATTTTATTTTGATAACTTTCATTTCATATTAGTTCATACAAATATTGAGAATTAGTTACATATAACATAGATACAAAGTTGTCACTAAAATTTGAATTTTTATAAATAAAAAAATAAATAAGAAAATAAATAAATAAAGAGTGAAGTGAAAGGCTTGAGAAAGTGGCAGCGGGTGACGATCTATACACACGTGTAGGCGGATCACATGACGGCGGAGAGGGGAGAATATGCGTGTGCATACTTGTGGAATAAGTTTGTACGCATGTTGTTTAGGGTGGATGTATATATAGTGCTTGGAGCGAGAAACATGAAGATAAAAGTGAAGTTGAAGTTGTGAATTTGTGAGATGAAATTTTAGATGGTTGGTGAAGGGAAGAATTCTGATAATGATGGTGAGTTACGAGGCAATGTAGAAGTAGAAGGCTGTGAGTGATGAAGTAGCTGTTGAGGAGAAATCTTGAGGTTGATGATATATACTTTTAAAGGGGAGACAAACAGCAGAGAGGCGAAGACGAACGATGACATATCTGCATGGAAGAAGTTACAATCACTTGAGCAAGGATGATGAAGCAAAGCTTGGGGTAAAACCGTAATTGAAAGCATTCGGTGAGAACTTCTAATTTAAATTTTATTTAAATTAGTTAATTTTAATTAGCTGAGATTAATTATAATTTGTTGACGATGATTGTGTGATGGATGTTGATGTTTGAATGGTTGTTCATGAATTAGATAATACACTGAACACGAGTAAGCGTTACTGTCTGTAACGCTTGTGCACAGTTGAATGTTGATGTGATGAATGAATTCATATCCATTTGATTGTATAGTTCATTTGGATAGATATGATGGTATTTTATGATATCACACACATACAAACACACTGTGGTAGTGGAAATATTTAGGTGATCGATTTAGAATCTCCTTCCTATATACGATTTTATTTAATTATTAAATAATATTTAAATGTTAAGTTTTGAATTAAATATCAACTTTTAAATATTGAATTAAGTTTGGAAAAAGACTTGAACTATTTATTGATGTTGTTTTTTTTTCAATTTAAATTCGAAATGAGATTTTTAAATTTGAATATGGTTTTATAAAATAATGATATAATATACAGCAGAACGTTCTAGGATGACAGAGAGGATGGTATCTAGGCTTGGGTTTGGAAATTTAGTTTCCTGCTCTCCCTGGCTATCCCTAACTGGTCGGACAACGGGATGGTAAATTCGAAATCGAATTTGAAATATAATTTGAAACTGTTTTCCAAATGATTTGGAAATTTAAATAGGATTGAAAAGGACGTGGAAATTTATAATCATTATATGGTTGAATAGAACGCACTATGATGCGACAATTCGTAAATATCGATTTCAAACTATGGATGGCTATGACTTGATTTTTTTTTTTGTAATAACCCGGAAAATCTGGGCCAGTTTAAAATTTTTATTTTGGCAATTTTAGCGAATTTTGAACATTTAAAATGAATTATTTTAAATAATATCGACGAGAAATTTGTTTAGAATAGAATTCGAACGTATATATTATATACGTCGTCGTTAGAATATAATAATTATATATATTATAAATAGAATTGAAAATGGCGCGGTAGTTCGATAATTCGATTTCAAAATTCAATTGAATGTACCGGGTGCAAAACAATCCGGATTTTAGTGAAACCAAAAACATTAGGATCTATTTGATAATATCTTTCCAACGAATCCGAAAAATCGAAATTTCATAGCGGGAATCAAAAGATATGTCCAGTTGAAAATTCTGAATAGTCGCTATGGAATTCAGGCCCTTAAAAATAGACATTTTGCAAATGACCTCGGATTTCGACGAAACCACTATTGTTAGATCCGTGATGTTAAATTATTGCTAGGTTTTAAATTTCATAATTTTTCGAATCAATATGTGAGCATGGCAAAGGAAAACGTGTTTTGACCATTTTCAGTTGAATTCCATCGACTGGAAAATGGCCATTTTTCAAACGGTCTCAGAATTTGACGAAATAAGTTTTGTTAGGACCGTATCGTCAATACGAAGCTAGATGTAATTTTTTGTAATTTTTAGAGTTCGTATGTGACCCCGGTAAATTGAAATGTGCGTTTAAATTGAATATATAAAGATCTATATTTTAAATTCAAAGAAAACTAATCGTAACAATCGAATTGGCTTGCGAAACATATCCCATTGTGTTCGGAATGGGGGTAATACGCTAGGGACGACAGTCGGCAGGTTCGATTTGTAGTTCGAATGTGAAGGTAACTTTTTGGATTTGAAATAAAATAAATATACAAATTAAATGGCCCACCCTTATCTTCTATAACCCGGTCAAAGGCCCTTCATCGTTCAAAATCGAAGCGAAAAAAAAAGGGCTTCGTGCCCTAACTCCAGTCGCGTGCCGCCAAGGGGGAGGGCCACCGCGCGCCACCAACGCCCTCCCTCCGGTCAGCTGCTCCGCCCTCTCCTCCGACTCCGCGTCTTCCTCCTCGAAAACCCTTCTGTCGTTCAACCCCCAAACGCGCGCCCACCTTCCACCGGAGAACCGCCGCCGTCATCCCCAAGTCACACCACCACCTGCGAACCCTCCAGCCACCCTCAGCAACATCCACCGCCCCTCCTTAGTCCCATTTCCGACCTCATGAGCCCCTCTAACCAAATTTAAATTCTACAGAAGAAAGGTGCGTTCTTTTTTTTTGATTAATTTAAATATGATAGCATTGTTTTTATCCTATTTTATTTATATATAGGGATGAATTTTATTCATATATGAAAGATTATAAATTCATATATATGAAAAGTTATACTTTTTGTCTATGAAAATATATGATTTTTGTTAGTAAAATGATTAGATGTTTAATGAAAAGAAAAAAAAATTAGATTTTTAATTTAATAAAGGTTGGATTTTTATTAACGATATAAAGAGTAGATTTTTCTATGTTAAAAGAGTAGATTTTTCTATTAAAAGCAAAGATTTTTCTATGGTAAAAGAATAGAGATTAGTATAAAAATATAATTTTTATATAATGTAGAAGAATAAAAATATAAATTTTTTTTTTATGATGTGAAGAATAAAAATATAATTTTCATATAGCAGGGATAATAAAAATATAATTTTTATATAGTAGTGAAATAAAAATGTGATCTTTACTATGAAGTGGACAAAATAAAAATGTGATTTTTATTATTTGAGTAGCGACATAAAAACGTGATTTTTATATATGAAGTAGCACTGTAAAAATTCGATTTTTATATATTGAATAGCGAAGTGAAAATTCAATTTTTAAATATATGAAGTGATTATAAAAATATGACTTTTAAATTGAAAGTGAATAAATATAAATGTAATTTTTATTTTAAAGACATCAAAATATAAACATGTGTGATTTTTATATATGTAGTGACTACGGGCAACGAAGATGAAAAAGGCAACAACGAGGAAGATTTCTGTCAATGAAGTGTCGTGAAGTTGGATAGCTATTGGTGAGAACTTCTCACTCTTCAAATTTCTTTTTCTAGTTATATATATATACTAGGATGCAGACGGTGTTTAGTAGCACCCGACACCCGTCATCCACAGACCATGGATGGCTTGTTTGTTAAATTGTTTGGTTGAGTGGTTGGTTAGTTTGTTGGGTTTGAATTGAATTGTTTGGTGAAATGGAATGGATCTGATTGATGTGTGAATGGCGTGGGCCTTCACTAGACTGGGGATAAGGCTAGGCCTCGTCCCGTTTCTAGTATCGTGCCGTTATGCCGCCGAAATTTTCTAAAATATGTTAGAAAAATAAAAATATCATTTTATTGAATAAATGAACCGAATAGAACATTCATAAGTTAAATAAAATAGTTTGATCGTTAAAAATATAATTTTTAACGTGAAAGTGAATAAATAAATATTTATAAACAAATCGGCCGATTTGTTTATATACACTGATTAGACTGATATCGATTGGGTCGATAAATTTTACACGTCACCCAACTGCACAAATAAATTCTGTGTTTGATTGTTTGAAACCCCACACGGGTGTTGGGATGAAATTTGAAGTTCACTCATCCCGATTGATTAAATATGTCGATTGATTGATTGACAGGCTGTTATAAGCGTTAGATATCTATATTTGATTCTTATACAGTGTAGTGCACTTTGGTTGATGGTTGATTATTTTTCAATGCTATTATATACATGTGTTGTATGGAATCCATATAATTAACATTATATGGTGATAGATTGGGCCTCATTCCAATCGGGAGAATAATGAATATTATAAAAGAAAATTCATGTGTTGAATATAAAAATAGTCATGTGTTGACGATGTTCATGTGTTGAGTAAAATATTTTAAATAATAAAAATTACATCTTTATCATATTTACAATTAGAATCTACTTTACGGTGGAGTCTAATTAAAATCAAACGATAGATACCATAGTTTTATAAAATATTTTACACAACAAAAATAGTGATGTGTTGACAGTACTCATGTGTTGAGATTAGTCGTGTGTTGGAAGAAACATAGATTCATGTGTTGAATAGAATAAATATTCATTTGTTGAATAGAATAACGAATTATTAAAATATAAAGCCGTGTGGATTAGAGATGCGCTATTTTGACGAGAACGATATTTATATCGATTTTATTCGTTTTGCAATGAATATTGAAAAGTGATTTCAAAATTAAATATTTTGAAATGAAATTCAAATTGAATTAGATTAAAATTCGAATTGAATGGGAAGCGAATTTGAATTCGAATAAAATAGAAATGAATTCAAATTGAAATTGAAATTTAAAATGAACTGAAATTGAATTGAAATCAATTTGAAACGAATTCGAATTGAATCAAATAGAAGGTAAATTCGAATTGAATTGAATTGAAACGAATTTGAATTTGAATTGAATTGAAATGAACTCGAATTGAATTGAAATCAAATCGATTTGAAATTGAATGTAGTGTTGAAATGGTTTTGAAAACGAATTTAAAACGATTTATAAAATTCGTTTTAAAAAGGAAATCGATGAAATATATATAATATATATATGTATATTATATATATAATGGCCTGAATAGAACGCGCCGCGCCGCGGCAGTTCGTGAATTTCGGCCATTTATTTCAAACGGACATTGCGGGAGATCCGACCGTCGGATTCTCCTAAAATCGGAACCGTTGGGTTCGTATCGAAAATAGCTTTCCAATGAATATTAGAAATTTTAAATCTAACGGTTGGATTTGGAATTATGTCCAAGTCAAATTCAGAAAAGGTCGCTGTAAGTGCAGTTCGATGGCCGTTGGTGGAAATCGACTGTACGGGCCTTGATAAAATTATTAAAAATATTGATAATTGTGTAAAATCATAATATGTGAATTGGAAAGAACTGGGATGAAGAATTCCACATTTGAAATGATAAAAATAGATTTTTATCGAAATGAACCAGTTGTGAACTAGAATTAAAATCAATTTATTTTTGAAATAAATAAATTGAATTTGAAAGTGATTTTAAAAGTAATCAATATTCCCAATACGTGGATTGGACTGGAGTTGAATCGAAATTATCTTCGGGATATTTCGATGTTGGATTTCGTGACTATACAGATATTGTTATGGGAATTTGAAAGATATATTTTATATCGTTATTTCCAATACGATATATGTTGGTTTCAGAATTTGATATTGAATATAAGCCGATATATTTTCTATTCAGAGCCTTGTATTTAATATCAAATGTGATTTGGGTTTATCGTGAATCGTGTTTTAGATGACGTTGGTTCTTTAACCCAGTTAAAGGCAAGATATCAATTTTTGAAAAGATTAAAACTAAGTGGAGTTTTAACGAATCTTTAATTAGATTAAAAATGTGAATTGATAATTTAAATTATCAAATCTGAAAGGTGATCGAGAATGGAGTACCACCAGTTTTGCTCCAAAGCGATAGTTAAATCTTTAATTAGATTTGAACGTGAAATGGTAATTAATTTTACCGATAACACCGTGGTGTTAGATGTGGAGTATTACCAGTTTTCTCCATGGGATATATAGGTTGGGATTGGGAAATAAAATAAATAATTACTTCGGTTTGGTTCGCTAATCCCGACTAGTTTGAAATGATATCCAAAGGAGGATTAAAGAATGAATTTAGAAGAATTTATCTTGGATAAAATTAATGGGAACATTTCCCTAAGAATGTGATTTTGTGAATAAAGGAATATTCTGAATTAGAATGAGGCGTTTGTTGTGTTTGTGTAACATTCGTTTATTATATACGTGGGTTATTCAGAAAGGCCGGGTTTATACCCATTTTGAATAACCGATTCGACGAGATGTCGAAGATGAAGACGGTGGTTGAAGACCGGAAGTCTTCACATCGTTTGGGTGATTACTGATGATCTTGATTGGGCTGTACACCCAGGATGAGGGAAACAGTTGGTGATCGTCCAGACGTACTTGGAGATGGATGGATATGCGAGGAAAGTGCCTCCGGTTTCGTTCAGACCCAGAACGAACTTGTAAATGGATTGTGTGTCTGACATTGGATTTTATTCTGTGTTGATTGATCTCTATTAAATATACATCTGTTTGGCGGCGGAGAATTTATTCTCTTGCTTAACGCCCTTCTCTGAGACGTACGAGCTCAGAGGTTGTATATCGTTGGACATCAGTCGCATGGAGTGAATTGCTAGTGTGGCACGCGTACGTGGCAATTGATCAAGGCTTCTGTTGAAAAGCAAAGTCTTGTGGTTGATGATCAAAGCATGGTCTGTGTGACGTAGCTTTGTGTATAACGTGGATTCGCGAGCCTCACACCTCGGTATGAGTCAAAAACGGGATACGGACCCAAGGAGTGCACGACGTTTCTTTCTAGCTAGGGTGGTGTCAGTGACCTACCAGCCCTGACATTTATGTACTTTTCACCTGTGTGGTTGTTGGATATGAGGCGCCTCGGATATAGGTCTGTAAGGACCGGGAAACGTGTGTTCAGGAATAACTAATCCTCAAAAGTAAGAGAGGACCGGCCTTGGAGGTTCCAAAGGATCAGAGTGGGGTCCTGAGGCATTGCTAGAGTGTCTCGAACGCGGAGAGGAGCTTGCCCCTTGCCTCGGCTCATGACGGAATCCAATTTCCAATACGTGATATTGCGGTTTTAATTGTAGAACTAGTATGGCGACATGATAGATGGTACCCATGCTGCCTATGATTGATATTTATGATTGAAATTGTTTTGACACTATACACTTATAATAGTATCAAATAATGTGTTTTAAACGTATTAAGCATGCTTTGGCTGTTATAAGGTAAAAACCCTATCCTCCGGCTTGCGTTGCATTGTGTGATGGGACCTGGGTCTTATAACAGCTTCATTTTTCTTTATTTAGCATTGCGCTGTTTGTTTTATGCACTGGTATTCTTGGGAGGAAACCCTTTCCGTGTTATACGGCGTGGTCCCTTGATTTACCGAACTTTAAAATAAAGAATTATAACTGTTTTAGTTCTCACACCAGTCACATGACTGACCTGGAGTTTATTGTTTTAACCTAAACTCTGGGTGCCCCTATTTTCCACACGGGTAGCTAGTAGTTTTGGTTTTGCAGATTTATATTCACAGGGTCCTGATATACAGCTGGAACGATGCTCGGAAAGCTCTGTATCCGTGTATCACTTCTATTGGTGCTTTTGTATTATTTTCCGCTGCTATGTAATTTATTGTAATCTCTGATATTTATCGAATGTAATTTATTCATTTATACTCTGTATATTCTTGTATCTGATGGAATTGTTGTAATAACAATGAAATGTTCTTCTATATGCGTTCTATTTTGTCTTGTCCTCAATTCTATCCGTGCTTTCCTTCAGGGGAAGTTTGGGTCGTTTCAGTTTGGTATCAGAGCTTTGGTTTACAGAGCTCGAGAACAAGACACATTAGAAACATACGAAAGAATTCATCAGATATTGGATTAGTAATATCCAATAGAATGACTCGTTAGAGATGGGATCAGTAGTATCCTAGAACGGGTGTGAAGAGTATATTTTTCAAATGAAAACAATTTTGTTTTGAAATTTAAATCTCTTTATACGTATTTGATTATTTATTTATTTTGAATATGGACAATCAAGTATATAAAGATTTTGCATATACGCGTCATGAACGTATATTCGAAGTTTTAATATATTGGATAGATATAAAGTCACATTCTAGACACCCGGGGATAATTCTGGTGATGTGGCCACATCATCAGTATTTATATTCGTGTTTTGAAGGTGTGATTTTCTATATATTTCCATTAGGCTGGTGTGAGAACCAAAACTAATATAGCTAGAATACATTGTTGTGAATTGGCATCAAAAACATGATTTTTTGAATATAGGTATCAAAAATTATGAATTTGAAACTCTAATTCACTAATTGATTGATGTTTGTGTTGTTTGTTTATTTGTTTGCTAATTTTTAACCATTTAGCCTAATTGAATCAAATATTGAACTATATTGAAAATTAGTTGCATTTGATTGCATACGTGTATATCTTTTGAACAGGTCATAGCAAGGAGGCTAGAGCAGAGAATAAAATTTGTTTGCCCGACAAATAGGTACATGTTTACTACATAATTTACTGTTTTGTTTGGGTGATGATGATTTTGTGAGCCTATTGGCTAGCCGCTTGGCTTTTTCTTTTACTTTTTGAGATCTGAAGGACCGGGGAAGCTATTTGAAATTCCCCGATGCTCCCGGTGCAGGGGAGGTTATGGCGAAATTTTTCGAAAATTTAGGGTGTTAGCCAAATTTTTGAAAATTTGAAAATTCTCAGAAACTGAAAAGTTGGAGAATGGAAGCCAGATCGAATGTAGAGCTTATTAATCAAACCACTTTCGACTTTGTTCCTTTTCGGGGACGAAAAGTTTTAAGTGGGGGAGATTGTAATAACCCGGAAAATCTGGGCCAGTTTAAAAATTTTATTTTGGCAATTTTAGCGAATTTTGAACATTTAAAATGAATTATTTTAAATAATATCGACGAGAAATTTGTTTAGAATAGAATTCGAACGTATATATTATATACGTCGTCGTTAGAATATAATAATTATATATAATTATAAATAGAATTGAAAATGGCGCGGTAGTTCGATAATTCGATTTCAAAATTCAATTGAATGTACCGGGTGCAAAACAATCCGGATTTTAGTGAAACCAAAAACATTAGGATCTATTTGATAATATCTTTCCAACGAATCCGAAAAATCGAAATTTCATAGCGGGAATCAAAAGATATGTCCAGTTGAAAATTCTGAATAGTCGTTATGGAGTTCAGGCCCTTAAAAATAGACATTTTGCAAATGACCTCGGATTTCGACGAAACCACTTTTGTTAGATCCGTGATGTTAAATTATTGCTAGGTTTTAAATTTCATAATTTTTCGAATCAATATGTGAGCATGGCAAAGGAAAACGTGTTTTGACCAGTTTCAGTTGAATTCCATCGACTGGAAAATGGCCATTTTTCAAACGGTCTCAGAATTTGACGAAATTAGTTTTGTTAGGACCGTATCGTCAATACGAAGCTAGAAGTAATTTTTCTGTAATTTTTAGAGTTCGTATGTGACCCCGGTAAATTGAAATGTGCGTTTAAATTGAATATATAAAGATCTATATTTTAAATTCAAAGAAAACTAATCGTAACAATCGAATTGGCTTGCGAAACATATCCCATTGTGTTCGGAATGGGGGTAATACGCTAGGGACGACAGTCGGCAGGTTCGATTTGGAGTTCGAATGTGAAGGTAACTTTTGGATTTGAAATAAAATAAATATATAAATTAAATGGCCCACCCTTATCTTCAATAACCCGGTCAAAGGCCCTTCATCGTTCAAAATCGAAGCGAAAAAAAAGGGCTTCGTGCCCTAACTCCAGTCGCGTGCCGCCAAGGGGGGGGCCACCGCGCGCCACCAACGCCCTCCCTCCGGTCAGCTGCTCCGCCCTCTCCTCCGACTCCGCGTCTTCCTCCTCGAAAACCCTTCTGTCGTTCAACCCCCAAACGCGCGCCCACCTTCCACCGGAGAACCGCCGCCGTCATCCCCAAGTCCCACCACCACCTGCGAACCCTCCAGCCACCCTCAGCAACATCCACCGCCCCTCCTTAGTCCCATTTCCGACCTCATGAGCCCCTCTAACCAAATTTAAATTCTACAGAAGAAAGGTGCGTTCTTTTGTTTTGATTAATTTAAATATGAAAGCTTTGTTTTTATCCTATTTTATTTATATATAGGGATGAATTTTATTCATATATGAAAGATTATAAATTCATATATATGAAAAGTTATACTTTTTGTCTATGAAAATATATGATTTTTGTTAGTAAAATGATTAGATGTTTAATGAAAAGAAAAAAAATTAGATTTTTAATTTAATAAAGGTTGGATTTTTATTAACGATATAAAGAGTAGATTTTTCTATGTTAAAAGAGTAGATTTTTCTATTAAAAGCAAAGATTTTTCTATGGTAAAAGAATAGAGATTAGTATAAAAATATAATTTTTATATAATGTAGAAGAATAAAAATATAAATTTTTTTTTTATGATGTGAAGAATAAAAATATAATTTTCATATAGCAAGGATAATAAAAATATAATTTTTATATAGTAGTGAAATAAAAATGTGATCTTTACTATGAAATGGACAAAATAAAAATGTGATTTTTATTATTTCAGTAGCGACATAAAAACGTGATTTTTATATATGAAGTAGCACTGTAAAAATTCGATTTTTATATATTGAATAGCGAAGTGAAAATTCGATTTTTAAATATATGAAGTGATTATAAAAATATGACTTTTAAATTGAAAGTGAATAAATAAAAATGTCATTTTTATTTTAAAGACATCAAAATATAAAAATGTGTGATTTTTATATATGTAGTGACTACGGGCAACGAAGATGAAAAAGGCAACAACGAGGAAGATTTCTGTCAATGAAGTGTCGTGAAGTTGGATAGCTATTGGTGAGAACATCTCACTCTTCAAATTTCTTTTTCTAGTTATATATATATACTAGGATGCAGACGGTGCTTAGTAGCACCCGATACCCGTCATCCACAGACCATGGATGGCTTGTTTGTTAAATTGTTTGGTTGAGTGGTTGGTTAGTTTGTTGGGTTTGAATTGAATTGTTTGGTGAAATGGAATGGATCTGATTGATGTGTGAATGGCGTGGGCCTTTACTAGACTGGGGATAAGGCTAGGCCTCGTCCCGTTTCTAGTATCGTGCCGTTATGCCGCCGAAATTTTCTAAAATATGTTAGAAAAATAAAAATATCATTTTATTGAATAAATGAACCGAATAGAAAATTCATAAGTTAAATAAAATAGTTTGATCGTTAAAAATATAATTTTTAACGTGAAAGTGAATAAATAAATATTTATAAACAAATCGGCCGATTTGTTTATATACACTGATTAAACTGATATCGATTGGGTCGATAAATTTTACACGTCACCCAACTGCACAAATAAATTCTGTGTTTGATTGTTTGAAACCCCACACGGGTGTTGGGATGAAATTTGAAGTTCACTCATCCCGATTGATTAAATATGTCGATCGATTGATTGACAGGCTGTTATAAGCGTTAGATATCTATATTTGATGCTTATACAGTGTAGTGCACTTTGGTTGATGGTTGATTATTTTTCAATGCTATTATATACATGTGTTGTATGGAATCCATATAATTAACATTATATGGTGATAGATTGGGCCTCATTCCAATCGGGAGAATAATGAATATTATAAAAGAAAATTCATGTGTTGAATATAAAAATAGTCATGTGTTGACGATGTTCATGTGTTGAGTAAAATATTTTAAATAATAAAAATTACATCTTTATCATATTTACAATTAGAATCTACTTTACGGTGGAGTCTAATTAAAATCAAACGATAGATACCATAGTTTTATAAAATATTTTACACAACAAAAATAGTGATGTGTTGACAGTACTCATGTGTTGAGATTAGTCGTGTGTTGGAAGAAACATAGATTCATGTGTTGAATAGAATAAATATTCATTTGTTGAATAGAATAACGAATTATTAAAATATAAAGCCGTGTGGATTAGAGATGCGCTATTTTGACGAGAACGATATTTACATCGATTTTATTCGTTTTGCAATGAATATTGAAAAGTGATTTCAAAATTAAATATTTTGAAATGAAATTCAAATTGAATTAGATTAAAATTCGAATTGAATAGGAAGCGAATTTGAATTCGAATAAAATAGAAATGAATTCAAATTGAATTAAATTGAAATTGAAATTTAAAACGAGCTGAAATTGAATTGAAATCAATTTGAAACGAATTCGAATTGAATCAAATAGAAGGTAAATTCGAATTGAATTGAATTGAAACGAATTTGAATTTGAATTGAATTGAAATGAACTCGAATTGAATTGAAATCAAATCGATTTGAAATTGAATGTAGTGTTGAAATGGTTTTGAAAACGAATTTAAAACGATTTATAAAATTCGTTCTAAAAAGGAAATCGACGAAATATATATATAATATATATATATATATATTACATATACAATGGCCTGAATAGAACGCGCCGCGCCGCGGCAGTTCGTGAATTTCGGCCATTTATTTCAAATGGACATTGCGGGAGATCCGACCGTCGGATTCTCCTAAAACCGGAACCGTTGGGTTCGTATCGAAAATAGCTTTCCAATGAATATTAGAAATTTTAAGTCTAACGGTTGGATTTGGAATTATGTCCAAATCAAATTCAGAAAAGGTCGCTGTAAGTGCAGTTCGATGGCCGTTGGTGGAAATCGACTGTACGGGCCTTGATAAAATTATTAAAAATATTGATAATTGTGTAAAATCATAATATGTATATTGGAAAGAACTAGGATGAAGAATTCCACATTTGAAATGATAAAAATAGATTTTTATCGAAATGAACCAGTTGTGAACTAGAATTAAAATCAATTTATTTTTGAAATAAATAAATTGAATTTGAAAGTGATTTTAAAAATAATCAATATTCCCAATACGTGGATTGGACTGGAGTTGAATCGAAATTATCTTCGGGGTATTTCGATGTTGGATTTCGTGACTATACAGATATTGTTATGGGAATTTGAAAGATATATTTTATATCGTTATTTCCAATACGATATATGTTGGTTTCAGAATTTGATATTGAATATAAGCCGATATATTTTCTATTCAGAGCCTTGTATTTAATATCAAATGTGATTTGGGTTTATCGTGAATCGTGTTTTAGATGACGTTGGTTCTTTAACCCAGTTAAAGGCAAGATATCGATTTTTGAAAAGATTAAAACTAAGTGGAGTTTTAACGAATCTTTAATTAGATTAAAAATGTGAATTGATAATTTAAATTATCAAATCTGAAAGGTGATCGAGAATGGAGTACCACCAGTTTTGCTCCAAAGCGATAGTTAAATCTTTAATTAGATTTGAACGTGAAATGGTAATTAATTTTACCGATAACACCGTGGTGTTAGATGTGGAGCATTACCAGTTTTCTCCATGGGATATATAGGTTGGGATTGGGAAATAAAATAAATAATTACTTCGGTGTGGTTCGCTAATCCCGACTAGTTTGAAATGATATCCAAAGGAGGATTAAAGAATGAATTTAGAAGAATTTATCTTGGATAAAATTGATGGGAACATTTCCCTAAGAATGTGATTTTGTGAATAAAGGAATATTCTGAATTGGAATGAGGCGTTTGTTGTGTTTGTGTAACATTCGTTTATTATATACGTGGGTTATTCAGAAAGGCCGGGTTTATACCCATTCTGAATAACCGATTCGACGAGATGTCGAAGATGAAGACGGTGGTTGAAGACCTGAAGTCTTCACATCGTTTGGGTGATTACCGATGATCTTGATTGGGCTGTACACCCAGGATGAGGGAAACAGTTGGTGATCGTCCAGACGTACTTGGAGATGGATGGATATGCGAGGAAAGTGCCTCCGGTTTCGTTCAGACCCAGAACGAACTTGTAAATGGATTGTGTGTCTGACATTTGATTTTATTCTATGTTGATTGATCTCTATTAAATATACATTTGTTTGGCGGCGGAGAATTTATT
Source organism: Allium sativum (assembly GCA_030737875.1). Taxonomy (NCBI): domain Eukaryota; kingdom Viridiplantae; phylum Streptophyta; class Magnoliopsida; order Asparagales; family Amaryllidaceae; genus Allium; species Allium sativum. Next base: position 776,697,090 of record CM060919.1, on the reverse strand, counting down.
CTCTTGCTTAACGCCCTTCTCTGAGATGTACGAGCTCAGAGGTTGTATATCGATGGACATCAGTCGCATGGAGTGAATTGCTAGTGTGGCACGCGTAAGTGGCAATTGAACAAGGCTTCTGTTGAAAAGCAAAGTCTTGTGGTTGATGATCAAAGCATGGTCTGTGTGACGTAGCTTTGTGTATAACGTAGATTCGCGAGCCTCACACCTCGGTATGAGTCAAAAACGGGATACGGACCTAAGGAGTGCACGACGTTTCTTTCTAGCTAGGGTGGTGTCAGTGACCTACCAGCCCTGACATTTATATACTTTTCACCTGTGTGGTTGTTGGATACGAGGCGCCTCAGATATAGGTCTGTAAGGACCGGGAAACGTGTGTTCAGGAATAACTAATCCTCAAAAGTAAGAGAGGACCGGCCTTGGAGGTTCCAAAGGATCAGAGTGGGGTCCTGAGGCATTGCTAGAGTGTCTCGAATGCGGAGAGGAGCTTGCCCCTTGCCTCGGCTCATGACGGAATCCAATTTCCAATACGTGATATTGGGTTTAATTGTAGAACTAGTATGGCGACATGATAGATGGTACCCATGCCGCCTATGATTGATATTTATGATTGAAATTGTTTTGACACTATACACTTATAATAGTATCAAATAATGTGTTTTAAACGTATCAAGCATGCTTTGGCTGTTATAAGGTAAAAACCCTATCCTCCGGCTTGCGTTGCATTGTGTGATGGGACCTGGGTCTTATAATAGCTTCATTTTTCTTTATTTAGCATTGCGCTGTTTGTTTTATGCACTGGTATTCTTGGGAGGAAACCCGTTCCGTGTTATACGGCGTGGTCCCTTGATTTACCGAACTTTAAAATAAAGAATTATAACTGTTTTAGTTCTCACACCAGTCACATGACTGACCTGGAGTTTATTGTTTTAACCTAAACTCTGGGTGCCCCTATTTTCCACACGGGCAGCTAGTAGTTTTGGTTTTGCAGATTTATATTCACAGGGTCCTGATATACAGCTGGAACGATGCTCGGAAAGCTCTGTATCCGTGTATCACTTCTAGTGGTGCTTTTGTATTATTTTCCGCTGCTATGTAATTTATTGTAATCTCTGATATTTATCGAATGTAATTTATTCATTTATACTCTGTATATTCTTGTATCTGATGGAATTGTTGTAATAACAATGAAATGTTCTTCTATATGCGTTCTATTTTGTCTTGTCCTCAATTCTATCCGTGCTTTCCTTCAGGGGAAGTTCGGGTCGTTTCATTTTTATTTTGACTTGACTTGAAATAAGGCGCGTTGGATTTCAAATAATAGTATTTGAATAGAAAGAACAATTTCAATTTTCGACATATGAATTCCGAGTTATATTCAAAACAAATTTGAAATACGTGTAGTTGCCATTATAACGGAAATCGAATAAAACAAGGTTACTAAGCTGGAGAAAATTATGATAACTCCTAAAATGGTGATTAGAATCGGAATACTTGCATTTCGAGTAATTTTAAACCTATTTGATTTAAAGGGCTATTTTAATAGCAGTATCTTTGGAAATAATTCCAAATGCTGTTATTGGGTTTGAAATTTATAACCATGAACTATCATTTGAATATAAGAATGATTTATAAAATAGTTTTGAAGATTAATAAAGTATTGGAAATATTGTATATGGAATTGAAATGGGTTTTCCAAATTTTAAATTTGGATATGGTCGGAAATAAATCTTCGGATGTTTGATATTAGTTCGGTAGATGAAAACTCTTATTATATGAGGAATTTAAAAGGTAATTCACCGTTATTCCGCTTATAATATGAATTGGATACGGAGATTAATATTGAAGATAAGTTGATGGTGTTTCTATCTAGATCAAATATCAAAGAGTTGAATAAATCTTTTAGTTAGGATATGGGTTCTCAACTTGATTTAATAAGTTAGATAGAAATTGTCTTCGATATTTGGTATGAAACCTCATGATGTAAACGTATGCTATCTGGGGAATTTGGAATATATTATTATATCGTTATTCCACTTGTAGTATTCGTTGATTATGAGAATTTATATCGAATATATGTGGATAAAATTCTGTGTAACTTATGATTCAACATCAATTAATTTGGGTTTTGTCGTGAATCGTATCTTCAATAATATCTTGAAACCAGATGAGAATGAATGGTGGAAATTCATATCATAATTGGGATTAAATCAAATCTTTGAATCTAAAGTGAGGAATTTGAAGTGAAGGTATAATCTTTGATTTCGAAGAAGAGTTAAGATGACAATAAGATGTATGAAATTTATAGTAATTCAAATCTTGAGTCATAAATGAATTGGTAACTATATGGAAGGAGATTTGAATTGAAAAGCCTGTGTGAACTATAGCTACTGTTTAAAGTACGCTTATTACTTGGAATGACCGGGATCGAATATATGTTCGAAACCCATTCCAAGTAATAATACGACGTTACGAAGCAATTCAAGACTCGGTAAATGATGAATGAAGACCGGGAATATTTAAATTTGTTTAGATTGATTGTGATTAATGTCTCAGTTAGGTTGGCCACCGATACGAGGTATGAGTTACATGGGACCTGAACATATTTAATTATTTTCGGGTTGTTGTTCCGTTCAGTCCTAGAACGGATTTGTATGGATGGTGTGTCTGACATTGAAATTGACCGCGTAGCACTGATTTTCGTTAATGTATATCAGATTTGTGGCAATATATTATCCTCATCTCTAAGTCATATGAACTTAGAGGGTATGCATTGATTTAAATCAATGATATGTCATGAATTGTCAATGTGGCATACCCGAGTTATGGAACGTGGTAGTGATGATCAAAGAATGGCTTATCGAAGCATCGCTTTGTGTATGACGAGTCATCGACAAACCTTACACCCCGGATTGATGAGAAACTGGCGGTTAGGTTTTATACTTATATATGAATTGATGATGAAGCTGTACAGCAGTGGGAAACCACTTATAAACCTGGGGAAGTTGGGTATGTTCGAGGGGTCGTGTCTGATCGAAAACCGTTGACCTGCCCTGACGATGTGTAGTCGGTGTCCGCATGATGGATGAAAAAGCTGTTGAGGCACTTCGTTTTGTATCCCTGATTGATCTTTCGTGCCAGGAATCATCAAGTTGGAAATCCAATCTCCAATACGAGCCATACGGTTTTGGTTTGTATATATATGGCGAGATAATATTAATGGTATTATTTCATCTAGGATTAACGCATTTATTTGCAAAATTTCTTTCCACACTATATGATAATATTAGAAGAGGATTTTCATGTATGAGAGCACGTTTTGTTATCATAAGATAAAACTCACCCATCTGGTGTGCGCTTGCATTGTGTGATGTGGGACGAGCTTATGATAGCTTCATTTTCAAAAGTCATAGCGAATTTCTATGCACGGGAATTCATATGGAGTTAACGCGTTCCGCGATAGCGGCGTGGTCCATTGAATTACCCAACTTTAAAATGAATCCTAAATAACAACTGTTTTTGAGTTCTCACACCAGTCCCACGACTAACCTGGAGTTTATTGTTCCTTTCTAAACTCCGGGTGCCCATTAATTTCCACACGGGCAGCTAGTGTTTAGTTTTGCAGTTATAGGTCGTTGGACCAGGATTCGAAGCGCTTTTAAAGTTGGAGTCCACACTAGAGTTGGAGCTTTTGCTATAGCATACAGTTCTTCCACTGAGAGTATATTTTCTTTTCTTCCGCTGTATATGTTGTAACTCTGATATTCTGTATAGCTCTGATGTAACATTGTATTTTGCAATAAAGAGTTCTATTATTCTGTTCAATGTATGTATGCACCCATAACGATTCGTCTTTATGAACAATTTGAGTCGGTTTAATTAGCGGCAAGAACTGGGCAAAAAGGCGGATCGTTACACAAACTAACATGTGTATTTATTCACAAGGTTAAACATGCACAATTTATATATATATATATATACACATATACATACATATATGTATATATATATACACTCATCATATACACACAAATGATGTATTTATTAATTTACTCACTCTAAACATATATATTGATTAAATTGGAATCAATACAATTCTAGGGTCATGAAATATTGGGTTCTCACAATTATATGAATAATAGCAGAAATATCTGTAATTATTCACAAAAATTGCTGATATTTTCGCATAGATTTTTTGGGTAAATTACTTCCATGAGTATTTACAATTTTGGATTTCTTTTCATATAGTGATGCAAAAAAACAGAAAAACGCATTGCTACAAGAAATAGGGATCCTCTTTACAGTTAAACTTACACAAGGATGCGTTGTGAATAAATTTTGAAAATAAGGATGTGCAAGGAATTTCCACAATATTTAACATAACGAATTTATGTATTTTAAATAAGTTTTACTATTAATATTAGGTAATAAGGGTTAATAGTTTGGAATAATTATTTAAAACAAAAACAATTAAGTGGATGTTGTTAAATTAATCAAATTGTTAATAAAAAAGGATTAATGAAAACCAGTTAACAAGTTAATCATGTTTTCAAGTTGACAAAGTCAACTGCGTATTTAGAATTGGTTATTTAACTAGTCTGTTTTTAAATAGTTTTTAACAAATAGTCGTTTAAAACATAATAAGTTAATAAAAGTTACTTACTCTTGTAATTAATTATGTTTAAATGATGCTACTAAGTGGATAACTATTATAAAGTTAGTCATCATTATTTAAATAACTTTTTATAAATACTTAACTATTTTACTTTGGTTAATAAATGAAGTTAACTACATTTACTTTAGTTAATATTTAAATTAATTATTAACTAATAATAATTTAAGTGAATCCGTTCTAATTGGTGTTCAATTATAAAGTTATTAAGTCATAACGAACCTCAATTTAAGTTTTATATAGAACTGTATTAATGGAATAAATCAAAAAATCCAAGTTTTACGAAGATTAGAAAAACCAAGTTTTATGAAAAATAAGTTTTATAAGTATTTTCAACTTATAGAATGAGTTTTATAAATTATTTATAAACTTAATAAATGGCTTAAATGGATTTATAACTTATGATTTGAAAGGCATGAAGATTGGAAGCCTAGACGAGAGCCTAAAATTGATTATGCAAGTTAAATTCTAAATGATTTGATTTAAATTTGAAATTTTTCTAAAAATGAGAATTGAAGTTGGATAAGCTAAAGTTAAACTAATTCTTTAAAATAAGAGTTATAGGGGAATTTTATAAAACAACTTCTTTTATAATAAATCAAGGCTTTGCCAATAAAGCTTATCGAAAAATTTAAAACTAAGGCAGTTGTTTTAAATAAATGTTTACTAAATAAAATAATTAAGTAAAGGGATGGTGTAATAACCCGGAAATTCTGGGCCAATTTAAAATTTTTATTTTGGCAATTTTAGCGAATTTTGAATATTTAAAATGAATTAATTTAAATAATATCGACGAAAATTTATTTTGAATATATTTAGAACGTATATATTTATACGCGTCGTCGTTAGAATATAAATAATTATATATAATTATAAAAGGAATTGAAAATGGCGCGGTAGTTCGATAATTCGATTTCAAACTTCAATTGAATGTACCGGGTGCAAAACAATCCGGATTTTAGTGAAACCAAAAACATTAGGATCTATTTTAGAATATCTTTCCAACGAATCCGACAAATCGAAATTTCATAGCGGGAATCAAAAGATATGTCCAGTTGAAAATTCTGAATAGTCGTTATGGAATTCAGGCCCTTAAAAATAGACATTTTGCAAACGACCTCGGATTTCGACGAAACCACTTTTGTTGGATCCGCGATGTCAAATTATTGCTAGATCCCAAATTTCATAATTTTTCGAATCAATATGTGAGCGTAGCAAAGGAAAACGCGTTTTACCAGTTTTAGTTGATTTTAATCGACTGGAAATTGGCCATTTTTCAAACGGTCTCAGAATTCGACGAAACTAGTTTTGTTAGGACCGTATCGTCAATACGAAGCTAGAAAATATTTTTCTGCAATTTTTAGAGTCCGTATGTGACCCCAGTAAATTGAAATGCGCGTTCAAATTCAATATATTGAGTTATATGTTGATTTTGACGAAAACTGATCGAAATGATCGAATCAGCCTACGGTACATATCCCATTGTGTTCGGAATGGGGGTAATTAGCTATGGACGGCAGGCGGTGGGCCTCGTTTAGAGGTCGTATGAAAAAGTCAACTTTTTGAAATAATTAAATAATAAAATAAAAATATCTCCTCTCCCTCCCTTCTCCTTAACCAGCCCCCCCCCCCACCCCCCATTGAAATCATTTGCGAAAAAGAAAAAAAAAGAAAAAAAAACCACGAAGCTTCCAATCCGTCGTCGTCGTCGTTCACCCTCCGCCCACCACCACACTCCCCAACGCCACTCCTCCCCATCGCGATCCCCTCCTTTCTCTTCCTCCCTTCTGAAACTCGCGCCACCTCCCCTCGAAGGCAACACCCTCCCCCCCTCCTCGACGCTCGCCCCCTGCTTCTCTCTCCTCTCCCCAATTTGAAGGCCACCGCCAAAACCCCCCTGAGTCCACGAAGCCCTAGCCGCGACCTTCGTTGAAGCTCCGCCCTCTTGCGCGACCACCTCGGACGCCACTCCCCGCCCCCAAACCTTGCTGTAAGTATTTTATTTACTTGCTTTTGTTTATTTAGTGTAGACAGTTTAAAAGGAAGAATCAGTTTTTATTATCATAGCAAAACAAGCAATGATTTTTATTTATTTTAAAGCAAAGATTTTTATCATCATAAAGGTAAGATTTTTATGAAACTAAAAACGTGATTATTATCCATACAAAGATTTGATTTTTAACATTAAAAAGGTTCGATTTTTATAGTAGGAAAAAATAAAGGTATGATTTTTATATAGTGGCGATAATAAAAATAAGATTTTTATTATATGTAGAGGTTAAAAATATAATCTTTTATATTGCAGAGTTATAAAAATATAATCTTTTATATTGTAAAGGTATAAAAATATAATTTTTATATAGGTAAGATAGTAAAAACATCACCTTTATATATGTAGCGAAGTAAAAATTCGATTTTTATATATTGAATAGCAAAGTAAAAATTCGATTTTTATATATTGAATAGCGAAGTAAAAATTCGATTTTTACGTATGTAGTGAATGCGGGCAACGAAAGTGACAAAGGGAGAGAACGATGGTGATTTCTATAAAGGAAGTGTCGTGAAGTTGGATAGCTAACGGTGAGAATTTCTCACTCTTTAATTTCTTTTCTAGTTATATATATATACTAGGATGCAGACGGTGTTTAGTAGCACCCGACACAATCGTCCACAGACCATGGACTTGTTTGTTTGGCTGTGTAGTTGGTTAGATTATTTGAATTGAATTGAATTGTTTGGTGAAACGAAATTTATTTGATTGATGTGTGAATGGCGTGGGCCTTCACTAGACCGGGGATAAGGCTAGGCCTTGTCCCGTTTCTAGTATCGTGCCGTTATGCCGCCGAAATTTTCTAAAATATGTTAGAAAAATAAAAATATCATTTTTATTGTGTAAATGAACTGAATAGAAATTCATGTGTTGAAATAAAATATTTTATCGTTAAAAGTATAATTTTTAACGTGGAAGTGAATAAAATAAAATATTCATTTACGAACTGGACGGTTTGTTTATGTACACTTATTTGAAGGACATTGATTGGGACGATAAATTTTACACATCGCCCAACTGCACAAATAAAATCTGTGTTTGATTGTTTGAAACCCCACACAGGTGTTGGGATGAAATTTGAAGTTCACTCATCCTGATTGATTAAATATGTCGATCGATTGATTGACAGGCTGTAATAAGCGTTAGATGTCTATATTTGATGCTTATACAGTGTAGTGCACTTTGGATGATGGTTGATTGTTTATCGTTGCTATTATATACATGTGTTGTATGGAATCCATATAATTAACTTTATACGGTGATTGATTGGGTCTCATTCCAATTTAGAAAATAAAGAATATTATAAAATAAAGGTTCATGTGTTGACCGTACTCATCCGTTGAGATTAGTCATGTATTGAACGAAATATTTTAATAATAAAATTTACATCTTTATCAATATAAAATAAAGGTTCATGTGTTGACCGTACTCATCCGTTGAGATTAGTCATGTGTTGAATGAAATATTTTAATAATAAAATTTACATCTTTATCAATATAAAACAAAGGTTCATGTGTTGACAGTACTCATCCGTTGAGATTAGTCATGTGTTGAACGAAATATTTTAAAAATAGAAATATTTGAAATAGAAATATTTGAATAGGAAATATTTGAAAAAGAAATATTTGAAATAGAATATTTGAAAATAGAAATATATGAAGCCGTGTTGATTAGATTGACGCCATTTTGACGTGAACGATATTTATATCGATTTTATTCATTTTAAAATGAATATTGAAAAGTGATTTCGAAATCGAATATTTTAAAATGAAATTTGAATTAAATTGAATAGAAAACGAATTGAATTCAAATTGAATAGAAAACCAATTTGAATTGAATTGAATAGAAAACCAAATTTGAATTGAATCAAATAGAAAACAAATTTGAATAATTGAATCGAATAGAAAACCAATTTGAATTGAATCGAATAGAAAACCAATTTGAATTGAATCGAATAGAAAACCAATTTGAATTGAATCGAATAGAAAACCAATTTGAATTGAATCGAATAGAAAACCAATTTGAATTGAATCGAATAGAAAACCAATTCGAATTGAATCGAATAGAAAACGAATTCGAATTGAATCGAATAGAAAACGAATTTGAATTGAATCGAATAGAAAACCAATTTGAAATGAATTGAATATAAAACGAATTCGAATTGAATTGAAAACGAATTCGAACTGAATTGAAATGAATTCAAATTGAATTGAAATTTGAATTGAATAGAAATGAATTTTAAAAAGGATTTATAACAGAAAATTCAATTTTGATTTGAATTTGAAATAAAGGTTGAAATTGTTTTTGAAACGAATTCAAAACTATTTATAAAATTTGTTTTAAATAGTAATCGACGAAATATATATTATATATATAATATAATGGTCTGAATAGAACGCGCCGCGCGGCGGCAGTTCGTGAATTTCGACCATTTATTCCAAACGGACATTACGGGAGATCCGACCGTCGGATTCTCCTAAAACCGGAACCATTGGGTTCGTATCGAAAAGAGCTTTCTAACGAATATTAGAAATTTGAAATCTAACGGTTGGATTTGGAGATACGTTCAAATCAAATTTGGAAAAGGTCGCTGTAAGTGCAGTTCGATGGCCGTTGAAGGAAATCAACTATACGGGCCTTGATAAAATTATTAAAAATATCGATAATTTGTGTAAAATCATAAGAAATGATTTGGGAAAAATTGGGATGAAAAAATCCATATTTGAAAAGATAAAAATAGATTTTTATCGAAATGAACTAGTTTTGAACTAAAATTAAACCCGTTTATTTTTAAATAAATAAATTGGATTTGAAACGAGTTTTAAATAGAATTGATTTGTGGGTTTATCGTGAATGGTGTTTTAAATAACACTAGTTCTTTAACCCGATAATAAATAGAATGTGATTTGGGTTTATCGTGAACTGTGTTTTAAAAGACATTAGTTCTATAACCTAGTAAAAGGGGTTTTAATGAATCTGCAATTAGATTGAAATGGGGAATTGATAATTTAAATTACCAAATTTAGAAATTGAGCGATAATGGAGTATCACCAGTTTTACTCCAAAGCGATAGTTAAATCTTTAATTAGATTTGAACGTGAAATGGTAATTAATTTTACCGATAACACCGTGGTGTTAGATATGGAGTATTACCAGTTTTGATTCATGGGATAAATAGGTTGGGAACGGGAAATAAAATAAATAATTACTTCGGTACGGTTCGCTAATCTCGACTAGTTTGGAAAACCATAATTTGGTTTTGAAATGACATCCCAAGGAAGATTATAGAATAAATTTAGAAGAATTTATCTTGGATAAAATTAATGGGAACCTCTCCCTAAGGATGTGGAATTGGAATGAGGCGTATGTTGTGTTTGTGTAACATTTGTATTTAATATACGCAGGTTGTTCGGAAAGGCCGGGTTTATACCCATTCTGAATAACCGACTCGACGATATATCGAAGATGAAGACGGTGGTTGAAGACCGGAAGTCTTCACATCGTTTGGATAATTACTGATGATCCTGATTGGGCTGTACACCCAAGAGGATGGAAATAGTTGGTGGTCGTCCAGACGTACTTGGAGATCGATGGATACGCGAGGAAAGTGACTCCGGTTTCGTTCAGACCCAGAATGAACTTGTAAATGGATTGTGTGTCTGACATTGGATTTTATTCTGTGTTGATTGATTTCTGTTAAATATATATCTGTTTGGCGGCGGAGAATTTATTCTCTTGCTTAACTCCCTTCTCTGAGACGTACGAGCTTAGAGGTTATATATCGATAGATATCAATCGCATGGCATGAATTGCTTGTGTGCCACGCTGAGTTGCATGGATCAAGGCTTCTGTTGAAAAGCAAAGTCTTGTGGTTGACGATCAAAGCACGGCCTTTGTGGCGTAGCTTTGTGTATAGCGTGGATTCGTGAGCCTCACACCTCGGTATGAGTCAAAAACGGGATACGAACCGTTGGGAGAACACGGCGTTTCTTTCTAGCTTTGGTGGTGTCAGTGACTTACCAGCCCTGACATTTATATACTTTTCACCTTTGTGGTTGTTGGAATGAGGCGCCTCGATATTAGGTCTGTAAGGACCGGGAAACGTGTGTTCAGGAATTGCCAATCCTCTAACGTAAGTGAGGACCGGCCCAGCCGATCCAGGGTTGCCCAGAGTGCGTAGTCCTGAGACATTTGCTAGAGTGTCTCGAAGCGGAGAGGAGCTTGCCCCTTGCCTCGACTCATGACGGAAATCCAATTTCCAATACGTGTATTTCGGTTTTAATTGTATAACTAGTATGGAGACATAGTAGATGGTAGCTATGCCGCCTATGATTGATATTTATGATTGAAATTGTTTTGACACTATACACTTATTATAGTATCAAATAATTTGTTTTAAACGTACCAAGCATGTTTGGCTATTATAAGGGAAAACCCTATCCTCCGGCTCGCGTTGCATTGTGTGATGGGACCTGGGTCTTATAATATCTTCATTTTTCGAAAAGCATTGCGTTGTTTATTCTATGCACTGGTATTCTTGGGAGTAAACCCGTTCCGTGTTATACGGCGTGGTCCCTTGATTTACCTAACTTTAAAACCAATATTAATAACTGTTTTAGTTCTCACACCAGTCACATGACTGACCTGGAGTTTATTGTTTTAACCTAAACTCTGGGTGCCCCTATTTTCCGCACGGGCAGCTAGTAGTTTTGGTTTTGCAGATTTATATTCACAGGATCTTGGTTTACAGCTGGAATGATATCCGGAAAGCTCTGTATCCGTGCATTACTTTCAGTTGTGTTTTATATTGTTTTTCCGCTGCTATGTAATTTATTGTAATCTCTGATATTTATCGAATGTAATTTATTCATTTATACTCTGTATATTCTTGTATCTGATGGAATTGTTGTAATAACAATGAAATGTTCTTCTGTTTGTGTTCTGATTTGTCCTGTTCTCAAACGATCAGGGGTTTCGAACGGTCTAGATCGGTTTAACGACTGATTCGGATCAAGCGAAATTCCCGGCCGTCACAGATGGTAATCAGGGGGATATTTTTGAAATATAAGCAGTGGTTTATAAAACCATATTGATATGGAATAATGGGATTTGTGTGATATTATAATTAGTAGCAAATTTTGATGTTTGAGCTTTTATTTTTCTGAAAACAAGAACAATGTCGAGTCAAGGTCTGAGAGGTAAACAAAATACCCAACTTAAAAAACCTCATTTTTTTTATTAAAGATGGTACTAGTTTGAAATGGTAGTTATGTTAGAAATGGTTTATTATTTCCATAAGAAGTATTGCAACTTAAATTGGGCAAGGTTAAGAAATTTAATAAACTACGGGGTTTTAAAGTAAACAATGTATCACTTGACATTGTTTGGCCTAGATATAAAGTGTGATTATACTTATATCATTCGCTTAAGTATATAACGTTATTTTCTAAGTATAGTAAAAGTTTCAAAGAAATGAAATAAGAGGTTAAACTAGTTTGAAACGGAGATAAGAGATAAGCATGTGGATTTTGTTTGCCAAAGTAACGGAAATACAAGGTAAACGTATGTGGTTTTCTAAGTAAATGTAAACAAGAGTTTAGTGAATATAATTATTCCATTGAGATAAGTATATGAAAGAATTGGTGAAATGACTTTAATAAATGATTTTAATTAAAAGGGCTTGTACTGCTGATGTATAGAAATGTACTATTTGAGTTGATAGTTAAAAACCCAACTATCAATAAATATTCCCTTTAACTTATGACATGTTAGTTCGAGAAGACCGAGATGGGAACTAGACCCAAAACCACTTCAAGCCGACTTTGCATTCGAAAACTAACTTACAGGTATAGTCATGTGAATTAAGATGATTTGAAGGCATAGATTTTTGAAGTAAGAGGATTGCTCGATGATGTCTCTGGTTAAATATCAGGATTAAACTTGTACCAGGAATCCCTACGTTCTGGGTATCTTTGGTTTTGTTCAGTCCCAGAACGAACTGATATGGACGAATGTCTGATAGAGTATTTTCTAAACTGATGTACGTTGTTATTTACAAATATAACAATATGGTGGCGGAGAAGGCCACTTCTCTAGCTTAACATCCAGAGTATATTTATGCAGATCAATTAGTGATTGACGGATCTGACAATGTGTGGAATTCAAAGTTTGAATGTAATGTCTCAAAAAAGGTAATTGTGACAACCCAGAAAATCTGAGCCAATTTAAAATTTTTATTTTGAATAATTTGAATAAAAATTTGGTCAGAATTTAAAAATTCCATTTTTAAATAATATTAAAGCCCTTGAAAATAGCAATTTTGCAAACGACCTCCGTTTTCAACGAAGCCACTTTTGTTGGAACCGGAATGTCAAATTATTGCTAAGTTTAAAATTTCATTATTTTGGAAATCAATATGTGAGCGTGGCAAAGGAAAATGTGTTTGGTTGATTTAAGTCAAATTGGTTCGACCACAAAATGGCCATTTTTCAAGCGGTCTCCGAATTGGACGAAATCACTTTTGTTGTGACCGTATCATCCCAACATGGCTAGATTTATTTTTCGGGAATTTTTAGAATCAGTATGTGCCCCCGGCAAATTAAAATGTATGTTCAAATCAGAATTTGAATGTTTTATATTTTAATTTGAAGAATAATTGACTGAAACAGTCGAATGGGCTTACGAAACATATTCCATTATGTTTGAAATGGGGGTATTTAGCTAGAGGCGACAGTCATTGGGTTTGGATTGGAGTTCGTACGGATAAGAGGGTATTTTCCGAATTAAAAAATAATAATAATAAATATATAAAATATTGGGCCAATAATAATAATAAATATATAAAATATTGGGCCAATAAATAGCGGGTCCTCTTCAAACGTTCTCGCCTCGATCCAGGCCAAACCACGCATCGATACCCCTCGCCCCAGTGGATGTTTTTGTAGATCTAAGCTTCCTCTACAAATCTATACCAAATTCGAGACCTATTGTGCAGTATTGGTTGAGATCTGTCGCTCCAAACTCCTCCAGTTCAAGCCGCCTCCGAGACCCCTACACGCCGTCGAACTAGGCTTGACCGCCAGCACCGGGAACCCCTTCCCTAGCTCTACGATGTGGTATCCTTCGATCTTGGCCTAGCTTCACGGATTGGGAGCAGCGATCAAACCTAGTTTTGAATCGCTTAGAAAGGTATACGGCTGTGAAAGTTTAAAAGGGTTTTAACACTAAAAACCGTTACGAATTATGATTTTGAAATAAAAATCATATCTTTATCATACGTTGACGAAATTCGATGAAACAGGAGACATCGGACTCGTAGCGACGTCATCTACGTTCTAGAAGAATCTAGAACACATTCCGAGCTTGCTACAATTTCAAAAGGATTAACTACCAATGTGAGAATTCTAAATTCAAATTGGAATGGAAATTCATTGTATAAGTTATATAAGTGAAGTATAAATTATATAAGCATTGTATACCTCATGTACATGTGTTGTATAAGTTATATGAGCGATGTATAAATTATACATGCATTGTATAAATCATATATGCGTTGAAATGGAAATGGAAATGATATATATATATATGTATATATACTCCCCTCGTCCACAAACCATGGACGATATAAATTGATTGTGATTGGTGTGAAAATTGGTTGATAGTGAATGGTTGGTTATGATTGTTTGTGGTTGAGAATGATGGATTGTGGTTGAAAATAATTATTTGTGGTTGAAAAAAAAATAGGATTAGTTGTGAAAAAGAAAATTCGTCTGCGTACGAAATATATTATTGAAATCCCCATTGTCAAAAACCGCGAAGTTTTAAGGTAGAGCGAGGAGTCGTACTCGGAACGGTGCCGGTTTTAATTACCCTGCCGTTATGCTACCGAAATTTTTAGAAATATTCATGTGTTTGAATTATTTTCATATGTTGAAGTATATTCATGTGTTGATAATTTATTCATGATAGAAATAAATTTCTTAGATAATAAAAATCACATTTTTATCACATGGACGAAGTGTAGAAAATATTCATATGTTGAATAAATATTTAGAACGATAAAAATCACATTTTTATCGTATATGTAACGACCCGTATTTTCTGCGATATATAATTAACTTATTTAATTATATAAATAGTGATTTAGAATTTCAAATGGTCGTTGAATTAAATAATAGTGAATATTTAATTAAAATAATAATTAAATAATATATTTAATTCTGAAATAATCAGAATTGGCTGAAATGGCGATATGATGTGAATTGGGAAATTCGCAATATATAATTCAGTTTAGAATTGAATTACGATAACGAATATATTTAATTAACGAAGTTTGAACGTATAATTATATTATAAATATAGTCGAGCTCGAAATGGCAAGGCAATTCGCGATTTGGCGATTCAAACTTTAAACGAATATACATAAGCCGTTTTAAATCGGATTTCTGTGAAACAAGAAACGTTAGGAGCTGGTGAAGTATATTTTTCTAGTGGAAGAGAAAAATTGGGATTTCGTCGTGTAGATTTTGATTTATGTCCAAATCAAATTTTAGAAAAGTCGCCGCGGAATTCCTTTATAATTTATAACGATATATATAAGGAATTTCATTATAAATCGAATATCGATTTAATTGGGATTTGAAATATAAAGCTAGAAATTCATATAGGAATATTCTGGAGTTGTATGGTATTCCACTGTGAATATATACGATAATATTTATTTTTAAATATTAAATTTAATTGTTTTTAAATATATTTATATATTTAAAAGGGTTATTTAGAGCTTTAAAAATAGCAGTTTTGCAAACGACCTCAGAATTTGATGAAACTAATTTCATTGGATCCGCAATGTTAAATTATTGTTAAATTTCAATTTCCGTGATTTTTGAAGTCAGTATGTGGTCGTACGGATTTTTAATGTGTAACACAGTTGGTATTTTGACGGTTAAAAATACGTTGTGTAAGGAAACAGAGTCGGAATTCGACGAAACCAGTTTCGTTGGGTTCGTAATGTCAAACTTTAGGGGATGTCCATTTTCGTGATTTTTGGATATCATATGTGATTATAGGAATTTTTAGAACACCAATACAAGCAGTAGTTCAATATAATTTAATAAAATAATCGATTAAATAAATATTATAATTTCCTATAAATAGTCCTTACGATTTTCTAACCTAATTCTACTCTTCCCGTAGTCAAAATCCTTTCAGCCGCCACTCCTCTTTGAAAACGGGAACTTCTAAATTCATTTTAAATTCAATGGAAAATCTATAAATTATATGATACACATATTTGAACTCGTATCAACCTGTATTTCGATCTGTTATAGTTTTCAGTGGGGTTTGATACATTTTTTGTCGCACTGTATAAACACAGCTCGCGACCATGGGTTTCGGGTTGATCCGTTAGTGAAATCGAAGCTTTGATGTTGGTTGTGGTGAAGGGTTTCAGATTTATAAGGGGAAGAGGTAGTTGTTTGCAAACTTTTGGAGTATATCGTGAGAGAAAATTTCGCGAGTTCTGTACTGGGAGCGAATGGTTTCAGAGACGCATCGTGATTGGTAGATGCGAGTTGCATATTGAGGAGGTGGGGGATGGAGATGCGGGAGAGGCAAACTCAGGTGGCCTCGGGGTTCGGTTTCACGAAGAAACGACGTTGTGTGGTGGAAGGAAAGTTGTGAAATGGCCGATTGAGGTCTGGAAGTCGCGCCTTTCCTGGATGACTCGAGGTGGTAATGAATTATATAATATTGTAAAGGGAAGGAACCGAAGTTGAAGGGTTTTATCGGCTTGTGAAATGGTGGAATGTGGTGTGAGTTTGAGGGGATGATTTTTCGGTAATGGCATTTCTGGTACTCCGTTGAATCGGTGAAGATGATATATTGGGAGAGGAGATTAAACCGGGTCTGGACTTCTCAAAGAAATGGTTTGGGCTAGGTATTTGGGCCGACAGTTCTGGGGTTAGCCCAATTCAAATTGAAATGGATTTAATTATTTATATGATCATCTAAATTGTAAAAATCATAACTTGACCATACGATATCAGAAGTAGACAAAATAAGATCAGATGGGATTGTATGGACAGACACGACAAGATGGAACTGACTGGAAATCCATCGGAGCTCGTTACAATTTATAGAAAAATAAATTGTCCGTCTGAGTCAAGCGATGGTTATCGTTATTAACGATGATCGTCCAATGTGAGTAAAACTTACCAACTCTGAACAGTTTTATTTTTATAACGTATTCTTTGAACTGATAATTATCTGTTGATTGCTGTGTATGGATTGTTTAGATGAACTTTTAAATAATTGATTGAAAACACAGTTATGGTTATATATATATATATACACACACACACACATATATATATATATATATATATATATCGTTATTAAATATTAATTCTGTCAATCATAATATTTCTTCTTGAAATGAAAGTGATGTTATCTATATTGTTTAACATCTGTGATGCAGGGAAACAGGTTGGAGGAATCTGACTGGATTCCTCAACATTTATTTTACTGTTTTTCATATATTTTGATATATGATGTGATATATAATCTATTATGGATTATGTGTGTTAGAATGATGTTGATCATTGTTATTCGATATTTTTAATATCATAAGAAACCCTTGGTTGTAAAAAGAAATATTTCAATGTATAATGAAATAAACGAATTTTATAAAATCAACCGATTTTATAAAAGGAAATACCTTGGAAATAAAGTATTTATACAATCATAGAATTTTATAAAGGGGAACATTTATTAACAAAATAAATAGAATATCATAAAGGAATATTTATTGGGAAAATAAATAAGATATGATAAAGGGATATTTATTTGTTAAATAAATGGAATTGAAATGGAATATTTATTTGATAAATAAATAGAAATATAAAAGGATCTTTTATTTAGTAAATAAATAAAACGAATAGAAAGGAAAATATTTGTTAAACAAATCAAAAGGAAAATATTTGTTAAACAAATCGAAAGGGAAATATTTGTAAAACATTTACAAATGAAATCGAAAGGAAAACATTTGTAAAACATTTACAAATTTAATTAGGAAGAAAATATTTGTTAAACAAAACAAAAGGGAATGTTTGTAAAACATTTACAAATAGATTAAATGGAAATATTTATTTACAAAAATAAATAAAGTTATAAAAGGAATATTTATTTAGAGGATAAATAGAATTAAAATGGGATATTTATTTAAGAAATAAATAGAAGTATAAAAGAGTTATTTATTTGGAAAATAAATAGAAAGATAAAAAGGAAATATTTATTGGTTAAATAAATAAAATTGAAAGTAAATATTTTGTTGATAAATAAATAGAATCAAATCGAAGGAAATATTTATTGGTTAAATAAATAGAAAAGATAAGAGAAATATTTATTTGTTAAATAAGTAGAATTGAAAAGGGAATAATTATTTGTTAAGTAAACAAATAGAAAAGGAATTAATCAAAGGAGATAATTCAAAGGAATTAATCAAAGGAGATAATTCAAAGGAATTAATCAAAGGAGTTAATTCAAAAGAGTTAATCGAAATGAGTTAATCGAATATTAATTATTCGATTACAGTTAATCAAATAGAGTAAATCAATTAAGGTTGACCAGTTAGAGTTAATCAGTTAGAGTTAATCAGTTAGAGTTAACCAGCTAGAGTTAATCAGTTAGAGTTAATCAGTTAGAGTTAATTAGTTAGAGTTAACCAGATAGAGTAATCAAAGAGAGTAAATCGATTAGAGTTAGAGTTAAACCAGTTAGAGTTAATCAATTAGAGTTAATCGAATAGAGTTAAAAGGAGTTATCGAATATTAGTTATTCGAAAGGAGTTATCGAATCTAGTTATTCGAAAGGAGTAATCGAATATAATTTATTCGAATAGAATTAAAGGAGTAATTGAATATAGTTTATTCGAGTTGAATTAAAGGAGTAATCGAATATAGTTTATTCGAATAGAATTAAAGGAGTAATCGAATATAGTTTATTCGAATAGAGTTAAAGGAATATCGAATAGTTTATTCGAATATAGTTAAAGGAGTATCGAATATTTTATTCGAATAGAGTTAAAGGAAAGGAGTTATCGAATCTAGTTATTCGAAAGGAGTATCGAATATAGTTTATTCAAATAGAGTTAAAGGAGTATCGAATATAGTTTATTCGAATAGAGTTAAAGGAAAGGAGTTATCGTTTTTAGTTTATTCGAAGTGAGTTAATCGAATATTAGTTATTCGAAGAGAGTAAATCGTCGAATTCGATTATATCGAATTCGAGAAAGTATTTATACCTTCCGGTTTTTAAATCAAGATTTATTTATTTAATAAATCGTTTAGTTATTTATTTAAATTAAGGAAGAAAAGTTATACTTAATGTAACAACCCGGAAATTCTGAGCCAGTTTAAAATTTTTATTTTGGCAATTTTAGCGAATTTTGAATATTTAAAATAGATTATTTTAAATAATATCGACGAGAAATTTATTTTGAATTTAATTCGAACGAATATATTTATATGCGTCGTCGTTAGAATATAAATATTTATATATAATTATAAATAGAATTGAAAATGGCGCGGTAGTTCGATAAATCGATTTCAAACTTCAATTGAATGTACTGGGTGCAAAACATTCCGGATTTTAGCGAAACCAAAAATATTAGAATCTATTCGTGAATATCTTTCCAACGAATCTGAAAAATCGAAATTTCATAGCGGGAATCAAAAGTTATGCCCAGTTGAAAATTCTGAATAGTCGCTATGTAAATTATACATGGCCCAAAAAGTCAAATTTTGCATATGAATTTGGACTCGAAACCACTTCCATTGAGTTCAAAATGCCGTTTAGAACTCCGAAAAGTATAAGCTTCGATATATTCCGATATCCGGAATAGTGGCAATTGACAGGAGCTTTTTCGGTTAACAAAACATAGCCCTTAAAAAGTGAAATTTTGCATACGAGCTCAGAATTCGATGAGATAAATTTTTATGGATTCACAATGACAAATCATTGTTGAGTTCCAAATGGCGCGGCGAACGGAGTTAGTATGTGGCCGTGCGAGCTGAAATAGTTCCGAGTAAAGCGAGTAGTCATTTTACAAAGGAACATTATTGATACGACCTCAGAATTTGATTTCGTTTTTTTTATGGATTCGTATCGTCTAAAAATGGTTAAATCCAAAAGGGCATGATTTTTGGAGTTAGCATGTGAGCGTGCGAGAAGAAAAGGTGCGCCAAAATCGCATTTTTAGAGCTTATCTGAGCATTTTTGTGATTTTTTTTGAATGGTCAAACGAACTCGGAATTCGACGAAACTTATTTCGTTGGACTCGTCTTCACGTCTACTATCTCGTATCCGAAATCTGCGGCCATCGGAGATTGCTAGCGTTCAGGTGATACGCGAGAAACTAGCATATAAACACTTTTACTTCCTTTTCTTCTTCACTTTCTTCCTCTTCCTCTTTCTTCAAAAAAACTCATTAATGGCCACCGCCTCCTCCTTGCGCTGCCACCGCCCTCCTCCCCGCTATCGCACCACCTTGAGCCGCCGCACCCCCTCCTCCTCTTCCCCTCCTCCTTCTCTCTCCTCTTTTCAAGAACCCTAAGCCTCACAACACCACCGCCACCACCACGGGCCCCACCACCACCGCCGCCGCCCCTTAGCCGACTCCCCACGCCACATCAGGTTCGACGCCCCCCATCAGGCCATCCCTCCGGCCGTGGGCACCCCGGTCACCAAAAACCCATTTTACACTAATCGCCCGTTTTGCAAATAAGTCCCTGACCGTATTTCGCGAATAACTCCCAAATGGTGTGTTTCTGGCAAAAGTCCCTGTAGACCAAAGTTGTAGAGCACGAAATTCTCTTCGATTTGGCTATATGGAAGCCATGTTTTGGAACTCGGAGCTGCTCGGAAAACGCATTCGAAGTCTGCTGTTCAAAAGTGGTAAAATTCGTGTACTTTCGAGAATTCTGGCGAATTGGAGCATTTTCGGCAAAAAGACCCTTAAGCGAAAGTTGTCCGGAATGGTGCGTTTAAGCTAGAAAAATGATGGTGTGAAGATTGAAACTCGTTTGCAAAGTCTAGGACCCGAACAGCGAATCCGGGCATTGGAAAAAAAGTGAGTTTTCTCCATTTTAAAGCTCCTACAGTTTTTGACATATGAAGTAAATAAAAATATGATCTTTATATTATAGAGAGGATAAAAATCCGATTTTTAACTTATAGAAGATATAAAGATAAGATTTTTATATAATGTACATAATAAAAATGTGATTTTTATATATGTAGTGGCTACGGGCAACGAAAGTGAAAAAAGGCGAGAACGACAAGATTTTATACATAAGAGTCGAGATGATTGGATTAGCTAGTTGGTGAGAATTTCTCACTCTTTAATTTCTTTTTCTAGTTATATATATATATATATATATATATATATATATATATATACTAGGATGCAGACGGTGTTTAGTAGCACCCGACACAATCGTCCACACACCATGGACTTGTTTGTTTGGTTGTGTAGTTGGTTAGATTATTTGGTTTGAATTGAATTGTTTAGTGAATTGAATTTGATTTGATTGATATGTGAATGGCGTGGGCCTTCACTAGACCGGGGATAAGGCTAGGCCTCGTCCTGTTTCTAGTATCACGTCGTTATGCCGCCGAAATTTTCTAAAATAAGTTAGAAAAATAAAGATATCATTTTATTTAATAAATGAACTGAATAGAATATTTTCATAGGCTGAATAAAATGTTTATCGTTAAAGATATAATTTTTAACGTGAAAGTGGATAAATAAATATTCATTTACAAACCGGACGGTTTGTTTATGTACACTTATTTGAAGGACATTGATTGGGACGAAAAATTTTACACATCGCACAACTGCACAAATAGAAATCTATGTTTGTTGATTTGAAACCCCACACGGGTATTGGGATAAAATACGGCATACACTAATCCCAATAATTAGTTGTATGTCGATCGATTGATTGACAGGCTGTTATAAGCGTTAGATATCTATATTTGATGCTTATACAGTGTAGTGCACATTGGATGATGGTTGATTATCTATCGTTGCTATTATATACATGTGTTTTATGGAATCCATATAATTAACTTTATATGGTAATTGATTGGGCCTCATTCCAATCGGGAAAATAAAGTATATTATAAAATAAAGGTTCATGTGTTGACTATACTCATCCGTTGAGATTAGTCATGTGTTGAACGAAATATTTTAACAATAAAATCTACATCTTTATCATATTTAAAATTAGAAACTAACTGGAAAATAGATGAGATGAGTGGTCTCCTGGATATTGATCTGATGTTGGTTTCGGCCTTCGGGGTTAATATTTAAGGAATCGTTCTCTTACTAATTTACGGTTGGAGTCTGATTTTAAATCAAACGATAGATACCATAATTTTTATAAAATATATTAAATAACAGAAATAGTCACACGTGGACAGTACTCATTCGTTGAGATTAGTCATGTGTTGGAAAAAATATAGATTCACATATTGAATAGAATAAATATTAATTTGTTGAATAAAATAACGGAATTATTGAAATATATAAAGCCGTGTTGATTAGAGATGCGCTATTTGGATGCGAACGATATTTATATCGATTATATTCGTTTTTATAATGAATATTGAAAAGAGATAAAAATCGAATATATATAAAGCAAATTAGAATTGAATTGAATATAGAATGAATTGAAATTTGAATTGAATTGGAAATGGAAGTTGAAATGTTTTCGAACGAATTTAAAACTATTTATAAAATTCGTTTTAAATAGAAATCGACAAAATATATATTATATATATTATATATATAATATAATGGCCTAAATAGAACGCGCCGCGGTAGTTCGCAAATTTCGACCATTGACTTCGAACGGACATTACGGGAGATCCGACCGTCGGATTCTCCTAAAACCGGAACCGTTGGGTTCGTATCGAAAAGAGCTTTCTAACGAATATTAGAAATTTGAAATCTAACGGTTGGATTTGGAGATACGTCCAAATCAAGTTTGGAAAAGGTCGCCGTAAGTGCAGTTCGATGGCCGTTGATGGAAATCGACCGTACGGACCTTGATAAAATTATTAAAAATAGTAATAATTTGAGTAAAATCATAAGAAATGATTTGGGAAAAATTGGGATGGAAAACTCCATATTTGAAAAGACAAAAATAGATTTTTATCGAAATGAACTAGTTTTGAACTAAAATTAAAACCCATTTATTTTTAAATAAATAAATTGGATTTGAAATGGGTTGTAAATAGAATTGATTTTTGGGTTTATCGTGAAGGGTGTTTTACATGACACTTGTTCTTTAACCCGATGAATAAATAGAATGTGATTTGGGTTTGTTGTGAACTGTGTTTCAAAGGACATTAGTTCTTTAACCCAGTAAAAGGAGTTTTAATGAATCTGTAATCAGATTGAAATGTGAATTGATAATCTAAATTATCAAATTTCGAAAATGAGCGAGAATGGAGTATCACCAGTTTTGCACCAAAGCGATAGTTAAATCTTTAATTAGATTTGAACGTGGAATGGTAATTAATTTTACCGACAACACTGTGGTGTTATATATGGAGTATTACCAGTTTTGCTTCATGGGATGAATAGGTTGGGAATGGGAAATAAAATAAATAATTACTCTGATGTGATTCGCTAATCTTGACTAGATTGGAAAACCATAATTTGGTTTGAAATGACATCCAGAGGAAGATTAAAGGATAAATTTTAAAGAATTTATCTTGGATAAAATTAATGGGAACCTTTCCCTAAGAATGTGGGATTTAGAAACTAGCTGTAGGTTAGTTAAGAAGAATGGTTTCCTGGGTATTGATCTGATGTTGGTTTCGGCCTTTGGGGTTAATATTTGGGGAATTGCTCTCTTACTGATTTACGGTTAGTGACTAATAAATTGGAATGAGGCGTTTGTGTGTTTGTGTAACATTTGTTTTTAATATACGCGGGTTGTTCAGAAAGTCCGGGTTTATATCCATTCTGAATAACCGATTCAACGATATGTCGAAGATGATGACGGTGGTCGAAGACCGGAAGTCTTCACATCGTTTGGATAATTACTGATGATCCTGATTGGGCTGTACACCCAAGAGGATGGAAATAGTTGGTGGTTGTCCAGACGTACTTGGAGATCGATGGATATGCGAGGAAAGTGTCTCCGGTTTCATTCAGACCCAGAACGAACTTGTAAATGGATCGTGTGTCTGACATTGGATTTTATTCTGTGTTGATTGATTTCTGTTAAATATATATCTATTGGGCGGCGGAGAATTTATTCTCTTGCTTAACGCCTTCTCTGAGACGTACGAGCTTAGAGGTTATATATCGACAGATATCAATCGCATGGCATGAATTGCCTGTGTGGCATGCTGAGTTGCATGGATCAAGGCTTCTGTTGAAAAGCAAAGTCTTGTGGTAGATGATCAAAGCACGGCCTACGTGGCAGCTTTGTGTATAGCGTGGATTCGCGAGCCTCACACCTCGGTATGAGTCAAAAAACGGGATGAGGACCCAAGGAGTGCACGACGTTTCTTTCTAGCTATGGGTGGGATCAGTGACCTACCAGCCCTGACATTTATATACTTTTCACCTTTGTGGTTTGGATGCGAGGCGCCTCGATTATAGGTCCTATAGGGCCGGGAAACGTGTGTTCAGGAATAACTAATCCTCAAACGTAAGAGAGGACCGGTCTTGGAGGATCCCAGGGGTTACCCAGAGTGTGTAGTCCCGAGGCATTTGCTAGAGTGTCTCGAAGCGGAGAGGAGCTTGCCCCTTGCCTCGACTCATAACGGAAATCCAATTTCCAATACGTGTATTTCGGCTTTATTTGTAGACCCTAGTATGGCGACATAGTGGTATGGGGCACTTAAGCCGTCTATGATTTATATTTATGATTGAAATTGTTTCGACACTATACACTTATTATAGTATCAAGTGATTTGTTTTAAACGTACCAAGCATGTTTGGCTATTATAAGGGAAAACCCTATCCTCCGGCTTGCGTTGCATTGTGTGATGGGACCTGGGTCTTATAATAGCTTCATTTTTCAAAAAAGCATTGCGTTGTTTATTCTATGCTCTGGTATTCTTAGGAGGAAACCCGTTCCGTGTTATACGGCGTGGTCCCTTGAATTACTCTCTTTTAAAGTAAAGCTTTAAATAACTGTTTTAGTTCTCACACCAGTCACATGACTGACCTGGAGTATATTATTTTAACCTAAACTCTGGGTGCCCTCATTTACCGCACGGGCAGCTAGTAGTTTTGGTTGTGCAAATTTATATTCACAAGATCCTGATTTACAGCTGGAACGATGCTCGGAAAGCTCTGTATCCGTGTATTACCTTCACTTGTGCTTTGTATTATTTTTCCGCTGCTATGTAATTTATTGTAATCTCTGATATTTTTCGAATGTATAATATTGATTTATACTCTGTATATTCTTGTATCTGATGGAATTGTTGTAATAGCAATGAAATGTTCTTCCGTCTGCGTTCAGATTTGTCCTGTTCTCAAAACAATCATGCATTTCGAAAGGTCTGGATCGGTTTAACGACTGATTCGGATCGAGCGAAATTCCTGATCGTCACACTTAAGTTATTATATTTTGAAAGTAAGGGAATTATAACACCACGGTTATAATCAAATGAATTCTGTAAAAGAAGAGGATTCGTAAATAGAATCCGAGAGTTTTGTAAGGAAGTTTGTTGAAGATTTAAAAGACAAACTTTGACTATTTCGAAGTTAAAACGTTGTTCAGTTAAGGTCTGAGAGGTAATTATACCCTAACTTGATTGACTTCCTTCTTAACTAAGGAATGGTAAGGTTTGATAGTGAAGAATGGATAAGTGAATTTAATAATGCGTGAAATGGTTTGAGTTGGCATGGCGATGTTTGATTTAAACATCAGTTTAAACCCAGCGAAGGAGTTTTGGAAATGTTATCCAAATAAGAATCAGAAATGTTTTTTGATAATAGAAAATAAGAATTTAGAACATATGGAAACAGGAGATAAAGAAATTTATGAACTAAAGAGATAAATGTTCAATGATGATTGATCGATATAATTTCCATTTGGAAATAATATCGTTGTTTGCACACGTGTTTTTCTTTGATAGTTAACTCACCAACTATCGAAGTTTTTGACCATTTTAATGTTGTTAATATGGAGAGACCTGTTGGATTATTATCCAAAGAACCACTCCCTGTTGGCATAAGCGTTGCGAATAATATATGCCTAAGATAATTGAAGACGGAGTAAAATGCAAGGGATGTTGTATAAATCTTAGGTAAAGATTGCCTAAGATGGTTGTACTGAATAGTGCCTTCGGTTTGTCTAGTCCCAGGATGACCTATATGGAAGAATGTCTGACAGAGTATATTTAATAGATCGCGTAAGTTGATCTCTTCAAACATATTTACATTTGGTGGCAGAGGAATTTGTTTCTCTTAGCTGTATACCCATGGTATTTTTGGGGAAATCAATTTGTGATTTGGCGGGTATGACGATGTGACATTCAAAGTGAATAAACGTTTGATCTATCAGAGATAAGCGTAGCTTCTAGCCTGTAACATCCCGGAAATTTTCGACAACTAAGACATGGAATCCATTAAAAAGAATTATTTATTTTGAGGCTTGGATTAAAAATTTAAAATCAAATATTTATTATTGAATTTGAGTGGACATTCGAATTG
Organism: Allium sativum; assembly: GCA_030737875.1. Classification (NCBI taxonomy): domain Eukaryota; kingdom Viridiplantae; phylum Streptophyta; class Magnoliopsida; order Asparagales; family Amaryllidaceae; genus Allium; species Allium sativum. Next base: position 776,670,621 of record CM060919.1, on the reverse strand, counting down.
GATTTGAAATTCGACAAGCGAAATATTGATGGTTAGATTTAAGAATATATGTTATTGATGAAGGTTTTATTCGTTTGAAAATGAAGTTGAATGTATAAGTATACATTATTAAAACAAGCTTAAGTTAGTCAGGACAGTTCGTAAATTCCGATTTGTTTTGAAGTTAGAAATATTTTATCGATACGATATCGACCTTTAAAATAACCAATTTTCAAACGACCTCGCTTGGTGGTAAGATGGATTTTTAATACATATAATTAATTACTCCTGTATTTCAAATTTGGAGCTAAACGAAATGTGTTTTGGCGACAGACAAAATATAAACATGAACCAGCATAAATATTGAATTTAAAATAAACCTCTTCCCTGAATGTTCCTGAATATTAGCGTCCTCAGTAAGCTGCTTTCCTTTTCTTGGCACACACGGTTACTTGGGAACGACACTACTGATGCCTTCATCCCCACGGGTTCCTTCCTATAAATCATGCCTCGCCCAATTCCTTCAGCAAGGAAAATCATTTCTTTTCCCAATTTCATTCAGCAACAAACAAATCCAAACCCTTTCCCTTAATTTTAATGGCGTTTCTCTCCAAATCAAAACCGAGCTTTTTCCCCAAATCTTCGAAAAGCTTTTCCTTTTACAAGGCTTCCTTCCCGAACCAAAGCACACCATCAAGCCATCGCAAAATCCGTCGTTCGTCTCCGTTTGCCACTTCGCCGCCGCAGTCGCCATCGAGACATTTAACTCCTATTGTTCCTTCAAAAATCGAACTGTGATTCCTCTTCCATAAAAATCAAATCTTGGTCCACCAATCGAGCCAAAGCCCTTGGCGCCTGGAACTACAGCCGCCTCATCTATCTCCTTATCCATCGCCTACGTTGCGTGTTAAGGTGAGTTATCTCACTCACGATTGATGTTGTTCAAGTAGTTTGATTTCGATTAAATTGGATATAATGGTGTTGGTTTTTATGCCCACGAGTTCTGCGTTCAAGTTTTAATTTCATTAAAACTGAGATATAATAGTTGATCGTTCTGTTTGTTGTGTTGTGGCCGCACCCCTTCAATTCGTTACTACTTGGAATTTACACTGTGGTCGTTAGGGAAGGTTGGTCCTATGTTTCTATGTCTTTTTGTTCACCTTATTTCAACCAAGACACTTATTTGTTTTTGCATAGTAACATTTCGAAATGCAGCAGGTTGTTTGCAAATCATAATATCCATAGGCTGCCTGTGTATGCTAGTATTTATTTCATACATATTTGGGTATGTATATGACCTGTTTTTCCATTCAACAGGTTAGCCTGTCCCCATTAAACCCTCATCATTACTTCTTAAATTCAGAAATGTGTGAAATTTTTCATGACTTTGTCCTATCTTGGTTTGCTTGGTCTATGTTGTGACTGAACGGAGTTAACAGTTGATAATTACACAAGTATACACTTAACTAAATGGCAATTATCTTTTTGTATACTCTCAACTAAATGGCAATTATCTTTTTCTCATGTTATTTTTATATACATTTTGTAACGAAAATTTTTATGGAGTTAAACTTTATCATTGCAAACTGTTCCAAAGATAATTTGGCTTCTTGATGTGAAAATTGTGTATTTTGCTAGAAAACTAATAATTACAGACCGAAATCAACTGTGTGTGGTGGTCACAAGCCCTGGGTCTAGACAAGTGTGGACGTCTAGTTTCATATTTTAACAGTGTATATGAATGCACCATGAAATGTCTTCATTGACAGAAATGATGTGGACCTGTAGCAATAAAGTTAATAAGAATGGTTCTGATGGGACGTGAGTGTACACAATTTAGACTACCTTTAATTGTTCCTCTTATTAGAAAAATACACTATCACACCAACTGGGTTTACAATGTTAGCGACAACAGAGGTATAAGTGTCAGGTTTGCATAATATGTTTAGCATCATATATCTAAATCTGCGGAATGTTATTGGTCACCTCATTTGTAGTAGGTAAATTTAGAACTGAACCATGAACCCTATATGACCTGTTTCCATCACCCATGTACATTAGGATTTTGACAGTATTTGCTTGCTGTTTGAAACTTGGAAACAATTTTGGCTTACATACTTAATGTGACTGCATGGATACATGCCTGGACTGTGCATGTTCTTATCTTAGTATTGCATCAAAAGATGATATTATAACCTAAATGTTGCTTTCAATTTATTTGTAAACATTTAGACTTTTACATTCATGACACATTGAATGCATGTTAAAATTTTGCACTCTTGACACCAGTCCAACAATGCTTTGTTAAAACTTGAAACCTTGTTGCTTGAACTCGCCAATTACTGTCGAAAATCATGTCTGTTGGTTACATGACCTATGTTACCCTGGCATGTGCTCTGTTGTCTGTTTTTTTTTTAGTATAAGCCTCTTATGGCTTTTGCAAATTTTGTTTAACCATGTGTCATTTATTTAGCAAAGTGAACTTTAAACTTGGGAAGTAAAGTTGATTAAACTAGTCATATACAATTATGCTATTTATATTATACAAGTAATAATGACCTGAGAACACTTTCCGTAAGATCTCTCCTACTAGTATGTTAGTACACATGCAAGTGTTAAAATATATAATAACCTACCTGCATTGAGTGTGGGGGTTCACATATATCCATTCATCTTTGATGTTATTGCATTTGTTAAATAGCGTCTGTTATGAATGGCCACATGCCGTTCATATATGTATTATAATAAACCCATGAATTCGTTCCTATATGTAGTATTCATTGAATGCCATCACTGTTTAAATGGCTTACTCACACATGTATGGGAACATGTGAACAAATTTCATGTTTTGCTAATTGCGGTTGATGTATTTGAAACTTTTGAATCCTGATTCTCTTTACTTTATTTTGGGTTCAATCATAAACTGGAATTAAAACCACTTCTCTGTTATATTTTTTTTCGAAAACACGTGGGTGCATGGGAAAACGTGTACATTAGCTTCATTGCACATACAATGGTCCGCCAAAATAATTTCTTTTGCAATCCATTTCAGAGTGTTGTGCATGTAGGTAATCTTATCATCTGGACTATCTTGCGCATGCACCTTGTTGTTGTAATTTCTATTTGCTCACATGAATCTCATGCACATGTTGAAACTTGTACCCTTGGCACAAAGCACATTTGGCATCTGCCGTGTTGCTCGGAATTGGAAACTACATTGTACCCGAATTCATATTCATGCAGTTGTATCACTAGTACCCGGTGTGCATCTCTTGTTTATCCAAAGCATGATTTTAGTTTGTATATGCGGTGGCCGATGCACACATATGTATATATATACTATTGTATGTGTATATATATGTCTTCGGCATACATATATAAAGCCATGTGTCATCCTGCCTTGGTTCGCCCTAGTCGGTATGCTACATCTTAGTAGTTTCTATCCGAGGGATTAATTATTATATTTCAGTTTACATTGAAATTAATTTACTTGAATTATGATTTAATCCTGACTCGAGGGTTTTATGTTTTACATGAAATGCTCGGGTCAGACCCGAGCAGTGCAGATTTAAAGATTTCAGCTTAGGATTTGATGATTTGCAAGGCTGGGGGTTCCAGGAGACGCGCACTCTGAAGATTTTTAATACAGTAGAAAATCTTTTTCTTGTATTTTTAAAATTGTTCTTTTAAAATTTCCGTGGTACATGAAATTCTTTGTATCAAAATTTTTGATTAATATATAAAACTTATTCATTGTTCAAATACTATGTTATTTATTTATTTTTTGTTTATTTTCTGTATTGATTCGGATTTAAACTCTGTAAGCTAAATAACGATCCGTCGATTTGAACGCCTTAAGTTGGTTTAATTACCAATTTAGGCAGTCAAAAAGGCGGGATGTTACAGTTATTATCAGAGCTTTGGTTTATTCAAAGCTTAGCTTATCGAGTTTAAATGAGTAGGATCGACACTAGAAAAGAGAATTTTGAAAATAAAAAGGTTTTGAAATATGAATTTTGAAAATGAAAATAATTTTAAAATAGATTTTTTTTTAAAAGTTATCTGGAAAAATTATTTTTGAGACTATTATTTTGAAACTTATACAGCGGAAAAAGTATTTTGAGATTTAAAATTTTGTTCGGAATCCCCAGTCTTTAGAAGTCTTCGAATCAAGGTTTGCGAGAATTATTCTTCAATAAGGTTCTCTTAGATTTAAATCTAGATCCATCATCGAATGATATCAAACGAAGATGAGTATAAGAGAAGCAACGAATCAATTTATTCGATCGTGTATTTTATAATTCAAGGACAACTGAATTTGATTGGAAATAAGAAATCTTATGAGAATTTGAATATTAAAAGAGAGAGAGAGTTCTTGAGAGGCTAACGAGTTTGGATAACTCAGAATGGTAAGGATCAAAGAATAAAAAGTCGCATGTCGAGAACGAAGGATGACAAAACGTAAAAGAAGTGTGTTCATAAATTGAATTCGAGAGTAGCGTAAGAAATGGATTTGATAAGAATTAAGAAATGAAGTTAAAGAATTTAAAAACTGACTGGAGATTAGTCAAGCTGAATAAATTCCTGAGTATTGATCTGATGTTGGTTTCGGCCTTCGGGATTGATGCTTACGAAGTTGTTTGCTTGCTAATTTACGGTCGAGGTATGTGAATGTGAAGGGGTGATAGTGCGTGAAGAAGAAATTCATGATAAGAAGAAGAATTCTGAAATTTTGAGGGTATAAGGATTTGTATTAAGTAAAGAATTGGATAAATTGAAAAATTGGTGAATAATTGGAGATTTGGAAGAAAATTCGTTTTATAACCAATAGAGTGTAAACTTGAGTTTGAAAGGATATCAACTATCTAATTAATTGAGAGATGAAACTGAAATTTTTAAATTGGAATTGAATTTAAGGATGTTTGATTTTGAATATTGGATATAGAAACTTCCGGAACTCGTATGGGAAATGTATATAAGAATATAGCGAATTTAGAGACCATTGATTTTGAAGGTAATCGAGTTGAAATGAAATCTTATATAACATAATTTATATAAGAATGAGAGGTTTGCAAACAAGGCTTGAAAGGAAATCTTATGAATTGACATAAGTAGGATTTTTGAGGAATATGAAATAAAATAATATATGTATATGGTATCGTATGTTTTCAAAATAAAGATGAGGAAAGTACCTTCCTTCTCTATGAATTTCGAGCTTAGTTGAAATATGTTGCTGGTGGTAGTAGGTTGTCCGGACATAAAACTCATGAGTTGCTACTGAGCACGACTGCTAGCGTAATTCGCAGGGCTGCAGATAGCCTATGACGGTCGGATGTTTTCGGGGGAATCAGGCATAACCATTGTGATCGTTGCGATCTAGAGTCATTGGAATTCGACCGTGTGGTGAAATTCGCAGGGATGCAGATGGCCTACGGCAGGCGGATGTTTCTTGGTGGAATCAAGCGTAAGCATTGTGACTGCTGCGATCCACAGTCGAATTAAAAGGGCGTAATCCGCAGAGCTGTGAAAGCTTACGGGTATGGATGTTTCCTGGGGGACCGGGGCGTAACTATTGTGTACCTGCGGTCCACTTAGATACCATAGTGATAGTGAGCCACCTGTTTGATGCAACAGTTAGTCTTCATGACTTGATTGGTCTTCGTGACCTGATTTGTCTTTATAACTTGATTTGTGCTCGGGACTTGAAATGTCTTCATAATTCCATGATTATTTTGTGACTCTGAGATAAAGCAGTCAACGCTCAGTGACCTCAGTTTTTCTTTTGATTCGTAAATATTTTCCGTTGATCTGTCCATGACAAAATTCGCAGGGAAGTGAATTCCTACGAATACGGATGTTTTCTGGGGATCCAGACGGAACCATTGTGTATCTTCGATTCATGAACAATCAACATATCAATATCACATTGGTACTTTCCATATCTGTTTTTAAAGAAAATTTTGAAATATTTTTCACTGGGAGTTGAAACGAGGATATTTAGTACTTGGAGATTTTAGTCGTGCGCCTGGCCAGTGTATGCCTAACATCTGTAGGAATGACAATAGACTTGTCAAACTTCGAGTTATCAATTATTTTAAATAAATAATTTGAAATTAAAATATACCTAGTTTAATAAGATAAGAAAGATAATTTTGTAATAATACAAATATTTTAGATTTTGGATATTTTCAAGTCAGAAATTTGCGACTTGAAAGGAAAATGATAATTACACTCTTCAATGAGTGTTGGGGAAGCTTAAATATATTGAATATATGGAGATGTGGTTGAACTTGTGAAACGATGGATAAGTAAATATTGGGAGAAAAGATTAATTTGAAAAGGATTTGATTTTTTTTGAGTTAATTGGATATGATGACTAAACAAAGAGGGTCGGTAATTTAAATATTGATATTTAAATGAGTTGTGGAGAAATTACCCACGAATATGACATTTTGAAGTGTACATTGGCATAACTCTAACGATCTCTCCGTTTTGAGGACGAAAATTTTTAAAGGGGGGAAGAATGTAACATCCTGGAAATTTTCGACAACTGAGATATGGAATCCATTAAAAAAAATATTTATGTTGAGGCTTGGATTAAAAATTTAAAATCAAATATTTATTGTTGAATTTGAGTGGACATTCGAATTGGATTTGAAATTCAACAAGCGAAATATTGATGGTTAGACTTAAGAATATATGTTATTGATGAAGGTTTTATTCGTTTGAAAATGAAGTTGAATGTATAAGTATACAGTATTAAAACAAGTTTAAGTTAGTCATGGCAGTTCGTAAATTACAATTTGTTTTGAAGTTAGAAATATTTTATCGATACGATATCGACCTTTAAAATAACCAATTTTCAAATGACATCGGTTGGTGGTAAGATGGATTCCTGTATTTCAAATTTGGAGCTAAACGAAATGTGTTTTGGCGGCAGACAAAACATAAACATGAACCAGCATATATATTGAATTTAAAATAAACCTCTTCCCTGAATGTGCCTTCCTGGATATTAGGGTCCTCAGTAAGCTGCTTTCCTTTTCTTGGCTCACACGGTTACTTGGCCACCACACTACTGATGCCTTCATCCCCACGGGTTCCGTCCTATAAATCATGCCTCGCCCAATTCCTTCAGCAAGGAAAATCATTTCTTTTCCCAATTTCATTCAGCAGCAAACAAATCCAAACCCTTTCCCTTAATTTTAATGACGGTTCTCTCCAAATTAAAACCGAGCTTTTTCCCCAAATCTTCGTAATGCTTTTCCTTTTACATGGCTTCCTTCCCGAACCAAAGCACACCATCAAGCCATCGCAACATCCGTCGTTCGTCTCCGTTTGCCACTTCGCCGCCACAGTCGCCATCGAGGCATTTAACTCCTATCAATCCTTCACAAATAGAACTGTGATTCCTCTTCCATAAAAATCAAATCTTGGTCCACCAATCGAGCCAAAGCCCTTGGCGCCTGGAACTGCAGCCGCCTCATCTATCTCCTTATCCGTCTCCTACGTTGCGTGTTAAGATGAGTTATCTCACTCACGATTGATCTTGTTCAAGTAGTTTGATTTAGATTAAATTGGATATAATGATGTGGGTTTTTATGCTCACGAGTTCTGCATTCAAGTTTTAATTTCATTAAAACTGAAATATAATAGTTGATCGTTCTATTTGATTTGTTGTGTTGTAGCCGCACCTCTTGAATTCGTTACTACTTGGAATTTACATTGTGGTCGTTAGGGAAGGTTGGTCCTATGCTTCTATGTCTTGTTGTTCACCTCATTTCAACCCAGACACTTGTTTGTTTTTGCATAGTAACATTTCGAAATGCAGCAGGTTGTTTGCAAATCATAATATCCATAGGCTAGTTGTGTATGCTAGTATTTATTTCATACATATTTAGGTATGTATAGTACCTGTTTTTCCATTCAATAGGTTAGCCTGTCCCCATTATACCCTCAGCCTTACTTCTTAAATTCAGAAATGTGTGAAATTTTTCATGACTTTGTCCTATCTTGGTTTGCTTGGTCTATGTTGTGACTGAACGGAGTTAACAGTTGATAATTACACAAGTATACTCTTAACTAAATGGCAATTATCTTTTTGTATACTCTCAACTAAATGGCAATTATCTTTTTCTCATGTTATTTTTATATACACTTTGTAACAAAAAATTTTATGGAGTTAAACTTTATCATTGCAAACTGTTCCAAAGATAATTTGGCTTCTTGATGTAAAAATTGTGTATTTTGCTAGAAAACTAATAATTACAGACCGAAATCAACTGTCTGTGGTGGTCACAAGCCCTGGGTCTAGACAAGTGTGGACGTCTAGGTTCATATTTTAACAGTGTATATGAATGCACCATGAAATGTCTTCGTTGACAGAAATGATGTGGAACTGTAGCAATAAAGTTAATAAGAATGGTTATGATGGGACGCGAGTGTACACAATTTAGACTACCTTTAATTGTTCCTCTTATTAGAACAATACACTATCACAACAACTGGGTTTACAATGTTAGCGACAACAGAGGTATAAGTGTCAGGTTTACTTAATATGTTTAGCATCATATATCTAAATCTGCGGAATGTTATTGGTCACCTCATTTGTAGTAGGTAAATTTAGAACTGAACCATGAACCCTATATAACCTGTTTCCATCACCCCTGTACATTAGGATTTTGACAGTATTTGCTTACTGTTTGAAACTTGGAAACAGTTTTGGCTTACATACTTAATGTAACTTCATGGATACATGCATGGACTGTGCATGTTCTTATCTTAGTATTGCATCAAAAGATGATATTATATCCTAAATGTTGCTTTCAATTTATTTGTAAACATTTAGACTTTTACATTCATGACACATTGAATGCATGTTAAAATTTTGCACCCTTGACACCAGTCCAAGGTCCGTGCACAGTGCAACACGGTACTACTGCTCTATGAATTTAGTTCTACGTGAAGATGATGTTGATTAATTTCATTTGTGTTGTAATTTCCAATGATGTCGGCAGTACACTATTTTACTATGTTTTTGATTTAAATTGTTTGGAAAGAGACATGTTATTTTAACCTTTGTGGTCCTGGAATGTACTTCCACATTGTTGCATGGAACTTGTTTCCTGCTGTGATGTTTTATTGGAATTGGAAGCCTATACATGTATCTACTGTCACAAAACCATTCATACACTTGCATATTTAGATGATATATAGGAATACACTTGTATAAAGATATGTTTACATCCCCTTACATCGGACTGACATGTAATTGCATTTAGGACTACTACGATTTGTAGTGGCCTAGAAAGGAAAAGTAAAAGAAGAAGAAAAAAAATAAAGCACCCAACAGTGCTTTGTTAAAACTTAAAACCTTATTGCTTGAACACGCCAATTACTGTCGAAAATCATGTCTGTTGGTTACATGACCTATGTTACCCTGGCATGTGCTCTGTTGTCTGTTTTTTTTTTTTAGTATAAGCCTCTTCCGGCTTTTGCAAATTTCGTTTAACCATGTGTCCTGTATTTACCAAAGTGAACTTTAAACTTGGGAAGTAAAGTTGATTACACTAGTCATATACAATTATGATATTTATATTATACAAGTAATAATGACCTGAGAACACTTTCTGTAAGATCTCTCCTACTATTATGTTAGTATACATGTAAGTGTTAAAATATATAATAACCTACCTACATTGTGTGTGTGGGTTCACATATATATATATATATATATATTCATCTTTGATGTTATTGCATTTGTTAAATAGCGTCTGTTATGAATGGCCATATGCCGTTCATATATGTATTATAATAAACCCATGAATTTGTTCCCATATGTAGTATTCATTGAATGCCATCGCTGTTTAAATGGCTGACTCACACATGTATGGGAACATGTGAACAAATTTCATGTTTTGCTAATTGCGGTTGATGTATTTGAAAATTTTGAATCCTGATTCTCTTTACTTTATTTTGGGTTCAATCATAAACTGGAATTAAAACCACTTCTCTGTTATATTTTTTTTTCAAAAACATGTGGGTGCATGGGAAAACGTGTACATTAGCTTCATTGCACATACACTGGTCTGCCAAAATTATTTCTTTTGCAATCCATTTCAGAGTGTTGTGCATGTAGGTAATCTTATCATCTGGACTCTCTTGCGCATGCACCTTGTTGTTGTAATTTAAGTTTGCTCACATGAATCACATGCGCATGTTGAAACTTGTACCCTTGGCACAAAGCACAATTGGCATTTGTCGTGTTGCTCGGAATTGGAAACTGCTTTGTACCCGAATTCATATTCATGCAGTTGTATCACTAGTACCCGGTGTGCATCTCTTGTTTATCCAAAGCATGATTTTAGTTTGTATATGTGGTGACCGATGCACACATACATATATATTTACTATTGTATATGTATATATATGTCATCGGCATACACATATAAAGCCATGTGTCATCCTGCCTTGGTTCGCCCTAGTCACTATGCTACATCTTAGTAGCTTCTATCCGAGGGATTAATTATTATATTTCAGTTTACATTGAAATTAATTTACTTGAATTATGATTTAATCCTGACTCGAGGGTTTTATGTTTTACATGAAATGCTCGGATCAGACCCGAGCAGTGCAGATTTAAAGATTTCAACTTAGGATTTGAAGATTTTCAATGCTGGGGATTCCAGGAGACGCGCACTCTGAAGATTTTTAATACAGTAGAAAATCTTTTTCTTGTATTTCAAAAATTGTTCTTTTAAAATTTCCGTGGAACATGAAATTCTTTGTATCAAATTTTTTGATTAATATATAAAACTTATTCATTTGTTCAAAAACTGTGTTATTTATTTATTTTGTGTTTATTTTCTGTGTTGATTCGGATTTAAACTCTGTAAGCTAAATAACAATCCGTCGATTTGAACGTCTTAAGTTGGTTTAATTACCAATTTGGGCGGTCAAAAAGGCGGGACATTACAGCAGGTATTAGAGCTTTAGTTAATTCAAAGCTTAGCTTTATCGAATTTAAATGAGTAGGATCGACACTAGAAAAGCGAATTTTGAAAATAAAAAGGTTTCGAAATATGAATTTTGAAAATGAAAATAATTTTAAAATAGTTTTTTTTCAAAAAAAAATTATTTGGAAAATTTATTTCTGAGACTATTATTTTGAAACTAATGCAGCGGAAAAAGTATTTTGAGATTTAAAATTTTGTTCGGAATCCCCAGTCTTTAGAAGTCTTCGAATCCAGGTTTGCGAGAATTATTCTTCGATAAGACTCTCTTAGATTTAAATTTAGATCCATCATCGAATGATATCAAACGAAGATGAGTATAAGAGAAGCAACGAATCAATTTATTCGATCGTGTATTTTATAATTCAAGGACAACTGAATTTGATTCGAAATAAGAAATTTGATGAGAATTTGAATGATAAAAGAGAGAGAGAGAGAGAGAGATCTTGAGAGGCTAACGAGTTTGGATAACTCAGAATGGCAAGGATCAAAGAATAAAAAGCCGCACGTCGAGAACGAAGGACGACAGAACGTAAAAGAAGTGTGTTCATAAATTGAATTCGAGAGTTGCATAAGAAATGGATTTGATAAGAATTAAGGAATGAAGTTAAAGAATTTAAAAACTGACTGGAGATTAGTCAAGCTGAATAAATTCCTGAGTATTGATCTGATGTTGGTTTCGGCCTTCGGGATTGATGCTTACGAAGTTGTTTGCTTGCTAATTTACGGTCGAGGTATGTGAATGTGAAGGGGTGATAGTGCGTGAAGAAGAAATTCGTGATAAGAAGAAGAATTCTGAAACTTTGAGGGTATAAGGATTTGAATTGAGTAAAGAATTAGATAAATTGAAAAATTGGTGAATAATTGGAGATTTGGAAGAAAATTCGTTTTATAACCAATAGAGTGTAAATTTGAGTTTGAAAGGATATCAACTATCTAATTAATTGAGAGATGAAACTGAAATTTTGAAATTGGAATTGAATTTAAGGATGTTTGATTTTGAATATTGGATATAGAAACTTCCGGAACTCGTATGGAAAATGTATATAAGCATACAGCGAATTTAGAGACAATTGATTTGGATGGTAATCAAGTTGAAATGAAATCTTATATAACATAATTTATATAAGAAGGAGAGGTTTGCAAAAAAGGTTTGGAAGGAAATCTTATGAATCGGCATAAGTATGATTTTTGAGGAATATGACATAAAATAATATATGTATATGGTATTGTATGTTTTTCAAAATAAAGATGAGGAAAGTACCTTCCTTCCCTATGAATTACGAGCTTAGTTGAAATATGCTGCTGGTGGTAGTAGGTTGTCCGGACATAAAACTCATGAGTTGCCACAGAGCATGACTGCTAGCGTAATTCGTAGGGCTGCAGATAGCCTACGACGGTCGGATGTTTTCTGAGAGAATCAGGCATAACCATTGTGATCGTTGCGATCTAGAGTCATTGGAATTCGACCGTGTGGCGAAATTCGCAGGGCTGTAGACGGCCTACGGCTGACGGATGTTTCTTGGGGGAACCAAGCGTAACCATTGTGACTGCTGTGATCCACAGTCGAATTAAAAGGGCGTAATCCGCAGAGCTGTAAAAGCTTTCGGGTATGGATGTTTCCTAGGGGACCCGGGCGTAACTATTGTGTACCTACGGTCCACTTAGATACCTTAGTGATAGTGAGCCACCTGTTTGATGCAGCAGTTAGTCTTCGTGACTTGATTGGTCTTCGTGACCTGATTTGTCTTTATAACTTGATTTGTGCTTGTGACTTGAAATGTCTTCATAATTCCATGATTATTTTGTGACTCTGAGATAGAGCAGTCAACGCTCAGTGATCTCAGTTTTTCTTTTGATTCGTAAATATTTTCCGTTGATCTGTCCATGACAAAATTCGCAGGGAAGTGAATTCCTACGGATACAGATGTTTTCTGCGGATCCAAACGGAACCATTGTGTATCTGCGACTCATGAACAATCAACATATCAATATCACATTGGTATTTCACATATCTGTTTTTAAAGAAAATTTTGAAATATTTTTCACTGGGAGTTGAAACGAGGATATTTAGTACTTGGAGATTTTAGTCATGCGCCTGGCCAGTGTATGCCTAACATCTGTAAGAACGACAATAGACTTGTCAAACTTCGAGTTATCAATTATTTTAAATAAATAATTTGAAATTAAAATATACCTAGTTTAATAAAACAAGAAAGAGTATTTTGTAATAATACAAATATTTTAGATTTTGGATATTTTCAAGTCAGAAATTTGCGACTTTAAAGGAAAATGATAATCACACTCTTCGATGATTGTTGGGGAAGCTTAAATATATTGAATATATGGAGATGTGGTTGAACTTGTGAAATGATGGATAAGTAAATATTCGGAGAAAAGATTAATTTGAAAAGGATTTGATTTTTTTCGAGTTAATTGGATATGATGACTAAACAAAGAGGGTCGGTAATTTAAATATCGATATTTAAATGAGTTGTGGAGAAATTACCCACGAATATGACATTTTGAATTGTACATTGGCATAACTCTAACGATCTCTCCTTTTCGAGGACGAAAAGTTTTAAAGGGGGGAAGATTGTAACATCTTGGAAATTTTCGACAACTGAGATATGGAATCCATTAAAAAAATATTTATTTTGAGGCTTGGATTAAAAATTTAAAATCAAATATTTATTGTTGAATTTGAGTGGACGTTCGAATTGGATTTGAAATTCGACAAGCGAAATATTGATGGTTAGATTTAAGAATATATGTTATTGATGAAGGTTTTATTCGTTTGAAAATGAAGTTGAATGTATAAGTATACATTATTAAAACAAGCCTAAGTTAGTCACGGCAATTCGTAAATTACGATTTGTTTTGAAGTAAGAAGTATTTTATCGAAACGATATTGTAACACCCCAAAAATTCTATAACTGTGAAATTCACAAATTAAAGTATAATTAAATCTGAAATCAAAGAACTAAGGGAAACGGGATACGCCATTGCGTTCGTCTCGGAAAAATACGCGAAATAGAGTCCGAGTTTTCGAAAAACGGAGTCCGTATGAAGAAGATATGGCCTTCGGAAGTTTTTAAAATAAGTTTAAAATTCAAACAGAATTAAATAATTAAATATTCTGAAGTGGGGCCCAACGGGCCAGGGTGGAAGAACACCCGCCTGGGCCACCCAGGTCGACTGGGCTGTCGACCTGGGCTACCCATGTCGACAGGGCTGTCGACAGCCCTGTCGACAGGGGTATCGACCTGGTCGAGCCCAGTCAACCTGGCTGGCCAGGTCCGTGTTCCTCCGATTTTCTGTGGTCTGCTTTGTCACTAGGGCTAGGTGGCAAGTTTTGATTGGTTTCTCTATCGAATGAATGGCTACGATCTAACCTAGCAACATCAATGGTCCTAATCAATTCCTAACCTCTATATAAACAACCCTAGACTAAACCCTAATCTATTCATTCAAATTAAGAACATAGCCGCCATGTTGCTGAGGAACGACTAAGAGTAGCCGCCAACTAGAGAGAGGATTAGGGAGAAAGTTCTAAAGCCTAAAGCAATTCAAGCAACCTAAAGCTAATCAATTCAACAAAGGAATCATATCTCTTAATTAGAGAATTCGCCGCAACCATTGTAAGTAGAGTATTACTTTGGTATGAACAAATGATTGTGTAGATATGTATGCTTGAATTGTGGCAGTAAAATCCATATTTGTGCGTTCTTATCAATTTATATACGTTTGGATATTTCGAATTATGTCATTCAATTATAAAGAACTACATGCGGTAGTTCTATGCAAATATACGTTTGGAATATTCGCAAATTATGTGACCTATGTTGAAGCTACATGTATGTAGTTGATTGAAATTTCATGCAAGTTTTGGGGCTTTGTTATTAGGCCATCATGATGTCTATTTTTGTGCATAAATCATTTTGCAAGTAATTGAGACAAGTTTGGTTGTTATAGTTCATATGAAACTATGTTGGAATTTTGACACCATAATCCATGTATTAAGTCATGCTTTTGCAAAACTTGTGAATATGGCTAGGCTATGAATGATATTTGGCATAATTGAAATCCATGATTAAGCCTATCTTGTTTAAAAGAATTATATGATGACATATGTGAGACATGGCTAGGTTAGACTCAAAAATCCCTTTTTGCAAGTTTAAGCAAACACCATGATTAGGAATATTTATGCATAAGTATATTTATACCATCGTTATGTGATTAGACTTAAATCATGATTAAGTTGAACTATGCTTTTGTGTTAGTAAACATGTAGAAACCTTATGAACATGACTTGTTTATATTTATGCCATGAACAAATTTAACTATACCTATGCCATGCTTATGTTTGATATTATGCCATGCTTATGTTTGACATCATGCCATGCTTATGCTAGAAATATTTATGCCATGCTTATGTTTGACATCATGCCATGCTTATGCTAGAAATATTTATGCCATGCTTATGTTTGACATTATGCATAAATAAGAATATAGGTTCATGTTGCAGTTAAACCTATGCAAGTTCATATGCTTTGATTCATGTCACCTATGTTACCACTATGCAAGTACACCCGTTCTAGTTTGTATTTCCAACGTCATATGCAAGTTCATGCGCTCACCTCCCCCTCGTTGTGTATGTAATCACGCTTTAAGCCTCCCCTTTTCGCATGGCTAAATTGGGCTTTAAAATGGCTAAGCCCAATATATAAACGGACGTGTAAAACGGGGGAAAATAACGTTGGGTTAAAATTAATTAATGAATGAATGAAAATATAAAATAGAAGGGCCCAAATTCAAGTATGGGTTGGGCCCATGATTGGTGTAACCTTTACACCATTAACTTAATAATGGGCCGCAAATATTTACATATAAGAAATAAAGAAGAATGACAAAATATGTAAATGTAGAACATACGATGTGTTTAACCCGAGGTTGGATTGAGTTGTGATGTAAACCTGCCCGGAACCGCCCGGCTGTCCAGTAGTCACAACAATACCTATCCAATGTGGGAGGTTAAACATGGAGCCCAGCAAGGACCCGAGGTTAGACTGAGTTGTGGCGTAAGACTGCCCGGAATCAACCGGCAACAGGCAGCCACAACAATACCTGTCTAATGTGAGAGGTCCGGGCCTTAATAAGACAATTAAGGCTGAGTCAGGATGGATAGGATTAAGTGAACTAAAGACTTAATCAAAATGGAACATGCTAAACTAAACGGACTGGTGGGGTTAGGTTAGGAAACACTTAACCAACTTAGCATGTTGGCTAGAGATAGAAAACCTAGTAACGGGGGACCCTTTTCAGCAGTAACCCTAAAAGGTGTATCAGGATACCCTGAAACTAGGCAGGGTGGGGCACGATTACTGGGCTGATTGTAAGAGGTCAAATCGACGGCGGTGGTGTAGCAGTGTAGGTTCTAACGGAGTGTGGGCGTGCACACACTCCGGCGCAGAAAAATAAGGCACTGGACACCAGTAGCATACCTGTGCACTCTAAGGTTGTGTCGGGTTGCCACTACGGGACTTGATACACCCCATGGTGGGACCAGCATAGGTAACTACGACATCGGGGGCCGTAAGACACATGTAACTATGCGAGTAGGAGCCGATCATCATAGAATGGATCACATTACCCTGATTATGGGGTGCCAGTTGGGAACTAGTTTATATGGGTTCAGAGATTAACATGGGGTACGATAGTATATTCGACCCTAGACAACTTAACCAAGTTTATAGTGTATGCCCACTTCTCGTTTATACTTATCATACCCAGTTCTTTATTCATAGACAAAATAGTACTAGACTTACTCAGGCTTTATGTCTGACTCTATTTTTCTTTCGTCTTCTTTCTTCCGTTCCCCCCCCAGGTCCTCAGGGAGGGAACACAGCAGCTTGACCTACCTCAACACCCAGCTTGAAGAAGAGAAATGTATTGCTTGGACTTTCCTGTTTGAACTATGGCTTTGGACAATCCACTATGGGGCTTTTGCTGTTTATCTATGTTTTATTTATGCTTCTTTAAATAATGTACTCAAGACAGAATATGAAAGTGTTATGTTATGTTTTTGGAAAGGATGTTGTTGTAACACGTATTTGACTTTATGAAATAAAAGTTTGTTGTTCTTCCGCTGTTTACAAATATGTGTTCTTATATCTGTCTTGTATATCTGTGACTTGTACTTATAAACCTCCACCAAAATTAGGGCATTCCCTTTGAGAGTGACCCTAACGGAGGTGGGGTGTTTCACTTGGTATCAGAGCATAGGTTTACCAGATAAGATAAAAAGTTTTGAAAATTTATTTTCAAAAAAAAAAGGAAATTTAAAGAAGCATTTTTAAATGATAAGAATATTATTTTATTTTAAAAAAAAAGGCAAAGTCCACTCCCCAAAGCCATAGGTACTATCTCTTATCCTTCGTTTTGAACCTGTCCTTTTTGTTTCAGCATGTCCGAAGATCTTAACTTGCCGGAAGGGGTACCAATACCTGGTTGGTTTAGACGGTTCTTAGAAGCAAGGGCCACTCAGCTAGGTCCTACCATTCCTCCTCCCCCAGCTGAAGGAAATCATCCAGCCGCAGAGGCACCTTTTCCTCCACCTCCTCCACGAGGAAACGCGTTTGCTAAGATATGTAAGGATTTTAAAGCTATGGGAGGAAGGGATTTCCATGGATCTGAGTCCTTCGTAGCAGCTAGAAATTGGCTGAAGGAAACTGAGGATCTATTCATCATCTTTGAGGTAGAGGACAGACAAAAAGTACAATTGGCGGTGTGGCTATTGAAGGGCGAGGCTTCCTACTGGTGGGAAGTCACTAATGCTGAAAGACCAGTAGAGACATGGGAGGACTTTAGGGCAAGGTTTGAGACTAAGTTTCTCTCAGATGCGGAAAGAAGTTTGCAGTTGGAGAAATTCTTATTTCTTAAGCAAGGAGACAAGACTGTCAGAGAGTATGTGAATCAGTTCGATGAGCTGGCTAGGTTTGGGCTTGACCTAGTCAACACCCCGCACAAGAAGGCTCTCCGTTTCGTCAAGGGGTTAAATGACCCATTACACAGTTTGGCCATGACCCATATACCCATGGGAGCCACGTATGAAAGATTGGTGCAAATGGCATTGCTGAATGAAGAGGATAAGGGCAAGAAGGAGACAAAGGCAGAAAGCTCTCAAGGGAAGAAAGAGGGTTTGCAGCCTAAGAAGACAGACTTTAAGAAAGGCGGGGAAGGCAAAAAAGAGAAGAGGACGTGTAATTTCTGTGGCAAAGTGGGGCACTTAGTAAAGGACTGCCGGAAAAAGAAGGCCAAGGAGAATGGTGGGTGCTTTTCATGCGGTCAGACAGGCCACAGGGCTAAGGACTGCCCAAGGAAACGAGGGCAGGGGCAGGGGTCTGGATCCACCCCAGGGGCACAGGTCCATGTGCTAGAAGCGCCACCATTGCAACAGCGAGGTACAAACACTTCTGTAGAAAGTGTAGTTTATCTTTATGATCACCCCGTTCGCACTTTATTTGATTCTGGCGCATCACACTCCTTTATCTCGTCTGCTTTAGTAGAATCTCTGCACCTAAAAACTAGTATGGTAGAGGACCCCTTAATTGTTTCAAACCCAATTGGGGGCCCAGCTCATTTGTCTATGATCTGTTTGGATTTGAAAATTTCTATTCTAAGTGTAGAATTTCAATGTAGTGCCTTTGTTTTGGGCTTTTCGGGGTATGGTTTGATTTTGGGTATGGATTGGCTATCCAGTAATGGGGCCATCCTTGATTGTGAGAAAAGGGTTGTTAGGCTCCTAACCCAGCTCGGTAATACTTTGGAAATTTCTTGTAATCCCTCGTATGCGGTTATGCTTAGTTATCTTGAATCGCTAGATGCCTCCGTTGAAAATTTGCAATCCGTTAGAGTGGTCCGGGAATATCCGGATGTCTTCGAAGAGGTGAAGGGCTTGCCTCCGAAGCGGGAAATCGACTCCCGCATATATCTTGTAGATAATGCAAAGCCCGTTGCATTGCCCGTTAGACACATGGCTCCTCGGGAAAGGTAAGGGCTCAGTAAACAGGTTGAAGAGCTTCTAGAGTAGGGGTTCATTTGAAGGAGCATTTCAGAATGGGGCGCTCTAGTAGTGTTCGCCACTAAGGCAGAAAGTTCATTTCGTTTATGAATGAGTTATGGAGAATCACCTTAGTAAGTACATTTGGCAACATAGTTGACATTTGTTTATTTTCTAGAGATAATTCATCTATGTGGAATACCTTCTAGTAAGTTAACAAGATCCAAGATTCATTAGTGAATTTTGGAGAGCTTGTATGGAACCATGAGTACGCAGTTATGCTTGAGCCAAGTATACTAGAAGGAGAATAAGTGAAAGAGGAACGAGAGGCAACAGTGACATAGGTTCCAACTCCTATTTTGGAAACAAGAATTAAGAAGCTACGAAATTGTGAAGTTAAAGACGGACAAAGCATAATGGAGTTAAGCTCAAGGAAATGCGACTTAGAAGATTGAAGACTAGATTCGTGCATCATATCTCTTCTTAAGAGTATATCCTTGATCCCTCTCTTCCTGTAGAGCTTACTTGCATGCTATCTTTTCTGTTTAGTCTCTCGGTCCCATTCTCAATCCCATTTCTGTCGCAAACCCCATAGGGAGTATGACTCATCTGTTAGTAACACATGTTGGGGCTTGAGGGTGTTCGTTGGATTGACCTAACTTTTTGGGTTTTATAGGATACGAGTTGGCCTTGGGAAGGGGCTCCCTTGTAACCTAAAAGGAGTCCATCATGCTTAATTTCCCAGAATCATATATGGTGGTTGGGTTGAGTAATTCTTTGGGTGTCAGTCTGATGTTGATTTCGGTCTTCGGGGCTGATGTTTAGAGAGTTCTTCTCCTAATCAATATATATGTGGCATAGATTTCCAGTTTTGACATTGCCTAATGGGAACAAAGTTTTTACCTGCTTCTATCGTTCGACTATACCTTTAGAACAATGGCCTATAGATTAGAGCTACCCGAGAAGTTGGCCGGAGTCCACAACGTTTTTCACGTTTCGCATCTACGAAAATGTCTACATGAGTCAGCTGAAGTGGTAGAGCCAAATATCCTCGAAGAGGCCGAAGTGGAACACGAAGCAACCATAAGAAGAGTTCCAACCCGCATCTTAGGAACGGAAGTGAAGAAGCTACGCAACCGCGAAGTCAAGCTCGTCAAAGTTCAGTGGAGCGACGCCGAGGGAAACGCGACTTGGGAAACTGAAGCTAGAATACGTACTGCCTACCCTTTTCTGTTCGAGGGTACATCCTTGATCTTTCTTTTTCCTTAAGTTGCGCTTTTATCTATCTTTTTAGGTATATTTCCTCGACCGTATCTTTTAGGTAGAAACCCTTTGGATGGAAACATGTAGTTGAAACATGTTATGGATGATGATTGCAAGTGGTTGCAAGTGATTGCTAGTGGTTGCTCGTGGTTGCATATACACACACAATCTAGGTTTTAGATCGGCTCAATCACTTCATATTGCATATGCATATATGTTTGCATTCGTATATGGTTGAATTGTAATGTGTTGGCATATGGATGTTGCATTTGTATTGAATGATTGTGCACTCATGTAGAATCATGAATAGGAAAATTTGCATACATAATGGATTCATTTCACTTACATGATTCGCATTAAGGAGGTCAACTGAATCAGTAGACCGCCTGATTTTGCATTAGATAAGTTCATGAACACACACTTCGCATATGATCATGAAGCATTAGAAGTCTTTTAAGGACACTGGATACTCGTGTTTGATGGATGAGTAGATGGATGATTGGATGTTAGGATATACATTCCTCCTAACTTGAAGATTTCGGGGACGAAATCCTTTTTAAGTGGGGGAGAATGTAACACCCCAAAAATTCTATAACTGTGAAATTCACAAATTAAAGTATAATTAAATCTGAAATCAAAGAAATAAGGGAAACGGGATACGCCATTGCGTTCGTCTCGGAAAAATACGCGAAATAGAGTCCGAGTTTTCGAAAAACGGAGTCCGTATGAAGAAGATATGGCCTTCGGAAGTTTTTAAAATAAGTTTAAAATTCAAACAGAATTAAATAATTAAATATTCCGAAGTGGGGCCCAACGGGCCAGGGTGGAAGAACACCCGCCTGGGCCACCCAGGTCGACTGGGCTGTCGACCTGGGCTACCCATGTCGACAGGGCTGTCGACAGCCCTGTCGACAGGGGTATCGACCTGGTCGAGCCCAGTCAACCTGGCTGGCCAGGTCTGTGTTCCTCCGATTTTCTGTGGTCTGCTTTGTCACTAGGGCTAGGTGGCAAGTTTTGATTGGTCTCTCTATCGAATGAATGGCTACGATCTAACCTAGCAACATCAATGGTCCTAATCAATTCCTAACCTCTATATAAACAACCCTAGACTAAACCCTAATCTATTCATTCAAATTAAGAACATAGCCGCCATGTTGCTGAGGAACGACTAAGAGTAGCCGCCAACTAGAGAGAGGATTAGGGAGAAAGTTCTAAAGCCTAAAGCAATTCAAGCAACCTAAAGCTAATCAATTCAACAAAGGAATCATATCTCTTAATTAGAGAATTCGCCGCAACCATTGTAAGTAGAGTATTACTTTGGTATGAACAAATGATTGTGTAGATATGTATGCTTGAATTGTGGCAGTAAAATCCATATTTGTGCGTTCTTATCAATTTATATACGTTTGGATATTTCGAATTATGTCATTCAATTATAAAGAACTACATGCGGTAGTTCTATGCAAATATACGTTTGGAATATTCGCAAATTATGTGACCTATGTTGAAGCTACATGTATGTAGTTGATTGAAATTTCATGCAAGTTTTGGGGCTTTGTTATTAGGCCATCATGATGTCTATTTTTGTGCATAAATCATTTTGCAAGTAATTGAGACAAGTTTGGTTGTTATAGTTCATATGAAACTATGTTGGAATTTTGACACCATAATCCATGTATTAAGTCATGCTTTTGCAAAACTTGTGAATATGGCTAGGCTATGAATGATATTTGGCATAATTGAAATCCATGATTAAGCCTATCTTGTTTAAAAGAATTATATGATGACATATGTGAGACATGGCTAGGTTAGACTCAAAAATCCCTTTTTGCAAGTTTAAGCAAACACCATGATTAGGAATATTTATGCATAAGTATATTTATACCATTGTTATGTGATTAGACTTAAATCATGATTAAGTTGAACTATGCTTTTGTGTTAGTAAACATGTAGAAACCTTATGAACATGACTTGTTTATATTTATGCCATGAACAAATTTAACTATACCTATGCCATGCTTATGTTTGATATTATGCCATGCTTATGTTTGACATCATGCCATGCTTATGCTAGAAATATTTATGCCATGCTTATGTTTGACATCATGCCATGCTTATGCTAGAAATATTTATGCCATGCTTATGTTTGACATTATGCATAAATAAGAATATAGGTTCATGTTGCAGTTAAACCTATGCAAGTTCACATGCTTTGATTCATGTCACCTATGTTACCACTATGCAAGTACACCCGTTCTAGTTTGTATTTCCAACGTCATATGCAAGTTCATGCGCTCACCTCCCCCTCGTTGTCTATGTAATCACGCTTTAAGCCTCCCCTTTTCGCATGGCTAAATTGGGCTTTAAAATGGCTAAGCCCAATATATAAACGGACGTGTAAAACGGGGGAAAATAACGTTGGGTTAAAATTAATTAATTAATGAATGAAAATATAAAATAGAAGGGCCCAAATTCAAGTATGGGTTGGGCCCATGATTGGTGTAACCTTTACACCATTAACTTAATAATGGGCCGCAAATATTTACATATAAGAAATAAAGAAGAATGACAAAATATGTAAATGTAGAACATACGATGTGTTTAACCCGAGGTTGGATTGAGTTGTGATGTAAACCTGCCCGGAACCGCCCGGCTGTCCAGTAGTCACAACAATACCTATCCAATGTGGGAGGTTAAACATGGAGCCCAGCAAGGACCCGAGGTTAGACTGAGTTGTGGCGTAAGACTGCCCGGAATCAACCGGCAACAGGCAGCCACAACAATACCTGTCTAATGTGAGAGGTCCGGGCCTTAATAAGACAATTAAGGCTGAGTCAGGATGGATAGGATTAAGTGAACTAAAGACTTAATCAAAATGGAACATGCTAAACTAAAAGGACTGGTGGGGTTAGGTTAGGAAACACTTAACCAACTTAGCATGTTGGCTAGAGATAGAAAACCTAGTAACGGGGGACCCTTTTCAGCAGTAACCCTAAAAGGTGTATCAGGATACCCTGAAACTAGGCAGGGTGGGGCACGACTACTGGGCTGATTGTAAGAGGTCAAATCGACGGCGGTGGTGTAGCAGTGTAGGTTCTAACGGAGTGTGGGCGTGCACACACTCCGGCGCAGAAAAATAAGGCACTGGACACCAGTAGCATACCTGTGCACTCTAAGGTTGTGTCGGGTTGCCACTACGGGACTTGATACACCCCATGGTGGGACCAGCATAGGTAACTACGACATCGGGGGCCGTAAGACACATGTAACTATGCGAGTAGGAGCCGATCATCATAGAATGGATCACATTACCCTGATTATGGGGTGCCAGTTGGGAACTAGTTTATATGGGTTCAGAGATTAACATGGGGTACGATAGTATATTCGACCCTAGACAACTTAACCAAGTTTATAGTGTATGCCCACTTCTCGTTTATACTTATCATACCCAGTTCTTTATTCATAGACAAAATAGTACTAGACTTACTCAGGCTTTATGTCTGACTCTATTTTTCTTTCGTCTTCTTTCTTCCGTTTCCCCCCCCCCCCCCAGGTCCTCAGGGAGGGAACACAGCAGCTTGACCTACCTCAACACCCAGCTTGAAGAAGAGAAATGTATTGCTTGGACTTTCCTGTTTGAACTATGGCTTTGGACAATCCACTATGGGGCTTTTGCTGTTTATCTATGTTTTATTTATGCTTCTTTAAATAATGTACTCAAGACAGAATATGAAAGTGTTATGTTATGTTTTTGGAAAGGATGTTGTTGTAACACGTATTTGACTTTATGAAATAAAAGTTTGTTGTTCTTCCGCTGTTTACAAATATGTGTTCTTATATCTGTCTTGTATATCTGTGACTTGTACTTATAAACCTCCACCAAAATTAGGGCATTCCCTTTGAGAGTGACCCTAACAGAGGTGGGGTGTTTCAGATATCGACCTTTAAAATAACCAATTTTCAAACGACCTCGGTTGGTGGTAAGATGGATTTTTAATACATATAATTAATTACTCCTGTATTTCAAATTTGGAGCTAAACGAAATGTGTTTTGGCTACAGACAAAATATAAACATGAAGCAGCATATATATTGAATTTAAAAGACACCTCTTCCCTGAATGTGCCTTCCCGAATATTAGCGTCCTCAGGAAGCTGCTTTCCTTTTCTTAGCTCACACGGTTACTTGGCCACCAGACAACTGATGCCTTAATCACCACGGGTTCCTTCCTATAAATCATGCCTCGCCCATTTCCTTCAGCAAGGAAAATCATTTCTTTTCCCAATTTCATTCAGCAGCAAACAAATCCAAACCCTTTCCCTTAATTCTAATGGTGTTTCTCTCCAAATCAAAACCGAGCTTTTTCCCCAAATCTTCATAAAGCTTTTCCTTTTACATGGCTTCCTTCCCGAACCAAAGCACACCATCAAGCCATTGCAACATCCGTCATTCATCTCCGTTTGCCACTTCGCCGCCGCAGTCGCCATCGAGACATTTATCTCCTATTGTTCCTTCACAAATCGAACTATGATTCCTCTTCCATAAAAATCAAATCTTGGTCCACCAATCGAGCCAAAGCCCTCGGCGCCTGGAACTACAGCCGCCTCATCTATCTCCTTATCCGTCGCCTGTGTTGCGTGTGAAGGTGAGTTATCTCACTCACGATTGATCTTGTTCAAGTAGTTTGATTTCGATTAAATTGGATATAATGGTGTGGGTTTTTATGCCCATGAGTTCTGCGTTCAAGTTTTAATTTCATTAAAACTGAGATACAATAGTTGATCGTTCTGTTTGATTTTTTGTGTTGTGGCCGCACCCCTTGAATTCGTTACTACTTGGAATTTACACTGTGGTCGTTAGGGAAGGTTGGTCCTATGCTTCTATGTCTTGTTGTTCACCTTATTTCAACCAAGATACTTGTTTGTTTTTGCATAGTAACATTTCAAAATACAGCAGGTTGTTTGAAAATCATAATATCCATAGGCTAACTGTGTATGCTAGTATTTATTTTATACATATTTGGGTACGTATAGGACCTGTTTTTCCATTCAACAGGTTAGCCTGTCCCCATTAAACCCTCAGCCTTACTTCTTAAATTCAGAAATGCATGAAATTTTTCATGACTTTGTCCTATCTTGGTTTGCTTGGTCTATGTTGTGACTGAATGGGGTTAACAGTTGATAATTACACAAGTATAATCTTCACTAAATGGCAATTATCTTTTTGTATACTCTCAACTAAATGGCAATTATCTTTTTCTCATGTTATTTTTATATACACTTTGTAACGAAAAATTTTATGGAGTTAAACTTTATCATTACAAACTGTTCCAAAGATAATTTGGCTTCTTGATGTAAAAATTAGGTATTTTGCTAGAAAACTAATAAGTACAGACCGAAATCAACTGTCTGTGGTAATCACAAGCCCTGGATCTAGACAAGTGTGGACCTCTAGGTTCATATTTTAACAGTGTACATGAATGCACCATGAAATGTCTTCGTTGACAGAAATGATGTGGACCTGTAGCAATAAAGTTAATAAGAATGGTTCTAATGGGACGTGAGTGTACACAATTTAGACTACCCTTAATTGTTCCTCTTATTAGAACAATACCCTATCACACCAACTGGGTTTACAATGTTAGCGACGACAGAGGTATAAGTGTCAGGTTTACTTAATATGTTTAGCATCATATATCTAAATCTGCGAAATGTTATTGGTCACCTCATTTGTAGTAGGTGAATTTTGATCTGA
Source organism: Allium sativum (assembly GCA_030737875.1). Classification (NCBI taxonomy): domain Eukaryota; kingdom Viridiplantae; phylum Streptophyta; class Magnoliopsida; order Asparagales; family Amaryllidaceae; genus Allium; species Allium sativum. The sequence continues at coordinate 776,644,552 of CM060919.1, read as the reverse complement.
ACCATGAACCCTATATGACCTGTTTCCATCACCCATGTACATTAGGATTTTGACAATATTTGCTTGCTATTTGAAACTTGGAAACAGTTTTGGCTTACATACTTAATGTAACTGCATGGATACATGCCTGGACTGTGCATGTTCTTATCTTAGTATTGCATCAAAAGATGATATTATAACCTAAATGTTGCTTTCAATTTATTTGTGAACATTTAGACTTTTACATTCATGACACATTGAATGCATGTTAAAATTTTGCACTCTTGACACCAGTCTAAGGTCTGTGCACAGTGCAACATGGTACTACTGTTCTATGAATTTAGTTCTATGTGAAGATGATGTTGAATAGTTTCATTTGTGCTGTAATTTCCAATGATGTCGGAAGTACACTATTTTACTATGTTTTTGATTTAAATTGTTTGGAAAGAGACATGTTATTTTAACCTTTGTGGTCCTGGAATGTACTTCCATATTGTTGCATGGAACTTGTTTCCTACTGTGATGTTTTATTGGAATTGGAAGCCTATACATGTATCTACTGTCACAAAACCGTTCATACACTTGCATATTTAGATGATATATAGGAATACCTTGTATACAGATATGTTTACATCCCTGTACATCGGACTGACATGTAATTGCATTTAGGACTACTACGATTTGTAGTGGCCTAGAAAGGAATAGAAAAAGAAGAAGAAGAAAAAATAAAGCACCCAACAGTGCTTTGTTAAAACTTAAAACCCTATTGCTTGAACTCGCCAATTATTGTCGAAAATCATGTCTGTTGGTTACATGACCTATGTTACCCTGGCATGTGCTCTGTTGTCTATTTTTTTTTTTTAGTATAAGCCTCTTCCGGCTTTTGCATATTTCGTTTAACCATGTGTCCTGTATTTACCAAAGTGAACTTTAAACTTGGGAAGTAAAGTTGATTACACTAGTCATATAGAATTATGCTATTTATATTATACAAGTAATAATGACCCGAGAACACTTTCCATAAGATCTCTCCTACTAGTATGTTAGTATACATGCAAGTGTTAAAATATATAATAAACTACCTGCATTTTGTGTGTGGGTTCACATATATATATTCATCTTTGATGTTATTGCATTTGTTAAATAGCGTCAGTTATGAATGGCCACATGTCGTTCATATATGTATTATAATAAACCCATGAATTTGATCCCATATGTAGTATTCATTGAATGTCATCACTGTTTAAATGGCTTACTCAAACATGTATGGGAACATGTAAACAAATTTAATGTTTTGCTAATTGCGGTTGATGTATTTGAATCTTTTGAATCCTGATTCTCTTTACTTTATTTTGGGTTCAATCATAAACTGGAATTAAAACAACTTCTCTGTTATAATTTTTTTTTCAAAAACATGTGGGTTCGTGGGAAAACGTGTACATTAGCTTCATTGCACATACACTGGTCCACCAAAATAATTTCTTTTGCAATCCATTTCAGAGTGTTGTGCATGTAGGTAATCTTATCATCTGGACACTCTTGCGCATGCACCTTGTTGTTGTAATTTAAGTTTGCCTACATGAATCTCATGCGCATGTTAAAACTTGTACCCTTGGCACAAAGCACATTTGGCATCTGCCGTGTTGCTCGGAATTGGAAACTGCTTTGTACCCGAATTCATATTCATGCAGTTGTATCCCGGTGTGCATCTCTTGTTTATCCAAAGCATGATTTTAGTTTGTATATGTGGTGGCCAATGCACACATATGTATATATATATACTATTGTTTGTGTATATATATGTCATCGGCATACATATATAAAGCCATGTGTCATCCTGCCTTGTTTCGCCCTAGTCGCTATGCTACATCTTAGTAGCTTCCATCCGAGGGATTAATTATTATATTTCAGTTTACATTGAAATTAATTTACTTGAATTATGATTTAATCCTGACTCGAGGGTTTTATGTTTTACATGAAATGCTCGGATCAGACCCGAGCAGTGCAGATTTAAAGATTTCAGCTTAGGATTTGAAGATTTTCAATGCTGGGGATTGCAGGAGACGCGCACTCTGAAGATTTTTAATAAAGTAGAAAATCTTTTTCTTGTATTTTAAAAATTGTTCTTTTAAAATTTCCGTAGTACATGAAATTCTTTGTTTCAAAAATTTTGATTAATATATAAAACTTATTCGTTGTTCAAATACTGTGTTATTTATTTATTTTGTGTTTATTTTCTGTGTTGATTCAGATTTAAACTCTGTAAGATAAATAACGATCCGTCGATTTGAACGTCTTAAGTTGGTTTGATTACCAATTTGGGCAGTCAAAAAGGTGGGACGTTACATAGCCTCACATCCGGAAATGACAAAAGTCCGGCAGACAGCATGGCTATGTAGGTCGCACCTATTATGGTGTATAATCACCTGATCTAGAGTTTCATTTACTTCTAAAAATCAATTGTCGATGTTGTCCCATTCGGGAAACGGTTGCTGATCCCAACCGTTGGTGATATACATTCGATACACTTAAGCGAAATGAGTGGTCGGTCATGTGTGGTCGGGTTGCAAGATGTTCTTGTTGAACCCAGTGTATTCCTCTCTAGAGGTATACTAGCAAAAGGTGGTTTCGTACCTTGTCATAGTTGGAAATCCATTACCCAATACGTGCTTGCGGTTTTGATTGTATACTATATATGTAGAACGTGAGATGAAAGCGTTTCTGCTAGATGATTATTATATTGTGGTTGATAGACATTTTTATAATACCAAAAGGTTTTTGATATAAAAATATTTTGGATTCTCATAAGGGAAAAACCCTTTCCGTTATACGACGTGGTCTTATGAGATATCGTTTACTTGTTCAAAGTGTTTTAAACTGTTTTACTCATACCAGTCCCATGACTGACCCGGAGTTTATTTTGCTTTGTTTTCCCTAAACTCTTGGGTGTCCAAATTTTGTACGGGCAGTCAAGTAGTCGGGATTCACAAATACTTGAGGAGTTGGAGCAGGAGGCTTCTGGATTTTATATAGCTATTGTTATTCCGCTGTGTTGTAAGTGTTGTACTTCATAATGATATGTATATTCAAGTACAATCTTTTATTTCAAAGTTATGTTATATTTTATTCGTTCCGCTGTGAGCTTCGTGTTTACTCTAATGTTGTAGGTTCTTCTTCTTCTTCTATTCTGAGTTTCTATCTTATCTATTCTCATCCTCTAATTTCTTTCATTAACTACCGGTATTTTCGATCCTTGGATGTTCGATATGTGTTGTATATCGGATAACCAAGATCGACTTTTTCAGGGTCGTTACAGTTGGTACCAGAGCTTAAGGTTAAGTATTACCTTGGCTCTGTGGCGTGACTCGGTAGAGATGGGGTTAGTAATACCCTAGATTGAGTTTGAGTGTATATATACAAGAGCGTATTTGTTATTTAATAAAAAAATTGTTTTATATTGTGGAGATTTATTGGTTGAGTTGTTTATGGGTTCCGGTCGATCAGTTTGATCCACTTTATCGATAAGGGTTGCTAAACACTTGAATACGATGAACCGACATGGTATGTTTTGAAAAGAGGATAAACGAAATAATTTTACCCAAATTATATTTTTGATATAAAGGATTTATATCGGAGTGATTATAATATATTGGATATATTGGTTGTTATTATAATAGAGTAAGATTATAATGGAGATGGTTATATATATATATATATATAACCAAATAAAATTCGTATAAGTATTACGAAGTGAATTAAATCTGAAATTTTAATCAGAATTGAATTAAAACCCTGGAAATTGGAAAGGTGCTTGTAAATGGATTTGGAATAAATATATGTGAATTTTAAAATCGTGGGAGATTTTAAATTGTTTACAAGAATTGTGAAGGTATGTTGAAATGTATTTCAAAATGAAAGTGTTTAAAGAATGAGTTTTGAAAAGTAATATAGTATTGAACTCACTTCGATAGCTGGAAATAGATTCCAATGATGATCATGACATCACCGGTGTTCATTTTCGAGTTGCTAAGTGAAGAATTACTACCAAGGATTTTGTTTTTGAATTGTTTTGAGAGAAACAAGTTGTTTGAAATCCAAAAAGGAATATTTGGTTTTTGAAAAGCAAAGCTGTTTAAAACTCCCGGGAAGAGACTGTTTGAATTAAAAACAAATTTAAATAGAAATTTGTGAAACCGAGCTGGAACTAGATTGAAACCAATTAACTAGAAATTGAATTGGATACGATATATCAATTAGAATCAGATTTTGAATTGTGAGATAGAATCTGAAATGGTATTAGATTGATGAGTTAAGAATTTAAAAATCGAAAATGGAACTATGATTTAAAACTGAATTCGACTTAGATATAAGCGAATGGTTGGATTTGTGGGTAAAAACAGATTGGAATTTGATTGGGATGACCCTCGTATCTACTGAATTGATAACAGGTGGAAAGGATATAATGATATGCCGACAAAAAGGTACAAGTTTATATTTCTACTGGATATAAGATTTATGAGCCGAATTGGTAAGCCGCTTGACTGTTTGATTTTCTTTTGGGTTAGAGATGGCCTAGAAAGGCGAGTTGGAGTTTCACCTATTGACCAGTACAAAGGAGGTGCTGGCGAAATTTTTCGAAAAGTTAAGGCGTTAGAAAATTTTCAGGATTTTTGAAAATTTTCGTTGATAAGAATAAATTAATAATTTAATTGAATTTAAATTGGTTCAGTTGAAAACTGGAATTAAGAAGTGAACAAATAAGTTCTAACCGGTCGATAGGGTTTGTTTTCTACCTTAGCAATTTCTAGGATGAAATTATTTTAAGTGGGGAAGAATGTAACGACCCGTATTTTCTACGATATATAATTAACTTATTTAATTATATAAATAGTGATTTAGAATTTCAAATGGTCGTTGAATTAAATAATAGTGAATATTTAATTAAAATAATAATTAAATAATATATTTAATTCTGAAATAATCAGAATTGGCTGAAATGGCGATATAATGTGAATTGGGAAATTCACAATATATAATTCAGTTTAGAATTGAATTACGATAACGAATATATTCAATTAACGAAGTTTGAACGTATAATTATATTATAAATATAATCGAGCTCGAAATGGTGCGGCAGTTCGCGATTTCGCGATTCGAACTTTAAACGGATATACAAAAGCCTTTTTAAATCGAATTTCTGTGAAACAAGAAACGTTAGGAGCTGGTGAAGTATATTTTTCTAGTGGAAGAGAAAAATCGGGTTTCGTCGTGTAGATTTTGATTTATGTCCAAATCAAATTTTAGAAAAGTCGCAGTGGAACTCCTTTATAATTTATAACGGTATATATAAGGAATTTCATTATAAATCGAATATCGATTTAATCGGGATTTGAAATATCAAGCTAGAAATTCATATAGGAATATTCTAGAGCTGTATGGTATTCCGCTGTGAATATATACAACAATATTTATTTTTAAATATTAAATTTAATTGTTTTTAAATATATTTATATATTTAAAAGGGTTATTTAGAGCTTTAAAAATAGCCAGTTTTGCAAAGGACCTCAGAATTTGACGAAACGAATTTTGTTGGATCTGCAATGTTAAATTATTGTTAGATTTCAATTTACGTGATTTTTGAAGTCAGTATGTTGTCGTACGGATTTTTAACGTGAAAAATAGTCAGTATTTTGACGGTTAAAAATACGCTATGTGAGCAAACGGGGTCGGAATTCGACGAAACCAGTTTCGTTTGGTTCGTAATGTCGAACTGTAGGGGCACGTCCATTTTCGTGATTTTTGGGTATCGTATGTGATTATAGGAATTTTTAGAACACCAATACAAGCAGTAGTTCAATATAATTTAATAAAATAATTGATTAAATAAATATTATAATTTCCTATAAATAGACCTTAGGATTTTCTAACCTAATTCTACTCTTCCCGTACTCAAAATCCTTTTAGCCGCCACTCCTCTTTGAAAACGGGAACTTCTAAATTCATTTTAAATTCAATGGAAAATCTATACATTATATGATACACATATTTGAACTCGTATCAACCTGTATTTCGATCTATTATAGTTTTCGGTAAGGTTTGATACTTTTTTGTCGCACTGTATAAACACAGCTCGCGTCCATGGGTTTAGGGTTGATCCGTTTGTGAAATCGAAGCTTCGATATTGGTTGTGGTGAAGGGTTTCGGATTTATAAGGGGAAGAGGTAGTTGTTTGCAAACTTTTGGAGTATATCATGAGAGAAAAATTTGCGAGTTCTGTACTGGGTGTGAATGGTTTCAGAGACGCATCGTGATTGGTAGATGCGAGTTGCGTATTGAGGAGGTAGGGGGATGGTAATGCGGGAGAGGTAAACTCAGGTGGCCTTGGGGTTCGGTTTCACGAAGAAACGACGTTGAGTGGTGGAAGGAAGGTTATGAAATGGCCAATTGAGGTCTAGAAGTCGCGCCTTTCCTGGATGACTTGAGGTAGTGATGAATTATATAAGATTGAAGAGGGAAGGAACCAAAGTTGAAGGGTGTTATCGGCTTGTGAAATGGTGGAATGTGGTGTGAGTTTGAGGGGATGATTTTTCGGTAATGGAATTTCTGGTACTCTGTTGAATCGGTGAAGATGATATTTTGGGGGAGGAGATTAAAGCAGGTCTGGACTTCACAAAGAAATGGTTTGGGTTGGGTATTTGGGCCGACAGTTCTGGGGTGAGCCCAATTCAAATGGAAATGGATTTAATTATTTATATGATCATCTAAATTGCAAAAATCATAACTTAACCATACAATATCAAAATTAGACGAAATAAGATCTGATGGGATTGTATGGACGGAACTACACGATGGAACTTACTGGAGGCCCATTGGAGCTCGTTACAATTTGTAGCAAAATAAATTGTCCGTCTGAATCAAGTGATGGTTATCGTTATTAATGTAACAACCTGGAAATTTTGAGCCAATTTAAAAATTTTATTTTGGTTATTTTAGCGAATTTTGAATATTGAAAATGGATTATTTTAAATAATAATGACGAAAAATTAATTTTCGACGAAGTTAAAATTAATAAATTTATTTTAATTATATAACAAGCCTGAAATAGCGCAGTAGTTTGAAAATTCGATTTCGAATTTCAAATGAATATACAGAATTCGTTTTACGTCGGAATTGGGCGAAACAAGAAATATTTGAATCTTCTTGATAATATATTTCTAACGATGTTAAGAAACTGAGATTTCACTTTAGAAGTTGAAAGATATGTCCAGTTTAAAATTCCGAAAAGTCGCTGTGGAATTTATATATATTTTAATATATATAAAGACCCTTAAAAATAGAAATTTGCAAACGACCTCGGTTATCGGCGAAACCACTTTTGTTGGATCCGGGATGTCAAATTATTGCTAGGTTCCAAAATTCTTAATTTTCTGAATCAATATGTTAGCGTGGCGAAGTTAAACGTGTTTTAACAGTTTCAGTCAATTCCGATCGACCAGAAAATGACCGTTTTTCAAATGATCTCAGAATTTGACGACATTAGTTTTGTTAGGACCGTATCGTCAATACGAAGCTAGAAATAATTTTTCTGGAAATTTTAGAGTCCGTATGTGGCCCTGGTAAATTGAAATGTGCGTTCAAATTCAATATATAGAGTTATATTTTGATTTTGACGAAAACTGATCGAAACGACTGAATTGCCTAAAGGAACATATCCCATTGTGTTCGGAATGGGGGTAATTAGCTAGGGACGACAGTCGGTGGGTTCGATTTTGATTTCGAAATAAAAAGTTAACTTTTTGAAGTTAAAAATAATAAAAAATATTTATTTAAATAAAAACCCTCCTCTCCTTCTCTCTTCAAGTCAACCACCCATCCCCCCCCCCCCCCCGGTTAAAATCAAAACACGCTCAGATAAAAAAAAGGGGAGGAGCCCGTCGCTACTCCGATCGGAGCACCACCATGCCCTCTTCTCGTGCTCGATCCTCTCGCGCTCGCTCCTCTCTCCCTCATCCCCACTGCAACCGAGCAGCCCTAGCCCCTGAAGGCCACCGCCGCAGCCACCCCAGGAACTGCACCCGACTCCCTCCGCCTCCTTAACCTCCGCCGACATCTCCCCCAACCCAAAATGCCGCTGTAAGATTTTTTAGTTTGTTTTGTTTATTTCTTTTCATGTTTCATTTTTTTAGGCAAATAAAAATTGGATCTTTGTTGTTTGAATGGTAAAGTAAAATTAGATTTTTAAAGAAGTAAAAATTAGGTTTCTAAAGTGGTAAGGAATTGATTTTTAAGAATAGAAAAATGTGAGGCTTTGTTTATAGAAAAGATTAGAAAGCTTTGATTTTTAATTATTGAAAAGCGATAATTTTTATATTATAGAGAGGTTAAAAATATGATTTTTATGTAGTGAAGATTATAAAAATGTGATTGTTATATAGTAGGGATAATAAAAATATGACCTTTATATAGTAGAGAAAATAAAAATATAATTTTTATATACTAGGGAATATAAAAATGTGATTTTTATATATGAAGTGCCATTATAAAAATGTGATTTTTAAAATAAACATCGTATTGAAAATGCGATTTTTACTGTGAACAGCGTGACAAAGAATATGTTGGAAGTACGGGCAAATCTAGACTATTCTGAATTTCAGAAATAAAGAATGGAGGAGTGGATCCCTCAGTGAGAACATCTCACTTTAAATCTTTTTTCTAGTTAAAAATATATACTAGGATGCAGACGGTGCTTAGCAGCACCTGACACCCGTCGTCCACAGACCATGGACGACTTGTTTTTTTGGTTGTGTAGTTGATAGGATTAAATATAAAATTCATGTGTTGAAAATATAATATTCATGTGTTTAAAATATTCATGTGTTGAATAAAATATTTAAATAAAATATTCATATGTTGAATAAATATTCATTTACAAACCAGACGGTTTGTTTATGTACACTGATTTGACTGATATTGATTGGGACGATAAATTTTACACATCGCCCAACTGCACAAATAAAATATGTGTTTATTGATTTGAAACCCCACACGGGTACTAGGATGATTTTTGGCGTACACTAATCCCAATTATTTAGTTGTATGTCAATCGATAGGTTGAAAAACAGTTGTATGGTGCACCCTGGATGATGGTTAATTATTTATCGTTTCTATTATATACATGTGTTGTATGGAATCCATATAATTAACGTTATATGGTAATTGACTAGGTCTCATTCCAATTTAGAAAATAAAGATTCATGTGTTGAATGGAATAAAATAGTCATATGTTGACAGTACTCATGTATTGAGAATATTCATATGTAGAAACCATTCATGTGTTGAATAAAATAAATATTCATGTGTTGAGTAAAATCTTTAAACAATAAAATTTACATCTTTATCATATATAAAATTAGAAACTAACTGGAAACTAGTTAAGATAAGTGGTTTCCTGGTATTGATCTGAAGTTGGTTTCGGCCTTCGGGGTTAATACTTAGGGAATCATTATCTTACTAATTTACGGTTGAAATTTGATTAAGAATTAAACGATAGAAATCTTAATTTTATATTATATAATGAATAACAAAAATACTCATGTGTTGACGGTAGTCATGTGTTGAGAATATTCATGTGTTGAAGAAAATATTCATCTGTTGAATAGAATAACAAAGTTATTGAAATATATAAAGTCGTGTTGATTAGATATGCACCATTTTGACGCGAACGATATTTATATCGATTTTATTCGAATATCGAAAAGGAAGTGATCTCAAAATATAATGTTTTGAAAATATTATCATTTATATGTTAATGATATGGAATATTCAATTTTGATTTGAAATTGATTATGAAGTTGAAACCGTTTTGTAAACGAATTTAGAACAAGTTATAAATTACGTTTTGAAAGGAAATCGACGAAATATATATAATATTTATATTATATATATTTAATGGTTTGAATAGAATGCGCCGCGCTGCGGCAGCTCGCGAATTTCGACCGCTGACTTCAAATTGACGTTGCGGGAGATCCGTCCATCAGATTCTTCTGAAACCGGGACCGTTGGGTTCGTATCGAAAAGGCCTTTCCAACAATTATGAGAAATTTTAAATCTAACGGTTGTATTTGGAGATACGTCCAAATATAATTTAGAAAAGGTCGTTGTAAGTGCAGTTCAGTGGCCGTTATTGGTAATCGACTGTACGAGCCTTGATAAAATTATTAAAAATATCAACAATTTGTGTAAAATCATAATAAATGGATTGGAAAGAACTGGGATGAAAAATTCCCTATTTGAAAGGATAAAAATATATTTTTATCGAAATGAACTAGTTGTGAACTAGAATTAAAATCCAATATTTTTAAATAAATAAATTGGATTTGAAGTGGTTTTAAAAATAATCAGAATTTCCAATATACGAATTGGAATGGATTTGAATCGAAATTATCTTCGGAATAATTCGATGTTGGATTTCGTGATTATACAGATATGGTTGTGGAAATTTGAAAGATATATTAATATCGTTATTTCCAATTCGATATTTGTTGGTTTTAGAATTTGATATTGAATATAAGCCGATATATTTTCTATCCAGAGCCTTGTATTTAATATCAAATGTGATGTTGGGTTCGTCGTGAATGGTGTCTTAAATAACACCGTTCTTGAACTCAGTTTAGAAAAGAATAAATCTTTTGATTAAGATTTAGCAAAATTGTCCAGTTAATTGGAATTTAATTGGAATTAAATTTAAATTGGTTTTTGGGTTGGTCGTGAAAGGTGTTTTAAATAATACTTTTTCTTTAACCCGGTTAACCATGGAATGTGATTTTGGGTTTATCGTGAACCGTGTTTTAATGGACATTGGTTCTTTAACCCAGTTAAAGATAAGATTAATTTCTTAACTTATAATAATCATTAAGAAATGATTTTCGATGTTAAAACTGAAGTGCAGTTTTAATGAATCTTTAATTAGATTGAAATGATCGGGAATGGAGTATCACCAGTTTTGCTCCGAAGCGATAGTTAAATCTTTAATTAGATTTGAACGTGAAATGGTAATTAGTTTTACCGATAACACTGTGGTGTAAGATATGGAGTATTACCAGTTTTGCTCCAAGGGATAAATAGGTTGGGATTGGGAATTAAAATAAATAATTACTTCGGTGTGGTTCGCTAATCCCGACAAGTTTAGAAAATCTTAATATGGTTTGAAATGATATCCAAAGGAAGATTAAAGAATAAATTTTAAAGAATTTATCTTTGATAAAATAAATGGGAACCCTTCCCTAAGAATGTGAATATTTGAATAAAGGAATATTTTGAATTGGAATGAGGCGTATGTTGAGTTTGTGTAACACTTATTTATTATATACGCGGGTTGTTCAGAAAGGCCGGGTTTATTCCCATTCTGAATAACCGATTCGACGATATGTCGAAGGTAAAGACGGTGGTTAAAGACCAGAGGTCTTCACATCGTTTGGGTGATTACTGATGATCTTGATTCGGCTGTACACCCAAGCGGAGGGAATCAGTTGGTGATCGTCCAGACGTATTTGGAGATCGACGGATATGCGAGGGCCTCTGCCTGTATTGGACATATGGGAGAGGAATAAAGTGCCTACGGTTTCGTTCAGACCTAGAACGAACTTGTAAATGGACTGTGTGTCTAACATTGGATTATGTTCTGTGCTGATTGATCTTTATTAAATATATATCTGTTTGGTGGTGGAGAATTTATTCTCTTGCTTAACGCCCTTCTCTGAGACGTACGAGCTCAGAGGTTATATATCGATAGGAATCAGTCGCATGGAGTGAATTGCCTGTGTGGCATGCCTAAGTGGAAAATTATCAAGGCTTCTGTTGAAAAGCAAAGTCTTGTTGTTGATGATCAAAGCACGGCCTATGCGGCACAGCTTTGTGTATAGCATTAGTTCGCAAGCCTTACACCTCGGTATGAGTCAAAAACGGGATAGTGACTGCAGGGAGAGCACGACATTTCTCTCTAGCTATGGGTGGTGTCAGTGCTTAAACTGGCAGACATTTATATACTTTTCACCTGTGTGGTTGTTGGAATGTGAGGCGCCTCGAATATATGGTCGATAACTGGCACTATGTAAGCCGACGTACATACCATTTTATAGGTCCGATAGGACCGGAAACGTGTGTTCAGGAATACTAATCCTCAAAAGTAAGAGAGGACCGGCCCTGAAGCATCCAAGGATCGCTTTGTGTTGTCCTGAGACATTTGCTAGAGTGTCTCGAATCGGATAGGAGCATGCCCCCTGCCTCGACTCATGATGGAATCCAATTTCCAATACGTTATATTTCAGTTTTATTTGTAGAGCCTAGTATGGCGACATAGTGGTATGGGGCACTCATGCCATCTATGATTTACACATTATGATTAAAGTAGTTTTCTTCACTTGTAGTAATAATAAAGGATGAAATTTCGCTTATCAAGCTTTATTTGGCTGTTATAAGGTAAAACCCTATCCTCCGGCTTGCGTGCATTATGTGATGGGACCTGGGTCTTATAATAGCTTCATTGTTCTTTATTTAGCATTGCGCTGTTTGTTTATGCACTGGTATTCTTGGGGTAAAAACCCGTTCCGTGTTATACGGCGTGGTCCCTTGATTTACCTAACTTTATAAACTAAATTAATAACTGTTTTAGTTCTCACACCAGTCACATGACTAACCTGGAGTTTATTGTTTTAACCATAACTCTGGGTGCCCTTATTTTCCGCGTGGGCAGCTAGTAGTTGGGTTTTTACATATTTATATTCACAGGATCCTGGTTTATAGCTGAAGTGATATTCGGAAAGCTCTGTATCCGTGTATTTCTTTTAGTTATGTTTTGTATCATTTTTCCGCTGCAGTAATGTATTTAAATCTCTGATATTCTCTGCTGTATAATAATTATTCGTACTCTTTATATTCTTGTATTCTGATGGAATTGTTGTAATAAACAATGAAATGTTCTTCTGTTTGTGTTCTGATTTGTCTTGTCCTCAAAGCAATCTGGTCTTTCGAACGGTCTTGGTCGATTTCGCGATTGACTCGGATCGAGCGAAATCCTTAATTGTTACAATGATATCAGAGCTTTAGTTTACAGAGCTCGAGAACAAGACATATTAGAACCAAACGAAAGAATTCATCAGAGATTGGATTAGTAATATCCAATAAGAAAGACTCGTTAGAGATAGGATCAGTAGTATCCTAGAACGAGTGTGAAGAGTATATTTTTCAGATAAAAATGAAAACAAATTTTGTTCTGAAAATTTGAACCTTATATGTATTTGAATATTTTATTTGTATTGAACTTTGACAATCCAATATATAAAGATTTTGCATATACACCTTGCAAATGTGTATTCGAAGTTTTAATATACTGGATAGATATAGAATCACCCCTTTGTCGCCCGGAGATGATTCTGATGATCGGTGCACCATCATCAGAGTTTATGTTCGAGTTTTGAAAGTGTGATATCTATATATTTCCATTAGACCGGTGTGAGAACCAAAATTAGATAGGGTTTATTTGTTGTGAATTGGCATCAAAAACATGATTTTTGACTATGTATTAAAGTTGTGTGTTTGAAACATTAATCCACTAATTGATTGCTGGTTGTGTTGTATGATTATTGGTTTGATTAATTAAAATTTTAAACCATTATCTGAATATAAGGTATATGTAGCTAAATTGTATCAAATATTAGCTGAATTGCAAATTGTTTGGAATTGCATGCATATACATGTGTATACATTGAACAGATCATAGCAAGGAGGCTAGAGCAGAGGAATAAAATTGTTTTCCCGACAAATAGGTACATGTTTATTGTATTTCTTGGGGTTTTTGATGATTTTATGAGCCGATTGGCAAGCCGCTTGGCTTTTTCTTTTTCTTTTTGAGATGAGAGGGCCTGTGTGGTGGTTTGGGGATTTTCCCGATGCTCCCGGTGCAGGGGAGGTTATGGCGAAATTTTTCGAAAATTTAGGGTGTTAGCCAAATTTTTGAAAAATTTGAATGTTCTTAGAAACTGAAAAGTTGAAGACATAAGCCGTAATGAAAATAATGAAAGTTGAGTCGATTAGTTAAATAACTTTCAGCTTCATTCCTTTTCGAGGACGAAAAGATTTTAAGTGGGGGAGATTGTAACAACCCGGAAATTCTGAGCCAATTTAAAAAATTTATTTTGGTTATTTTAGCGGATTTTGAATATTTAAAATGGATTATTTTAAATAATAATGACGGAAAATTTATTTTCTACGAAGTTAAAACGTATAAATTTATTTTCGACGAAGTTAAAACATATAAATTTATTTTAATTATATAAGGAGCCTGAAATGGCGCGGTAGTTTGAAAATTCGATTTCGAATTTCAAATGAATATACAGAATTCGTTTTAAGTCAGAATTGGACGAAATAAGAAATATTTGAATCTGTTTGATAATATCTTTCTAACGAAGTTAAGAAACTGAGATATCACTTTAGAAGTTGAAAGATATGACCAGTTTAAAATTCATAAAAGTCATTGTGGAATTTATATGTATTTTAATATATATAAAGGCCCTTTAAAATAGAAATTTGACAACGACCTCTGTTTTCGACGAAACCACTTTTGTTGGATCTGGGATGTCAAATTATTGCTAGGTTCCAAAATTCATAATTTTCTGAATCAATATGTGAGCGTGGCGAAGTTAAACATGTTTTGACAGTTTCAAGAAATTTCGATTGACCAGAAAATGGCCATTTTTTAAACGGTCTCATAATTTGATGAGAGGGCCTATGTGGCTTTTCTTTTTCTTTTTGAGATGAGAGGGCCTATGTGGCTTTTCTTTTTCTTTTTGAGATGAGAGGGCCTATGTGGCGGTTTGGGGATTTTCCCGATGCTCCTGGTGCAGGGGAGGTTATGGCAAAAAAATTCGAAAATTTACGGTGTTAGCCAAATTTTTGAAAAAATTGAAAGTTCTTAGAAACTGAAAAGTTGAAGAACTTAAGCCGTAATGAAAATAATGAAAGTTGAGTTGATTTGTTAAACAACTTTCAGCTTCGTTCCTTTTCGAGGACGAAAAGATTTTAAGTGGGGGAGATTGTAACAACCCGGAAATTCTGAGCCAATTTAAAATTTTTATTTTGGTTATTTTAGCGGATTTTGAATATTTAAAATGGATTATTTTAAATAATAACAACGGAAAATTTATTTTCGACGAAGTTAAAACGAATACATTTATTTTAATTATATAACGAGCCTAAAATGGCACGGTAGTTTGAAATTTCGAATTTCAAATGAGTATACAAAATTCGTTTTAAGTCGGAATTGGACGAAACAAGAAATATTTGAATCTGTTTGATAATATCTTTCTAACGAAGTTAAGAAACTGAGATTTCACTTTAGAAGTTGAAAGAATTGTCCAGTTTAAAATTCAGAAAAGTCGTTGTGGAATATATATATATTTTTTAATATATATAAAGGCCCTCAGAAATAGAAATTTGCAAACGACCTCGATTTTCGACGAAACCACTTTTGTTGGATCTGGGATATCGAATTAATGCTAGGTTCCAAAATTCATAATTTTTTGAATCAATATGTGAGCATGGCGAAGTTAAACGTGTTTTGACAGTTTTAGTCAATTTCGATCGAGTAGAAAATGGCCATTTTTCAAACTATCTCAAAATTTGACGAAATTTGATTAGTTAGGACCATATCGTCAATACGAAGCTAAAAATAATTTTTCTGGAATTTTTAGAGTCCGTATGTGGAATCGGTAAATTGAAATATGCGTTCAAATTCAATATATAGAATTATATTTTGATTTTGATGAAAACTAATCGAAACGGCTGAATTGCCTTACGGAACATATCCCATTGTGTTTGGAATGGGTGTAATTAGCTAGGGACGACAGTCGGTTGGTTCGATTTTGATTTCGAAATAAAAAGTTACCTTTTTGAAGTTAGAAAAAAAAAACCCTCCTCTCCTTCTCTCTTCAAGTCAACCACCCTCCCCGCCGTTAAAATCAAAACACGCTCAGATAAAAAAAAGGGGAGGAGCCTGTCGCTCCTCCGATCGGAGCGCCACCGCGCCCTCAGGTGCACCGCCACTAGCATGGCTTGCCCCCAGTCCCCGCCTCCCTCCACTCGCGCTCGATCCTCTCTCCCTCATCCCCACAGCAACCAAGCAGCCCTAGCCCCTGAAGGCCACCGCCGCAGCCACCTCAGGAACTGCGTCCGCCACACTCCACCTCCCTAACCTCCGCCGACATCTCCCCAACCCCAAAATGCTGCTGTAAGTTTTTTTAGTTTGTTTTGTTTCTTTCTTTTCATGTTTGATTTTTTTTAAGGAAAATAAAAACTGGATCTTTGTTGTTTGAATGGTAGAGTAAAATTAGATTTTTAAAGATGTAAAAATTAGATTTTTAAAGTGGTAAGGAATTGATTTTTAAGAATAGAAAAATGTGAGGCTTTGTTTATAGAAAAGATTAGAAAGCATTGATTTTTAATTATTGAAAAGCGATAATTTTTATATTATAGAGAGGTTAACAAAAATGATTTTTATGAATTGAAGATTATAAAAATGTGATTTTTATGTAGTAGGGATAACAAAAATATGACCTTGTTATAGTAGAGATAATAAAAATATGATTTTTATATACTAAGGAATATAAAAATGTGATTTTTATATATGAAGTGCCATTATAAAAAAGTGATTTTTAAAATAAACATCGTATTGAAAATGCGATTTTTACTGTGAACAGCGTGACAAAGATTATGTTGGAAGTACGGGCAAATCCAGACTGTTCAGAATTTCAGAAATTACAAATGGAGGAGTGGATCCCTCGGTGAGAACTTCTCAATTTAAATCTTGTTTTCTAGTTAAAAATATATACTAGGATGCAGACGGTGCTTAGCAGCACCTAACACCCGTCGTCCACAAACCATGGACGACTTGTTTGTTTGGTTGTGTAGTTGATAGGATTAAATGTAAAATTCATGTGTTGAAAATATAATATTCATGTGTTGAAAATATTCATGTGTTGAATAAAATATTTAAATAAAATATTCATATGTTGAATAAATATTCATTTACAAACCAGACAGTTTGTTTATGTACACTGATTTGACTGATATTGATTGGGACGATAAATTTACACATCGCCCAACTACACAAATAAAATATGTGTTTGTTGATTTGAAACCCCACACGGGTATTGGGATGATATTTGGCGTACACTAATCCCAATTATTTAGTTGTATGTCAATCGATAGGTTGACAGACAGATGTATGGTGCACCCTGGATGATGATTAATTATTTATCATTGCTATTATATACATGTGTTGTATGGAATCCATATAATTAACGTTATATGGTAATTGATTGGGTCTCATTCCAATTTAGAAAATAAAGATTCATGTTTTGAATAAAATATAATAGTCTTGTGTTGACAAAACTCATGTGTTGAAAATATTCATGCGTTGAATAAAATAAATATTCATGTGTTGAGTAAAATCTTTAAATAATAAAATTTACATCTTTATCATATATAAAATTAGAAACTAATTGGAAACTAGTTACGATGAATGGTTTCCTGGGTATTGATCTGATGTTGCTTTCGGCCTTCGGGGTTAATACTTAGGGAATCGTTCTCTTACTAATTTACGGTTGGAGTTTGATTAAGAATTAAACGATAGAAATCATAAATTTATAAAATATAATAAATAACAAAAATAGTCATGTGTTGACGATACTCATATGTTGAGAATATTCATGTATTAAAAGAAATATATATTCATGTGTTGAAGAAAATATTCATTTGTTGAATAGAATAACAAAGTTATTGAAATATATAAAGTCATCTTGATTAGATATGCGCCATTTTGACGCGAACGATATTTATATCGATTTTATTTGAATATCGAAAAGGAAGTGATTTCAAAATATAATGTTTTGAAAATATTATCATTTATATGTTAATGATATGGAATATTCAATTTTGATTTGAAATTGAATATGAAGTTGAAATCATTTTGAAAACGAATTTAGAATGAGTAATAAAATTCGGTTTTAAAGGAAATCGACGAAATATATATAATATATATATTATATATTTAATGGCCTGAATAGAACGCGCCGCACTGCTGCAGTTCGCGGATTTCGACCATTGACTTCGAACTGACATTACGGGAGATCCGACCATCGGATTCTTCTGAAACTGGGACCGTTGGGTTAGTATCGAAAAGAGCTTTCCAACAAATATGAGAAATTTGAAATCTAACGGTTAGATTTGGAGATACGTTCAAATCAAATTTAGAAAAGGTCGCTGTAAGTGCAGTTCGGTGGTCCTTATTGGAAATCGACCGTACGAGCCTTGTTAAAATTATTAAAAATATCAATAATTTGTGTAAAATCATAATAAATGGATTGTAAAGAACAAGGATGAAAAATTCCCTATTTGAAAGAATAAAAAAATATTTTTATCGAAATGAACTAGTTATGAACTAGCATTAAAATCCAATATTTTTAAATAAACAAATTGGATTTGAAGTGGTTTTAAAAATAATCAGAATTGCCAATATACTAATTGGAATGGATTTGAATTGAAATTATCTTCGGAATATTTCGATGTTGGATTTCGTGATTAAACTAATGTGGTTGTAGAAATTTGAAAGTTATATTAATATCGTTATTTCCAATTCGATATTTGTTGGTTTTAGAATTTGATATTGAATATAAGCCGATATATTTTCTATCCAGAGCCTTGTGTTTATTATCAAATGGGATATTGGGTTCGTCGTGAATGGTGTCTTAAAAAACACCGTTCTTGAACTTAGTTTAGAAAAGAATAAATCTTTTAATTAAGATATAGCAAAATTGTCCAGTTAATTGGTATTTAATTGGAATTGAATTTAAATTGGTTATTGGGTTGGTCGTGAAAGGTGTTTTAAATAACACTTGTTCTTTAACCCGATTAACCATGGAATGTGCTTTTGGGTTTATCGTGAACCGTGTTTTAATGGACATTGGTTCTTTAACCCAGTTAAAGATAAGATTAATTTCTTAGCTTAGAATAATCATTAAGAAATGATTTTCGAGATTAAAACTGAAGTCGAGTTTTAATGAATCTTTAATTAGATTGAAATGATCGGGAATGGAGTATCACCAGTTTTTCTCCAAAGCGATAGTTAAATCTTTAATTAGATTTGAACGTGAAATGGTAATTAGTTTTACCGATAACACCGTGGTGTTAGATATGGAGTATTACCAGTTTTGCTGCATGGGATAAATAGGTTGGGATTGGGAATTAAAATAAATAATTACTTCGGTGTGGTTCGCTAATCCCGACTAGTTTAGAAAACCTTAATATGGTTTGAAATGATATCCAAAGGAAGATTAAAGAATAAATTTTAAAGAATTTATCTTTGATAAAATTAATGGGAACCTTTCCCTAAGAATGTGAATATTTGAATAAAGGAATATTCTGAATTGGAATGAGGTGTATGTTGAGTTTGTGTAACACTTATTTATTATATACGCGGGTTATTCAGAAAGGCTGGGTTTATTCCCATTCTGAATAACTGATTCGACGATATATCGAAGGTAAAGACGGTGGTTGAAGACCGGAGGTCTTCACATCATTTGGGTGAATACTGATGATCTTGATTCGGCTGTACAACCAAGAGGAGGGAATCAGTTGGTGATCGTCTAGACGAACATGGAGATCGAAGGATATGCGAGTGCCTCTGCCCTGTATTGGACGTATGAAGGAGGAATAAGATGCCTCCGGTTTCTTTCAGACCTAGAACGAACTTGTAAATGGACTGTGTGTCTGAAAATGGATTTTGTTCTGTGCTGATTGATCTTTATTAAATATATATCTGTTTGGCAGTGGAGAATTTATTCTCTAGCTTGATGCCTTTCTCTGAGATGTACGAGCTCAGAGGTTATATATCGATAGAAATCAGTCGCATGGAGTGAACTGCCTGTGTGGCATGCCTAAGTAGCAAATGATCAAGGCTTCTGTTGAAAAGCAAAGTCTTGTGGTTGATGATCAAAGCACGGCCTATATGGCACAACTTTGTGTATAGCGTTAATTAGCGAGCCTCACACCTCGGTATGAGTCAAAAACGGGATAGTGACTGCAGGGAGAGGACGACGTTTCTTTCTAGCTATGGTTGGTGTCCGTTCTTAAACTGGCTGACATTTATATACTTTTCACCTGTGTAGTTGTTGGAATGCGAGGCGCCTCGAATATATGGTCGATAACTAGCATTATGTGAGCCGACGTACAGACCATTTTATAGGTCCGATAGGACCGGGAAACGTGTGTTCTGGAACACTAATCCTCAAAAGTAAGAGAGGACCGGCCCTGAAGCATCCGAAGATCGATGTGTGTGGTCCTGAGACATTTGCTAGAGTGTCTCGAATCAGAGAGGAGTTTGCCCCTTGCCTCGACTCATGATGGAAACCAATTTCCGATACGTGATATTTCGGTTTTATTTGTAGAGCCTAGTATGGCGACATAGTGGAATGGGGCACTCAAGCCGTCTATGATTTATACATTATGATTGAAGTTTTTTCTTCAATTATAGTAATAATAAAAGATAAAATTTCGTGTATCAAGCATTATTTGGCTGTTATAAGGTAAAACCCTATCCTTCGGCTTGCGTGCATTGTGTGATGGGACCTGGGTCTTATAACAGCTTTATTGTTCTTTATTTAGCATTGCGCTGTTTGTTTATGCACTGGTATTCTTGGGGTGAAAACCCGTTCCGTGTTATACGGCGTGATCCCTTGATTTACCTAACATTAAAAACCAAATTAATAACTGTTTTAGTTCTCACACCAGTCACATGACTAACCTGGAGTTTATTGTTTTAACCATAACTCTGGGTGCCCTTATTTTCCACGCGGGTAGCTAGTAGTTGGGTTTTTGTAGATTTATATTCACAGGATCCAGGTTTATAGCTGAAGTGATATTCGGAAAGCACTGTATCCGTGTATTTCTTTCAGTTATGTTTTGTATTATTTTCCCGCTGCAGTAATGTATTTAAATCTCTGATATTATCTGCTGTATAATAATTATTCGTACTCTGTATATTCTTGTATTCTGATGGAATTGTTGTAATAAACAATGAAATGTTCTTCTGTTTGTGTTCTGATTTGTCCCGTCCTCAAAGTAATCTGGGCTTTCGAACGGTCTTGGTCGGTTTAGCGATCGACTTGGATCGAGCGAAATCCTTAATTGTTACAGTGGTATCAGAGCTTTGGTTTATAGAGCTCGACAACAAGACACATTAGAACCAAACGAAAGAATTCATCAGAGATTGGATTAGTAATATCCAATGAGAATGACTCCTTAGAGATAGGATCAGTAGTATCCTAGAACAAGTGTGAAGAGTGTATTTTTCAAATAAAAATGAAAACAAATTTTGTTTTGAAAATTTAAACCTTATACGTATTTGAATATTTTATTTGTATTGAACTTGGATAATCCAATACATAAAGATTTTCAATATACGCCTTGCAAACGTGTATTCGAAGTTTTAATATACTGTATAGATATAGAATCACACCCTAGTCGCCCGGAGATGATTCTGATGAGCAGTGCACCATCATCAGGGTTTATGTTCGAGTTTCGAAAGTGTGATATCTATATATTTCCATTAGACTGGTGTGAGAACCAAAATTATATAGGGTTTATTTGTTGTGAATTGGCATCAAAAACATGATTTTTGACTATGTATTAAAGTTATGTGTTTGAAACATTAATCCACTAATTGATTGCTGGTTGTGTTGTATGATTATTGGTTTGATTAATTAAAATTTTAAACCATTATGTGAATGTAAGGTATATGTAGCGAAATTGTATCAAATATTGAACTGAATTGCAAATTGTTTGGAATTGCATGCATATACATGTGTATACATTGAACAGGTCATAGCAAGGAGGCTAGAACAGAGGAATAAAATTGTTTGCCCGACAAATATGTACATTTTTATTGTATTTCTTAGGGTTTTTGATGATTTTATGAGCCGATTGGCAAGCCGCTTGGCTTTTTCTTTTTCTTTTTGAGATGAGAGGGCCTGTGTGGCGGTTTGGGGATTTTCCCGATGCTCCCGGTGCAGGGGAGGTTATGGCAAAAAATTTCGAAAATTAAGGGTGTTAGCCAAATTTTTGAAAATTATGAAAGTTCTTAGAAACTGAAAAGTTGAAGACATAAGTCGTAATGAAAATAATGAAAGTTGAGTCGATTAGTTAAATAACTTTCAACTTCATTCCTTTTCGAGGATGAAAAGATTTTAAGTGGGGGAGATTGTAACAACCCGGAAATTCTGAGCCAATTTAAAAATTTTGTTTTGGTTATTTTAGCGGATTTTGAATATTTAAAATGGATTATTTTAAATAATAATAACGGAAAATTTATTTTCGACGAAGTTAAAACATATAAATTTATTTTAATTATATAAGCAGCCTGAAATGGCGCAGTAGTTTGAAAATTCAATTTCGAATTTCAAATGAATATACAGAATTCGTTTTAAGTCAGAATTGGACGAAACAAGAAATATTTGAATCTGTTTGATAATATCTTTCTAACGAAGTTAAGAAATTGAGATTTCACTTTAGAAGTTGAAAGATATGTCCAGTTTAAAATTCAGAAAAGTCATTGTGGAATTTATAAGTATTTTAATTTATATAAAGGCCCTTTAAAATAGAAATTTGATAACGACCTCTGTTTTCGACGAAACCACTTTTGTTGGATCTGGGATGTCAAATTATTGCTAGGTTCCAAAATTCATAATTTTCTGAATCAATATGTGAGTGTGGCGAAGTTAAACGTGTTTTGATAGTTTCAATAAATTTCGATTGACCAGAAAATGGCCATTTTTTAAACGGTCTCATAATTTGATGAAATTAGTTTTGTTAGGATCGTATTGTTAATACGAAGCTAGAAATAATTTTTCTGGAATTTTTAGAGTCCGTATGTGGCCCCGGTAAATTGAAATGTGAGTTCAAATTCAATATATAGAGTTGGCTTTTGATTTTGACGAAAACTGATCGAAACGGCTGAATTGCCTTACGGAACATATCCCATTGTGTTCGAAATGGGGGTAATTATCTAGGGACGACAGTCGGTGGGTTCGAATTTCATTTCGAAATAAAAAGTTACCTTTTTGAATTTAAAAATAATAAAAAATATATATTTAAGTAAAAACCCTCCTCTCCTTCTCTCTTCAAGTCAACCCCCCCCCCCCCCCGGTTAAAATCCAAACACGCTCAGATAAAAAAGGGGGGAGGAGCCCGTCACTCCTCCGATCGGAGCGCCACCGCGTTCTCAGGCGCGTCGCCACCGAGCAGCCCTATCCCCTATTGGCCACCGCCGCAGCCACCTCAGGAACTGCGCTCGCCTCCCTCCGCCTCCCCCTGCCTCCCTAACCTCCGCCAACATCTCCCACACCCCAAAATGCCGCTGTAAGTTTTTTTAGTTTGTTTTGTTTATTTCTTTTCATGTTTGATTTTTTTTAAGGCAAATAAAAACTGGATCTTTGTTGTTTGAATGATAAAGTAAAATTAGATTTTTAAAGAAGTAAAAAATAGATTTTTAAAGTGGTAAGGAATTGATTTTTAAGAATAGAAAAATGTGCGGTTTTGTTTATAGAAAATATTTGAAAGCTTTGATTTTTAATTATTGAAAAGCGATAATTTTTATGTTATAGAGAGGTTAAAAATATGATTTTTATGTAGTGAAGATTATAAAAATGTGATATCTATATAGTAGGGATAATAAAAATATGACCTTTATATAGTAGAGATAATAAAAATATGATCTTTTATATACTAGGGAATATAAAATTGTTATTTTTATATATGAAGTGCCATTATAAAAATGTGATTTTTAAAATAAACATTGTATTGAAAATGCGATTTTTACGGTGAACAGCGTGACAAAGATTATGTTGGAAGTACGGGCAAATCCAAACTGTTCTGAATTTCAGAAATAAAGAATGGAGGAGTGGATCCCTCGAGAGAACTTCTCACTTTAAATCTTGTTTTCTAGTTAAAAATATGTACTAGGATGCAGACGGTGCTTACCAGCACCTGACATCTGTCGTCCACAGACCTTGGACGACTTGTTTGTTTGGTTGTGTAGTTGATAGGATTAAATATAAAATTCATGTGTTGAAAATATAATATTCATGTGTTTAAAATATTCATGTGTTGAATAAAATATTTAAATAAAATATTCATATGTTGAATAAATATTCATTTACAAACCAGACGGTTTGTTTATGTACACCAATTTGACCGATATTGATTGGGACGATAAATTTTACATGTCGCCCAACTGCCCAAATAAAATCTGTGTTTGTTGATTTGAAACCCCACACGGGTATTGGGATGATATTTGGCGTACACTAATCCCAATTATTTATTTGTATGTCAATCGATAGGTTGACAGATAGTTGTATGGTGCACCCTGGATGATGGTTAATTATTTATCGTTGCTATTATATACATGTGTTTTATGGAATCCATATAATTAACGTTATATGGTAATTGATTGGGTCTCATTCCAGTATAGAAAATAAAGATTCATGTGTTGAATAGAATATAATAGTCATGTGTTGACAATACTCATGGGTTGAGAATATTCATGTGTTGAAACCATTCATGTGTTGAATAAAATAAATATTCATGTGTTGAGTAAAATCTTTAAACAATAAAATTTACATCTTTATCATATATAAAATTAGAAGCTAACTGGAAACTAGTTAAGATGAGTGGTTTCCTGGGTATTGATCTGATGTTGGTTTCGGCCTTCGGGGTTAATACTTAGAGAATCGTTCTCTTACTAATTTAAGGTTGGAGTTTGATTAAGAATTAAACGTGAGAAATCATAATTTTATAAAATATAATAAATAACAAAAATAGTCATGTGTTAACGATACTCATGTGTTGAGAATATTCATGTTTTGAAATAAATATATATTCATGTGTTGAAGAAAATATTCATTTGTTGAATAGAATAACAAAGTTATTGAAATATATAAAGTCGTGTTGATTAGATATGCGCCATTTTGACGCGAACGATATTTATATCAATTTTATTTGAATATCGTAAAGGATGTGATTTCAAAATGTAATATTTTGAAAATATTATCATTTATATGTTAATGATATGGAATATTCAATTTTGATTTGAAATTGAATATGAAGTTGAAACCGTTTTGAAAACGATTTTAAAACGAGTTATAAAATACGTTTTGAAAGGAAATCGACGAAATATATAATATATATATATGTTATATATATTTAATGGCCTGAATAGAACGCGCTGCGCTGCGGTAGTTCGCGAATTTCGACCATTGACTTCGAATTGACGTTATGGGAGATCCGACCTTCGGATTCTTCTGAAACCGAGACCGTTGGGTTCGTATAGAAAAGAGCTTTCCAACGAGTATGAGAAATTTGAAATCTAACAGTTGGATTTGGAGACACGTCCAAATCAAATTTAGAAAAGGTCGATGTAAGTGTAGTTCGGTGGCCGTTATTGGAAATCGACTGTACGAGCCTTGATAAAATTATTAAAAATATCAACAATTTGTGTAAAATCATAATAAATGGATTGGAAAGAACTGGGATGAAAAATTCTCTATATGAAAGGATAAAAATATATTTTTATCAAAATGAACTAGTTATGAACTAGAATTAAAATCCAATATTTTTAAATAAATAAATTGGATTTGAAGTGGTTCTAAAAATAATGAGAATTTCCAATATACGAATTGGAATGGATTTAAATTGAAATTATCTTCGGAATATTTCGATGTTGGATTTCGTGATTATACAGATATGGTTGTGGAAATTTGAAAGATATATTAATATCGTTATTTCCAATTCAATATTTGTTGGTTTTAGAATTTGGTATTGAATATAAGCCGATATATTTTCTATCCAGAGCCTTGTATTTAATATCAAATGGGATGTTGGGTTCCTCGTGAATGGTGTCTTAAATAACACTGTTCATGAACTCAGTTTAGAAAAGAATAAATCTTTTAATTATGATTTAGCAAAATTCTCCAGTTAATTGGTATTTAATTGGAATTGAATTTAAATTGGTTTTTGGGTTGGTCGTGAAAGGTGTTTTAAATAACACTTGTTCTTTAACCCGATTAACCATGGAATGTGATTTTAGGTTTATCGTGAACCGTGTTTTAATGGACATTGGTTCTTTAACCCAGTTAAAGATAAGATTAATTTCTTAGCTTAGAATAGTCATTAAGAAATGATTTTCGAGATTAAAACTGAAGTGGAGTTTTAATTAATCTTTAATTAGATTGAAATGATTGGGAATGGAGTATCACCAGTTTTGCTCCAAAGCGATTGTTAAATCTTTAAATAGATTTGAACGTGAAATGGTAATTTGTTTTACCGATAACACTGTGGTGTTTGATATGGAGTATTACCAGTTTTTCTCCATGGGATAAATAGGTTGGGATTGGGAATTAAAATAAATAATTACTTCGGTGTGGTTCGCTAATCCCGACTAGTTTAGAAAACATTAACATGGTTTGAAATGATATCCAAAGGAAGATTAAAGAATAAATTTTAAAGAATTTATCTTTGATAAAATTAATGGGAAACTTTCCCTAAGAATGTGAATATTTGAATAAAGGTATATTCTGAATTGGAATGAGGCGTATGTTGAGTTTGTTAAACACTTATTTATTATATTCATGGGTTATTCAGAAAGGCCGGGTTTATTTCCATTCTGAATAACCGATTCGACGATATGTCGAAGGTAAAGACGGTGGTTGAAGACCGGAGGTCTTCACATCGTTTGGGTGATTATTGATGATCTTGATTGGGCTGTACACCCAAGAGGAGAGAATCAGTTGGTAATCGTCCAGACGTACTTGGAGATCGACGGATATGCGAGGGCCTCTTCCATGTAGTGGACATCTGGGGGAGGAATAAGGTGCCTCCGGTTTCGTTCAGACCCAGAACGAACTTGTAAATGGACTGTGTGTCTGACATTGGATTTTGTTCGGCGCTGATATATCTTTATTAAATGTGACGGCAAAGAATATCGCTCGGTCCGAATCAGTCGTTAAACCGATCTAGACCGTTCGAAACCCCTAATCGTTTTGAGAACAGAACAAATCAGAATGAAGACGGAAGAACATTTCATTGCTTATTACAACAATTCCATCAGAATACAAGAATATACAGCGTATAAATGAATAATTACATTCGATAAATAACAGAGATTACAATAAATTACATAGCAGCGGAAAAATAATACAAAGCACAACTGAAGGTGATATACGGATACAGAGCTTTCCGGATATCATTCCAGCTGTAAACCAGGATCCTGTGAATATAAAACTACAAAACCAAAATTACTAGCTGCCCGTGTCGAAAATAGGGGCACCTAGAGTTTTGGTTAAAACAATAAACTCCAGGTCAGTCAGGTGACTGGTGTGAGAACTAAAACAGTTATTTAAAACTTTACTTTAAAAGAGAGTAATTCAAGGGACCACGCCGTATAACACGGAACGGGTTTTCTCCCAAGAATACCAGTGCATAGAATAAACAGCGCAATGCTTTTTCGAAAAATGAAGCTATTATAAGACCCAGGTCCCATCACACAATGCAACGCAAGCCGGAGGATAGGGTTTTCCCTTATAATAGCCAAACATGCTTGGTACGTTTAAAACAAATCATTTGATAGTGTAATAAGTGTATAGTGTCAAAACAATTTCAATCATAAATATAAATCATAGACGGCATAAGTGCCCCATACCACTATGTCGCCATACTAGTTCTACAAATTAAACCACAATACACGTATTGGAAATTGGATTTCCATCATGAGTCGAGGCAAGGGGCAAGCTCCTCTCCGCTTTCGAGACACTCTAGCAAATGTCTCAGGACTACACACTCTGGGCAATCCTGGATCTTCAGGGCCGGTCCTCACTTACGTTAGAGGATTAATTATGCCTGAACACACGTTTCCCGGTCCTTACAGACCTAAAATCGAGGCGCCTCATCCAACAACCACATAGGTGAAAAGTATATAAATGTCAGGGCTGGTAAGTCACTGATACCACCAAAGATAGAAAGAAACGTCGTGCTCTCCCTGCAGTCCTTATCCCGTTTTTAACTCATACCGAGGTGTGAGGCTCGCGAATTCACGTTATACACAAAGCTACGCCACAAAGGCCGTGCTTTGATCATCAACCACAAGACTTTGCTTTTCAACAGAAGCCTTGATCCATGTAACTCAGCGTGCCACACAGGCAATTCATGCCATGCGATTGATATCCATCGATATATAACCTCTAAGCTCGTACGTCTCAGAGAAGGGCGTTAAGCAAGAGAATAAATTCTCCGCCGCCAAACAGATACATATTTAACAGAAATCAATCAACACAGAATAAAATCCAATGTCAGACACACAATCCATTTACAAGTTCGTTCTGGGTCTGAACGAAACCGGAGGCACTTTCCTCGCATATCCATCGATCTCCAAGTACGTCTGGACGACCACCAACTATTTCCATCCTCTTGGGTGTACAGCCCAATCAGGATCATCGGTAATTATCCAAACGATGTGAAGACTTCCGGTCTTCGACCACCGTCATCATCTTCGACTTATCGTCGAATCGGTTATTCAGAATGGGTATAACCCCGGCCTTTCCAAACAACACGCGTATATTATAAACAAATGTTACACAAACACAACATACGCCTCATTCCAATTCATTAGCCACTAACCGTAAATCAGTAAGAGAGCAATTTCCCAAATATTAACCCCGAAGGCCGAAACCAACATCGGATCAATATCCAGGAAACCATTCTTCTTAACTAACCTACAGCTAGTTTCTAAATTTCATATTCTTAGGGAAAGGTTCCCATTAATTTTATCCAAGGTAAATTCTTTAAAATTTATTCTTTAATCTTCCATTGGATGTCATATCAAACCAAATTTTGGTTTTCCAAACTAGTCGAGATTAGCGAACCCTACCGAAGTAATTATTTATTTTATTTCCCAATCCCAACCTATTCATCCCATGAAGCAAAACAGGTAATACTCCACATCTAACACCACAGTGTTATCGGTAAAATTAATTACCATTTCACGTTCAAATCTGATTAAAGATTTGACTATCGCTTTGGAGCAAAACTGGTGATACTCCATACTCGCTCAATTTCTAAATTTGATAATTTAAATTATCAATTCCCCATTTCAATCTAATTGCAGATTCATTAAAATTCCTTTTACTGGGTTAAAGAACTAGTGTCATTTAAAACACAGTTCACGATAAACCCAAATCACACTCTATTTATTATCGGGTTAAAGAACAAGTGTCATTTAAAACACCCTTCACGATAAACCCTCAAATCAATTCTATTTAAAACCCATTTAAAATCCAATTTATTTATTTAAAAATAAATGGGTTTTAATTTTAGTACAAAACTAGTTTATTTCGATAAAAAACTATTTTTATCTTTTCAAATATGGATTTTTTCCTCCTAATTTTTCCCAAATCATTTCTTATGATTTTTCACTAATTATTACTATTTTTAATAATTTTATCAAGGCACGTACAGTCGATTTCCAACAACGGCCATCGAACTGCACTTACAACGACCTTTTCCAAATTTGATTTGGACGTATCTCCAAATCCAACCGTTAGATTTCAAATTTCTAATATTCGTTAGAAATCTCCTTTCGATACAAACCCAACGGTTCCGGTTTTAGGAGAATCCGACGGTCGGATCTCCCGTAATGTCTATTTGAAATAAATGGTCGAAATTCACGAACTGTCGCAGCGCGGCGCGTTCTATTCAGGCCATTATATTATATATATAATATATATAATATATATTTCGTCGATTTCTATTCAAAACGAATTTTATAAATCGTTTTAAATTCGTTACAAAAACAATTTCAACTTCCATTTCAATTCAAATCAAAATTGAATTTTTCCTTATAAATTCATTTTAAAATTCATTTCTATTCAATTCAATTTGAATTCATTTCAATTCATTTTCAATTAAATTCGAATTCGTTTTCAATTAAATTCGAATTCGTTTTCAATTCAATTCGATTTCGTTTTCAATTCAAATTCATTTTCTATATAATTCAAATCGAATTTGTTTTCTATATAATTCAAATCGAATTCATTTTGTATGTAATTCAAATCGAATTCATTTTCTATATATTCAAATCAATTCAAATTCGTTATATATTCAAATCATAAAAACGAATATAATCGATATAAATATCGTTTGCGTCAAAATAGCGCATCACTAATCAACACGGCTTTATACATTTCAATAATTCCGTTATTCTATTCAACAAATGAATATTTATCCTATTCAATACGTGAATCTGAATATTTCGTTCAACACATGACTAATCTCAATGGATGAGTACGGTCAACACATGAACCTTTATTTTATAATGATAAAGATGTAAAATTTTTTGTTAAAATATTTCGTTCAACACATGACTAATCTCAACGGATGAGTACGGTCAACACATGAACCTTTATTTTATAATGATAAAGATGTAAATTTTATTGTTAAAATATTTTGTTCAACACATGACTAATCTCAACGGATGAGTACGGTCAACACATGAACCTTTATTTTATAATGATAAAGATGTAAATTTTATTGTTAAAATATTTCGTTCAACACATGACTAATCTCAACGGATGAGTACGGTCAACACATGAACCTTTATTTTATAATGATAAAGATGTAAATTTTATTGTTAAAATATTTCGTTCAACACATGACTAACTCAACGGATGAGTACGGTCAACACATGAACCTTTATTTTATAATATTCTTTATTTTCTAAATTGGAATGAGGCCCAATCAATCACCATATAAAGTTAATTATATAGATTCCATACAACACATATATATAATAGCAACGATAAATAATCAATCATCATCCAACGTGCACTACACTGTATAAGCATCAAATATAAATCTCTAACGCTTATAACAGCCAGTCAATCAATTGATCGACATACAACTTATTATTGGGATTAGTGTATGTCATATTTTATCCCAATACCCGTGTGGGGTTTCAAACAATCAAACACAGATTTTATTTGTGCAGTTGGGCGACGTGTAAAATTTATCGTCCCAATCAATGTCCTTCAAATCGGTGTACATAAACAAACCATCCGGTTTGTAAATGAATATTTATTTATTTACTTTCACTATATTCATATTCACGTTAAAAATTATATTTTTAACGATAAAATATTTTATTTTAACACATGAATTTCTATTCAGTTCATTTACAAAGTAAAATTGATATTTTTATTTTTCTAACTTATTTTAGAAAATTTCGGCGGCATAATGGCACGATACTAGAAACGGGACGAGGCCTAGCCATATCCCCGGTCTAGTGAAGGCCCACGCCATTCACACATCAACCAAATCCATTCCATGTCACCAAACAGTTCAATTCAAACCAAATAATCTAACCAACTACACAGCCAAACAAACAAGTCCATGGTCTGTGGACAATTGTGTCGGGTGCTACTAAACACCGTCTGCATCCTAGTATATATGTATAACTAGAAAAAAGGAAATTTTGAGTGAGAAGTTCTCACCAATAGCTATCCCAACTTCATGGCACTTCATTTATAGAAATCTTCATCGTTCTTGCCTTTTTGTCACCTTCGTTGCCCGTATTCTCTACATATGTAAAAATCGAATTTTTACTTCGCTGTTCAATATATAAAAATCGAATTTTTACTTTGCTATTCAATATGTAAAAAACGAATTTTTACTTTGCTATCCAATATATAAAAATCGAATTTTTACTTAGTTATTCAATATATAAAAATCGAATTTTTACTTTGCTATTCAATATATAAAAATCGAATTTTTACTTCGCTGCCATATATATAAAAATCCCATTTTTATTATCAC
Source organism: Allium sativum (assembly GCA_030737875.1). Classification (NCBI taxonomy): domain Eukaryota; kingdom Viridiplantae; phylum Streptophyta; class Magnoliopsida; order Asparagales; family Amaryllidaceae; genus Allium; species Allium sativum. The sequence continues at coordinate 776,612,608 of CM060919.1, read as the reverse complement.
GCTATATGGATAAAAATTCTATTTTTACATCGCTACTATATAGACAAAGATTTTGCCTTTTCATTTATAAAGATTTCGCCTTTTCAAATATAAAGATTTCGCCTTTTCATTTATAAAGATTTCGCCTTTTCAAATATAAAGATTTCGCCTTTTCATATATAAAGATTTCGCCTTTTCAAATATAAAGATTTCGCCTTTTCATATATAAAGATTTCGCCTTTTCAAATATAAAGATTTCGCCTTTTCAAATATAAAGATTTCGCCTTTTCAAATATAAAGATTTAATCTTTTCTATTTTAAAAATCTAATCTTTTCTATTTTTTTCATATGGATAAAAATCACATTTTTCATATCCAAAATTGCATCTTTATTTTCAGATTTAAACAATGCTATGATTTTGTTTTAAACTAAACTGAATTTATTAAACATATAAAATAAATGAATTAAGGCTTACAGGTTTTTTTTTCTTTCGCAAGGTGGGACTGCTTTGCTCGTGCTGACGGAGGCGACTGGCCTGTGGAGGAGGATGGGGTTCATCGGACTGGGACGTGGCAGGTGCGGGACAAAGGGAGGGGGTAGCGATGTCGGTCGATGGCGAGTTGCGGATGCGCGACGGTGTACGGCAGAGGGCTCGCGGGTTTGATTTGGCTGAAGGAGGGTATGGCGTTCGGTTTTGGGGGAAGAAGAAGAGGGAGCGCGAGAAGGGGAGAGGGCGGAGGTGGCGCGATGGGGGAGGGCTCGGCGCGATCAGCGCCGCCTTGGGCGGTGGCAGGCGGGCAGATCGACGATAGGTTTCCATCGTTGTTTTTTTTTCTTCTTCTTTTCTGAAATGAATTCGAACGGGGGGGCTGAGGGGTTAAATAGAGGAGAGAGAGATTGAGGAATTTTATTTTTAATTTATTTAATTATTTAATTTCAAAAAGCAACTTTTTCATATGACCTCTAAACGAGGCCCACCGCCTGTCGTCCATAGCTAATTACCCCCATTCCGAACACAATGGGATATGTATCGTAAGCTGATTCGAACATTTCGATCAGTTTCCGTTAAAATCAACATATAATTCTACATATTGAATTTGAATGCGCATTTCAATTTACCGGGATCACATACTAACTAGAAAAATCCCACAAAAATATTTTCTAGCTTTGTATTGACAATACGGTCCTAACAAAACTAGTTTCGTCGAATTCCGAGACCGTTGGAAAAATGGCCATTTTCCAGTCGATTAAAATCAACTAAAACTGGTCAAACGCGTTTCCTTTGCCACACTCACATATTGATTCGAAAAATTATGAAATTTGGAATCTAGCAATAATTTGACATCACGGACCAAACAAAAGTGGTTTCGTCGAAATCCGAGGTCGTTTGCAAAATGTCTATTTTTAAGGGGCCTGAATTCCATAGCGAATATTCAGAATTTTCAACTGGACATATCTTTTGATTCCCGCTATGAAATCTCTATTTTTCGAATTCTTTGGAAAGATATTCTCAAATAGATCCTATTATTTTTGGTTTCACTAAAATCCGGTTTGTTTTGCACCCGGTACATTCAATTGAAGTTTGAAATCGAATTATCGAACTACCGCGCCATTTTCAATTCTATTTATAATTATATATAATTATTTATGTTCTAACGACGATGTATATAATATATACGCTCTAAATATATTCAAAATAAATTTCTTGTCGATATTATTTAAAATAATTCATTTTAAATCTTCAAACTTCGCTAAAATTGCCAAAATAAAAATTTTAAACTGGCTCAGATTTCCGGGTTATTACATTAAATATATATCTGTTTGGCCGTGGAGAATTTATTCTCTTGCTTAACGCCCTTCTCTGAGACTTACGAGCTCAGAGGTTAAATATCGATAGGAATCAGTCGCATAGAGTGAATTGCCTGTGTGGCATGCCTAAGTGGCAAATGATCAAGGCTTCTGTTGAAAAGCAAAGTCTTGTGATTGATGATCAAATCACGGCCAATGTGGCACAGCTTTGTGTATAGCGTTAATTCACGAGCCTCAGACCTCGGTATGAGTCAAAAACGAGATAGTGACTGCAGGGAGAGCACGACGTTTCTTTCTAGCTATGGGTGGTGTTAGTGCTTAAACTGGCTGATATTTATATACTTTTCACCTGTGTGGTTGTTGGAATGCGAGGCGCCTCGAATATATGGTCGATAACTGGCACTATGTGAGCCGACGTACATACCATTATATAGGTTCGATAGGACTGGGAAACATGTGTTCAGTAATAGGAATCCTCGAAAGTAAGAGAGGACCGGCCCTGAAGCATCCAAGGATCACTGTGTGTAGTCCTGAGACATTTGCTAGAGTGTCTCGAATTGGAGAGGAGCTTGCCCCTTGCCTCAACTCATGATGGAATTCAATTTCCAATACGTGATATTTCTGTTTTATTTGTAGAGCCTAGTATGGCGACATAGTGGGATGGGGCACTCATGCCGTCTATGATTTATACATTATGATTGAAGTTGTTTTCTTCACTTATAGTAATAACAAAAGATGAAATTTCGTATATCAAGCATTATTTGGCTATTAGAAGGTAAAACCATATCCTTCGGCTTGCTGCATTGTGTGATGGGACCTGGGTCTTATAACAGCTTCATTATTCTTTATTTATCATTAAGCTGTTTGTTTATGCACTGGTATTCTTGGGATAAAAACTCGTTCCGTGTTATACGGCGTGGTCCCTTGATTTACCTAACTTTAAAAACCAAATTAATAAATGTTTTAGTTCTCACACCAGTCACATAACTAACCTAGAGTTTATTATTTTAACCATAACTCTGGGTGCCCTTATTTTCTGCGCGGGCAGCTAATTGTTGTGTTTTTGCAGATTTATATTCACAGGATCCTGGTTTATAGCTGAAGTGATATTCGGAAAGCTCTGTATCCGTTGAGACGACCCGAAATCCCGTTCTCACGGAAACAAGGGTTATCTTTGGAATATAACACAGAAACAGACAATAGCAGAACAGAATTAAATAAATACACCAGATAATGAACAATAGAATATACTGGATAAAAGTAATCATCAGAGTTACACAGTATACAGGATCTTACTTAGTACAAATACAGTTCAGTTATACATAAATGTCTACAGCGGAAATAAACAAAATATGTACGATAGGAGCTGAACAGCATAAAAAGAAATAAATGATAGAATCCATCTTCAGCTCCAGCTATCCAGAAAAAAGAACCAGCTAAACCTGAATACAAGGCTGCCCGTGTAGAAAAAGGGGCAACCGAGTTTGAAAGTGAAACAAACTACGAGTCAGTCATGGGACTGGTATGAGAAATCTACTCAACACATATATAATATGGATAATCACAGGACCACGCCACTTTCGTGGAACGGGTTTACTCCATTGGATTGCCAGTGCTTTAAAAACAAATCTTTCTTTTCAACATCGCTATGCTTTTCATAAAAATGAAGCCGTTATAAGACTCAGTTCCTATCACACAATGCAACGCAAACCGGAGGATAGAGTTTTTACCTTATAACGGCCAAGATATGCTTGATACGAATAAAACAAAGGCATTTGATATTATTGCTAGTGTTTATATGTTTTGAAAACAATTTCAAATCATAACTATCAATCATAGACGACATGAGCGTCCCATGCCACTATGTCGCCAAATATATATACAATCGAAACCGCACAGTCACGTATTTGGAAATTGGGTTTCCGTCTTGAACCAAGGCAAAAGATAGTCCTTACCGAATTCGAGACTGCCTAGCCCGAGCCTCAGGCAAGTACTCTGTCAAGCCTTAGGATCGTCAGGGCCGGTCCACCGATGTGGATTAAAATGCCTGAACACTGCGTTTCCCCGCCCTTTGGGGCGTAAATGAGCCAACGAATGACTCCATCGGACCCGGATCGTCCGATCAAACCGAGGCGCCTCGCAACAGCAACAACCACATAGGTGAAAAGTATATAAATGTCAGGGCTGGTAGGTCACTGACACCACCCTAGCTAGGAAGAAACGCAGACCCTCCCTGATGTCCTCTCCCGTTTCAGGTTCATACCGGGGTGTGAGGCTCGCGAATTCACGTTATACACAAAGCTACGCCACACAGGCGGTGCTTTGATCATCACCACAAGACTTTGCTTTTCAACAGAAGCTCTGATCACTGCATCTTAGCATGCCACACAGGCAATTAATGCCATGCGACTGATGTCCATCGATATACAACCTCTGAGCTCGTGCGTCTCAGAGAAGGGCGTTAAGCGAAAGAATAAATTCTCCGCCGCCAAACAGATGTATATTTAATAGAGATCAATCAACACAGAATAAAATCCAATGTCAGACACACATTCCATTTACAAGTCCGTTCTGGGTCTGAACGAAACCGGAGGCACTCAATACCTCACAAACCCTTCGATCACCACGTACGTCTGGACGATCACCACTCATTATCCATATTTCGGGATGCCTCCCAATCAGGACCTCGGTTACCATCCAAACGAGGTGAAGATCTCCGGTCTTCGACCACCGTCTTCATCTTCGAATTTCAATCGTCGGTCAATTATTTGAAATGAGAATTAACTCGGCCTTTTCAAATAATTCACGTATATTTAGAATTTCAAATCAATTTATTTCAATGGTTAAATTATTCGACAACATCAATATTGTTCTTTAATGTAATTTTCACACCAAACACATTCAACCATCAAAAGCCACATAAATCGAGCAAATTCAGTTTATTTCCATTCCGTATCGCTTAGGATATTTTATAACTATTTATCGCTATTTTTATTTATTTTAAAATAGCTAATTTATTCAAAACGACGCTTCGGGCCATAAAGCGGCCGTGGCGCTGTTTTTCTTCAGATTTGATTTACACATATCTGAAAATCTAACCGTTGGATCTTCGCAAAATTCACATCATTAGAAAGGTCTTTTCAAAACGAATCCAACGGTTCCAGTTTCGGGAAAATCCGACGGTCGGATCTCCCGGTACAATCGTTTGAAATTTCGATTTCAAAATACGAACTGCAGCGTCGTTATTCGATTAAATATATAATTATATTTATATATATATATAAATATAATCGCTTCTGGCGCTGTTTTTCTTCAGAATTGAATTAAACATTCCAGACAATCCAACCGTTGGATTTTTACAAGGTTGGTGCCGTTGGAAAGATTATTCCAAGGCGAACCCGACGGTTGAGGTTTCGGGAAAATCCAATGGTCGGATTTCCCGTACTAGTTGTTTGAAATCACGGTTTCAAAATACGAACTGCACGGCTACGTTTCATTTTAATTTTATTTATATTTGTATAATTATATAAATATAGTTCATTCAATGATTTCCATATCGTTTTCACTTCAAATATTTTTCTAACTCCTTAAAATTTTGGAAAATTTCGCCATAACCTCCCCTGCACCGGGAGCATCGGGAAATCGCAAATAGCTTTCCCGGTCCTTCTAATCTCAAAAAGAAAAAGAAAAAGCCAAGCGGCTAGCCAACAGGCTCATAAAATCATCACCCAAACAAAACAGTAAATGTGTACCTATTTGTCGGGCACAAAATTTTATTCCTCTTCTCTAGCCCCTTTTGCTATAACCTGTTCAATGAATATGCATGTACATATATATACGGTTCTTATCATTTATCCTTTTCTATTCAACTTCATATTTGATTTTTATTTGGTTTAAAAACACCATTCATTCTAATGTTACATAAATAGGTGCAAATCATTTCATTAGCTAATTAATGAATATTTCAACTCATATATGTTTATTTTGAACAAGTGGCTATTTTTAACACTTCGCATTTCAACGATTTATGCATACAATAAAAATGTGATTTTTATTGTAAAACAATTCATTTCAAAACACTATTTTTCTATATAGTTCATATAGGTGACAAAAATAGGATTTTTATCATAAAACAGTTTCTTTTAAAACGAGATTACTTTACACAGTTCATATAGTCGATAAAAGGCGATTTTTATTATCAAACAATTTATTTCAAAATAGGAATACCATTCAACACATGAATTTCTAATCAACGAATGAATATCAATCCAACACATGAATGTTTTCTATAGTTTTTATATATAGATAAAAGGTGATTTTTATTATCAAACAATTTATTTCAAAATATGAATACCATTCAACACATGAATTTCTAATCAACGAATGAATATCAATTCAACACATGAATGTTTTCTATAGTTTCTATATATAGATAAAAATGTGATTTTTATATTTTAAAACGCGAATACCGTTCAACACATGAATTTCTAATCAACGAATGAATATCAATTCAACACATGAAGGTTTTCTATTCAACGAATAAATATAGTTTAAGCATATGAAAATATTCCAAACACACGAATATTATTCAAAATTTCGGCAGCATAACGGCAGGGTAGTTAAACCGGGACCGTCCCTAGTACGGCTCCTCGCTCTACCTTAAAACCTCGGGGTTTTTGACAATGGGGATCATGCATCTAGTTCGCACGCAGGCGGCATGTATATATTTATTTCATTTCCACAAACTAATCCTATGTGGTTTCAACCAAATATTTCACAACCACCAATGGGTATTTTTCAACCACAATCAACCAATATCAAACACAAACAATCCCAAACAATCATTCGCTATCAATCAATTTTCACAACAATTTCAACCAATAAATATCGTCCATGGTTTGTGGACGAGGGGCGTATATATATATAGATATATATTTATATATAGCAATTCACTTTCGTTTCACACGTATATAATATTTTTAAATCAGAAATCTCACCAATAGCTATCCAATACTACGATTCTTCCTTAGAGAAATCTTCGCCAATCTCGCCTTTTTGTCGCTTTCGCCCGTATTCTCTACATATGTAAAAATCGAATTTTTACTATGTTATTCAATATATAAAAATCGAATTTTGACTTCGCTATTCAATATATAAAGATTATATTTTTAATATTCCTATGATGTAAAAATTATATTTTTATTGCTTTAAAAATATAAATTTTCATATCTTACTTCTTTTACTTAATAAAAATTCCGTCTTTTCTATTTTAAAAATATGATCTTTTCCATTCTAAAAATCTGATCTTTTCTATTTTAAAGTTCAAACCTTTTCTATTTTAAAGGTCAAACCTTTTTGAAATTCTTTTGAAAATCAGTTTTTAAATTCTTTTTAAAATCAGTTTTAAATTCTTTTTAAAATCAGTTTTTAAATTCTTTTTAAAAAAAATCTGTTTTTAATGCTTTAAAAAAATCAGTTTTAAATCATTTTTAAAATCAGTTTTTAATTACATAAAAATAGAATAACAAAACAACAAAAAAAACTTACAGAGGGGGGGTTTCCGCAAATTGTTGGAGCTGGCTTCTCGAGGGTGGCGCTAGGGTTTCGAACGGGGAGGCGGCTTCGAGGTCTCGAACGGCTTCGGGGGGGTCGGATTGAAGGAGGAGGAGGGAGCGAGTGCAAGGAAGAGGGGGGGAGAAGATCGGAGGGTGCGGTGGAGGTCTGGTCGACGGCTGAAGGCGGGCGGCTGCTGCTGCTTTCTTCTTCTCTTTTTTTTTTCTTTTTTTTTGTTTTCTGTTTACTGAAATCGGGGGTGCCAAGAAGAAGAAAAGGGAGGGAATTAAAATAATATTTTTTCCTTTTTATTGTTTAATTATTTAATTTTGCAAAAAGGTTGACTTTTACATACGACCTCGAAACGAGGCCTACCGCCTGTCGTCCATAGCGTTTTACCCCCATTCCGGACACAATGGGATATGTATCGCAAGCTGATTTGATCGTTACAATCAGTTTCCGTTGAATTTACATTTAAATCACTATATTGAATTTTAAACGTACATTTCAAATTACCGGGGTCACATACTAACTAGAAAAATTCCAGAAAAATATTTTCTAGCTTCGTATTGACGATACGGTCCTAACAAAACTAGTTTCGTCAAATTCTGAGACCGTTTGAAAAATGGCCAATTTCCAGTCGATTAAAATCAACTGAAACTGGTCAAACGCGTTTTCCTTTGCCACGCTCACATATTGATTCGAAAAATTATGAAATTTGAAACCTAGCAATAACTTGACACTGCGGATCTAACAAAAGTGGTTTCATCGAAATCCGAGGTCGTTTGCAAAATGTCCATTTCTAAGGGCCTGAATTCCATAGCGACTATTCAGAATTTTCAACTGGACATATCTTTTGATTCCCGCTATCAAATTTCGATTGGTCGGATTCGTTAGAAAGATATCATCAATTAGACCCTAATGTTTTTGGTTTCACTAAAATCCGGATTGTTTTGCAACCGGTACAGTCCGACAAAGTTTGAATTCGAATTATCGAACTACCGCGCCACTTTCAATTCTATATATAATTATAATTAATTATATTCGTTTTCAAATGTCGATTCAACTCAGTTTTCATCGCCATTATTTAAAATATTTATTTTAAATATTTAAAATCCATTATTTTAGCCAATTTAAAAATTTTTAATTGGTTCAGATTTTCTGGGTCGTTACAATCCCCCCCACTTAAAACTTTTCGTCCCCGAAAAGGAACAAAGTCGAAAGTGGTTTGATAAATCTACAATCATACAATACAACAACCAATTTGTTTTTAACCTTTCTAAAATATTCTGATCAAATCCTATATTCCTTCAAAAATCATTCAGAGTATATAATTAAAAGTGTATATCTACGAAAAGAAAATACCAATAGAGTAGGGAATTGAATGTTAGTGCAAAGTAGGGTAAATGTACTTTGCACCGGAGTCAGTCAGAGATATCTACTCGGCATCTAGGATAAGCTTTCTGAATGCTCTCCTCAGTTTCCCAAGTACAATCTCGCGGATCTCCACTCCATTGCACTTTGACTAAGTGAACCTTCTTGTTTCTCAGCTCTTTGGTTTCTTTGCCGATAATCTTTAGCGGCTCTCGCCTCACAGCTAATTCTGGAGTAATTTCAATATCCTGCTGAGCTGCTTCTTCCACGATCAAGTCTGGATCATGAACGTGCTTTCGAAGTTGAGATATATGAAATACATCATGAACTCCAGGCAACCAGTTAGGCAGTTTGACCCTATAGGCGAGAGTTCCAATCCGTTCCAGAATAGGAAACGGACCTATGAATTTGGGTGCCAACTTTCCAGTTTTACCGAACCGGATAACTCCTCTCATCGGCGATACTTTCAAATATACATAGTCGCCAACTTCAAAGGATATATCTCTTCTTCTTCTATTGGCATAGCTCTTTTGTCAGCTTTGAGCGGCGAGTAATCGCTTTTTAATAAAATCAAATTTGTCGGCAGCTTCTCGAATCATATCAGGACCTAACACAAGTCTATTTCCAGGCTCGACCCAACAAGCAGGAGATCGGCACAGTCTACCATATAATGCTTCGAATGGCGACATTGTCAGACTCGCCTGGTAGTTGTTGTTATAAGAGAATTCAGCCAAATGCAGATGGTCTTCCCATGATCCACCGAAATCTAGAATACAAGCCCGCAATAGATCTTCTAAAATGCGATTCACCCTCTAAGTCTGACCGTCTGTCTGAGGATGATAAGCAGTGCTCATGTTTAACTTCGTTCCCAGTTCGACTTGAAATGCCTCCCAGAATTTACTAGTGAATATCGTATCTCTATCACTTACTATGCTGAGCGGCACTCCATGTAGTCTAACTATTTCCCTGAAGTATATCTGCGCCAGACTCTGAGCAGTTCTGTTTGATCTGACAGGTATAAAATGGGCGGTCTTCGTGAAACGATCTACGATCACCCAAATACTGTCATTCCCTTTTCTGGTTCTGGGCAGACCATCAATGAAATCCATCGAAATATGTTCCCACTTCCAACCAGGAACTTCTAGTGGTTGTAACAATCCAGCCAATTTCTGTTGGTCACTTTTGACTAGCTGGCAAGTAGGGCATCGACTAACATATATTGAGATGTCTCTTTTTAACGACTTCCACCAGAATGTGCGTTTGATATCGTTATACATTTTATTCACACCTGGGTGGATACTGAGCTTAGATTTGTGACATTCATCAAGCACCTCTCTTCTTAATTCAGGAATATCTGGAATGCAAATTCGCCCTTCTAACCTCAGAATCCCTTCGCTGTCTAGCTGGAAATCCGAAGCATTGCCTTCACGAATTCGCCGACTTATTCCTTTGATAAATTGGTCGTCTTCTTGGAGAGCGGATATCTTATCAATCAACGAAGTCGCAATGATGAAACTGGCGATCATCTCATTCTTTTGGCTTAGCGCATCGGCCACGACATTGGCTTTCCCTGGAGTGTATAGAATTTCAAAATCATATGCTGCAAGAAACTCCAGCCAACGTTGTTGCCTCAGATTCAGGTCTTTCTGAGTGAACAGATACTTTAACGACTGGTGATCTGTAAACAGTTCAAATCTCTCACCCAGAAGATAGTGCCTCCAAATTTTCAAAGCGAACACAATAGCCAATAACTCAAGATCATGAGTTACGTAGTTTTTCTCGTGTGGCTTCAGTTGACGGCTAGCATAGGCAATTACTTGGCCTCTTTGCATTAACACTGCGCCAAGGCCTTCTCTAGAAGCATCAGTCCAGACTTTTAAATCTTGGTTGCCATCGATGATGGTTAACACTGGAGCTGTCGTTAATCTCAACTTCAGCTCTTCGAAAGCCTCCTCACTCTCTTGAGTCCATTTGAATTTAGAATGCTTCTTTGTAAGTTTCGTTAAGTGACCAGATATTTTCGAAAAGTCTTTAACGAACTTCCGGTAATAGCTAGCCAATCCGAGAAAACTACGGACTTCAGTGGGGGTACTGGGCTGTTTCCAATTTTGAATAGCCGTGATTTTGCTTGGATCCACAGCAATTCCTTCTTTCGATACAACGTGGCCCAGAAATTTTACTTCATCTTGCCAGAATATACATTTGGAAAACTTGGCTTTCAATACATTCCTTCTGAGGATTTCTAGAACCTGTTCCAGATGCTTTTCATGTTCGGCTTTTGATTTAGAGAAGATTAGAATATCATCAATAAAAACCAGAACAAATTTATTCAAAACTCCTCTGAATACTCTGTTCATCAGATCGACGAAATAGGCTGGAGCGTTACATAAGCCGAACGACATTACTAACCACTCGTAGAATAAGTCGGGGCCTCTGAATGCTGTCATTGGAACACACTCTTCGGCGATTCGAAGTTGATGGAAGCCTGTAGCTAGGTCCATTCATGAAAATACTTGTGCTCCATTTAATCGATCCAACAAATCATCGATCCGCGGCAATGGATATTTGTTCTTTATTGTCGGTTTGTTCAGATCACGATAATCCACACATAGTCGTAGAGTACCGTCAGATTTTGGGACAAACACCACTGCTGCACCCCAGTCAGAGAAACTAGGCCTGATCAGACCCTTCCATACCAGCTGTCGTGTTTGATTGTCTAATTCCTCCTTCTCTTTCAAGGACATTCTTCGAATAGCGTGAACTACCGGCCTTGCATTGGGAATCAAAGCAATCTTGAAATCTATTTCTCTCTGCGGAGGTAAGCGAACGACTTCCTCGAACACATCCGCATAGTTCTTGACGACAGGAATGTCTTTGATGAGGTCAGGAATATTCTCTGTGACTTCAGGAACATTTTCAATTTGGGCTGGAGAAACATTCAAAGCTGCCCAGAAGTCTTTTCTATTTGCATTCTGACCTTCACAGGGAATGGTTATATAATCACCTGATTTAATCTTTGCCTTTACGACTCTCTCGGCGCATTTGACTTCAGCTTCATATTTGGTCAACCAGTCTAACCCCAAGATAAGATCAAACTCTTTGAAATTCATGACGACCGCGATGGTAGGAAACCGATAACGAGAGAAAGAAACCGGCACTCCACAAATCCAACTGAGATCAATGGAACACCCAACCGGATTCTGGACAGTCATTGGTTCCTTAAGCTTTTTCAAATTCAAATCCAGTTTCTTAGCTGCATCCTTTGCAATGAAGCTTCGTGACGCGCCTGTGTCAAACAGTACTTTAACTGGGATGTCTTTGACAGTTAGTGTGCCTTCTAAAACATCTGGCCTTTCCTGAATAGCTGAGGGCTCAGAAGTTTCTGCCACTTCATTCACTTGAACTATTTCAGTCTTTTTCAACTGCCAGCAATCTTGCTTTACGTGACCAGCCTGATGGCAGAGATTGCATTTACTATTTTCTTGAAAATTCATCCCGGATTTAGACCCATCACCCTTTCGTCTGTTCGAAGATCTACAATTTCTCATCGAATGCCCTTGCTGATTGCACTTTAGACATACGACTGCCTTTACCCTTTTCTGATTGATCTTCGGCCTCTTTTTGACTTCAGCCTTCGTACTAGCCTCAGGCTGCTCACTTGTCTCTGGGCTATCAGCCTCAAATTTTCTTTTGCTGCTAGAGCTGATTTCTTCTTCGTCTCGCAACATGCCTTTCATATGGAGGTCTTCATATTGATAAGCCATATAAATCATTTCTGAAAAAGGAAGCTTCACATGCCCCAATACTTTATTCTGATATTTCCTTTGAAGCCCGTAAATAAATCCCAGATTTTTCCTCTTTGTATTCTGAATCAGATGGGGAGCAAAGTGAGAAAGTTCATTGAATTTCTTGTGATATTCTGGGATGGTCATATCGCCTTGAATTAGATAGGAAAATTCATCACATAATCTCTCGGTTGCTTCGGGAGGAGTAAATCTTTCTAAGAAAATCACTTTGAATCTGTCCCAGGTGATATCACCTTCTGGATTATCTTTAATGATTGAATCCCACCAAAACAAAGCTTCTTCTTTGAGTGCCCAAGACGCCAGTAATCTTTTCTGATCGTCTCTCAGCTTTAAACCCTCAAAGATCTTCTCTGCAGAACGAATCCAAGCTTGTGTTTCCATAATGGACTCCTTGCCTAAGAATGGCGATCCACCAAGATTTCGAAATCTCTTGTATAGAACTTCTATATTGGATTCGGGCTGCGGGAGCACAACTGGCTCATTAGCTGGTCGAGCCATACGATTATTTCTTCTGTTGCTGGCACTCATTTTCTAGTTCTTCTGCAAATAGCAGATCAAGTGTCAGGTCAACAGAAAAGATATTTCAAAATATAGAGACAAATACTTGAATGTAAATGTGTCTATCGATGTGTAATCATTCTGCTTTACTCATACTAGGATATTACTGATCCTATCTGTATGGAGTTACCCGTCCTAGAACACTACTGGTTCTATTTCTGACGAGTTCGTTCAAATGTTATATTCCAGAACTAAGCTTAACCAAAGCTCTGATACCACGTTGAGACGACCCGAAATCCCGTTCTCACGGAAACAAGGGTTATCTTTGGAATATAACACAGAAGCAGACAATAGCAGAACAGAATTAAATAAATACTCCAGATAATGAACAATAGAATATACTGGATAAAAGTAATCATCAGAGTTACACAGTATACAGGATCTTACTTAGTACAAATACAGTTCAGTTATACATAAATGTCTACAGCAGAAATGAACAAAATATGTACGATAGGAGCTGAACAGCATAAAAAGAAATAAATGATAGAATCCATCTTCAGCTCCAGCTATCCAGAAAAAAGAACCAGCTAAACCTGAATACAAGGCCGCCCGTGTAGAAAAAGGGGCACCCGAGTTTGAAAGTGTAACAAACTACGAGTCAGTCATGGGACTGGTATGAGAAATCTACTCAACACATATATAATATGGCTAATCACAGGACCACGCCACTTTCGTGGAACGGGTTTACTCCATTGGATTGCCAGTGCTTTAAAAACAAATCTTTCTTTTCAACATCGCTATGCTTTTCATAAAAATGAAGCCGTTATAAGACTCAGTTCCTATCACACAATGCAACGCAAACCGGAGGATAGAGTTTTTACCTTATAACGGCCAAGATATGCTTGATACGAATAAAACAAAGGCATTTGATATTATTGCTAGTGTTTATATGTTTTGAAAACAATTTCAAATCATAACTATCAATCATAGACGACATGAGCGTCCCATGCCACTATGTCGCCAAATATATATACAATCGAAACCGCACAGTCACGTATTTGGAAATTGGGTTTCCGTCTTGAACCAAGGCAAAAGATAGTCCTTACCGAATTCGAGACTTCCTAGCCCGAGCCTCAGGCAAGTACTCTGTCAAGCCTTAGGATTGTCAGGGCCGGTCCACCGATGTGGATTAAAATGCTTGAACACTGCGTTTCCCCGCCCTTTGGGGCGTAAATGAGCCAACGAATGACTCCATCGGACCCGGATCGTCCGATCAAACCGAGGCGCCTCGCAACAGAAACAACCACATAAGTGAAAAGTATATAAATGTCAGGGCTGGTAGGTCACTGACACCACCCTAGCTAGGAAAAAACGCAGGCCCTCCCTGATGTCCTCTCCCGTTTTAGGTTCATACCGGGGTGTGAGGCTCGCGAATTCACGTTATACACAAAGCTACGCCACACAGGCGGTGCTTTGATCATCACCACAAGACTTTGCTTTTCAACAGAAGCCCTGATCACTGCATCTTAGCATGCCACACAGGCAATTCATGCCATGCGACTGATGTCCATCGATATACAACCTCTGAGCTCGTGCGTCTCAGAGAAGGGCGTTAAGCGAAAGAATAAATTCTCCGCCGCCAAACAGATGTATATTTAATAGAGATCAATCAACACAGAATAAAATCCAATGTCAGACACACAGTCCATTTACAAGTCCGTTCTGGGTCTGAACGAAACCGGAGGCACTAAATACCTCGCAAACCCTTCGATCACCACGTACGTCTGGACGATCACCACTCATTATCCATATTTCGGGATGCCTCCCAATCAGGACCTCGGTTACCATCCAAACGAGGTGAAGATCTCCGGTCTTCGACCACCGTCTTCATCTTCGAATTTCAATCGTCGGTCAATTATTTGAAATGAGAATTAACTCGGCCTTTTCAAATAATTCACGTATATTTAGAATTTCAAATCAATTTATTTCAATGGTTAAATTATTCGACAACATCAATATTGTTCTTTAATGTAATTTTCACACCAAACACATTCAACCATCAAAAGCCACATAAATCGAGCAAATTCAGTTTATTTCCATTCCGTATCGCTTAGGATATTTTATAACTATTTATCGCTATTTTTATTTATATTAAAATAGCTAATTTATTCAAAACGACGCTTCGGGTCATAAAGCGGCCGTGGTGCTGTTTTTCTTCAGATTTGATTTACACATATCTGAAAATCTAACCGTTGGATCTTCGCAAAATTTACATCATTAGAAAGGTCTTTTCAAAACGAATCCAACGGTTCCAGTTTCGGGAAAATCCGACGGTCGGATCTCCCGGTACAATCGTTTGAAATTTCGATTTCAAAATACGAACTGCAGCGTCGTTATTCGATTAAATATATAATTATATTTATATATATATAAATATAATCGCTTCTGGCGCTGTTTTTCTTCAGATTTGAATTAAACATTCCAGACAATCCAACCGTTGGATTTTTACAAGGTTGGTGCCGTTGGAAAGATTATTCCAAGGCGAACCCGACGGTTGAGGTTTCGGGAAAATCCAATGGTCGGATTTCCCGTACTAGTTGTTTGAAATCACGGTTTCAAAATACGAACTGCACGACTACGTTTCATTTTAATTTTATTTATATTTATATAATTATATAAATATAGTTCATTCAATGATTTCCATATCGTTTTCACTTCAAATATTTTTCTAACTCCTTAAAATTTTGGAAAATTTCGCCATAACCTCCCCTGCACCGGGAGCATCGGGAAATCGCAAATAGCTTTCCCGGTCCTTCTAATCTCAAAAAGAAAAAGAAAAAGCCAAGCGGCTAGCCAACAGGCTCATAAAATCATCACCCAAACAAAACAGTAAATGTGTACCTATTTGTCGGGCACAAAATTTTATTCCTCTTCTCTAGCCCCTTTTGCTATAACCTATTCAATGAATATGCATGTACATATATATACGGTTCTTATCATTTATCCTTTTCTATTCAACTTCATATTTGATTTTTATTTGGTTTAAAAACACCATTCATTCTAATGTTACATAAATAGGTGCAAATCATTTCATTAGCTAATTAATGAATATTTCAACTCATATATGTTTATTTTGAACAAGTGGCTATTTTTAACACTTCACATTTCAACGATTTATGCATACAATAAAAATGTGATTTTTATTGTAAAACAATTCATTTCAAAACACTATTTTTCTATATAGTTCATATAGGTGACAAAAATAGGATTTTTATCATAAAACAATTTCTTTTAAAACGAGATTACTTTACACAGTTCATATAGTCGATAAAAGGTGATTTTTATTATCAAACAATTTATTTCAAAATAGGAATACCATTCAACACATGAATTTCTAATCAACGAATGAATATCAATCCAACACATGAATGTTTTCTATAGTTTTTATATATAGATAAAAGGTGATTTTTATTATCAAAC
This sequence comes from Allium sativum, assembly GCA_030737875.1. Lineage (NCBI taxonomy): Eukaryota > Viridiplantae > Streptophyta > Magnoliopsida > Asparagales > Amaryllidaceae > Allium > Allium sativum. Next base: position 776,596,109 of record CM060919.1, on the reverse strand, counting down.
AATTTATTTCAAAATATGAATACCATTCAACACATGAATTTCTAATCAACGAATGAATATCAATTCAACACATGAATGTTTTCTATAGTTTCTATATATAGATAAAAATGTGATTTTTATATTTTAAAACGCGAATACCATTCAACACATGAATTTCTAATCAACGAATGAATATCAATTCAACACATGAAGGTTTTCTATTCAACGAATAAATATAGTTTAAGCATATGAAAATAATTCAAACACACGAATATTATTCAAAATTTCGGCAGCATAACGGCAGGGTAGTTAAACCGGGACCGTCCCTAGTACGGCTCCTCGCTCTACCTTAAAACCTCGGGGTTTTTGACAATGGGGATCATGCATCTAGTTCGCACGCAGGCGGCATGTATATATTTATTTCATTTCCACAAACTAATCCTATGTGGTTTCAACCAAATATTTCACAACCACCAATGGGTATTTTTCAACCACAATCAACCAATATCAAACACAAACAATCCCAAACAATCATTCGCTATCAATCAATTTTCACAACAATTTCAACCAATAAATATCGTCCATGGTTTGTGGACGAGGGGCGTATATATATATATAGATATATATTTATATATAGCAATTCACTTTCGTTTCACACGTATATAATATTTTTAAATCAGAAATCTCACCAATAGCTATCCAATACTACGATTCTTCCTTAGAGAAATCTTCGCCAATCTCGCCTTTTTGTCGCTTTCGCCCGTATTCTCTACATATGTAAAAATCGAATTTTTACTACGTTATTCAATATATAAAAATCGAATTTTGACTTCGCTATTCAATATATAAAGATTATATTTTTAATATTCCTATGATGTAAAAATTATATTTTTATTGCTTTAAAAATATAAATTTTCATATCTTACTTCTTTTACTTAATAAAAATTCCGTCTTTTCTATTTTAAAAATATGATCTTTTCCATTCTAAAAATCTGATCTTTTCTATTTTAAAGTTCAAACCTTTTCTATTTTAAAGGTCAAACCTTTTCTATTTTAAAGTTCAAACCTTTTCTATTTTAAAGGTCAAACCTTTTTGAAATTCTTTTGAAAATCAGTTTTTAAATTCTTTTTAAAATCAGTTTTAAATTCTTTTTAAAATCAGTTTTAAATTCTTTTTAAAATCAGTTTTTAAATTCTTTTTAAAAAAATCTGTTTTTAATGCTTTAAAAAAATCAGTTTTAAATCATTTTTAAAATCAGTTTTTAATTACATAAAAATAAAATAACAAAACAACAACAAAAAACTTACAGAGGGGGGGGGGGTTTCGCAAATCGTCGGAGCTGGCTTCTCGAGGGTGGCGCTAGGGTTTCGAACGGGGAGGCGGCTTCGAGGTCTCGAACGGCTTCGGGGGGGTCGGATTGAAGGAGGAGGAGGGAGCGAGTGCAAGGAAGAGGGGGGGAGAAGATCGGAGGGTGCGGTGGAGGTCTGGTCGACGGCTGAAGGCGGGCGGCTGCTGCTGCTTTCTTCTTCTCTTTTTTTTTCTTTTTTTTTTTGTTTTCTGTTTACTGAAATCGGGGGGGCCAAGAGGAAGAAAAGGGAGGGAATTAAAATAATATTTTTTTCCTTTTTATTATTTAATTATTTAATTTTGCAAAAAGGTTGACTTTTACATACGACCTCGAAACGAGGCCTACCGCCTGTCGTCCATAGCGTTTTACCCCCATTCCGGACACAATGGGATATGTATCGCAAGCTGATTTGATCGTTACAATTAGTTTCCGTTGAATTTACATTTAAATCACTATATTGAATTTTAAACGTACATTTCAAATTACCGGGGTCACATACTAACTAGAAAAATTCCAGAAAAATATTTTCTAGCTTCGTATTGACGATACGGTCCTAACAAAACTAGTTTCGTCAAATTCTGAGACCGTTTGAAAAATGGCCAATTTCCAGTCGATTAAAATCAACTGAAACTGGTCAAACGCGTTTTCCTTTGCCACGCTCACATATTGATTCGAAAAATTATGAAATTTGAAACCTAGCAATAACTTGACACTGCGGATCTAACAAAAGTGGTTTCATCGAAATCCGAGGTCGTTTGCAAAATGTCCATTTTTAAGGGCCTGAATTCCATAGCGACTATTCAGAATTTTCAACTGGACATATCTTTTGATTCCCGCTATCAAATTTCGATTGGTCGAATTCGTTAGAAAGATATCATCAATTAGACCCTAATGTTTTTGGTTTCACTAAAATCCGGATTGTTTTGCACCCGGTACAGTCCGATAAATTTTGAATTCGAATTATCGAACTACCGCGCCACTTTCAATTCTATATATAATTATAATTAATTATATTCGTTTTCAAATGTCGATTCAACTCAGTTTTCATCGCCATTATTTAAAATATTTATTTTAAATATTTAAATTCCATTATTTTAGCCAATTTAAAAATTTTAAATTGGTTCAGATTTTCTGGGTCGTTACATCCGTGTATTTCCTTCAGTTATGTTTTGTATTATTTTTCCGCTGTAGTAATGTATTTAAATCTCTGATATTCTCTACTGTATAATAATTATTCGTACTCTGTATATTCTTGTATTATGATGGAATTGTTGTAATAAACAATGAAATATTCTTCTGTTTGTGTTCTGATTTGTCTTGTCCTCAAAGCAATCCGGGCTTTCAAACGGTCTTGGTCGGTTTAGCGATCGACTCGGATCGAGAGAAATCCTTAATTGTTACAGTGGTATGAAAGCTTTAGTTTACAGAGCTCGAGAACAAGACATATTAGAACCGAACGAAAGAATTCATCAGAGATTGGATTAGTAATATCCAATGAGAATGACTCCTTAGAGATCGGATCAGTAGTATCCTAGAACGAGTGTGAAGAGTGTATTTTTCAAATAAAAATGAAAACAAATTTTGTTTTGAAAATTTAAACCTTATACGTATTTGAATATTTTATTTGTATTGAACTTGGACAATCCAATATATAAAGATTTTCAATATACGCCTTGCAAACGTGTATTCGAAGTTTTAATATACTGGATAGATATAGAATCACACCCTAGTTGCCCGGAGATGATTCTGATGATCGGTGCACCATCATCAGGGTTTATGTTCAATCTTCGAAAGTGTGATATCTATATATTTCCATTAGACTGGTGTGAGAACGAAAATTATATAGGGTTTATTTGTTGTGAATTGGCATCAAAAACATGATTTTTGACTATGTATTAAAGTTATGTGTTTGAAACATTAATCCACTAATTGATTGCTGGTTGTGTTGTATGATTATTGGTTTGATTAATTAAAATTTTAAACCATTATGTGAATGTAAGGTATATGTAGCGAAATTGTATCAAATATTGAACTGAATTGCAAATTGTTTGTAATTGCATGCATATACATGTGTATACATTGAACAGGTCATGGCAAGGAAGCTAGAGCAGAGGAATAAAATTGTTTGCCCGACAAATAGGTACATGTTTATTGTATTTCTTGGGGTTTTTGATCATTTTATGAGCCGATTGGCTAGCCGCTTGGCTTTTTCTTTTTCTTTTTGAGATGAGAGGGCATGTGTGGCGGTTTGGGGATTTTCCCAATGCTCCCGGTGCAGGGGAGGTTATGGCGAATTTTTTCGAAAATTTAGGGTATTAGCCAAATTTTTGAAAATTTTGAAAGTTCTTAGAAACTGAAAAGTTGAAGAACTTAAGCCGTAATGATAATAATGAAAGTTGAGTTGATTAGTTAAATAACTTTCAACTTCATTCCTTTTCGAGGACGAAAAGATTTTAAGTGGGGGAGATTGTAAAAACCCGGAAATTCTGAGCCAATTTAAAATTTCTGTTTGGTTATTTTAGCGGATTTTAATATTTAGAATGGATTATTTTAAATAATAACGCTGGAAAATTTATTTTCAATGAAGTTAAAACGAATAAATTTATTTTAATTATATAACGAGCCTGAAATGGCGCGGTAGTTTGAAATTTCAATTTCGAATTTCAAATGAATATATAGAATTCGTTTTAAGTCGGAATTGGACGAAAAAAGAAATATTTGAATCTATTTGATAATATCTTTCTAAAAAAGTTAAGAAAATGAGATTTCAATATAGAAGTTGAAAGATATGTCCAGTTTAAAATTCAGAAAAGTCGCTGTGGAATTTATATATATTTTTAATATATATAAAGGCCCTTAAAAATAAAAATTTGCAAACGACCTCGGTTTTCGCCGAAACCGCTTTTGTTTGATCCGGGATGTCAAATTATTGCTAGGTTCCAAAATTCTTAATTTTCTAAATCAATATGTGAGCGTGGCGAAGTTAAACGTGTTTTGATAGTTTCAGTCAATTTCGATCGACCAAAAAATGGCCATTTTTCAAACGGTCATAGAATTTGACGAAATTACTTTTGTTAGGATCGTATCATCAATACGAAGCTAGAAATAATTTTTCTGGAATTTTTAGAGTCCGTATGTGGCCCCGGTAAATTGAAATGTGCGTTCAAATTCAATATATAGGGTTATATTTTGATTTTGATGAAAACTGATCAAAACGACAGAATTACCTTTTGGAACATATCTCATTGTGTTCAAAATGGGGGTAATTAGCTATGGACAACAGTCGGTGGGTTCGATTTTGATTTCGAAATAAAAAGTTACCTTTTTGAAGTTAAAAATAATAAAAAATATATATTTAAATAAAATCCCTCCTCTCCTTCTCTCTTCAAGTCAAACACCCTACCCCCTCCCCCCTCCCGTTAAAATAAAAACACGCTCAGATAAAAAAAGGGGGGGAGGATCCCGTCGCTCCTTCGATCGGAGCGCCACCGGCGCGGCTTGCCCCCGGTCCCCTCCTCTCGCGCTCGATCCTCTCTCCCTCATCCCCACAGCAACCGAGCAGCCCTAGCCCCTGAAGGCCACCGCCGCAGCCACCTCAGGAACTGCGCCCGCCTCCCTAACCTCCGCCGACAACTCCCCCACCCCAAAATGCCGCTGTAAATTTTTTTAGTTTGTTTTGTTTATTTCTTCTCATGTTTGATTTTTTTTAAGGCAAATAAAAAGTGGATCTTTGATTTTTTAATGGTAAAGTAAAATTAGATTTTTAAAGAAGTAAAAATTAGATTCTTAAAGTGGTAAGGAATTGACTTTTAAGAATAGAAAAATGTGAAGTTTTGTTTATAGAAAAGATTAGAAAGCATTGATTTTTAATTATTGAAAAGCGATAATTTTTATATTATAAAGAGGTTAAAAATATGATTTTTATCTAGTGAAGATTATAAAAATGTGATTTTTATATAGTAGGGATAATAAAAATATGACCTTTATATAGTAGAGATAATAAAAAAACGATTTTTATATACTAGGGAATATAAAAATGTGATTTTTATATATGAAGTGCCATTATAAAAATGTGATTTTTAAAATAAACATCGTATTGAAAATGCGCTTTTTACTATGAATAGCGTGACAAAGATTATGTTGGAAGTATGGGCAAATCCAGACTATTCTGAATTTCAGAAATAAAGAATGGAGGAGTGGATCCCTCGGTGAGAACTTCTCACTTTAAATCTTGTTTTCTAGTTAAAAATATATACTAGGATGCAGACGTTGCTTAGCAGCACCTGACACCCGTCGTCCACAGACTATGGACGACTTGTTTGTTTGGTTGTGTAGTTGATAGGATTAAATATAAAATTCATGTGTTGAAAATATAATATTCATGTGTTGAAAATATTCATGTGTTGAATAAAATATTTAAATAAAATATTCATATGTTGAATAAATATTCATTTACAAACCAGACGGTTTGTTTATGTACGATGATTTGACTGATATTGATTGGGACGATAAATTTTACACGTCGCCCAACTGTACAAATAAAATCTGTGTTTGTTGATTTGAAACCCCACACGGGTATTGGGATGATATTTGGCATACATTAATCCCAATTATTTAGTTGTATGTCAATCGATAGGTCGACAGACAATTGTATGGTGCACCCTGGATGATGGTTAATTATTTATCATTACTATTATATACATGTGTTGTATGGAATCCATATGATTAACGTTATATGGTAATTGGTTGGGTCTCATTCCAATTTAGAAAATAAAGATTCATGTTTTGAACAGAATATAATAGTCATGTGTTGACAATACTCATGTGTTGAGAATATTCATGTGTTGAAACCATTCATGTGTTGAATAAAATAAATATTCATGTGTTGAGTAAAATCTTTAAACAATAAAATTTACTTCTTTATCATATATAAAATTAGAAACTAAATGGAAACTAGATAAGATGAGTGGTTTCGTGGGTATTGATCTGATGTTGGTTTCGGCCTTCGGTGTTAATACTTAAGGAATCGTTCTCTTACTAACTTACGGTTGGAGTTTGATTAAGAATTAAACGATAGAAATCATAATTTTATAAAATATAATAAATAACAAAAATAGTCATGTGTTGACGATACTCATGTGTTGAGAATATTCATGTGTTGAAAGAAATATATATTCATGTGTTGAAAAAAATATTCATTTGTTGAATAGTATAACAAAGTTATCGAAATATATAAAGCCGTGTTGATTAGATATGCGCCATTTTGACGCGAACGATATTTATATCAATTTTATTTGAATATCGTAAAGGATGTGATTTCAAAATGTATTATTTTGAAAATATTATCATTTATATGTTAATGATATGGAATATTCAATTTTGATTTGAAATTGAATATGAAGTTGAAGTCGTTTTGAAAACGAATTTAAAACGAGTTATAAAATATGTTTTAAAAGGAAATCGACGAAATATATATAATATGTATATTATATATATTTAATGGCCTGAATAGAACGCGCCGCACTGCGGCAGTTTGGGAATTTCGACCATTGACTTCGAATTGACGTTACGGGAGATCCGACCGTCGGATTCTTCTGAAACCGAGACCGTTGGGTTCGTATCGAAAAGACCTTTCCAACGAATATGATAAATTTGATATCTAATGGTTGGATTTGGAGATACATCCAAATCAAATTTAGAAAAGGTCGTTGTAAGTGCAGTTCGGCGGCCGTTATTGGAAATCGACTGTACGAGCCTTGATAAAATTATTAAAAATATCAACAATTTGTGTAAAATCGTAATAAATGGATTGGAAAGAACTGGGATGAAAAATTGCCTATTTGAAAGGATAAAAATATATTTTTATCGAAAAGAACTAGTTATGAACTAGAATTATAATCCAATATTTTTAAATAAATAAATTGGATTTGAAGTGGTTTTAAAAATAATCAGAATTTCCAATATACGAATTGGAATGGATTTGAGTCAAAATTATCTTTGGAATATTTCGATGTTGGATTTCGTGATTATACAGATATGGTTGTGGAAATTTGAAAGATATATTAATATCGCTATTTCCAATTCGATAATTGTTCGTTTAGAATTTGATATTGAATATAAGATGATATATTTTCTATCCAGAGCCTTGTATGTAATATCAAATGGGATTTTGGGTTCGTCGTGAATGGTGTCTTAAATAACACCGTTCTTGAACTCAGTTTAGAAAAGAATAAATCTTTTAATTAAGATTTAGCGAAATTGTCCAGTTAATTGGTATTTAATTGGAATTGAATTTAAATTGGTTTTTGGGTTGGTCGTGAAAGGTGTTTTACATAACACTTGTTATTTAACCCGATTAACCATGGAATGTGATGTCGGGTTTATCGTGAACCGTGTTTTAATGGACATTGGTTCTTTAATCCAGTTAAAGATAAGATTAATTTCTTAGCTTAGAATAATCATTAAGAAATGATTTTCGAGATTAAAACTGAAGTGGAGTTTTACTGAATCTTTAATTAGATTGAAATGATTGGGAATGGAGTATCACTAGTTTTGCTCCAAAGCAATAGTTAAATCTTTAATTAGATTTGAACGTGAAATGGTAATTAGTTTTACCGATAACACCGTGGTGTTAGATATGGAGTATTACCAGTTTTGCTCCATGGGATAAATAGGTTGGGATTGGGAATTAAAATAAATAATTACTTCGGTGTGGTTCGTTAATCCCCACTAGTTTGGAAAACCTTAATATGGTTTGAAATGATATCCAAAGGAAGATTAAAGAATAAATTTTAAAGAATTTATCTTTGATAAAATTAATGGGAACCTTTCCCTAAGAATGTGAATATTTGAATAAAGGAATATTCTGAATTGGAATGAGGCGTATGTTGAGTTTGTGTAACACTTATTTATTATATACGCGGGTTATTCAGAAAGGTCGGGTTTATTCCCATTCCGAGTAACCGATTCGACGATATGTCGAAGGTAAAGACGATGGTTGAAGACCGGAGGTCTTCACATCGCTTCGGTGATTACTAATGATCTTGATTGGGCTGTACACCCAAGAGGAGGGAATCAGTTGGTGATCATCCAGACGTACTTGGAGATCGACGGATATGTGAGGGCCTCTACCCTGTATTGGACATTATGGGGGAGGAATAAGGTGCCTCCAGTTTCGTTCAGACCCAGAACGAACTTGTAAATGGACTGTGTGTCTGACATTGGATTTTGTTCTGTACTGATTGATCTTTATTAAATATATATCTATTTGGCGGTGGAGAATTTATTCCCTTGCTTAACGCCCTTCTCTGAGACGTACGAGCTCAGAGGTTATATATCGATAGGAATCAGTCGCATGGAGTGAATTGCCTGTGTGGCGTGCCTAACTGGCAAATGATCAAGGCTTCTGTTGAAAAGCAAAGTCTTGTGGTTGACGATCAAAGCACGGCCTATGTGGCACAACTTTGTGTATAGCGTTAATTCGCGAGCCTCACACCTCGGTATGAGTCAAAAACGGGATAGTGACTATAGGGAGAGCACGACGTTTCTTTCTAGCTATGGGTGGTGTCAGTTCTTAAACTAGCTGACATTTATATACTTTTCACCTGTGTGGTTGTTGGAATGCGAGGCGCCTCGAATATATGGTCGATAACTGGCACTATGTGAGCCGACGTACAGACCATTTTATAGGTCCGATAGAACCGGGAAACGTGTGTTCAGGAATACTAATCCTCAAAAGTAAGAGAGGACAGGCCCTGAAGCATCCATGGATCGCTATGTGTGGTCCTGAGACATTTGCTAGAGTGTCTCGAATCGGAGAGGAGCCTGCCCCTTGCCTCGACTCATGATGGAATCCAATTTCCAATACGTGATATTTCTGTTTTATTTTTAGAGCCTAGTATGGCGACATAGTGGGATGGGGAACTCATGCCGTCTATGATTTATACATTATGATTGAAGTTGTTTTCCTCACTTGTAGTAATAATAAAAGATGAAATTTCGCGTATCAAGCATTATTTGGCTGTTATAAGGTAAAACCCTATCCTCCGGCTTACGTGCATTGTGTGATGGGACCTGGGTCTTATAACAACTTCATTGTTCTTTATTTAGCATTGCGCTGTTTGTTTATGCACTGGTATTCTTGGGGTGAAAACCCGTTCCGTGTTATACGGCGTGGTCCCTTGATTTACCTAACTTTAAAAACCAAATTAATAACTGTTTTAGTTCTCACACCAGTCACATGGCTGACTTGGAGTTTGTTGTTTTAACCTAAACTCTGGGTGCCCTTATTTTCCGCACGGGCAGCTAGTAGTTGGGTTTTTGCAGATTTATATTCACAGGATCCTTGTTTATAGCTGAAGTGATATTTGAAAAGATCTGTATCCGTGTATTTCTTTCAGTTATGTTTTGTATTATTTTTCCCCTGCAGTAATGTATTTAAATCTCTGATATTCTCTGTTGTATAATAATTATTCGTAATCTGTATATTCTTTTATTCTGATGGAATTGTTGTAATAAACAATGAAATGTTCTTCTATTCGTGTTCTGATCTGTCTTGTCCTCAAAGCAATACGGGCTTTCGAACGGTCTTGGTCGGTTTAGCAATCGACTCGGATCGAGCGAAATCCTTAACTGTTACAATTAACGATGATCGTCCAATGTGAGTAAAACTCACCAACTCTGAACAGTTTAATTTCTGTAACGTATTCTTTGAACTGATAATTATCTGTTGATAGCTGTGTATGGACTGTTTAGATGGACTGTTAAATAATTGATTGAAAACACAGTTATTGTTATATATATATATGTATGTATATATACATATATATATATTGTTATTAAATATTAATTCTGTCGATCAGAATATTTCTTCTTGAAATGAAAGTGATGTTATCTATATTGTTTAACATCTGTGATGCAGGGAAACCGGTTGGAGGAATCCGAGTGGATTCCTCAACATTTAATTTACTGTTTTTCATATATTTTGATATATGATGTGATATATAATCTGTTATGGATTATGTGTGTTAGAATAATGTTGATCTTTGTTATTCGATATTTTTAATATCATAAGAAACCCTGGGATGTAAAAAGAAATATTTCAATGTATAATGAAATAAAGGAATTTTATAAAATCAACCAGTTTTATAAAAAGGAAATATCTTGGAAATAAAGTATTTATAATCATAGATCTTTATAAAGGGGAACATTTGTTTAGAAAATAAATAGAATATCATAAAGGAATATTTATCGGGAAAATGAATAAGATATGATAAAGGGATATTTATTTGTTAAATAAATGGAATTGAATTGGAATATTTATTTGATAAATAAATAGAAGTATAAAAGGATCTTTTATTTAGTAAATAAATAAAACAAATAGAAAGGAAAATATTTGTTAAACAAATTGAAAGGAAAATATTTGTAAAACAAATCGAAAAGGAAATATTTGTAAAACATTTACAAATGAAATTAAAAGGAAAATATTTGTAAAACATTTACAAATGGAATTGGGAAGAAAATTTTTGTTAAATAAATCGAAAGGGAATATTTGTAAAACATTTACAAATAGATTAAATGGAAATATTTATTTAGAAAAATAAATAAAGTTATAAAAGGAATATTTATTTAGAGGATAAATAGAATTAAAATGGGATATTTATTTAAGAAATGAATAGAAGTATAAAAGAGTTATTTATTTAGAAAATAAATAGAGAAATAAAAAGGAAATATTTATTGGTTAAATAAATAGAATTGAAAGTAAATATTTAGTTGATAAATAAATAGAATCAAAACAAAGTAAATATTTATTGGTTAAATAAATAGAAAAGATAAAAGAAATATTTATTTGTTAAATAAATAGAATTGAAAAGGAAATAGTTATTTGTTAAGTAAACAAATAGAAAAGGAATTAATCAAAGGAGATAATTCAAAGGAATTAATCAAAGGTGATAATTCAAAGGAGTTAATTCAAAAGAGTTAATCGAAATGAGTTAATCGAATATTAGTTATTCGATTAGAGTTAATCGAATAGAGTAAATCAATTAAGGTTGACCAGTTAGAGTTAACCAGTTAGAGTTAATCAGTTAGAGTTAACCAGTTAGAGTTAATCAGTTAGAGTTAATCAGTTAGAGTTAATCAGTTAGAGTTAACCAGATAGAGTAATCAAAGAGAGTAAATCGATTAGAGTTAGAGTTAAACCAGTTAGAGTTAATCGAATAGAGTTAAAAGGAGTTATCGAATATTAGTTATTCGAAAGGAGTTATCGAATCTAGTTATTCGAAAGGAGTAATCGAATATAGTTTATTCGAATAGAATTAAAGGAGTAATCGAATATAGTTTATTCGAATAGAATTAAAGGAGTAATCGAATATAGTTTATTCGAATAGAGTTAAAGGAGTATCGAATATAGTTTATTCGAATAGAGTTAAAGGAGTATCGAATATAGTTTATTCGAATAGAGTAAAAGGAAAGGAGTTATCGAATCTAGTTATTCGAAAGGAGTATCGAATATAGTTTATTCGAATAGAGTTAAAGGAGTATCAAATATAGTTTATTCGAATTGAGTTAAAGGAAAGGAGTTATCTTTTTAGTTTATTCAAAGTGAGTTAATCGAATATTAGTTATTCAAAGAGAGTAAATCGTCGAATTCGATTATATCGAATTCGGGAAAGTATTTATACCTTCCACTTTTTAAATCAAGATTTATTCATTTAATAAATCGTTTAGTTATTTATTTAAATTAAGGAAGAAAAGTTATACTTAAGTTATTATATTTCGAAAGTAAGGGAATTATAACACCATGGTTATAATCAAATGAATTCTGTAAAAGAAGAGGATTCGTAAATAGAATCCGAGAGTTTCGTAAGGAAGTTTGTTAAAGATTTAAAAGATAAAATTTGACTATTTCGAAGTTAAAACGTTGTTCAGTTAAGGTCTGAGATGTAATTATACCCCAACTTGATTGACTTCCTTCTTAACTAAGGAATGGTAAGGTTTGATAGTGAAGGATGGATAAGTGAATTTAGTAATGCGTGAAATGGTTTGAGTTGGCATGGCGATGTTTGATTTAAACATCAGTTTAAACCCAGCGAAGGAGTTTTGGAAATGTTTTCCAAATAAGAATTAGAAATGTTTTCTGATAATAGAAAATAAGAATTTAGAACATATGGAAACAGGAGATAAATAAATTTATGAACTAAAGAGATAAATGTTTAATGATGATTGATTGATATAATTTCCATTTGGAAATAATATCGTTGTTTGCACACGTGTTTTGCTTTGATAGTTAACTCACTGACTATCGAAGTTTTCGACCATTTTAACGTTGTTAATATGGAGAGACCGGTTGGATTATTATCCATAGAACCAATCCGTGTTGGCATAAGCGTTGCGAATCATATATGCCTAAGATAATTGAAGAAGGAGTAAAGTGCAAGGGCTATTGTATAAATCTTAGGTAAAGATTGCCTAAGATGGTTGTACTGAATAGTGCCTTCGGTTTGTCCAGGCCCAGGATGACCTGTATGGAAGAATGTCTGACAGAGTATATTTAATAGATCGCGTAAGTTGATCTCTTCAAATGTATTTACGTTTGGTGGCAGAGGAATTCATTTCTCTTAGCTGTATACCCATGGTATTTTTGGGGAAATCAATTTGTGATTTGGTGGGTATGACGATGTGACATTCAATGTGAATAAACGTGTGATCTGTCAGAGATAAGCTTAGCTTCTAGCCTCACATCTGAAAATGACAAAAGTCAGGTAGGTAACATGGCTATGTAGGTCGCACCTATTAGGGTGCATAATCACCTGATCTAGAGTTTCATTTACTTCTAAAAATCTATTTTCGATGTTGTCCCATTCGGGAAATGGTTGCTGATCCCAACCGTTGGTGATATACATTTGATACACTCAAGCGAAATGAGTGGTCGATCATGTGTGGCCGAGTTGCAAGATTTTCTTGTTGAACCCAGTGTATTCCTCTCTAGAGGTACACTAGCGAAAGGTGGTTCCATACCTTGTCATAGTTGGAAATCCATTACCCAATACGTGCTTACAGTTTTGATTGTATACTATATATGTAGAACGTGAGATGAAAGTGTATCTGCTAGATGATTATTATATTGTGGTTGATAGACATTATTATAATATCAAAAGGTTTTTGATATAAAAATATTTTGGATTCTCATAAGGGAAAAACCCGTTCCGTTATACGGCGTGGTCTTATGAGATATTGTTTACTTGTTCAAACTGTTTTAAACTGTTTTACTCATACCTGTCCCATGACTGACCCGGAGTTTATTTTGCTTTGTTTTCCCTAAACTCTTAGGTGCCCAAATTTTGTACGGGCAGTCAAGTAGTCGGGATTTACATATACTTGAAGAGCTGGAGCCGAAGGCTTCAGGATTTTATATAGCCATTGTTATTCCGCTGTGTTGTAAGTGTTGTACTTGATAATGATATGTATATTCAAGTACAATCTTTTATTTCAAAGTTATGTTATATTTTATTCGTTCCGCTGTGAGATTCGTGTTTACTCTGATGTTGTAGGTTCTTCTTCTTCTTCTATTCTAAGTTTCTATCTTATCTATTCTCACCCTCTAATTTCTTTCATTAACTACCGATATATTCGATCCTTGAATGTTCGATATGTGTTGTATATCGGATAACCAAGATCGACTTTTTCCGGGTCGTTACAGTATATGTGAAGCTAAAAACATTCATGTGTTGAATAAATGGATTGAATGATAAAATTAAAATTTTAATCACGTATATGAAGTGCTAAAAACATTCATGTGTTGCATAAATATTTTGAACGATAAAATCATCATTTTTATCATGTATATGACTAGCTAAAAATAAACATGGGTTGAAATAAATATTTGTTCGCTGAAAATTATTTTTAACCTGTTTATGAACTAAATAAAATAGTCATGAGTTGAAATATATTTTTGTTCACCAAAAATATCACTTTTGTCATATGTATGAAGTGTTAAAAATAACCACATGTTGAAATAAATATTTGTGGACTATAAATATTATTTTTAACATGTACATGAAGTGTTAAAAATAACCGTGTGTTGAAATAAACATTTGATTGCTAGAAATAATATTTTTAGCTTAGTTAGACATATATATACATATGCTGAACAGGAAAATAGATTAGCTGTTGAGTAAAGAATTTATTTGCATGCCCGACAAGTAGGTATGGCTTAATGAGTTGGCTGCGCAATTTTATTATTATATCAACTCCTGTGAATGCCATTGGATGCGGAGAGCTGGTTGTTCTGTGTGAGATTATAAACGTCACCATAGGATAGCAACAATTAATTTTGGACCACATTTACATGGCATACTTCTTGAAGATAGCATAATCTATCATATACCACATAAGCACTTGGAGCTTATGTGACGAGGTTGAAGATTACCAAACAAGCGAGATGCTTGTATGACGATGACTATATTTCAGGTTGAACCGAAGACTGATATGGACTAAATAAAACGTAACGGTAAATTGCCAGATTAATAAAAACCCCACACGGGTCTAGAACTGACAATAACCACGTCTCTCTAGTCATTAACGCACAAAAACCGTTTATCGGGTGAAGAGAATTTATTCTCTGGAGTCATGATCTAAACACACTCCCCTGTGGACACAAGAATATATCACTATAAATATGTGTATGCTTTTTAGGATTTATTGGATGCCTAATACGGCCCAATAAATTTCCAAACCCCTTCCCGTACAAAGGAGGTTATGGCGAAATTTTTCGAAATTTAAAGGCGTCAGTGAAATATTTGAAGTGAAAACAATATGGAAATCATCAAATGAATTATATTTATATATATATATATATATATATATATATTAAACTAAAACGAATCGACCCGCTGCAGTTCGCGTTTTGAAATCGTAATTTTAAACGATTATGCCGAGAGATCCGACCATCGGATTTTCACAAAACCGGAACCGTTGGGTTCACTTCTGAGTGATCCTTCCAACGATATAAACTTTGTTAAGATTCAACAGTTAGATTTTTAGATATGTGTAAAACAAATCTGAGGAAAAACAGTGCCACGGCACGACCTGTAACGTCGTTTAATTAATTGGAGCGATTTTTAAATAAATAAAAATAGCGATATATCGTTATAAAATATTTTAAATGATATGGAATGGAAATAAACCGATATTACTTCGTTTGATTGATATTTGATGGTTGAATGTGTTTGACATGAAAATTATATTAAGGAACTGAAATGTGGATGTCGAATAACATAACCATGGAAAGAATTGATTTGAATTCTAACATACGTGAATTATTTGAAAAGGCCAAGTTAATTCTCATTTCAAATAATTGATCGACGAATATATGTCGAAGATATGAAGACGGTGCAAGACCGGTAATCTTTACATCATGTGGATTGTTACTGATGCCTTAGATATGGGGAGCTCCCTTGACGAGGTTATAGTGGTAGTGGTCTGGACGTACTTGTTGATCGTCCGGATGTGCGAGGGCCTCTCTTTTGTATTGGATATATGGAAGAGGAATAAGGTGCCTCCCGTTTCGTTCAAACCCAGAACAGACCTGTAAATGGACTGTGTGTCTGACATTAGATTTTATTCTGTGCTGATTGATCTCTATTAAATGTACATCTATTGGTGGCGGAGAATTTATTCTCTTGCTTAATTAACACCATTCTCTAAGACGTACGAGCTCAGAGTTTGTATATCGATAGAAATCAGTTGCATGGCGTGATCTGCCTGTGTGGCATGCTAAGATGCAGTGATCAAGGCTTCTGTTGAAAAGCAAAGTCTTGTGGTTGATGATCAAAGCACGGCCTTAAAAGGCATAGCTTTGTGTATAGCGTTAATTCGCGAGCCTCACACCCCGGTGTGAACCAGAAACGGGAGAAGGATCCAAGGAAATGGACATATGCTAGTTTCTAGCTATAGATGGTGTCAGGGTTTTACACGCCCTGGCATTTTTATATTTTTTACCTACGTTGTTGTTGGAATGCGAGGCGCCTCGAATATGGAGTCATTTGGCTCATTTATTCCCCATAGGGCAGGCTAGCATATAGTTTATGGTATTGTTAATCCACTTAGTGTGGACCGGCCCTGTGGCTCCTATGGACCTGTTGCGGTTGTATCCTGAGACATGGGCCAGATTGTCTCGAATTAAGTAAGGACGATCCCTTGCCTTGGTTCACGATGGAAATCCAACTTCCATTACGACATGTGTGGTTTTGATTGTAAACCTATATACGGCAACAAAGTAGTTGGTAGCTATGCCGTCTAGGATTGATATTATGATTGAATTTCTTTTGAAACTTATATACACTAATAATAATATCAAATGATTTGTTTTACATGCATCAAGCATATTTTAGCCATTATAGGGTAAAACTCTATCCTCCGCCTTGCGTTGCATTGTGTGATGGGACCTGAGTCTTATAATGGCTTCATTTTTCTAAAAAACATTGCGTTATTTAATAATTTACTTTATTTCACACACTGGCAATCACTGGAATAAGCCCGTTCCGTGTTAGCGGTGTGGTCCTATGATTTGCCTTGTTATTATTGTTTAACCAGTTAAGTAGATTTCTCATACCAGTCCCATGACTAACTCGATGTTTGTTTCACTTTGCAAGCTCGGGTGCCCTTATTTCTACACGGGCAGCCTTATATTTAGGTTTTTGCACTCATTTTGAATAGCTATGGAGCTAGAGCTGGATTTTATCATTTCCACTTTACTGTTTCAGTCACCATTATGTATATTATGTTTGATGCCGCTGCAGACATTGTATATTGAACTGAAACCGTATTTTATGCTAAGTATGATCCTATTACGTTGTGTAACTCTGATGTTGTTATTATGTCCAGTGTAATTTGATGTACATTTTCTGGTTTAATTCTATATTTGTGTTCTGCTGTTATTTGTTTATGTGTTATATTCCATTGATTATCCTTGCCACCCTCACACGGGGGTTTGGGTCGTCACATTTGGTATCAGAGCTTTGGTTAATCTTAGCTCAGGAATATAACATATTAACGAACTCGTCAGAAATAGAACTAGTGGTGTTCTAGGACGAATAACTCATTACAGATAGGATCTGTAAGGTCCTAGAATGAGTACAGAAGAATAAAATACACCTTAATGGACCCATTTACATTCAAGTATATGTCTCTATGCTTTACAATATCTTTTCTGTTGACCTGACACTTTGTATGCCATTTGCAGACATACTAGAAAATGAGTGGCAGAAGCAGAAGGAATAATTCTATGACTCAGCAAGCAAATGAGCCAGTCGTGCTCCCACAACCAGAACAAGACCTAGAATTTCTAGTAAAGAAGTATCAAAATCTGGGTGGAGTACAATTCTCGAGCAAATAATCTAATATTCAAACGCAAGCATGGATGCGTTCTTCTGAGAAAATCTTTCAATATTTAAACTTGAGAGATGATCAGAAAAGATTACTGGCATCGTGGGCACTCCAAGGCGAAGCTTTACTCTTGTGGGATTCAATTGTTATTGAAAATCCAGAAGGTAATATTACCTGGGATAGATTCAAAGAACTTTTCACAGAAAGATTTATTCCTCCAGTAGCAGTTGAGCGGCTATATGATGAGTTCTACAATCTGATACAAGGAGATATGACCATTCTGGAGTACCAGAATAAATTCATTGAACTTTCTTGTTTTGGCCCACATCTAATTCAAGATCCTCTGAGGAGGAATAAGAGATTTATTAACGGTCTTCAAAGAAACTATAAAAGTAGTGTGACTGTACATGTGAAACTTCCTTTTTCTAAGATGGTAGAAATGGCTTGTCGCTATGAAGATCTCGATAAGCAAGGTCTTTGGGACGATGAAGAGGAAGGCAGCTCAAGTAGTAAAAGGAAATTTGAAACAGATAGCCCCGAGGCAAGCACAAAGCCTGAGGTCAGTAAGAAGCAGAAAGCCAATAAGAGCGGGGTTAAACCTAAGAAAGAACCATTAATGACTACCGTATGCAAGACCTACAATAAGCCAGGGCATTTGTTAAGGAATTGCCAATCTTCAAAGAAACATAGAAAGGAGATCAGGGATTGCTATATTTGCCACAAGACTGGCCACACAAAGCAAGATTGGCCGTCGAAGGGAAAATCTCATAGTAGTGGGGAATGCTATAATTGCCATCAGGCTGGTCATCTTGAAAAGGATTGCCTGCTTCTAAAGAAGGCTGAAGTAGCTCATGTATATGAAGTAGCAAAGACTCCATCACCCTCAACTAGTAGTGAAAGACCAGATGTTTTAGAAGGAATGCTTACTATCAAAGATATTCCAGTTAAAGTACTATTTTATATGGGCGCGTCACAAAGCTTTATTTTGAGCAACAAAGTCAAGAAGCTAAATCTAAAGCTGAAGAAGCTTAAAGAACCCATCAGTGTCCATAATCCGACTGGGGGTTCAGTCGATCTTTTTTGGATTTGTAAAGTGCCCGTCTCTTTTTCCCATTATCGATTTCCTTGTATCTTGATTGTCATGAATTTTTCGAAGTTTGATATCATACTTGGGCTGGATTGGCTAACTATATACGAGGCCGAAGTTAAATGTGCTGAAAGGGTGGTCAAAGTGACAACAAAGCTTGCAAATATTGGTATACCCTGTGTAGGCTCAGATTCAAATAGAAAGGAATTTTGGTCAGCTCTTGACGTTTCTCCCACTACTATAGAAAATACTCCTGCTTCTATAGAAAATATTCCTGCTCCTATAGAAAATATTCCTGTTGTTAAGAACTATGCGAATGTGTTCGAAGAAGTCGATAGCTTACCTCCGCAAAGAGAAATTGAATTCAGAATTGATTTAACTCCGAATGCCAGACCAGTGGTGCATCCAATACGGAGAATGACCCTGAAGGAAAAAAGAAGAGTTGGGCAACCAAACTCGACAAATGCTGTGGAAAGGTCTGATTAGGCCTAGTTTTTCTAACTGGGGGCTGCTGTGGTATTTGTTCCAAAATCTGACGGTACTCTTCGGTTATGTGTGGATTATCATGACTTGAATAAGAAGACACTAAAGAATAAATATCCACTACCTCGCATCGATGATTTGTTGGATCAGCTGAATGGAGCTTGAGTATTCTCTAGAATGGACCTAGCTACAGGGTTCCATCAATTATGTATTGCCAAAGACTATGTTCCTCTTACAGACTTCAATGGTCCAGACTTATTCTACGAGTGGTTAGTAATGCCGTTCGGCTTGTGTAACGCTCCTGCATATTTCGTCGGTCTAATGAATAGAGTGTTCAGAGAAGTCTTGAATAAGTTTGTGCTAGTTTTCGTTGATGATATATTAATCTACTCTAAGTCAGAAAGTGAGCATGAAAAACATTTAGAATAGGTGTTAGAGATTCTGAGAAGGAATGTCTTGAAAGCTAAATTTTCTAAGTGTATCTTCTGGCAAGACGAAGTTAAGTTCCTTGGACACGTGGTATCAAAGGAAGGAATTTCTGTAGATCCAAGCAAGATTACAGCAATTCAAGACTGGAAACAGCCTACTACAGCCATAGAAGTCCGAAGTTTTCTTGGATTGGCAAGTTATTATCGGAAATTCGTTAAAGACTTTTCAAAGATATCCAATTCATTAACGAAGCATACTAAGAAGCACGAAAAGTTTAAGTGGACTCCAGAATGTGAGGCAACTTTTCAGGAGCTGAAATTAAGATTGACAACTGCTCCAGTGTTAACAATTATTGTTGGCAATCAGGATCTGAAGGTTTGGACAGATGCATCTCTAGAAGGTTTTGGGGGGGTATTAATGCAAAGAGGCCAAGTTGTCACTTATGCTAGTCGTCAATTAAAGCCGTATGAAAAGAGATACGCTGTGCATGATCTAGAGTTGTTAGCTGCCGTTTTTGCTTTGAAAATCTAGAGACATTATCTATTGGGTGAGAAGTTCGAACTATATACCGATCATCAATCATTGAAGTATTTGTTCACTCAGAAAGACCTGAACTTGAGACAACAGTGTTGGCTAGAATTCCTTGTAGCTTATGACCTAGATATTCTGTATACTTCGGGAAAAGCCAATGTTGTAGCCGATGTGTTGAGCAGAAAGAACTTAATCATCGCTAGGCTTATTATTACACCTTCATTAATTGACAAGATCTCTGTTATCCAAAGGGACGATGAATTTATTCAGAGGATCAGCAAGAGAATCAAGGAAGGTGAACCCATGAGTTTCCAAATTGATGAAAAGGGAGTTCTGAAGTTAAAAGGCAGAATTTGCATCCCAAATATTCGTAAACTCCGAAGGGAAGTAATGGATGAAAGTCACAAGACCAAACCGAGTATTCATCCAGGTGTGAGCAAGATGTATAATGACCTTAAGCGCACATTCTGGTGGAGCGCAATGAAAAGCGACATTTCAATATATGTTGGCCGGTGTTCCACTTGTCAACAAGTCAAAAGTGATCAACAGAAACTTGCCGAATTATTGCAACCATTGGATATTCTGAATTGGAAGTGGGAACAAATTTCTATGGATTTCATCGATGGTTTGCCCCGAACCAAGAGAGGAAATGACATTATTTGGGTGATCGTAGATCGTCTCACGAAGACCGTCTATTTCATACCTATCAAATAGTCTAGAACAGCTCAAAGTCTAGCACAGATTTATTTCAAAGAAATCTTTAAGCTACATGGAGTGCCGCTCAGCATAGTCAGTGATAGAGATCCAATATTTGCTAGCAAATTCTGGGAAGTACTCCAACAAGAGCTGGGAACAAAGTTAAATCTAAGCACCGCCTATCATCCTCAAACAGATGGCCAAACTGAGAGGGTGAACCTTATAGTAGAAGATTTATTGCGGGCTTGTATTATTAATTTTGGCGGATCATGGGAAGACCACTTGCCTTTAGCTGAGTTCTCATACAATAATAGTTATCAAGCAAGCTTGGAAATGTCACCTTCGAAGCACTGTACGGTAGGCCATGTAGATCACCCGCATGTTGGGTAGAACCTGGCAATAGATTTGTATTAGGACCCGATATAATTCGTAAGGCTTCAGACAAAGTCGATTTCATTAAGAAACGATTGCAAACTGGTCAAAGCCAACAGAAGAGCTATGCAGACTCGAGAAGGAGAGATTTAGCATTTGCTGTGGGTGATTATGTGTACTTGAGAGTTTCTCCTATGAGAAGAGTAGTCTGATTTGGAAAAACTGGGAAGTTGGCGCCGAGATTTATTGGACCATTTCCTATTCTTGAACGGATTGGAACTCTTGCTTATAGGGTTCAATTACCTGACTGGTTGCCTGGAGTAAATGATGTATTTCACGTGTCTCAACTTACAAAACATGTGCATGATCCAGATCTGATTGTTGAAGATGCAGCACAACAGGACTTGGATATTACTCCAGAATTGGCAGTGAGAAGAGAGCCAATAAAGATCATTGCCAAAGAAACTAAAGAGCTGAGGAACAAGAAGGTTCATTTGGTTAAAGTGCAATGGAGTGGAGATCCTCGAGACTGTACTTGGGAAACTAAAGAGAGCATTAAGCAAGCATATCCCAATTGCAGAGTGGACATCTCTGACTAACTCTGGTGCAAGGTACATTTACCATATTTTACATTTTTCGTTTCGTTTCCTACTTTACTGTTGTTTCCTTTTCGGGGACGAAAAGTTTTAAGTGGGGGAGATTGTAACAACCGGAAAATCAGAGCCAATTTAAAATTTTTATTTTGAATAATTTGAATAGAAATTTGGTTAGAATTTAAAAATTCCATTTTTAAATAATATTAAAGCCCTTAAAAATAGCAATTTTGCAAACAACCTCAGTTTTCGACGAAACCACTTTTGTTGGAACCGGAATGTCAAATTATTTCTATGTTTAAAATTTCATAATTTTTGAAATTAATATGTGAGCGTGGCAAAGTAAAATGTGTTTGGTTGATTTCAGTCAAATTGGGTCGACCAGAAAATGACCATTTTTCAAACGATCTCAGAATTCGACGAAATCAGTTTTGTTGGGAACGTATCGTCCCAACATAGCTAGATTTATTTTTTGGGAATTTTTAGAATCAGTATGTGGCCCTGGCAAATTAAAATGTACATTCAAATCAGAATTTGAATGTTTTATATTTTAATTTGAAGAATAACTGACTGAAACAGTCGAATGGGCTTACGAAACATATTCCATTATGTTCGGAATGGGGGTATTTAGCTAGGGCGACAGTCATTGGGTTCGGATTGGAGTTCGTATGGATAAGAGGGTATTTTCTGAATTAAAAAATAATAATAATAAATAAATAAAATATTAGGCCAACAGAAAATTCCCACCACTTCATCGTTTCAGGAGATTAGCCCGTAAATCACAATTTCAATGGCGGCTCCTCTTCAAACGTTCTCGCCTTGATTCAGGCCAAACCACGCATCGACACCCCTCACCCCAGTGGAAGTTTTTGTAGATCTAAGTTTCCTCTACAAATCTATACCAAATTCGAGACGTATTGTGCAGTATTGGTTGAGATCCGTCGCTCCAAACTCCGCCAGTTCAAGCCGTCGCCGAGACCCCTACACGCCGTCGAACTGGGCTTGACCGCCAGCGCCAGGAACCCCTTCCCTAGCTCTACGATGTTGTATCCTTCGATCTTGGCCTAGCTTCATGGATTGGGAGCAGAGATCAAACCTGTTTTGAATTGCTTAGAAAGGTATACGGCTGCGAAAGTTTAAAAGGGTTTTAACACTTAAAACCATTACGAATTATGATTATGAAATAAAAATCATATCTTTATCATACGTTGACGAAATTCGATGAAATAGGAGACTTCGGACTCGTAGCGACGTCATCTACATTCTAGAAGAAGCTAGAACACATTCCGAGCTTGCTACAATTTCAGAAGGATTAACAACCAGTGTGAGAATTCTAAATTCAAATTGGAATGGAAATGCGTTGTATAAGTTATATAACTGAAGTATAAACTATATATGCGTTGTGTACCTCATGTACATGTGTTGTATAAGTTATATGAGCGATGTATAAATTATACATGCATTGTATAAATCATATATGCGTTGAAATGGAAATGAAATATACTTATATACATATATATATATATATATATATATATATATATATATACTCTCCTCATCCACAAACCATGGACGATATAAATTGATTGTGATTGGTGTGAAAATTGGTTGATAGCGAATGATTGATTATGATTGTTTGTGGTTGAGAATGATGGACTATGGTTGAAAATAATTATTTGTGGTTGAAACAAAAATAGGATTAGTTGTGAAAAAGAAAATTCGTCTGCTTACGAAATAATTATTGAAATCCCCATTGTCAAAAACCGCGAGGTTTTAAGGTAGAACGAGGAGCCGTACTCGGGATGGTGCCGGTTTTAATTACCCTGCCGTTATGCTGCCGAAATATTCATGTGTTCGAATTATTTTCATATGTTGAAGTATATTCATGTGTTGATAATTTATTCATGATAGAAATAAATTGTTTAGATAATAAAAATCACATTTTATTATGCGTATGAAGTTTATAAAATATTCATGTTAGCCATAAATATTTAAAATGATAAAAAATCACATTTTTATCACATGATATAGAAAATATTCATATGTTGAATAAATATTTAGAACGATAAAGATTACATTTTTATCGTATATGTGAAGCTAAAAACATTCATGTGTTGAATAAATGGATTGAATGATAAAATTAACATTTCTATCACGTATATGAAGTGCTAAAAACATTCACTACTACAAAAACAGGTCAGTTGCATCAGTTGTTTACCCCCTGTTGCATCAGTTCAGCAACCGATGCATATGCAGCCAATGCAACAAGTTAAAAAAAATTGCATCGGTTCTAAAACCGATGCAACAAATGTACTTTTGCATCGGTTTTTAGTAATAACCAGTACAAAATGAAGCTTTTTGGCTCAAAACTAATTAGTTTGTTGCATCGGGTACTGGTAAAAACAGATGCAAAAAAAAATTCTTTTTCCACTGATTATTACTATTAACTGGTGCAATGTAGAAGGCATTGGTTTTGACCCATTCTTTATTTTGCATCGGTTGTTTTTTTACTATCGATGCAAAGATATCACTCCACGGCTTCAAATGTCGTTAATCGATGCAGAAAGACTTCTCATAACAAACAATCATTGTATGCAATATTATAATCATTAATAATAAAATCAAATTGGTGGCAAACGCTGACTGAATAAGATAACACCTATATATATATGTATGTATATATATATATATGTATGTATATCATAGTGTCCATAATCTATACAAAAGAGTGATTCATAAACCAATTTTAGTACAATAATTTAAAAAATTGGTACGTACAACCATTAAGAAGCAATATGGCCTAGACTGAAGTACCCTATTA
This sequence comes from Allium sativum, assembly GCA_030737875.1. Lineage (NCBI taxonomy): Eukaryota > Viridiplantae > Streptophyta > Magnoliopsida > Asparagales > Amaryllidaceae > Allium > Allium sativum. The sequence goes on along the minus strand of CM060919.1, from coordinate 776,571,383 downwards.
CAGCAACACTTTCAGCATCGTTCTTCACTTCGACCCAACAAGAACCTGAGTTAAAATAAAAAATATAATGTCAATAAATAGAAATGTAAAAATGTGCCAAAGTTCTACAGGACAGTTTCCAATCTTACCAATAAATAAAAATAAACCTTAGACAGAGCCTAAGAGAGCTTAGATGGAACTTCTAACAGCCTGGTTTACCAAACAAATGAGAAATATAGTTGGAACTTGCTAAACAAATAAAACACATCTGAATAAAAAAAACTTGCTTTGATGCTTCGGCTTTTTTACCAGTCCTGAGATATTCTGGGGTTGTGAAAGCAATTCACATTGATGTACATGCCACGAAAATAGAAATGCAATTCCATGCTATTTAACAGTGGTCATAAATGGTTCTTCAATCCCCTGTTTATTTTCAAATGCCAATTCAAATTCACGGGCATATGCGTTTTTCATTTCTGTACTTTCAAATTGTTCAGACCAGCTAATACACCAATGCAGATGAGTATCCATTTGCATTGAAATTCATGGTGCCACTTTTATAACTAATTAATACACTACACTAATGGAACGATAGGAAAAAAGGACATGCCTATTAAGATGAGTATTGCAAGCATATGTATTCATTAACTGGTTTTCTAGATGAGATTTTTTATATGAAATGAATTACCTTATACTTTCAAGCTTTCAAGCAATAATAGTCCAAACATCATTGTTAATGAATCCAAGGTAACTATTCCTCTTTTGTACACAAAAAAGGCAATTACTAAATAATGATATGAAGTGCATATTAAATCAATAAATTTTAGAAGCATAAACAACAATCATAAAAGCTCAGCCCCCGGCAAAACCTTAATCCATGCTCGACCAACAAATTCTCTATTGAAGTACTTCAAAAATCTTGTAAATTCTTGCAGCATTGAACTTATACTTGGATCAGTGGAAGGTGGATCATAGCATTGTTACACTTAGCATTTCTGCTTGCAATCACATTTACAATTCTGCATTACTCCTGACCCAAACATTTCATCTATCACTCTACACTTCAGCAAACCACGAATTCACCATATAGTTTCCTCCTTAAACTACTCTTGCATACACACTTCTCCCTCACTACTCCCTTCCAAATAATCACTCCATATGCGAAACTAATCAACTAAATCCACACTTTAACTCGCACCCTTGCCAATTGAACTTCAGCTAATGCACACCACACCTTTGCCAAAGACACTTAACACCGACTACAAACACACACCTTCGCCGGTCTGATAATATCACTGCACATACAACGTTTGTGACTCTTTTCACTCCTTCAACCTGAAGCTGAACTACCTACCACCTGAATCTGTCATGTCTTGCACCTATACCATTCCCCTTTATAATTTTACCACTAAGCCACCCAAACACAAGCAACAAACACCTGAATATAGTATTCCATTTAAAATCTTATAAAAGGAACTTCAATTGTGAGCATTTGATATGCACTGCTTGCAAAATAGCAGGAAAACATGACATACATATGAACATATGGCCTGTCTATCTTCTCTTCAAATCTGAAATGCTTGTGCCGCATTTATATATGACTTGTATAATGCTGATCTTCCACTATTTTTACTAGTATGAAAGCTTCGAATAAAAAAAAAAGAAAAAAAAGATAAAGCGCATGTACAAAACTAAGCATGCTCTTCTCTATTTCCATTTCTCCACCCTATGCCTTCGTGTACGAATTGAAGCATGTGCATGTACAAAATGGTGAAATCGAAAAAAGAAAAGGAAAAAAATATAAACCTTTCAAAACCTGGAGCATTAGATCCAAACCCACCCCCACTTCAAACCATCGTACCCGCTACTCCCCACATCACATGCCCCTCCATCATCCTCCAATCTACAGAACTCTCTGATGCTACCTCTTCGCCGACCACCCTGTTCGCCCATGCCTCAACAACATGTAGTGTAACCCACCCGAGCTTGCACAGCCACCTCACACCCTCTTTTGTGTCACAGCCTCTGCGTCAGAACCAGCTGCTTCCACATCTGCGCCGCCAAACCTTATGGCGTTCGGATGCTTCTTTGTACCCATAGAGCCACCCAGTTCCAGATGCACTTCTTCCTTGAAGCCAGACATGAAGCATCTCGTTCTTGAAGTAGTCGAGCACCGCATCTGTGAAATGTGCCACCTGCGATGGTATATGAGTCGTGGTTACACGGCGAGAGCTGATAGAGAGATGCTTGACGATATTTGCATGGGTTTTGGATTTGAGAACCGGTGAATTGGATCCGAGAATCGATGAATTTGACGAAAGATATTGAAATTGAGAAAATTGAGATATCACCAATAAAGGCAAAACAGTAATCAATCAAACCAAACAATGCATTGTAAGATGTATAATACTTACTTTAACATACTGAATAGTTTGTAGTACATCACATCTTATATCGAAATGCTTGAGGAACTTTGAAAATTATTGCAGTCTGAACAAAGTAGGCACCCTGGCAGGCACAAATGATAAAGAAAAACTAAATTAGTTTTTTGCTGGAATGTGAATTTTCATGTGAAAATACTGCTACCAAACTTCCAAATTACCCCAATCCTGGAATTACAGATCAGACCAATACTAGTATGTCATATACTTTGCAGATTATACAAGTATGACTAAAAAGAAAATCAAATCAACTTATAATGAAAGAGATCTTTGACCAACGTCTCATGAGGCATGAATTTAGCGGCCCCTTGAACCTTCAAATAAAACAACACTATCCAAGAAACCATTATCAAAATGAGACTACACTGCGCAGTCAATCGAGTTCTTGCATAGGTAGTGTACTATGAGTAGGATGCGTTCCCACTGTACCGTAAAACGAGCATCAAATCAGGGCTTGATGAACTAAAACTATATCACTGGCCAATGAACGAAATAAAAAGCAGTAATTATGACAGAAAACTTACAACATAAAATATAGAGAAACACGTGCTTGAAAACGTACAAGAATATACAAATATATGTCAGGATGGTAATCTGACAAAAGAGCAAAGTAAAAATTAGTATTGGTCCAAAGGAAAAAAAGGTAAGAAGAGAAAAAAGAAAGAAAGATGAGATGCTGAGAAGAAAAGAGGATGATTATAGATTGCAGTTGACGCTATATGAAAGCAAGCAACCCTTTTCCTACGTTTATCATGTGGTTTGATGGATGGTTCATCAACAGGATCTCCATTGATAACATCTTCATGTTATCAGTAGTGGAAAAAGTAATTAGATCATTGAAATAATTAAAGATCGAACTAATCAGCATTATTTACAAATGTTGCAGGCAGTGGGAATAATTATTTAATGTAATTAGCTTGAGATAACAAAAAGTAACTTGCATAGCAGCTAGCGGAATGCAAGTTACATGTACTGTTTAATATATGTGAGAAGCTGAATACCATCAACCTTAATTACAGTCAATCGTATAAAACTGCTAAAATAAGTTACATTTATTCGTATATTCCAATGATGACTTTTAAAGAAAAGTCAGTACCGAGAAGAGTTAAAGAATACCATCAACCTGCACTCATGCATAACTGGAGTTAACTGCAATTTTTCCTAGAGATTATTGAATTCAAAACTGAAATTAGCTAATGCATTTCATTGTTAAGATAGAAGCATCTGACTAGGAAGTGGTACAAGTCAGAAGGATTGATTATCTTATTTTACCTAGTTTTGGCTGGTAATCAAAATTGCCTAAAAATGGAATATATATTTGGATTAGAGCTTGCTATTTGAATTTTACTTAGTGAACAGTTAGTAAGTTCAAATTTCAAATGTTGAAATTTTACTCATGCATAACTGTTGAATAAATATTTTGAACGATAAAAATATCATTTTTATCATGTATATGACTCGCTAAAAATACACATGGGTTGAAATAAATATTTGTTGACAAATATTATGTTTAACCTATTTATGAACTAAATAAAATAGTCATGGGTTGAAATATATTTTTTGTTTGCCAAAAATATCTCTTTTGTCATATGTACGAAGTGTTAAAAATAACCACGTGTTGAAATAAATATTTGTGGAATACAAATATTATTTTTAACATGTACGTAAAGTGTTAAAAATAACCGTGTGTTGAAATAAACATTTGATTGCTAGAAATATTGTTTTTAGCTTAATTAGACATATATATACATATGCTGAATAGGAAAATGGATTAACTGTTGAGTAAAGAATTTATTTGTATGCCCGACAAATAGGTAAGCCTTAATGAGTTGGCTGCGCAGTTTTATTATTATATCAACTCCTGTGAATGTCATTGGATGCGGAGTGCTGGTTTTTCTGTGTGAGATTATAAACGTCACCATATGATAGCAACAATTAATTTTGGACCACATTTACATGACATACTTCTTGAAGATAGCATACTCAATCATATACCACATAAGCACTTGGAGCTTATGTGACGAGGTTGAAGATTACCATACAAGCGAGATGCTTGTATGGCGATGACTATATTTCAGGTTGAACCGAAGACTGATATGGACTATATAAAATTAACGGTAAATTGCCAGATTAATAAAAAAAACCCACACGGGTCTAGAGTTAACAATAACCACGTCTCTCTAGTCATTAACGCACAAAAACCATTTATAGGGTGAAGAGAATTTATTCTCTGGAGTCATGATCTAAACACACTCCCCTGTGGACACAAAATATATCACTATAAATATGTGTATGCTTTTTAGGATTTATTGGGTGCCTAATACGACCCAATAAATTTCCAAACACCTTCCCGTACAAAGGAGGTTATGGAGAAATTTTTCAAAATTTAAAGGCGTTAATGAAATATTTGAAGTGAAAACGATATGGAAACTGTCGAATGAATTATATTTATATATATAAATATAAATTAAATTAAAATGAATCGAGCCGCTGCAGTTCGCGTTTTTAAGTCGCAATTTTAAACGATTATACCGAGAGATCCGACCCTTGGATTTTCACGAAACCAGAACAGTTGGGTTCGCTTTTGAGTGATCTTTCCAACGATATAAACTTTGTTAAGATCCAACGGTTAGATTTTCAGATGTGTAACACAAATCTGAGGAAAAACAGCGCTAGTGCCACGGCACGACCTGTAACGTCGTTTAATTAATTGGAGCTATTTTTAAATAAATAAAAATAGCGATATATCGTTATAAAATATTTTAAATGATATGGAATGGAAATAAACCGATATTACTTGGTTTGATTGATATATGATGGTTGAATGTGTTTGACGTGAAAATTATATTAAAGAACTGAAATGTGGATGTCGAATAACATAACCACGGAAAGAAATGATTTGAATTCTAATATACGTGAATAATTTGAAAAGGCCGAGTTAATTCTCATTTCAAATAATTGATCGACGAATATTTGTCGAAGATATGAAAACGGTGCAAGACCGGTGATCTTCACATCGTGTGGATTGCTACTGATGCCTTAGATATGGGTAGCTCCCTTGACGAGGTTACAGTGGTAGTGGTCTCGACGTACTTGTTGATCGTCCGGATGTGCGAGGGCCTCTCTTCTGTATTGGACATATGGAAGAGGAACAAGGTGCCTCCGGTTTCATTCAAACCCAGAACGGACTTGTAAATGGACTGTGTATCTGACATTGGATTTTATTCTGTGCTGATTGATTTCTATTAAATGTACATCTGTTGGTGGCGGAGAATTTATTCTCTTACGTAACATCCTTCTCTGAGACGTACGAGCTCAGAGGTTGTATATCGATAGAAATCAGTCACATGGCGTGATTTTCCTGTGTAGCATGCTAAGATGCAGTGATCAAGACTTCTGTTGAAAAGCAAAGTCTTGTGGTTGATGATCAAAGCACGGCCTTAAAAGGCATAGCTTTGTGTATAGCGTTAATTCGCGAGCCTCACACCCCGGTGTGAACCAGAAATGGGAGAAGGATCCAAGGAAATGGACATATGCTAGTTTCTATCTAGAGGTGGTGTCAGGGTTTTACATGCCCTGGCATTTTTATATTTTTACCTATGCGGTTGTTGGAATGCTAGGCGCCTCGGATATGGAGTCATTTGGCTCATTTATGCCCTATAGGGAAGGCTAGCATATAGTTTATGGTATTGTTAATCCACTTAGTGTGGACCGGCCCTGTGGCTCCTATGGACCTGTTGCGGCTGTATCCTGAGACATGGACAAGATTGTCTCGTAATCGGTACGGACGATCCCTAGCCTTAGTTCACGATGGAAATCCAACTTCCAATACGACATGTGCGGTTTTGATTGTAAACCTATATACAGCGACATAGTAGATGGTAGCTATGCCGTCTAGGATTGATATTATGATTGAATTGCTTTTGAAATATATATACACTAATAATAATATCAAATGATTTGTTTTATACGTATCGAGCATATTTTGGCCATTATAAGGTAAAACTCTATCCTCCGGCTTGCGTTGCATTGTGTGATGGGACCTGAGTCTTATAATGGCTTCATTTTTCTAAAAAGCATTGCGTTGTTTAATAATTTACTTTATTCCATGCACTAGCAATCACTGGAATAAACCCGTTCCGCGTCAGCGGCGTGGTCCTATGATTTGCCTTGTTATTATTGTTTAACCAGTTAAGTAGATTTCTCATACCAGTCCCATGACTGACTCGATGTTAGTTTCACTTTGCAAACTCGGGTGCCCTTATTTCTACATGGGCAGCCTTGTATTCAGGTTTTAGCTGACTCATTTTGGATAACTATGGAGCTGGAGCTGGAGCTGGACTTTATCATTTCTACTTTACTGTTTCAGTCACCATTATGTATATTATGTTTGATTCCGCTGCAGACATTGTATATTGAACTGAAACCGTATTTTATGCTAAGTATGATCCTATTATGCTGTGTAACTTTGATGTTGTTATTATGTCCAGTGTAATTTGATGTACATTTTTTGGTGTAATTTTATATTTCTGTTCTGCTGTTATTTGTTTATGTGTTATATTCCACTGATTATCCTTGCCACCATCACATGGGGGTTTGGGTCGTCGCAGTAATCGTGACCTTAAGCCCCATCAACTAGGAAATGACTGAAATTGGGTAGGTAACAGGGCTATGTGGATCATACCCATTATGGTATATCATCACCTGAACTAGAGAAATCGATTATCCCTTTTTGTATGCTTTGAAATGAGTATGGTTGGACAGCCAACAACTGCAGTGATGATAAACTCAGTACACTCAAATGAATGAGTAGTCGGTTCTGTGTGGCTGGGTTGCAAGATGTTCTTGCTGATCCCTAGTGTTTCATCTCTAGAGAACACTGATAGGAAGGTGGTTTCATACCTAATCATGTTGGAAATTCAAACCCCAATACAAGCCGTACGTTCTTAATTGTAAACCAGCTATGTCAAAAAATGAGATGCAAGATTTTTGGCTATATTCCTATTTTATTTGTGGATTGATAGACATTATTATAATATCATTGGATTTTATATAAAAAGTGATTTGGTTATCGTAAGGTAAAAACATGTGCCATGCTTATGTGTGGTCATGTCTTATGAGAGTTCCATTCTTTGAAAAGATTTTGTAAAATTTAGCAAGTTGTTTGTGATATAAGCTCCTCACTTATGGTATCCCACACTGACAATCCATGTGATTTTTCTTTCCTCAAAATGGGCTCGGTCAGAATAAATACATTTTCCAGGTTGCATTGGGTTCTACTTGGAGCTTAAGGAGAGGAGCTAGTGTCGAGATGTATTCCCATATTTTCTGGTGTTAATTTATTTTCGCTGTGCCTGTATCATATTTATCAGATGTATAATTGATCTAATGTGTACTTTGATGTATAATCATGTATATACAATTTTCTCTTTGAGTAAAGAGTTTGTTATAATATAATTTATCCATTCTGTTGTGAGGTTCTATCCTATTCTGATTCTATAGTTGTTAGATCGAAATTTGGACCTAACACCCAAATTGTTATAAACTGTAGAGAATTCTAAATGAGGAATCAGGAAAAAGAAAATAACACTCAGAATTTATAGTGGTTCGGCGTTAACGAGCCTACGTCCACTTTATATCTTATTGATTATGCTTTAAAAGCTAGTACAACAGTGATTTCTTTCGATATTCCAGTGGTTAGACAACAATGGCGGACTCAGCATTCGCTATTGCCAAAAAGGATCCCGAAAAATGCCAAGCTCTGGGCTATTTATAGCTGATTTCGTCGGACGGATCGTGGACACGTGGCACGAATCCCGAGACTTTCGGATCGCATCGCAGCCATCGAAGAAAAAGTCAAACTAGCCGTTGCGAACAGGTGTCGTCAGATCCGTGCGATTCGGATCGCTGCAGACCAGCTCGTGGTTGAACGGGTCAGTGGGTTCGGTTCGTTACAAGGGATCGGATCGCCTGGAGGTGGCGTTCGTCGACGAGATGAGAGCGATCCGTCCCTGGGCGAGTCGATAGAGTGCGATCCAAGCGGGGCGAGACGATGGCGTGCGATCCAAGCGAGGCGAGACGATGGCGTGCGATCCACTTTCCTGGAGGACCTGGTTTCCTGATTTCCTTTCACGAATGATCCTGGGTGGCTTGGTCAAAAAGCGAGCCAACACTTTGCCCCCTCGAAGTATGTTTTATTGATGATGAAACATGCTTCGAAGATACTTATTGACTCTCTCCTGAAAGGATGCAAGTTTACAGTCGCATTGGTTCAAATTGACACATGGATAGATCGGATCGCCATAGGACGACACGGTCCGATTTGGTCATCTGCTCGTCGCGTGCTGAGTTCCTAGGGTCTTGTGCGATACGGGGCGCATCTTCCTTCGAGTCGTATCGGGCTCTGAGTTTTGTGGGCCATCATTTCAAAGTGGTCCGTGGGCTTTTTTGTGATTCCGTCTTCGGATCGTGGCTCGGGGGGCGGCTCGTGGACCGAATAAGACAAAGGAGGGGAGGCAAATGGTCACCTTCTTTGCCTATATAAGCCGACGCTCCCCTCTTCATTTTCCTTCTTTCTCCTCTCTGCTGAATCGTCTCGCGCGAGCTGCCGAACAACGAATCCAACCCTTTAAAACTTTCGAAAATCCAAGAACTCTCTCAGTTTTTAGAAAGGTAACTTTATAGGAAGCACCCTCATACTATTTTCCTGAATTTCTACGGTTGATTCCAGAGAGAAACAATGTAAATCCGCTACTTTTCGAAGTTATCACCAAATCGCCATGGCCATTGAACGTGGAGCTCAGAATTTGAGGATGGGAAGGAGATGAGGAAGAAGAAGGATGGAGAAGGAGAAAGAAGGCTGACTCGGATCGTGGCCAGTGATTGAGGACGGAAGCAAGTGGCGAGACGAATACAGATTGAGAGGGCAACCAAGGGTCGTACCACGGTAGTCGCAACGGTTCGTGAGGGAGCCTTCCCTTCGCCCGGCGATTCGATGAGGGGCAAACTCTCTGCTCTGCGATCGGGAAAGGGTGCGATCCCTCTGGCATGCAAGTCGAAGGGGGGGCGATCCCCCTGTCGTGCGAGTCGGAGGGGGGGCGATCCCTCTGCTATGCGATCCGTCTCACGGCTGGTGATACGAAGAAATTTCAGTCTTTAATCAGCGCCTTGCCGCTACAAAACTCTGGACAGTTAGGATAGAGCCCTGACGTTGATCTCCCTGGACTAAATGACTTCATGATTTGACTGCATATGACGACTAATGACTTTTAATAACCTTGACTGCTTTCATGCTTTATTATTGTTTTTGTTAATACTGCGCACACACAAGCACACACACCGGCACTTGCACACACGGGGGACGGGTAGTGTTAATCTTATCGTTCATATTTTCTCGTCCTAGCAGCAATGTCGAACGACCACTCTTCCTCAAGATCTGTAGCCGAAACGGAATCTGAGACTCCTGAACAGCATAATCCTCAAATTCCTCCAATCAATCCAGAAGGTGAAGATTCTGGGTCCGAATATGAAGCCACAGAATCAGATCCGACATAAAGCACGTCATCCAGCAACAACTCCGATTCTGACGAGCGAGCTCCGGACGAAATTCCAGGCGCAGTCGGGATAGATAAATTCTCTGACTCTTTAGCGTCCAAGCTCGACGAAATAAAACTCAAGAGAATCTGCCTAAGACACGACATTCCTTGGGACGATGTCTTAACACCGGGAAGCGAAGACAGACCTCATTTAGCACCGGAAGGGTATATGTCGATCAGTCGGACAATGTGTCTAGTAGGAGCTATCCCTCCATTCCCTCCAATTGTCATTGAAACTCTGAGACGATTAGGCATTGCCCCGATGCAGCTTCATCCAAACGCCTACGCGTCTCTATATTCTTTGTATGTTGCTTACGCGGAAATCTTGCATGCCGAACTCAAATTCAGAGACCTGGTGTTCTTCTTTCTCTTCAAGCACCGTTCTTCTGCAACTCCCAACTTTTCCTTTTTTGAATCAGTGGCGAACAGGAAAGTTCTGTATGACGGGTACAGCAACATCGGGGATCCTAAGTCTGACTGGTTTTACATAAGAAGACAGGCTGGATGCTCACGGAGATGGCTCAAATCAAGTAAATTTTGATCGCCTAGTTGAATATCTTGCTTGGGGGAGTCTAAGTAATAACATTCTTCCGCTTTTTCCTTTGTCTTAAACAGATCATGTCTTCCCGAAAACAGAGGGCGCATTGTACAACAACCGGTTATCCATTCTTTTGCAAAGCAGATCCGACTTTTTAAGGATTAAAAAATGCATTACGGATGACAACCTTCACAAGCATCGCCTCTTGGATAGGAAATTTGGACTTGGAACCGGCGGCAAACCTTATAAATATGTGCCCCCGATGGAAGGAGAGGGAACTTCACAAGCGGTGGAGACAACCAAATTTCACAAAAGCCCTTCTCCGATAGTCATCCAGGACGACGAAGACTTGAATGTATACAGGGGAGATGAATCCCGTGGCGATGCGTCGAAAGAAATCCCTACTTCTGCTCCAATGGAAACTGTCGGTGATGACGAATTGACAGAAGAACAATTATTCGATGAGCTGAATAAAATCCCTTTGCCCGACATTGAATACACGGAAAAAGACTTCGGCGAGGAGCCTTTCTTTTCTGCTCCCGAAGAGGCGGCTGACTCAACAAGGGGACGTGAAATGGGCCTGACGAGCCTGTCTCCAGGCCCGGGTCTGTTAGGGGGAATTATATGGGATGCACACCTCACACACATTGCCTGACCGTGCACTATTATGTCGTGGCTATTCAATGTGATAATATGCTCTTCTTTTCTTTTTTGCAGGAGCGATGTCACGCAGGAAAACTTACTCGTACCATTCTCTTCGCGAAGGCACCCCCAGTCTTCGTTCAGGTACTGAGCGCCCTCGCGGTCCTTCTCACAAGCCGAGCTCTTCGCAACCTCGATCCCCACCTAAATCAACCTCTACCAGGCCTTCAAGTCATCCAATAATTTCGACCGGGGGGAAGACACTTCCAAAAGAGTTGACTCCTCCAAAGAGTGCGCCTTCCCACAGTCGGTCGTCCAAAAGGCGTCACGAATCCAAAGACGGGGACAGGGATTCATCCAAAGACACTGAGCAAGAGAGAAGCAACATAGTCCCCACCAGCCAACCAGAATTAGCTGCCTCCGGTTCACGGGACTACGTTCACGGTCCTGAAAACCAAGGCAGGCTGGAAAAGCTACGGGAACAATTTCCAGGAATGTTCTTCGATAGGATGGTCTTTGTTCCTGCCTTGGAACCAGTTCCTAAAAACTGGGACAAAGAAGCTATTGGACACATCCGTCACGTGGCCAAGCAGTACGAGGCGATGAAAAAGCACGCACTTAATCTTTCGGAGGTCATCCGGACACTTGAAATAGAAGCTCACAGGTCTAAAGCAAAACTCGGGAATAATGAAAGGGCTAGGACAAAATTAGAGAAGGATCTGGAAGACGCTCAAGCCCAACTCGCTCTGGCACAGAGAGACGCCGCAAACTATAAAACTGAGTTAGAAAACGCCAAGTAGCGATTTCATTTAGAACTGGATTCCAATAGCCAGGAAAAAATGGCCTTAAAAAAGGAAGTTGAAGACCTCAGAATGGCCAACATCGAACTGGTAACGGCACAAGGCCATTTTTCGACGGAGAAGGCTGCTTGGGAGGCGGAAAGAGCGAGCTTAAAAGAAAAGTTGGCTCTGGCAGAGGCGGAAAAAGCGATTTTGAATGATCAGGTGGCCGATGCGGAGAGGCGGGCAGCTCTTGCCGAAAAGAACGTTGATAGCACCATTGAAATGGCCACTGCCTCCAACCACAAACTCCTTGAAAGAGAGAAAGAAATCGAGGGGTTTGAGGAGATGATCTTTGACTTCCTCGGTCAGGTTCTCAAAACTCGCAATATCTCATGGATCCCGGATTATCATGTTACTTTGGCCAACTTATGGGATGCCATCGTGGAAGGCGAAAAACATAGACTAGGGGTCGAAGAGATCGATGAAGATGAATTGATGAAAAGCATCCTAAGGGACAATGAGCCTGAGGATCTGGCAGAGGGCCGTCGCTTAATCCTGGCGGAAATGGAGAAGGAGAGAACCATGGCTAAAGGCAAAAGCAAAACTGACGAAGGTTCCAGCTCCGCCGCCAAGTCTAAAACTTCCGAAGTCGAGGAGTATCATCCTGACGATCCGCTGATCCCCTTAGGCTTAACTCCCGTGGCTGTTGGAGCTTCCGGATCTACTCAAGGGGGAGTGTCTGCTGAAGGTACCTTTCTCTATTCCCAACAATTTGCTAAAGCAATTGCGAATTGTCGTCGTCTAACAGGACAACCCACTGAATTAGTAATGTGCGTCTTTCATAATGCAGGTGGCGAGCCCGCCGACAAGGGTGTTGGAAAAGAGAGAGAGGTGGAGGAGAGGATCGTCTTGCCGGGTGCTGAAATTGATGTTTCAGAGCGAGTCGAGGCCGCTGCAGCTGAAGGAAGCATCTCGGTGCCTAGCGCCGATGTACCCAAAGATGCTGAGACTATCGAGGCTTTAAAAGACTTGGATGGTCGGCATGTGGATGATGAAGAGGATATCACCGGCACCAAGAAGGCCGACGATGATGATGATGATGAGGAACCCCTGGCCAGCCGAAAAGCCAGACAAGAGAAAGAGTTGGCTTTGAGGAAGGCGGGGGATGAGGCTTTGGATGTGGTCCCTCTCGCAGAGTTCGATCCCAAAACCGGGATGATTATGAAAATTCAGTCCAAGTCCATCAGCCGGCAACTTCACTTTGCAAACCCTGATGACTTCCCTGCTTCCCTCTCCGGCAGAAGCAAGGGAAAAGATGGGGGAGAGGAAGCCTCAGAGGAGTCAGATGCTCCCCTCGTGGACAAGCGAAAAAGGAAAAAAGGGGATCCATCTGAAGCCGACAAGGAGAGGCTGGAGAGGCAGGAGCGAGAGAAGATATCAAAGCACAAATAGGACGTTTACTGATATTTTGCCTTTTAAGCTTCCCACTGGCCAGGGAGTGTAATTGTGAGACTGGCCCTCACTTTTGTTTCTAACTTGTTTTCACTTTGCTGATTTGCAGTACATAAACAAGGATTTGTTTCTTCTTACATCATTGTGTACCTGTATTCATAGAAACTTTCCACATTTAGTCGTTAGCCAGCTATTAATAATTATAAGTCAGTCAATCAACAGGAAGAAGAATGTTCGTGCTATGTTACATTTGTTATATCAAAGCTTAGTGTTCGCATAGGAGTGCGTGATGCCCCCTAATCAATTGTTAGAGTTTTACACTTGGAGATTCGTTCGTTCCCCGATCCTTCAGCGGGGAAGGAGCTATTTCTCAGCGCTCAATCGGAGACGCCTTTATACTCTCTCTCTCTCTGGAGAGTTAGAGTCCGATCTCAGCGATTCATTCGCTCCCCGATCCTACAGCGGGAAAGGAGCTCTTTCTCAGCGCTCAATCGGGGACGCTTTTATACTCTCTCTCTCTCTGGAGAGTTAGAGTTCGAGCTCAGCGATTCATTCGCTCCCCGATCCTTCAGCGGGAAAGGAGCTCTTTTTCAGCGCTCAATCGGAGACGCTTTTATACTCTCTCTCTCTCTGGAGAGTTAGAGTTCGAGCTCAGCAATTCATTCGCTCCCCGATCCTTCAGCGGGAAAGGAGCTCTTTCTCAGCGCCCAATCGGAGACGCTTTTATACTCTCTCTCTCTCTGGAGAGTTAGAGTTCGAGCTCAGCGATTCATTCGCTCCCCGATCCTACAGCGGGAAAGGAGCTCTTTCTCAGCGCTCAATCGGAGACGCTTTTATACTCTCTCTCTCTCTGGAGAGTTAGAGTTCGAGCTCAGCCGTCTGCGACCATGCCTGCTCCTCAAACTCGTCTCAGGTTTACATTGTAATCCAAGCTCCGAGGATTAAAACCAGTCGGACAAGCAGCTAGAGCATTTACTAAGGCTTTGGGTTCCTCTGATTAGTTTATGATAGGAACTGTCGGCACTGGATTTTGGGTACCTGCAATATTCACACTGATTTTTCATAGGCAAATAAATAAAGATGCAGTAAAGGTAAATGACACGCAGTATTTTTATAGTGGTTCGGTCGAATCGTGACCTACGTCCACTTTATAACCTCTTGCTTTAAGAAATCAGACTGTTCTAGGCAAGTCATGCCCTGTACATAGTTTTTTTTTTTTTTTAACAAAAGAATAGATTTGAAACTTCTCATGTTAGATATGGCCGTAGATGTTGGGCATTCCACACTCTGGGGATCTCCTTTCCATCTACAGTTGCCAGCTTGAAGGTTCCGTTATCAAGCTTGCTGAGAATAGAATACGGTCCTTCCCACTTCGCTCCCATATGAGTTGGGGGTGGAAAGACACGTTTCAGAACCAAGTCTCCGGGTTCCAAGGTTCGGGCTCGGACCTTTTTGTTGTAGTATTGGGCGACCTGTTGTTTGCATCTCAGAGCACGCAGGTCGGCTTCATCCCTCTTTTCTTCGATCATATCCAGGGACTCAAGAAGCAATTCGTTATTGGACATTGGATCATAATAGGTCACCCGATGAGAAGGTACCTTTATCTCAATCGGGATGACTGCTTCCGTTCCAAAAGCAAGGGAGAACGGGGTATGTCCTGTTGCTGATTTATATGTCGTCCTGTAGGCCCATAGTGCCAAGGGCAATTCGTCAGCCCACATGGCTCTAGCCCGCTTCATTCTTCTTTTCAGAATGGACTTAATTACTTTATTTACAGCTTCAACTTGCCCGTTCGATTGCGGGTGTGCCACAGATGTGTATCGATTCTCGATGTGGTATTTCTGGCAGAAGTTTCTGAATTCAGCACTATCAAATTGAGTTCCGTTGTCGGTTATCACAATTTTTGGAATCCCGAATCGACAGATGATGTTTCTCACGATGAAGTTGATTACTCGTTTAGTTGTGATTGTAGTTAGTGGTTCTGCCTCGACCCACTTAGTGAAATAATCCACAGCCACAATGGTGAACTTGGCTCCACCCCTTGCTATGGGGAGACTTCCGATGATATCAATTCCCCACATAGCAAATGGCCACGGGCTCATCATTGTTTTTAACTGGCTTGGAGGCGCTCTGGGTATCTTTGAAAATCTCTGGCATGCATCACATCGTCGTGCATATCTTACTGCATCCTTGTTTATGGTAGGCCAGAAGTAACCATGCCGTAATATCTTTTTTACCAAGGTTTGCCCCCCGGTATGGTCGCCACATTCTCCTTCGTGGACTTCTTGCAGCACACGTTTGACGTCATCGTGGGCTATACACCGAAGGAGGGGCATTGAATACCCTTGTCTATAAAGGACTCCGCCTTGCAGTACGTATCGGGCGGCTTTACGAATCACTTTTCGCCTCTCGCTTTTCCTGGCCGGAAGCGCTCCATTCATTAGGAAATCCTTTATAGGGGTCATCCACGATTCCTTTTCTGGTTCCGTCTCTAGTACTAGGTCGATTTCCATCTGATCAATGCTGGGGGACCGAAGTACTTCAACGGGGGCTAGCCCTATCACTTCAGGATTGCTAGAACTAGCCATCTTTGCCAACTTGTCTGCCTGCTGATTTTCTGACCGCGGAATATGAGATATGCTGTAGCGATCAAACTCATTCAGCAGCTCTTTCACTTTCTTTAAGTATAGAATCAATCTTGCACTTTTAGCTTGGAATCTCCCAGTAACTTGGTTCACAACTAACTTGGAATCGCAGAAGATGTTCAGTTTCGTGACTTCTAGCACCTTTGCAATCTTTAATCCGGCTATCAGGGCTTCATATTCAGAATCGTTGTTAGTGGCCCGAAACTCCATTCGGATGGCATAAGTTATCAATCGTTTCTCGGGGGTTTCAAGCACTATTCCGGCGCCGGATCTTTCATTATTTTTAGCACCATCAGTATATAATCTCCAGACATCAGGGTCGAAAAGTAATTTAGAGGGTTCCACTTCTTCGTTTGCTATGTCTTCTTCAGGAACTGTGAATTCTGCTATGAAGTCAGCTATCGCTTGCCCCCGAATTGATCGTCTGGGCTGAAAGTTCAAGTCAAATTGACTTAACTCAATATTCCATTTGAGTAATCTTCCAGACGCCTCTGGTCTCTGTAGAACTTGCTTGAGTGGGTGATCAGTATATATGATAATAGGATGTGCTTGAAAATAGTGCCGAAGCTTTCTGGAGGCAATCAGTAAACTATACGCCAGTTTTTCTATCCGTGGATAATTACGTTCTGCCGCTGTTAATTTTTTACTCACGTAATACACAGGTCTTTGGACCTTCTCCTCTTCCCTTACCAATGCTGAGCTGACTGCATGAGATGATACTGCCAAATACACGAATAAATCCTCGTGGTCTATTGGTTTAGATAGAATTGGAGGTTCCTCCAAGTGTTTGAGCAAGTTCTGAAACGCTTCCACGCAGTCAGGTGTCCATTTAAAGTGGCGTTTTCCCCGCTTTATTAATTCGAAGAACGGGATGCACTTATCCGTAGCCCTGGAGATAAATCTGCTTAGCGCGGCCACTTTTCCGGCAAGGCTTTGCACGTCCTTAATTTGCCTAGGTTCCTGAATGTTCCTGATTGCTGTGATCTGGTCTGGATTAATCTCGATACCGCGCGAACTGACAATGAATCCTAAGAATTTTCCAGAGGCAACACCGAATGAACATTTGGTGGGATTGAGTTTCATCCCATACTTTCGAAGAATGCCGAACATCTCTGCCAAGTCAGTAGTGTGTTGAAAGGATTGCTTGGATTTAACCAACATATCGTCGACGTATACTTCCATCGTTTTCCCGATTTGGTTATAAAACATTCTGTTTACCAAACGTTGGTACGTAGCGCCTGCATTCTTCAAGCCAAAGGGCATCACTACGTAACAATATAATCCCAGATCAGTGATAAAGCTAGTATGCTCTTGGTCCGGAACATGCATCGGAATCTGATTGTATCCTGAATAAGCATCCATGAATGAGAGAAGCTCGTGACCTGCCGTCGAATCTACCAACTGGTCAATTCGAGGTAATGGAAAACTATCTTTGGGACAAGCTTTGTTTAAATCCGAGAAGTCGATACACGTTCGCCACTTCCCGTTGGCTTTCTTTACCAGGACTGGGTTCGAGATCCAATCTGGGTAAGTTGAATCTCTTATAAATCCATTACTCTTCAGCTTCCCAACCTCTTCTTTCAAGGCAGCGGACCTCTCTGGGCCCAGCACTCGCCTTTTTTGCTTCACTGGAGGATGTTTGGGGTTAATGCTCAAAGAATGGCTCATGATTGATGGGGATATCCCGCACATGTCCGCATGGGTCCAAGCGAATACATCCAAGTTGTTCTTTAAGAAAGCCGTCAATTCTTCGGCAAGAGTCGGACTTAACTGGGATCCAATCTTAAGGACCTTCTCCGGATCACTGTCATCGATTGGCACATCCACAGTTGCTTCGTTGGGAGTTGCCGTTCTGCCCCCGGGTTCTTGATCCTCTCTGGGATCTATATCCTCGGGCATCACTCTAGGCAACTCTCCAACAATTATCTTCTTTGATTGCTATAAGGTTTTCGCCCCGAAAGGGGGAGGAATGCATTTAGTTTCGATATCCCCGCCGTTGCGAAGCAACTTTAATTCGGCAACATAGCATGCTCGCGCAGCAACTTGATCCCCTCTGACGATACCAACGTCGGCTTCTGTGGGGAACTTCAATAGCAAGCACCAGGGGGCTATATAGGCTCTGAATTTTGCGAGGGCCGGCCGGCCCAAGAAGGCATTGTATGGCGATTCGACATCCAAAACCACAAAAGGAAGGATTCTCACTCTCTGGCGTTCTCCTTCCCCAAGTGTAACTGGCAACTCTACGTAACCCATAGGTGCGGTGGATGCTCCGTTGAATCCACGAATCCATCCTTGGCAGGGCTTCAAGTCCTTTATCTCAAGATTCATCTGGTCAAAGGCTTTTTTGAAAAGGATATTAACGGAACTCCCGTTGTCCACCAGTACCTTATGAACAGTGGCTGGCCCAATGGGTATTGTGATTACAAGTGGATCTTCAGTTGGAGCATGGACCCCAATGCTTTCTCGCTCTCGGAAAACAACATCATCAGTCATCATCTTTTGCTGCTTCACAGGAACACTGTCCTCGGGGTTGCTACATTCCCCCATTTCGAGGTGTTGTTTGGCTGCGTTGACATATTGATCTAAAGCTTTGGAACTGTGCCCAGCAAGGTAGAGTCCACCGATCACGGTGTTGATTACAATATTCTTTCCCTTTTGCTGAGCAGTTGGCCTAGCAGCAAGTTGATTTTGATTCTGATTCGGGGCTTGTACTGCTTGCCCCCTGTCCCTAGGTGCTACTCTGTATTCGTCTAGCTTCCCTTCTCGAAGCAACCTTTCGACTACGTCCCTCAGGTGACGGCATTCATTCGTCGAATGGCCGTGAATTTGATGAAAGAGGCAAAACTTCCCTGTCTCACGCTCTCTTTCCGTCGACTCTCTAGGAGGCGGCCTCTTATTCTGGAGGACTTCATATGCATCCATGAAGATATTTTCCAGAGTATCATTTATGGGTGTATAACTCTCAAAGGCCCTGGGACGAGTCCTTCTCTGGGAATCGTTCCCTCGGCCCCTCTTCCGGCTGTTGCCATTAGCATTGTTATTGTTGTTACCCGGCCGGCGACCACCCTGGTTCTGATTTCCGACGTTAACCTCGACTTTCCCCGAGCTGTCTCCAGTCTGTTTGATGGCGACATTGCTCTGAACTTCTTCCTTATCATTTGTTTTAAGCTTTCGGTTCGCGTACACCTCTTCCCGGCGTAGATGTACATTGGCTTTCTCATAGAATAATTCTCTGGTGTGGGGTGGTTTGCCTGCCAAGTACCTCCCGAACTCAGTATCCTTATCCACTCCATCAATTAGTGCTGCGACAATGGTCGGCTCATGAGGATCTTTGGCCTCAGTGGCTGCCAAATTGAAACGATCCAGGTACATCTTTAGACTTTCGCCCGGTCGCTGTTTGACAAGAAATAGATCGATCACGCTTTTCGTCTTCTGTGCGTAGATACGGAATTGCTCTACGAACTTCTCACTTAGTTCCCTGAAGCTGGAAATCGATCTTGCCGGCAGGCGAGTAAACCATAGCAAAGCCACGTCTTCCAGGAATATGGGAAACGCTTTACACTTAACTGCATCAGAAGCGGCGGCAGCAGTCATCGACCAAGAGTATCTCATCAGGTGTTGAACAGGATCAGATCTTCCTGCATATCGGTTCATCTGCGGCATGTTGAAACGCCTTGGAAATGTTGCATCCAAAATATCGTCAGTAAAAGGAGTATGACTACGGTCAATCCCCCAATCCTCGTTCCGCTGTCCACGGCTGTCGGCCAAAATCTGGTGAACCATGGCTGCAACGTTTGCACTAGTCAAAGGAGGCTCAGGATCAGTGCCTCTGGCCCGACGAGGCTCTCTGATCTCTCCTCGGGGAGCAGCCACAAAATCTGGGGCTTGGACGGGGCCTCGCTGCCCCCCGTTATCATGAGTATGGGTACGGCGACGAGGCTGAGGTGGTCTGTCATGCACAGGACTGTTCATGCCTCGAGTCCTGAGGGTCGTTGCTTGACCGTCCGTATTACGGTTTGTGGGTCTTGCCCCTAGTTCTTCTTCTTCTTGTGAGGGCAGGGTCCCGAACCGAAGCTGTTCTATGTTTTCGGCTCTTTCATACGGTCGCCGCGGAGGTCTCGGCGATTCTTCAGATGAAGAGGAATATGCTGGAGTGAGTGGACGAATTGGCGATGTTCTTTGCCTTGTTAACTCATCAAGTCTTCTATCCATAGCCGTCAGGTTTTGCCGTAGGATCGAATTTTCCTGCCTTTGGGCGGCTAACTCATCAAATAACCTATCCCACATTTCGACAAAACGGGAAAGATTCCCTTCAGTAACAGGAGCAGTAGGATCATAATGGTCATCATCACCCTCTCTTATGGGCATAGTGCTCGGACCGGGTCGAGCAGAGGTTCCAGGACGATAGGAGTGGGTCATGGGTTCTTTTCCAGGTCGAGTTGTGTTCTGACCATCAGTCTGGGTAGCTGCGGTTCGTGGAGGTCGGTTCGCTGCGCCCCCCTGGGATCGACTCGCGGTCATGGTGCGTGGAGGCTGCGAGGCGTTGCCTCGGGATCGAGTAACAACCCCTTCCGTAGCGCGGATCGTCTCATCTTCATCGACTCGGAACGAGGCGTTTTCATCGGATCGGATCGCCCCCTGCGCTCCGCGATCCAGAACCTCTTCGTTGCCCAGTTCGTGCACACTCTCCTCGATCGTCTCGTTGATCTGCGAAACTTTAGATCTTTTTCCAGCCATGATATCCGAATTGCTGGAATCTTCAAGAAAATGAATGACGAAACTTTAAGGCTGAGGTTCTCAGTGAAAGCACCAAAAATGTTAGATCGAAATTTGGACCTAACACCCAAATTGTTATAAACTGTAGAGAATTCTAAATGAGGAATCAGGAAAAAGAAAATAACACTCAGAATTTATAGTGGTTCGGCGTTAACGAGCCTACGTCCACTTTATATCTTATTGATTATGCTTTAAAAGCTAGTACAACAGTGATTTCTTTCGATATTCCAGTGGTTATACAACAATGGCGGACTCAGCATTCGCTATTGCCAAAAAGGATCCCGAAAAATGCCAAGCTCTGGGCTATTTATAGCTGATTTCGTCGGACGGATCGTGGACACGTGGCACGAATCCCGAGACTTTCGGATCGCATCGCAGCCATCGAAGAAAAAGTCAAACTAGCCGTTGCGAACAGGTGTCGTCAGATCCGTGCGATTCGGATCGCTGCAGACCAGCTCGTGGTTGAACGGGTCAGTGGGTTCAGTTCGTTACAAGGGATCGGATCGCCTGGAGGTGGCGTTCGTCGACGAGATGAGAGCGATCCGTCCCTGGGCGAGTCGATAGAGTGCGATCCAAGCGGGGCGAGACGATGGCGTGCGATCCAAGTGGGGCGAGACGATGGCGTGCGATCCACTTTCCTGGAGGACCTGGTTTCCTGATTTCCTTTCACGAATGATCCTGGGTGGCTTGGTCAAAAAGCGAGCCAACAATAGTATTGGGGTTTTCCTCTTCTTCTTCTTCTATTCTAACATTTTCTTTTTTTTCTACATCTCACCCTATAACTACTTTCTATTAACTATCTGGGTTTTGATACATGAGTTTTGGCAAGTGAATGCAGGATAATGTATTATTGTCGAAATTTGAGCGTCGATTTTCGATTCGGGTCATTACCTGTTTCGAAAAAAAGTTTGTGTTTTATTCAGAATTTTGACCCATATTGCACAGGCTATAACTTCCTCATAAGGAACCCAAATTCAAATTTTCTTTTCTAAGACTCAATAAAATTTTGTTGTCTAAAACGTTCATTTTGACAACTTTTCATATTTTGTATTTTTTTATATTGAGATCATAAATCTTTCAAACACATTTTCGGACCCAGATTTTTGACCTAAAACTTTTTGTTACTGTTTTAGACTTACCTCCGTCTTATTAAAATCTACTTTTTAAAAAAAATTAAAGAGAAAAGAATTTTCTAAAACTTTGTTGTTGACCATTTTTCCAAATTTAGCAATTAACACATCCAAAAATCAATTCTAAAAATGTCCAAAATTTTGTCATGTTTTTGTAAATTTTGTGAAAATCAAGATCTATCTTCCTTAGCTAAACCCCTCTACTCTCTTCTTCTAAATTGCTTAAGGCGATGTTGTGTATTCTAAAATTGGTATAGCTATCTTCTCGTTGCCACAAAAGCTGAGCAATCACTTACGATTGACACTTCTATATTAGGTAAGTTGACACCATTTGAAATGTTGACACTTATAATATGTGACACATGTCAAGCTATGTTATGTTTATATGACATGCGACACATGTTATGTCTTGTTCATATGGTCTGTGAAACATGTTATTGCGATGTTAATATCGACACATGATCAGATACATTATGTTGTTATGATATGATTCACACTACAAGTTACTTATAGATAGGAAAACCATTATGGGTTGAAATGATACATAGCCAAACCATTTTATTATTTTTTATACTAATTTGGAATACGGTTGAAATGGTATACACCTAGAAATTAAAACGCTACGGGTTGAAATGGTATATACCTGAATCACTTGACCATAAGATAAAAATAATTATACAGACACCACTGATCAAATAAACTAGTTTTTTAAATTTTGTAGGTACATTTTGTTTTTTAAATTTAATATGAGTTTAAATTAACGTTTGAAATAATCTAAATTGAATTTATGAATTTAAGTTAGAACTAATTTAATAAAAGGATTTAATATGATTTTTGGATTGATTTGTTATTTAAAATAATTTATAAACTTAATTAGGATTCAATTTAAATTAAACTAATATAATATGATAATTTATTTTAAAATAGTTATAATTTAATATAAAAGATTTAATTAGTTTTAAAAGATAAAATTTAATTTCATATGATAACCTTAATAAATTTAAGTTAAAGAAAAATTCAGTTTAAGAATTGTTTAAATGAAATGAATGGAAACTTTTTTAGAAGATTTAAATTGATAACTTATTGATTTATTAATTTTAAAGTTGAGGAATTTGATAGGAAATTAACTTGATAATATAACGTTGAAAGCTGCTTTAAATAGTAGGTTAGAACGAAATGATTTTAGAATTTAAGTTTTAAACCAACCTAAAGTAATGGTTTAGAATTGTGATTTTAATTGCAAGCCACTAAATTTGACACGTGGACCAGTTTAAATTTAGTTAGCTTGAATGGAAATTTGAAGTCAAACTTTAAAATACAAGTATTTGGGTGCGGATTAGATTATTATGTGTTGATGTCAAAAGTCGGTCTTATGACAATCAACCTCCAATGTGCACAAATCACACACAAATCACAGAGAGATAAGAAAAATAACAGGGAACACACAATATTTTTATAGTGGTTTGACTTAATCTAAGTCTACATCCACTTTATAATCTTTGTTTATACTTTCGGCTACAGGATACAGTTGCTTTTTTGTAAGAAAGTAGAGAAAGAAGTGACTTATTGCAACGACCCGGATTTCTTATCGATTCATTTTAAATATTTAATATGGATTTAAACATTTAGTTGATAATATAAATGAATTTTTATATTTATGTTATCGAATTAAATATCGATTTCGATTTAATATTGTATATATTAAATTATCAAAATAAGGAATTAGCGAATAACTGAATTCGAAGTTAAAACTGATTTGAAAACGGTTCAGATAACCAATACAAACTTTTGTTAGAATAATAAAATTTAAATTATTTTCGAAGAATTTATGTTTGAAATTTAATTTATATCAATTTAAATTAATATATGTTCCGGATGATCGAACTGGACTTCGATACTTATCCTAGTGGGTTCAGAATAGTGGTTTTACCCTAGAATTGACAGTTGTTGGGTTCAGAAAGGAGTTTAGAATCAGGGTGTATTTTGATGTACGGATATCGGTTTAATTTAATTAAAATATAATAAAAACAAAAAGAAAATTCTTTCTTTTCTTTTGTGGACATCAACAAAACACCTTAAGTTCTCTATCTCCACAAATTTTGGCCACGCGGTTCATTTTAAGCCGCGCCTTCCTTTATAAAATCGCACTTAATTTCCCCTTTTTCATTCTGTCAATCCAATGCTTTCCTTTCTTCTTCAATTTAGAAACCAACAAACCGAAGTGTGATCGACTTTAAGAAGGATGGTTCGATTTCGAAATAGTTAAGTTTGGTGAAGGCTGTTTGAAGATTTCACAGTCGATCTGGTGGATGGCGAAGTGGAGTGCTGATGGGTTTTTGGAGTTGCTGGCGTTCGTGTAACGACACGGATTTTGCCCGGACTTAATCGATCGCAAAATCGACCAAGACCGTTCAATTCCCGCATACGTTAACTTTGGGCATACAACAACATCAGAACAATAACAACAGACTATTATTACATCATGATAATATAACATCAGAGTACAGAATATCAGAGTACATCGGAATAAAATAATAATACAGCAAAAGATAAATTACATTAGATTTAATACATTGCAGCGGAAGACTTAAACTGATACAACAGAAGGTTATCAATGCTCTGGACACAGCTTTAAACTTTGATCGAGGATCCTGCTAAAAGAATAGATATCTACAAAAAGCTACTCGTGAAGCGACCCGAACTTCCCCGGGCTCCGAAGAGATGAGAAAGAACGAATTACTGTGAGGACAAGACAAATCAGAACGCAGACGGAAGAACATTTCATTGTTATTACAACAATTCCATCAGATACAAGAATATACATAGTATAAATGAATAAATTACATTCGATAAATATCAGAGATTACAATAAATTACATAGCAGCGGAAAATAATACAAAGCACAACTGAAGCTGATACACGGATACAGAGCTTTCCGGATATCATTCCAGCTGTAAACCAGGATCCTGTGAATATAAATCTGCAAAACCAAAACTACTAGCTGCCCGTGCGGAAAATAAGGGCACCCAGAGTTTAGGTCAAAACAATAAACTCCAGGTCAGTCATGTGACTGGTGTGAGAACTAAAACAGTTATTTAAAGCTTTACTTTAAAAGAGAGTAATTCAAGGGACCACGCCGTATAACACGGAACGGGTTTCCTCCCAAGAATACCAGTGCATAGAGAAGACAACGCAATGCTTTTTCGAAAAATGAAGCTATTATAAGACCCAGGTCCTATCACATAATGCAACGCAAGCCGGAGGATAGGGTTTTCCCTTATAATAGCCAAACATGCTTGGTACGTTTAAAAACAAATCATTTGATACTATAATAAGTGTATAGTGTCAAAACAATTTCAATCATAAATATAAATCATAGACGGCATAAGTGCCCCATACCACTATGTCGCCATACTAGGCTCTACAAATAAAGCCGAAATACACGTATTGGAAATTGGATTTCCGTTATGAGTCGAGGCAAGGGGCAAGCTCCTCTCCGCGTTTGAGACACTCTAGCAAATGTCTCAGGGCTACACACTCTGGGCAACCCTGGAATCGGCTGGGCCGGTCCTCTCTTACGTTTGAGGATTGGCAATTCCTGAACACACGTTTCCCGGTCCTTACAGACCTATAATCGAGGCGCCTCATTCCAACAACCACAAAGGTGAAAAGTATATAAATGTCAGGGCTGGTAAGTCACTGACACCACCAAAGCTAGAAAGAAACGTCGTGCTCTCCCAGCGGTCCGTATCCCATTTTTAACTCATACCGAGGTGTGAGGCTCGCGAATTCACGTTATACACAAAGCTACGCCACAAAGACCGTGCTTCAATCATCAACCACAAGACTTTGCTTTTCAACAGAAGCCTTGATCTATGCAACTCCACGTGCCACACAGGCAATTCATGCCATGCGATTGATATCTATCGATATATAACCTCTAAGCTCGTACGTCTCAGAGAAGGGCGTTAAGCAAGAGAATAAATTCTCCGCCGCCAAACAGATATATATTTAATAGAAATCAATCAACATAGAATAAAATCCAATGTCAGACACACAATCCATTTACAAGTTTGTTCTGGGTCTGAACGAAACCGGAGGCACTTTCCTCGCATATCCATCCATCTCCAAGTACGTCTGGACGACCACCAACTATTTCCATCCTCTTGGGTGTACAGCCCAATCATAATCGTCAGTAATTATCCAAACGATGTGAAGACTTCCGGTCTTTGACCACCGTCTTCATCTTCGACTTATCGTCGAATCGGTTATTCAGAATGGGTATAAACCCGGCATTTCCGAACAACCCACGTATATTAAAAACAAATGTTACGCAAACACAACATACGCCTCATTCCAATTCTTAGGGAAAGGTTCCCATTAATTTTATCCAAGATAAATTCTTTTAAAATTTATCCTTTAATCTTCCTTTGGATGTCATTTCAAACCAAATTATGGTTTTCCAAACTAGTCGAGATTAGTGAACCACACCGAAGTAATTATTTATTTTATTTCCCAATCCCAACCTATTCATCCCATGAAGCAAAACTGGTTATACTCCAGATCTAATACCACTGTGTTATTGGTAAAATTAATTACCATTTCACGTTCAAATCTAATTAAAGATTTGACTATCGTTTTGGAGCAAAACTGGCGATACTCCATTCTCGCTCACTTTCTAAATTTGATAATTTAAATTATCAATTCACATTTCAATTTAATTGCAGATTCATTAAAACTCCTTTTATTGGGTTAAAGAACTAGTGTCATTTAAAACACAGTTCACGATAAACCCAAATCATATCCTATTTATTATCGAGTTAAAGAACTAGTGTTATTTAAAACACTGTTCACGATAAACCCACAAATCAATTCTAATTCAGTTCCATTTTATTTATTTAAAAATAAATAGGTTTTAATTGTAGTTCAAAACTAGTTCATTTCGATAAAAATCTATTTTTATCTTTTCAAATATAGAGTTTTTCACCCCAATTTTTCCCAAATCATTTCTTATGATTTTACACTAATTATTACTATTTTTAATAATATTATCAAGGCCCGTACAGTCGATTTCCAACAATGGCCATCGAACTGCACTTACAGCGACCTTTTCCAAATTTGATTTGGACGTATCTCCAAATCCAACCGTTAGATTTCAAATTTCTAATATTCGTTAGAAAGTTCTTTTCGATACGAACCCAACGGTTCCGGTTTTAGGAGAATCCGACGGTTGGATCTCCCGTAATGTTCGTTTGAAATAAATGGTCGAAATTCACGAACTGCCGCGGCACGGCGCGTTTTATTCAGGCCATTATATTATATATATAATATATATAATATATATTTCGTCGATTTCTATTTAAAACAAATTTTATTAATAGTTTTGAATTCGTTTCAAAAACAATTTCAACCTTTATTTCAAATTCAAATCAAAATTGAATTTTTCCTTATAAATTCGTTTTAAAATTTATTTCTATTCAATTCAAATTTCAATTCAATTTGAATTCGTTTTATATTCAAATCAAATTTGTTTTAAATTCAAAAACGAATATAATCGATATAAATATCGTTCACGTCAAAATAGCGCATCACTAATCAACACGGCTTTATATTCAACAAATGGATCTATATTTCTTTCAATACACGACTCTATATCTTTGTCAACACACGACTAATCTCAGCGAATGAGTACTGTCCACGTGTGACTATTTTTGTTATTTAATATATTTTATGAAAATTAAGGTATCTATCGTTTGATATTGAATCAGACTCTAACCGTAAATTAGAAAGAGAACGATTTCCTGAATATTAACCCCGAAGGCCAAAACCAACATCAGATTAATATCCAGGACACCACTCATCTCATCTATTTTTTAGTTGATTTCTAATTCTATATATGATAAAGATGTAATTTTTATTGTTAAAATATTTCATTCAACTCATGACTGATCTCAACGGATGAGTACAGTCAACACATGAACCTTTACTTTATAG
The DNA here is from genome assembly GCA_030737875.1 of Allium sativum. NCBI lineage: Eukaryota > Viridiplantae > Streptophyta > Magnoliopsida > Asparagales > Amaryllidaceae > Allium > Allium sativum. Next base: position 776,543,409 of record CM060919.1, on the reverse strand, counting down.
TGATAAAGATATAAATTTTATTGTTAAAATATTTCGTTCAACACATGACTAATCTCAACGAATGAGTACATCAACACATGAACCTTTACTTTATAGTGATAAAGATATAAATTTTATTGTTAAAATATTTCATTCAACACATGACTAATCTCAACGGATGAGTACAGTCAACACATGAACCTTTATTTTATATTATTGTTTATCTTCTAAATTGGAATGAGGCCCAATCAATCACCATATAATGTTAATTATATGGATTTTCATACATCACACGTATATAATAGCATTGAAAAATAATCAACCATCAACCAAAATGCACTACACTGTATAAGCATCAAATATTGATATCTAACGCTTATAACAGCCTGTCAATCAATCGATCGACATATTTAATCAATCAGGATGAGTGAACTTCAAATTTCATCCCAACACCCGTGTGGGGTTTCAAACAATCAAACACAGATTTTATTTGTGCAGTTGGGCGATGTGTAAAATTTATCGTCCCAATCAATGTCCTTCAAATAGGTGTACATATACAAACCGTCCGGTTTGTAAATGAATATTTTATTGTATTCACTTTCACTATATTCATATTCACTTTAAAAATTATATTTTTAACGATAAAACATTTTATTCTAACATATGAATTTCTATTCAGTTCATTCTTTAAATAAAATGATATTTTTATTTTTCTAACTTATTTCAGAAAATTTTGGCGGCATAACGGCACGATACTAGAAACGGGACAAGGCCTAGCCTTATCCCCGGTCTAGTGAAGGCCCACGCCATTCACACATCAATCAAATCAATTTCATTTCACCAAACAATTCAATTCAACCCAATAATCTAACTAATTTTTGCAATCAAACAAACAAGTCCATGGTCTGTGGACGATTGTGTCGGGTGCTACTAAACACCGTCTGCATCCTAGTATATATATATATATATAACTAGAAAAGAAATTGAAGAGTGAGAAATTCTCACCGATAGCTATCCAACTTCACGACACTTCATTTATAGAAATCTTCGTCGTTCTCGCCTTTTAGTCATCTTCGTTGCCCGTAGCCACTACATATGTAAAAATCGATTTTTTACTTCGTTATTCAATATATAAAAATCGAATTTTTACTTTGCTATTCAATATATAAAAATCGAATTTTTACTTTGCTATTCAATATATAAAAATTACTTTGCTATTCAATATATAAAAATCGAATTTTTACTTTGCTATTCAATATATAAAAATCGAATTTTTACTTTGCTATTCAATATATAAAAATCGAATTTTTACTTTGCTATTCAATATATAAAAATCGAATTTTTACTTTGCTATTCAGTATATAAAAATCGAATTTTTACTTTGCTATTCAATATATAAAAATCGAATTTTTACTTTGCTATTCAATATATAAAAATCCTATTTTTATCACGCTATTCTTCATATAAAGATTTCGCCTTTTCAACTATAAAGATCTCGCCTTTTCAAATTTATCATTATAAAAATCACATTTTTATTTTGCTATCCATATAAAGATGACATTTCTAATATTCCTGTCATGTAAAAATTATATTTTTATCGCTACTTCAAAACGGAAATCTAATTTTTCTTTACCTTCTTATATGGAAAAATCTAATTTTTACTTCAACAAAAATTCTATCTTTCTAATGTAAAAATTCCATCTTACCTATCGTAAAAATCTCATCCTTTCTCGATTAAAAATCTAACCTTCCTTTTTAAAAATCATATCCTTTTGGCATATATATAAAAAAAATCTAGTCTTTATCACTTTCAAAAATCAAACCTTTATCACTTTAAAAATCGGATTTTTATACTTCATTCATATATATAAAAGTCACTCCTTTATTTCACATAAAAATCATATTTTTAAATACACAAATAAGTAAAAATCAAGATAAACACACATCGGTGTATGGACGGGCGAAGGAGGGTGTGGTTAAAGCCGGGGGAAGGCGGCTCAGGCGCGTTGCCAGCCTTCAGAGGTGATGGTGGTGGCTGTTCCGGCGTCCTAGGGTTGTACGGGTTCTAATTTGAAGGAGGAAGAGGAGAGGGAGGTCGGGGAAGAAGGGGGAAGAGGTGTGGGGGGTTAGGAGGTGGCGCGGTCTAGTGGGGAGGCGGTGGTCTGGCCAGCGGCGCCGTGGAGGGGTTCGCGCGTCGAGCTTCGAGGAAGGGGGGAATGTGGGGATCGTCGGCGCGAGGGGGGCTGAGGTCAGAGAGCGGTGGCGGCGGCGGTTTAGGGGAGGCGGCGCTCTGTCGATCGCGGTTTCCTTTTTTTTCCTTTTTTTTTCTTTTCTGTAAAATGAAATCGGGGGGGGGGGGGGAGAATGAATAAAAGGGGGAGAAGAGGGTTTATTTTATTTTTTAATTATTTTATTTCTCACTAAAAAGCAACTTGTATTTTCGACCTCTAAACAAGGCCCACCGCCTGTCGCCCATAGAGTGTTACCCCCATTCCGAACACAATGGGATATGTATCGCAGGCTGATTCGATCGTTTCGAACAGTTTCTGCTAAAATCAACATATAACTCTATATATTGAATTTGAACGCACATTTCAATTTACCGGGGTCACATACTAACTCGAAAAATTCCAGAAAAATATTTCCTAGCTTCGTATTAACGATACGGTCCTAACAAAACTAGTTTCATCGAATTCTGAGACCGTTGGAAAAATGGCCATTTTCCAGTCGATTAAAATCAACTGAAACTGGTCAAACGCGTTTTCCTTTGCCAAGCTCACATATTGATTCGAAAAATTATGAAATTTGGAATCTAGCAATAATTTGACATCACGGATCCAACAAAAGTGGTTTCGTCGAATTCCGAGGTCATTTGCAGAATGTCTATTTTTAAGGGCCTGAATTCCATAGCGACTATTCAGAATTTTCAACTGGACATGTCTTTTGATTCCAGCTATGAAATCTTGATTTGTCGGATTCGTTAGAAAGATATCATCAATTAGATCCTAATGTTTTTGGTTTCACTAAAATCCGGATTGTTTTGCACCTGGTACATTCAATTGAAGTTTGAAATCGAATTATCGAACTACCGCGCCATTTTCAATTCTATTTATAATTAAAATAAAATATTTATATTCTAACGGTGGCGTATATAATATATACGTTCTAATTATATTCAAAACAAATTTCTCGTCGATATTATTTAAAATAATCTATTTTAAATATTCAAAATTCGCTAAAATTGCCAAAATAAAAATTTTAAACTGGTCCAGATTTTCGGGTTGTTACAATCTCCCCTACTTAAAACTTTTCGTCCCCGAAAAGGAACAAAGTCGAATGTGGTTTGATTAATCAACTCTACGTTCGATCTGGCTTCCATTCTCCAACTTTTCAGTTTCTGAGAATTTTCAAATTTTCAAAAATTTGGCTAACACCCTAAATTTTAGAAAAATTTCGCCATAACCTCCCCTGCACCGGGAGCCACGGGAAAATCCCGAAATTGCCATATAGGCCTTCTGATCTCAAAAAGAAAAAGAAAAAGCCAAGCGGCTAGCCAATAGGCTCATAAAATCATCATCACCCAAACAAAACAGTAAAATATAGTAAACATGTACCTATTTGTCGGGCAAACAAATTTTATTCTCTGCTCTAGCCTCCTTGCTATGACCTGTTCAATGTAAGTACATGTATATGCAAGCAAATGCGACCAATTTTCAATACAGTTCAATATTTGATTCAATTAGGTTAAATGGTTCAAAATTAGCAAACAAATAGACAAACAACAAAAACATCAATCAATTATTGGATTAGAGTTTTCAAATTCATAAATTTTGATACATATATAGAAAATCATGTTTTGATGCCAATTCACAACAATGTGTTCTAGCTATATATATAAGTTTTGGTTCTCACACCAGTCTAATGGAAATATATAGATATCACACCTTCGTCACTCAAATATAAATTCTGACGACGAGTACTCAACCATCAGAATCATCTTCGGGCCACTAGAGTATGATTCTATATCTATCCAGTATATTAAAACTTCGAATATACGTTCATGACGCGTATATGAAAAACCTTTATATACTCGATTGTCCATATTCAAAATAAATAAATATTCAAATACGTATACTTGAATTTTAACTTTCAAAACAAAATTGTTTCCTTTTGAAAAATATACTCTTCAACCTCGTTCTAGGATACTACTAATCCCATCTCTAACGAGTCATTCTAATTGGATATTACTAATCCAATATCTGATGAATTCTTTCGTATGGTTCTAATGTGTCTTGTTCCCGAGCTCTGTAAACCAAAGCTCTGATACCAAATGAAGCGACCCGAACTTCCCCGGGCTCCGAAGAGATGAGAAAGAACGAATTACTGTGAGGACAAGACAAATCAGAACGCAGATGGAAGAACATTTCATTGTTATTACAACTATTCCATCAGATACAAGAATATACAGAGTATAAATGAATAAATTACATTCGATAAATATCAGAGATTACAATAAATTACATAGCAGTGGAAAATAATACAAAGCACAACTGAAGGTGATATACGGATACAGAGCTTTCCGGATATCATTCCAGCTGTAAACCAGGATCCTGTGAATATAAATCTACAAAACCAAAACTACTAGCTGCCCGTGCGGAAAATAAGGGCACCCAGAGTTTAGGTCAAAACAATAAACTCCAGGTCAGTCATGTGACTGGTGTGAGAACTAAAACAGTTATTTAAAGCTTTACTTTAAAAGAGAGTAATTTAAGGGACCACGCCGTATAACACGGAACGGGTTTCCTCCCAAGAATACCAGTGCATAGAGAAGATAACGCAATGCTTTTTCGAAAAATGAAGCTATTATAAGACCCAGGTCCCATCACACAATGCAACGCAAGCCGGAGGATAGGGTTTTCCCTTATAATAGCCAAACATGCTTGGTACGTTTAAAAACAAATCATTTGATACTATAATAAGTGTATAGTGTCAAAACAATTTCAATCATAAATATAAATCATAGACGGCATAAGTGCCCCCATACCACTATGTCGCCATACTAGGCTCTACAAATAAAGCCGAAATACACGTATTGGAAATTGGATTTCCGTCATGAGTCGAGGCAAGGGGCAAGCTCCTCTCCGCGTTCGAGACACTCTAGCAAATGTCTCAGGGCTACGCACTCTGGGCAACCCTGGAATCGGCTGGGCCGATCCTCTCTTACATTTGAGGATTGGCAATTCCTGAACACACGTTTCCCAGTCCTTACAGACCTATAATCAAGGCGCCTCATTCCAACAATCACAAAGGTGAAAAGTATATAAATGTCAGGGCTGGTAAGTCACTGACACCACCAAAGCTAGAAAGAAACGTCGTGCTCTCCTAGCGGTCTGTATCCCGTTTTTAACTCATACCGAGGTGTGAGGCTCGCGAATTCACGTTATACACAAAGCTACGCCACAAAGGCCGTGCTTCGATCATCAACCACAAGACTTTGCTTTTCAACAGAAGCCTTGATCTATGCAACTCCGCGTGCCACACAGGCAATTCATGCCATGCGATTGATATCTATCGATATATAACCTCTAAGCTCGTATGTCTCAGAGAAGGGCGTTAAGCAAGAGAATAAATTCTCCGCCGCCAAACAGATATATATTTAACAGAAATCAATCAACACAGAATAAAATCCAATGTCAGACACACAATCCATTTACAAGTTCGTCTCCATCCATCTCCAAGTACGTCTGGACGACCACCAACTATTTCCATCCTCTTGGGTGTACAGCCCAATCAGGATCGTCAGTAATTATCCAAACGATGTGAAGACTTCCGGTCTTCGACCACCGTCTTCATCTTCGACTTATCGTCGAATCGGTTATTCAGAATGGGTATAAACCCGGCCTTTCCGAACAACCCACGTATATTAGAAACAAATGTTACACAAACACAACATACGCCTCATTCCAATTCTTAGGGAATGGTTCCCATTAATTTTATCCAAGATAAATTCTTTTAAAATTTATCCTTTAATCTTCCTTTGGATGTCATTTCAAACCAAATTATGGTTTTCCAAACTAGTCGAGATTAGCGAACCACACCGAAGTAATTATTTATTTTATTTCCCAATCCCAACCTATTCATCCCAAGAAGCAAAACTGGTAATACTCCAGATCTAATACCACGGTGTTATTGGTAAAATTAATTACCATTTCACGTTCAAATCTAATTAAAGATTTGACTATCGTTTTGGAGCAAAACTGGAGATACTCCATTCTCGCTCACTTTCTAAATTTGACAATTTAAATTATCAATTCACATTTCAATTTAATTGCAGATTCATTAAAACTCCTTTTACTGGGTTAAAGAACTAGTGTCATTTAAAACACAGTTCACGATAAACCCAAATCATATCCTATTTATTATCGGGTTAAAGAACTAGTGTTATTTAAAACACTGTTCACGATAAACCCACAAATCAATTCTAATTCAGTTCCATTTTATTTATTTAAAAATAAATAGGTTTTAATTGTAGTTCAAAACTAGTTCATTTCGATAAAAATCTATTTTTATCTTTTCAAATATGGATTTTTTCACCCCAATTTTTTCCAAATCATTTCTTATGATTTTACACTAATTATTACTATTTTTAATAATTTTATCAAGGCCCGTACAGTCAATTTCCAACAATGGCCATCGAACTGCACTTACAGCGACCTTTTCCAAATTTGATTTGGACGTATCTCCAAATCCAACCGTTAGATTTCAAATTTCTTATATTCGTTAGAAAGATCTTTTCGATACGAACCCAACGGTTCCAGTTTTAGGAGAATCCGACGGTCGGATCTCCCGTAATGTTCGTTTGAAATAAATGGTTGAAATTCACGAACTACCGCGGCGCGTTCTATTCAGGCCATTATATTACATACATAATATATATAATATATATTTCATCGATTTCTATTTAAAACGAATTTTATTAATAGTTTTGAATTCGTTTCAAAAACAATTTCAACCTTTATTTCAAATTCAAATCAAAATTGAATTTTTCCTTATAAATTCGTTTTAAAATTCATTTCTATTCAATTCAAATTTCAATTCAATTTGAATTCGTTTTATATTCAAATCAAATTTGTTTTAAATTCAAAAACGAATATAATCGATATAAATATCGTTCACGTCAAAATAGCGCATCACTAATCAACACGGCGTTATATTCAACAAATGGATCTATATTTCTTTCAATACACGACTCTATATCTTTGTCAACACACGACTAATCTCAGCGAATGAGTACTGTCCACGTGTGACTATTTTTGTTATTTAATATATTTTATGAAAATTAAGGTATCTATCGTTTAATATTGAATCAGACTCCAACCGTAAATTAGTAAGAGAACGATTTCCTGAATATTAACCCCGAAGGCCGAAACCAACATCAGATTAATATCCAGGACACCACTCATCTCATCTATTTTTTAGTTGATTTTTAATTCTATATATGATAAAGATGTAATTTTTATTGTTAAAATATTTCGTTCAACTCATGACTGATCTCAACGGATGAGTACAGTCAACACATGAACCTTTACTTTATAGTGATAAAGATATAAATTTTATTGTTAAAATATTTCGTTCAACACATGACTAATCTCAACGAATAAGTACAGTCAACACATGAACCTTTACTTTATAGTGATAAAGATATAAATTTTATTGTTAAAATATTTCATTCAACACATGACTAATCTCAACGAATGAGTACAGTCAACACATGAACCTTTATTTTATATTATTCGTTATCTTCTAAATTGGAATGAGGCCCAATCAATCACCATATAATGTTAATTATATGGATTTTCATACATCACACGTATATAATAGCATTGAAAAATAATCAACCATCAACCAAAGTGCACTACACTGTATAAGCATCAAATATAGATAACTAACGCTTATAACAGCCTATCAATCAATCGATCGACATATTTAATCAATCAGGATAAGTGAACTTCAAATTTCATCCCAACACCCGTGTGGGGTTTCAAACAATCAAACACCGATTTTATTTGTGCAGTTGGGCGATGTGTAAAATTTATCGTCCCAATCAATGTCCTTCAAATAGGTGTACATAAACAAACCGTCCGGTTTGTAAATGAATATTTTATTTTATTCACTTTCACTATATTCATATTCACTTTAAAAATTATATTTTTAACGATAAAACATTTTATTTTAACATATGAATTTCTATTCAGTTCATTCTTTAAATAAAATGATATTTTTATTTTTCTAACTTATTTTAGAAAATTTTGGCGGCATAACGGCACGATACTAGAAACGGGACAAGGCCTAGCCTTATCCCCGGTCTAGTGAAGGCCCACGCCATTCACACATCAATCAAATCAATTTCATTTCACCAAACAATTCAATTCAACCCAATAATCTAACTAATTTTTGCAATCAAACAAACAAGTCCATGGTCTGTGGACGATTGTGTCGGGTGCTACTAAACACCGACTGCATCCTAGTATATATATATAACTAGAAAAAAACTTGAAGAGTGAGAAATTCTCACCGATAGCTATCCAACTTCATGACACTTCATTTATAGAAATCTTCGTCGTTCTCGCCTTTTTGTCATCTTCGTTGCCCGTAGCCACTACATATGTAAAAATCGAATTTTTACTTCGTTATTCAATATATAAAAATCGAATTTTTACTTTGCTATTCAATATATAAAAATCGAATTTTTACTTTGCTATTCAATATATAAAAATCGAATTTTTACTTTGCTATTCAATATATAAAAATCGAATTTTTACTTTGTTATTCAATATATAAAAATCGAATTTTTACTTTGCTATTCAATATATAAAAATCGAATTTTTACTTTGCTATTCAATATATAAAAATCGAATTTTTACTTTGCTATTCAATATATAAAAATCGAATTTTTACTTTGCTATTCAATATATAAAAATCGAATTTTTACTTTGCTATTCAATATATAAAAATCCTATTTTTATCACGCTATTCTTCATATAAAGATTTCGCCTTTTCAACTATAAAGATCTCGCCTTTTCAAATTTATCATTATAAAAATCACATTTTTATTTTGCTATCCATATAAAGATGACATTTCTAATATTCCTATCATGTAAAAATTATATTTTTATTGCTACTTCAAAATGGAAATCTAATTTTTCTTTACCTTCTTATATGGAAAAATCTAATTTTTACTTCAACAAAAATTCTATCTTTCTAATGTAAAAATTCCATCTTTCCTATCGTAAAAATCTCATCCTTTCTCGATTAAAAATCTAACCTTCCTTTTTAAAAATCATATCCTTTTGGCATATAAAAAAAAATCTAGTCTTTATCACTTTCAAAAATCAAACCTTTATCACTTTAAAAATCGGATTTTTATACTTCATTCATATATATAAAAGTCTCCTTTATTTCACATAAAAATCATATTTTTAAATACACAAATAAGTAAAAATGAAGATAAACACTCACCGGTGTATGGACGGGCGAAGGAGGGTGTGGTTGAAGCCGGGGGAAGGCGGCTCAGGCGCGTTGCCAGCCTTCAGAGGTGATGGCGGTGGTCGTTCCGGCGTCCTAGGGTTGTTCGGGTTCTTATTTGAAGGAGGAAGAGGAGAGGGAGGTCGGGGAAGAAGGGGGAAGAGGTGCGGGGGGTCAGGAGGTGGCGCGGTCTAGTGGGGAGGCGGTGGTCTGGCCAGCGGCGCCGTGGAGGGGTTCGCGCGTCGAGCTTCGAGGAGGGGGGGATGTGGGGATCGTCGGCGCGAGGGGGGCTGAGGTCAGAGAGCAGTGGCGGTTTAGGGGGGGGGGGGGCGGCGCTCTGTCGATCGCGGTTTCCTTTTTTTTCTCTTTTCTGTAAAATGAAATGGGGGGGGGGGGGCAGAACGAATAAAAGGGGGAGAAGAGGGTTTATTTTATTTTTTAATTATTTTATTTCTCACTAAAAAGCGACTTGTATTTTCGACCTCTAAACGAGGCCCACCGCCTGTCGCCCATAGCGTTTTACCCCCATTCCGAACACAATGGGATATGTATCGCTGGCTGATTCGATCGTTTTTGTTAAAATCAACATATAACTCTATATATTGAATTTGAACGCGCATTTCAATTTACCGGGGTCACATACTAACTCGAAAAATTCCAGAAAAATATTTCCTAGCTTCGTATTGACGATATGGTCCTAACAAAAGTAGTTTCGTCGAATTCTGAGACCGTTGGAAAAATGGCCATTTTCCAGTCGATTAAAATCAACTAAAACTGGTCAAACGCGTTTTCCTTTGCTACGCTCACATATTGATTCGAAAAATTATGAAATTTGGAATCTAGCAATAATTTGACATCACGGATCCAACAAAAGTGGTTTCGTCGAATTCCGAGGTCATTTGCAAAATGTCTATTTTTAAGGGCCTGAATTCCATAGCGACTATTCAGAATTTTCAACTGGACATATCTTTTGATTCCCGCTATGAAATCTTGGTTTGTCGGATTCGTTAGAAAGATATCATCAATTAGATCTTAATGTTTTTGGTTTCACTAAAATCCGGATTGTTTTGCACCTGGTACATTCAATTGAAGTTTGAAATCGAATTATCGAACTACCGCGCCATTTTCAATTCTATTTATAATTAAAATAAAATATTTATATTCTAACGGCGGCGTATATAATATATACATTCTAATTATATTCAAAACAAATTTCTCGTCGATATTATTTAAAATAATCTATTTTAAATATTCAAAATTCGCTAAAATTGCCAAAATAAATTTTTTAAACTGGCCCAAATTTTCGGGTTGTTACAACTCGACTGCCATGTGGAAAAGAGGGCACCCGAGTTTGCCAATGAAACAAACTACGGGTCAGTCATGGGACTGGTATGACAAATCTAACTTAACTAATCTAATAATAAGGTGAATCACAGGACCACGCCACTAACGCGGAACAAGTTTACCCATTGGATTGCCAGTGCATAAAATAAAGTAAATCGTTAAACAACGCAATGCTTTTTAGAAAAATGAAACCATTATAAGACCCAAGTCCCATCGCACAATGCAATGCAAACCGGAGGATAGGATTTTACCTTATAATGGTCAAAAGATGCTTGATACGATAAAACCGATGTGATATTATTATAAGTGTATATATATGTTTCAAAAACAATTCAATCATAATGTATCAATCATAGACGGCATAGTACCCCATCCTACTATGTCGCCATACTAGTTCTACAGTCAAAACCGCATGGTGTCGTATTGGAAATTGGATTTCCATCATGAAATCGAGGCTAGGGATCGTCCTTTCTGATTCGAGACACTCTAGCAAATGCCTCAGGATCACACCTATGGGCAACCCTTGGATGCGGTAGGGCCGGTCCCCACCTAACGGTAGCGGATTAATTATGCTGAACACACGTTTCCCGGTTCCTTTGAACCTCCATATGGCCACTAACAACCTATAAATCCGAGGTACCTCAATCCATCATCCGCATAAGTAAAACGCCAGCCAGTTTAAGCACTGACACTACTCCTAGCTAGAAAGAAACGTGTGCACTCCTTACGGTCCATATCCCGTTTTTGACTCATACCGGGGTGTGAGGCTCGCGAAGTCACGCTATACATAAAGTTGCGCCTAAACAGGCTATGCTTTGATCATCAACCACAAGGCCTTGCTTTTCAACAAAAGCCTTGATCCATGCAACTCAGCATGCCACATTGTCAATCCATACCATACCCTTTGATTCCTGCCAATATATAACCTCTAAGCTCGTACGTCTTAGAGAAGGGTGTTAACAACCAAACAGATATATATTAAATAGAGATCAACGAATATAGTATAAAGGAATACAATGTCAGACATACGATCCATTTACAAGTCCGCTCTGGGTCTGAACGAAACCGGAATCGCCTTATTTCGCCCCCAATATGTCCAATACAGAGGTGAGGTGCTCGCATATCCAACAATCAACAAGTACGGCTGGATGGCTACCACTGAAGCCCCTTCAAGGTAGCTACTCCCATCATGGGTCTCAGTAGCAACACATCCATTCGATGTGAAGATCGCCGGTCTTCAATCACCGTCTTCAACTCTTCTACTTAGACCGACGTATAATCATTTGAAATGAGATTGAACTCGCACTTTTCAAATGATCCTCGCATATATATATATAAGTTAAAACCATTTCTTATCGCTAATAGTATTTAGTAACGATTTATTGCTATTTTTATATATATAAAAATACCTAAATTAATTTGACGACGCTTCGGGTCGATCGGCGGCCCTGGCGTTGTTTTTATCCAAATTTGATTTATACTTATCTTGAAATCTAACCGTTGGATTTTAACAAAGTTTATATTGTTGGAAATATCCTCCCAAAGCGGTCCTAACGGTTCCAATTTTGGGAAAATCCGACGGTCGGATCTTTCGATATGATCATTTAAAGTTATGATTGCCGATACGCGAACTGCCTTGCGCGTTTCATTTATTTTTAATTTATATATATATATATATATATATATAAATCTAAATCATTTGGTGATTTCAACTATAAAAATCCATTCTTTTTATCGCATCTAAAATGATGATAAAAATATCACTTTTAATTTCTACTATTTTTATCGCATCTACCATGATGATAAAAATGTCACTTTTATATATCTGTTTTTATTTATCTCTAAATTATAAATAAAATTTACTTTTTAAAATTCATGTTTTTATTCACATCTAAAATGTGAATAGAAATATATTTTTCAATGTCAAATTTTTATTCGTAACCGAATTACAAATAAAAGTGTAAATTCTTAAATTCATGTTTTTATTTGCAACTAGTTTGCAAATAAAAATTCACATTTTAAAACGGTGTTTTTATTTACATTTGGAATGCAAATAAAATGTACTTTTTCTTTTCATATTTTTATTCACATCTAAAAAGTGAATAAAAATGTTCTTTTATTTTTATATCTTTTATTCACATCTAAAAAGCGAATAAAAATGTGTTTACATATTCATGTATTTTATTTGCAACTAATTTGCAAATAAAAAGTGTAATTCCTTCCTATGTTTTATTTGCATCTAAAAATGCAAATAAAAAGTATAATTCTTTCTCTTCTATGTTTTTATTCGCATTTAGAAATGTAAATAAAAGTATAATTCTTTTTCTATGTCCTATTTTCATTTACACTAAATTGTAAATAAAAATTGTCTCTTTTCTTGTATCATGTTTTATTTACCTATATGTAAATAAAATATTCTTTTCTTTATCTCATGCTTTATTTACACTAAATTGTAAATAAATGTATTCTTTATCTTTTTCATGTTTATTTACCTAAATGTAAATAAATGTAATCTTTTCTCTTTCATGTTTATTTACCTAAATTTAAATAAATATAATCTTTTCTCTTTCATGTTTATTTAATTAAATGTAAATAAAGTTTTCTTTTTTCTTTATCATCCTATTTACATAGTAAATATAAATGCATGTATTCTTTTATCTATATAGAAAATGTAAATAAAATGTCATCGCAAAATTTGTTCTTTTTATTTACACAAGGAAATGTAAATAAAATGTCATCGCAAAATTTGTTCTTTTTATATATTTACATAAGAGAATGTAAATAAAGGTGTCATGTAATCTTGTTCCTTTTTATTTACATAAAAATTATGTAAAAATGTGTCCTTTTTCTGTCATCTTTTATTTACACTAAATGTGTAAATGAATGTGTTCTTTTCTTTTCATGTCCTATTTACACAAAAATGTAAATGAATGTATCCTTCCATTTTGCATATCCTACTTACATAGAAAATGTATCACCGTAATTTTGTTCTTTTCATTTACATGGAAAATGTAAATAAAGGTGTCGTCCAGTTTTGTTCTTTTTAGAAAATCCTATTTACTAAAATGTTATTTTTCTTTATCTTAACATTTTATCACTAAAATGTCAATTTTCTTTATCTTAACATTTTATCACTAAAATGTTATTTTTCTTTATCTTAACATTTTATCACTAAAATGTTATTTTTCTTTATCATGATTTCTAATGACATGTCAAAGTATATTTTATGTTTTTACATTTTTCTATGAATTCTAAGTAACATGTCAAAGTATTTTTTTTTTTGCTAATAAACAAGAATGTATATTTTTGTCTAAATCTTTCTAACTAACCAAAATGTATATTTTTGGTTAACTCTTTTTAACTAGCCAAAAATGTATAATTTTGTCCACTAATCTATTTAATCAAAGATGCCAGTTTTTATTTCACTAATTCTAAAATAACAAAAAGTACATTTTGTCTCACTCAACTGGTAAATAGACAATAATGATTTTTGGTTTCAAACTAGTCTAATACACAAAATGCTAAATTTTGTTTAGCTATATTCCAATCAACACAATTTTCAAATTTAACATCAACAAACATAATATAAGGGTTTGTCTCACTATTTTCTAATTTACATAATTGTAAATTTTTTTGCATTAACAAATCTAGTAAAATAACATGAGAATTTGACTTCATTATTTTCCTAATTCACACAATCGTTAATTAAAACAAGATGATGATTTAGTTTTAAATCTTTCTAGTTTATCAAAAATGACATTTTTTGTCTAACAATTCTTTTTCCCACAAATTTGTATTTTTGTTCTAACAGTTTTGTTCAGCACACATATCACCAAATCTATCAATTTACATAACAACACAGTCATAGATCAAATCACGTAGAATATAATTTCACAATACAAATCCTAGAACAGACCACATATTATGATTCTGTAATTTTCATTATATAAAATAAAATAAAAAGGAATAGGATTTCTCACCTTGGTTTTAATTCTGAAAAATTCAGATCTGAAATTTGATCCAGATTTGATGTGCTCAGAAGTGGTTCTAGTCAGCTTCATGTTGTAGTGTTCTTCAATACGATCGCAACGCAACTTGTTTCGTTAATTTCTGATTAGATTTGGATCAGTTGTAAGAGTTTGAATATTTAATTACATTAATAATAATAATTAATAAATTAATCTCCTCTTTAATCTACCTTCCTCTACATCGGTTTTCTGTACATATACGAACCCATCATCCACCGTGAAACCCCCCAGTCGCACGCACCACCAAGGACTCGGAGACCCATCATACATCACCACGTCGTGCGCTCATACGAGAGCCGCCAACGCCTCGACCATGGATGAACTCGCACCTCCATTCGTGTAGAAAACCGTGCCCAAAGTCTTGCCCCTTCTGTTCCAAATCCGAGCTATACTCCACACCATCTTTGATCTCAACCGTCTGGAATGTTAAGCTCCTTAAGATCTTCAATTTAGTTTTTATAGTTTCTGAAATGATTGAGTGGATTGTGAGATAATGGCGTTCGAATTCGAGAGCTTTCTGGCCCTCGAAATGATGGAGGCGGCCATTGTAGGTTGAAATTAGGGTTTCTGATCCTTGTTATATATAATATATTATTATTTTAATCTTTTAATTTTAGTTAAGGCCCGTTATCCTATACTATCTCCAATTCAGGCCCAACGACAGACATCCATAGCTAATAACCCCTATTCCAAACCCAATGGGCTATGTCCCGTGACCCCAAACAGCTGTTTTCAGCCAATTTTCTTTAATTTAAAATTAAAACATTTATTTATTTAATTTAACCGTACATATAAATTCACTGGGGCCACATATGAACTCAGAAAATTCCAAAAAAAAAAATTTGGCTTTATTATGACGATACGGTCCTAACAAAACTAATTTCGTCGAATTCCGAGACCATTTGAAAAATGGCCATTTTCAAGTCGATTAAATTTGACTGAAATTGACAAAACACGTTTTCCTTTGCCACGCTCACATATTAATTCGAAAAATTCTGGAAAATTAAATTTAACATTAATTTGACATTCCGGTTCCAACAAAAGTGGTTTCGTCGAAAACAGAGGTCATTTGCAAAATGACTATTTTTAAGGGCTATATATTAAATTAAAATATATATAAATTCTATAGCGACTTTTCTAAAATTTAAACTGGACATAAATTCTTATTTCTAAAGTGAAATTTTAGTTTTTCAGATTCGTTAGAAATATATGATTAAAGAGATTTAAATATTTTTGGTTTTACTAAAATTCGGTTTATTTTGAATCCTGTACATTCAGTTAAAGTTTAAAATCAAATTTTCAAACTGTAGCGCTATTTCTAACTCCTTTACTTATTAAATTAAATTTATTCATTTTAACTTCAATTAAAATAAATTTTTAGTCGTTATTATTTAAAATAAATAATTTTAAATATTAGAAATCCATTAAAATTTCTAAAATAAAAATTTTAAATTGGCCCCAAAATCCCAGGTTGTTATAGTTCGAGTATCATTCAGGTGATTTAGGGTTCGAACTTTCGAAGGAAGGCAGTCACATCGATGTTGTGGATTGGGGAAAAGCATCTCGAGTTGAAAGATGGGGTTAATGGTGATCGTGGTTTCCAGTAATCGCACGTAGGACAAAGGAGGAATGGATTTCTGACTTGAGGAATACCGGAGCATGTTCGAACTATGTTGGGTGGTGGAAGCGTCATTAGATTTTAACAAGATTTAGTGGATGTTGGGTGTCACGATTTGGAGGTGGAGTTCAAATGGAAATTTGTGACGCTAGGAAGTTGGGCAGTAAGCCATTGAGGCTAGGGTGGGGAGTTCGACGATGTTCCAGTGTGGGTTCGTGCATTGTAGTGGAGAAGGCAGAGGGATTAAGCAGCATGGTATGTTGGAATGTCGAAAACTGGAAGCACATGCTTGTTGAAGGAATATGGTTCTGTCATTGGTGCTGAAGGGTTTAAGGCACGGGAGTGACAGTACAATGGTGTTCGGGGTGCATGTTGTTTTCTAATGGTAATGGTGTTAGGCGGATATCGAGCTAACATGAAAAAGGCAATTTAGATATAATTATTTAAGAAAAAAATTGATTTAATATTACTGTAATATCGGTTGCTGTATTGAATAATAAAATCATTACACTTGGATAATGAAGAGATTTAACTTTAAGGGTTTAACGCGGACAACTTAGTTGTATAATTGACATAATTATTTTTATATGAACTTAAGGAAATCAATTTGTGGTAAATGATGATTAACTAAAAATGTTAATATATATATATATATATATTATTCGAACTTATGAAATAACACATTTCGTTCATACGCTATCAGATTGGATCATAGTGACATCACCTGTGCAATGGAAATAAATTGGGATAGATCACGATAAAAATCTCGGTGAGTAAATCTCACTCACCTATTATTTGGAATTATTTTTATTCAGTAAAAATAATTGTTGTTGCTTGTTTGAATGCTTTCTGGTGGATTTAAATATATTAGTTATTTAGGGTTGACTATTATATATTTATTGGGTTGATGTTTGGATTGTTCCCGCAGTCTCATTAGCGGATGCCCGCAGTTTCATAGCGGATGATTTCCCTATGCGCCCCACAAATATATTAGTGGATGACCTTCTATACCGCGATATCCTGCCTCGAAGCAGGATGGTATTATTTATATGCTAACCTTTATGGATGCAGGAAAAGAGGTTGGAGGAATCCGACTGGATTCCTTAAAATATATTATCTGATTGTTTATTTGTTTATATATATATACTGTCATATATGATGTGTTAGAAAACCTGAAATTTAATAATTGGTTGCTTTGTGTGTTTAAATATCACTAGGCCTAAGTGTTGATATTTAAAAATATCGTGAAAGGATAGTTGAGATTTAAAAGGGAAATTCTATTTTTCGAAAAATAGAATTTGAAATTTTGAATAGAACAAAAATATTAACTTGTTTTGAAAGAATAAAAACAAGTAGATCATTTTTAAACGAAGTTATAAATGAAGTGAAATGGATTATCATTGGAAAATTCAGGAAATATAAATACAAGTGTGAATTTGAAAAGGGAAATTTATTTTTCCAAAGTAGAAAATATTTATTTCAAATAGATTTGGAATCGAGACTTGTTTAAATATATATACAAGTAATTTATAAACGATGTTTATAAACAAATGTGAAAAATCATCAGTTGGATAGTACGAATATTTAAATTTGAAATGTGAATTGAAAATGAGAAGTAGAGTCGTTTTAAATAATAAACGATTAACTTTATTCTGATATTCGAAATGTAAATGAAGTTGGATAAATCCCTAGGATTTTTAAATAAATTTGAATAAACCTTGTTTTATTATATAAAAAAAGTAAATTTATAAACAAGGTTTATAAATACTGTAAATGAATTATCCCTAGATAAATTTGGTATTTTGAATCCAAGTATGAATCTAAAATAGAATTTGAATTGTTTCAAAAATGGAATAACTGTTTTTATTCTGAAATTCATAATGAAAAATGAATTGAGTTCAAATATATTTTTGAAATGAACTTGTTGTAAAATTTGAAAACAAGGAAGTTAATTTAAAAAAGGGTTTATAAATTTAGTAAGATAAGAAAATGGGATTTGTAAATTTATATTCAAATCGAATATGAAACCCGAGTTTGGAAAAATAGAATTTGATTAGTTTATAAGTAAGTTAAAATATATTTGAAACATGTTATATTCAAATATATAAGTGAAATAAGCAAAGAGTTAATTAACGAGTTGAGTTAAAACGAGTGTATTAAGTTGAAATGAATTAGAAATGTATGGATATACATGAGACAGGTATGGAATGAAGTTAATGAAGATATATATGTAGAATGCCCGACAAAAAGGTATGCATTTAATTCACGTATGGGTTTCTATGCGCCGTATCGGCTAGCCGCTTGCCTTTTCCTTTTTCTTTTTGATTTGAGAGGGCCTGTGTGGCGGTTTGGGGATTTTCCCGATGCTCCCGGTACAAAGGAGGTTATGGTGAATTTTTCCATAAATTTAAGGAGTTAGAATATTTTTAAGAAGATTTGATAAACTAGAAATCGATATATCGATATATATAGAATTCGAAAATGAAACGAACTTAAAATAGAATATTATAAACGAAAAGGAATTTTATAAATAAAATCCTGGGAGGTATACGTTTTAAAGTGAACGATGATTTAAAAGCAAATGATTTGCAGATTTAAAATGATCGTGTGGATAAGAAGTTAATCAAATGGAGTTAAAGAAATAGAGTTAAGCAGAATTAGAAACCGACTGGAAATTATTTGAGTTGAATAACCTTTTGAGTATCGATTTGATGTTGGTTTCGGCCTTCGGGGTTTATACTTAGGAAGTTGTTCTCTTACTAGTTTATAGTTAGAGTCTGATAGATGTGGAAGGATAGTGATATGTAAATATGCAATGGGAACGTTTTCCAGAGTTAATAACATATATTTTCTTAATATAGAAAATAAGGAAATATGAATATATATATATATATATATGTTTGATGATTTGATTGATAATTCCATTTGGAAATAAGATCGTTGTGTGTACACGGACATTTTTCATTTGATAGTTAAATCACCGACTATCAAAGTTTTTGACCATTTTAACGTTGTTAATATGTAGAGACTGGTTGGATTGTTATCCGAAGTACCACTCCGTATTGGCATAAGCGTTGTGAACCTAGTATGCTCAATATATTGAAGATGGAGTAAAGTGCAAGGGCTGTTATATAAGTCCTGGGTAGAAATTGCCTAGGATGGATGTACTGAATAGTGCCTTCGGTTTCGTTCAGTCCCAGAACGAACATATATGGACGAATGTCTGACAGAATATTTCCAATGATCGAATGGGTTGGTCTGTATAAATATATATTGTAACGACCCGGAAATTTAGCGATCTTGGTTATCCGATATACAACACATATCGAACATCCAAGGATCGAAAATACCAAAAGATTAATGAAAGAAATTAGAGGGTGAGGAAAGATAAGATAGAAACTTAGAATAGAAGAAGAAGAAGAAGAACACAATATCAGAGTAACACGAATCTTACAGCGAAACGAACAACATATAATAGATAATATATCCTTGAAATAAAATCAGTATATGAATATACATATCATTATCAGAGTACAACACAGCGGAAATAACTATAGCTATATGATCCTGAAGCCTCCTGCTCCAGCTCTTCAAGTATATGTAAATCCCTACTACTTGACTTCCCGTACAAAATTGGGCACCCAAGAGTTTAGGGAAAACAAAACAAAATAAACTCCGGGTCATTCATGGGACTAGTATGAGTAAAACAGTTTAAAACAGTTCGAACAAATAAACGATATCTCATAAGACCACGCCGTATAACGGAACGGGTTTTTCCCTTATGAGAATCCAAAATATCTTTATATCAAAAACCTTTTGATATTATAATAATGTCTATCAACCACAATATAATAATCATCTAGCAGAACGCTTCCATCTCACGTTCTACATATATAGTATACAATCAAAACCGCAAGCACGTATTGGGTATTGGATTTCCAACTATGACAAGGTATGGAACCACCTTTCGCTAGTGTACCTCTAGAAAGGAGTACACTCGGTTCAACAAGAACATCTTGCAACCCGACCACACATGACCGACCACTCATTTCGCTTGAGTGTATCGAATGTATATCACCAACGGTTGGGATCAGCAACCGTTTCCTGAATTGGACTGCATCAACAATAGATTTTTAGAAGTAAATGAAACTCTAGATCAGGTGATTACACACCATACTTCGGAGCGACCGACTAAGCCATGCTGCCTGCCCGATTTCTGTCGTTTATCGGTTGCTGAGGCTTGAGGTTACGCTTCATCATCACATCAGATTCACTTCGAATGCCACATTGTCAGATCCATCAAAAATCACTAATTGACGTCTACAACAGTACATTATGTGTTAGCTAAAAGAAGTTTCCTTCTCCGTTTCCACTCTTGGTACGGTTGAAGAAATCAATGTACGTGACCTTTCTGGAAATACTCTGTCAGACATTCATCCATACAAGTCATCCAGGAACCGGATGAACCGAAGGCACTATTTAGTACATCCATCTTAGGCACTGTTATCTAAGATTTATACAATAGCCCTTGCACTTTACTCCGTCTTCAATTACCTTTGGCATATATAATTCGCAACGCTTATGCCAATACAGAGTGGTTCTTTGGATAATAATCCAACCGGTCTCTCCATATTAACAACGTTAAAATGGTCAAAACTTTGATAGTCTGTGATTTAACTATCAAAGAAAAAAACACGTGTGCAAACAACGATATTATTTCCAAATGGAAATTTATATCGATCAAACATCATTTAACATTTATCTCCTTAGTTCATTTTTCATCTCTTGTTTACCTATATTCAACATTTTTTATTTTCTAAATTTAGGAAATATATGTTATTACCATTGGAAAACATTTCCATTTCTTGTTTTCTATATCAGAAAACATTTCTGGTTCTTATTTGGAAAACATTTCCAAAACTCCTTCATTGGACTTAGACAGATGTTTAAACAAACCATCGCGATGCCAACTCAGACCATTACGCTTATTAACTAAATTCCTTTAACCCACCTTCAGTATCGAACCTTAACCATTCCTTATTTAAAAATGAAGTCAATCAAGTTGGGGTAATACTACCTCTCAGACCTTAACTGAACAACGTTTCTAACCTTTAAATAGATAAAGTTCACCTTTTAGTTCTTTAACAAACTTCTTTACATAACTCTCTTTCGAATCATCTCTATTCGATAATTCTTTCCTTCGAATAAGGTATATTCGATAACTCTATTTATTTTACTCTATTGGACTAACGCTATTGGATTGACTCTATTTGATTTAACTCTAGTCAATAACTCCTTTAACTCTATTCGAATAAACCAAATTCGATTAACTCCTTTAATTCCATTCGAATAAACTAATATTCGATTTATTCCTTTAACTCCACTTAACTCTATTCGAATAACTAATATTCGATAACTCCATTTAACTCTTATTCGAATAACTAATATTCGATAACTCTATTTAACTCTATTTCGAATCACTAATATTTGATTTAACTCAATTGATTCTATTCAAATAAACTATATTCGATCAACTCCTTTATTTTAACTCTAATTGATTAACTCCGTCGAATAACTAAATTCGATAACTCCTTCGAATAACCAATATTCTATAACTCACTTCGATTAAACAAATCGATAACTCTTTTCGATTAAACTATAATCGATAACTCCTTCGATTAACTAATAATCGATAACTCCTTTCGATTAACTAATAATCGATAATTCCTTCGATTAACTAAAAATCGATAACTCCTTTCCTTTAACTCTGTTCGAATAAATTAATATTCGATAAACTCCATTTGAATAACTCTAGTTCGATTTAACTCTATCGATTTACTCTAACTTATTAACTCTAACTGGTTTAACTCCAACTGGTTAACTCTATTTGATGAACTCTAACTGGTTTAACTCTATTTATTTTCTAAATATTCCCTTTTTAATTCTATTTGTAAATGGTTTTACAAATATCTCCTTTTCCATTTCATTTGTAAAGGTTTTACAAATATTCCTCTTTCCATTTCATTTATAAAGGTTTTACAAACCTTTCTCTTTTTATTTGATTTTTAAATGGTTTACAAACATTTCTCTTTCTAATCTATTTGCAAATGGTTTGCAAATAATAAATTTAGGGTTTTATTTCTAAGTATTTTCTATTTATAAATAATCCATTTATAAATAAATTTCTATTTATAAATATTATATTTATAAATATTCGCTTTTATAAAATCCTCTGATTTTATAAATATTCTCTTTCCAGTATTCACTTTGACAAATTCCCCTTTTCTCCAAATCCCGGTATGTTATGCTGTTTAACATATCAAATTACGATGTCCAATATCATTCATACACACACAATCAACAACAGGTTATAATTCACATCATGTATCAAAATATATGAAAAACAATAAAATAACTGTTGAGGAATCTAGTCGGATTCCTCCAACCTGTTTCCCTACATCCACAGATGTTATATAATAAAATCAACATCACTTTCAGTTCCATATGATATATTCTGTTAAACGGAATCAATATAGAAATTCAACTAACTGACTAGTAGTTCAATCAAACAGTCAACACAGTTAATCAGTCAATATTTAACAGTTCTAAAAATACAACGTGAAATTATAAACTGTTCAGAGTTAGTAAGATTTACTCACTTTGGCGCGTTAACCGTTAAATGACGGTTTGCGTTATTTGATTCAATCAGACAATTTATTTTTCTATATATTGTAATGAGCTTCGATGGACTTCCAGTCAGTCCTATGTTGTAGCTCCCGTCCATACGATCCTAACGTGACTGACGGTTCGAATTTCTGATAAGGTATGATCGAGTTATGAAGTTTACAAGTTTGGATTAACTTTTAAATATACCTTTACTTTAAATTAAAAATGAACTCGGGCCTTACCTTTAACTTATGGCCCAACAACCACACCCCTTTAAAGCCCAAAACCGCAACCCTTTAACCTTTCTTTCTCATTTCCATCAGGAGCTTCACATAGCCATTATCCAACTTCAAAAATCACGCTCCCCCTTCACCAATCAACCGAAGTCCAAACGAATCCCACCACCCAACTCCTCTTTCAAACCTGTACCCTTTCTCACATTACCAGTATACTCCACTCCGTTACTTCTTCTACCCTTAACCATGCAACTAATGGTCCCCTGTATGTATCACACAAAGGAAGAAGTGGCCGAACACTCCAGTACATATGTATACGCAGGCCATCCCAAATACCCCATACACCCATGTTTCCTTTCCACATCTAAATGACCATGAGTCCCCTTCTCCAATGTATTTCCGTCCTTGCTATTTAAGTTCCCAGGTCCAAGTGTATTTTAGTTTGAGGAAATATTGGTGGCCGTCAATCTTATTTGCGGAAAAATAGTTTTGGTCATAAGGAAGAGAAGGTAAGGGTATTTATAGTTTTTAGTTGTGGAGTTTTGGAGGATGTTATTCCCCCACGTTTGCTTGCTGGGAAAAAGAGAACGGTGGCACCAGTATATACACTCGAGTGAAGAGTATTAAATATAAACGTGAAGCTTTGAGGAACATGTATATGTTTGTTGTTTATGCCTTTGTGGTACCGGCTTCCTTCTGGTTATTATATTTTATTATCACATGTATACTACTTTCATATAGTTGCGTGTGTGATGCATTACCAAATTTTGGCAACCAGTTGGCTTAATGCACAAATGAATACTTCATAGTTTTATCACCTGGAAGTTGATTGCTAGAGCAATTTAGGGTCAAATACTCTCGGAGATAGTTGAGTTTTGTCAATTCGAAGCAGGAAATAGATAAATATATTACTTATTGTTGCCGTAAATTCCATTCACCTACGGACAGAAATCAAGATACCGTTGTATCGAGCTCGGTTCCACGATCCCAAAAATATAATAATATCGGTAGGTTAACTCATTTTGTAAAAACTCACAATCGTTGATTAAGGGTGCAAAATACTCCAAATAAAAAGTTTCTTATTTAATTCATTAAAAATTTCAGTAAAATTCTAAAAATTAAATTATCACTACGTCTCAAAAGAATCTTGTCTAAATTAGAAACTGGTATCTAGTTATATCGAATAAACCATTATGGTCGATAACGATTCTATAACGACTATTTTGAAATTTGATTTGGACATAAATCAAAATCTACACGACGAAATCCCGATTTTTCTCTTCCACTAGAAAGATATACTCCGCCAGCTCCACACGTTTCTTGTTTCACTGAAATCCGGCTTAAAACGAATCCTGTACATTCAGTTGAAGTTCAAATCGCCAAATCGCGAACTGCAGCGCCATTTCAAGCTCGATTTTAATTATAATATAATTATATGTTCAGACTATCGTTATTTAAATAATACTTGTTATTCTAATTCAATTCTAAACTGAATTAAATACCATAGATGATCCAGTTCACACCATATCGCCATTTCAGCCAATTCTGATTATTTCAGAATTATATATATATTATTAAATTTATTATTTTAATTTAAATATTCACCATTATTTAATTCCACGACCATTAAATTCACTATATCACTATTTATATAATTAAATAAATTAATTATAATACCTCTGCAAATGCGGGTCATTACATTCTTCCCCACTTAAAATAATTTCGTCCTCGAAATTGCTAAGGTAGAGAAAAATCCTATTAACTGGTTAGAACGTATTTGTTCACTTCTTAACTTCAGTTTCAAATGAACCAATTTAATTTCAATTAAATATTAATTAATTCTTATCAACGAAAATTTTCAAAAATCCTGAAAAATTTCGCCAGCACTTAATTTTTTTGAAAAATTTCGCCAGCACTTCCTTTGTACTGGTCAATACGTCAAACCACCACTCGCCTCTCTGGGCCATCTCCATCCCAAAAGAAAATCAAACAGCCAAGCGGCTTGCTAATTCGGCTCATAAATCTTATATCCAATAGAAATATAAACTTGTAACTTTTGTCGGCATATCATTTTATCCTTTCCACCTGTTATCAATTCAGCGGATACAAGGGTCATCCCAAACAAATTCCAATCTGCTTTTGTCCACAACACAACCATTCGCTTATATCCGAGCCAAATATCATTTCAACTCGAGTTTCTGCTCGATTCCCAACTCTTAACTTGATTATCACGTTACACTTCAATTTTGAATCTTACATTCCAATTTGTCTTGATATCATTCTAATTCAATCTCAGTTACCACTTTACTGGCTTTACTTTAATTCAAATTTTCTTTCACAAATTTCTGTTAAATTTGTTTTTAATTCAAATAGTCTTTCCCTAGGAGTTTTTAAACAGTTTACTCTTTTCAAAAATCAAATTTTCCTTTTGAACATGCCACTGAGCCCTTAATTAATATTCCATTAGTTAAATCATTTCTCTATTTCTTTATCAATATTTGTTAACCAAACATTTTCAATAACCATATTGGCCTTTTATGTTATTTGGAAAACATTTCCGAATATTACGTTCCTTTATTTTCTAAACTTTAGAAAATATATGCTATTTATAATTGGAAAATAATCCAATTACTTATCTCTTTTCCGATCTCGTTTATTTCTGTACTTAGGAAGTATTCTTTATTATATCTCCAAGCTTACACTTATTTGGGTTAAAACGGATGTTGTGTAAAATATCGTTACGACAACCCAAATACTATATTCAACTAACTCTAATTCAACCTTGATCTTCGAGCCTGAAATCTTACTATTTATTTGTTAATAATGAAATCAATCAAGTTGGGGTATAACTACCTCTCAGACCTTGACTGAATAACATTTATAACGTCAAAACAGATATGACTACTTACTTGAATAATCAATACCATACAACTACTTATTCACTTTTAAACACAAATACACTTTCTCTTTCTGTTCTTACTCAATTTTATTCTTAGTCTTCCTTTTTGATTTTACTATTCTATTTCTAAGTTCATTTCCTTATCGACTTCTATGTATATATATATCGATACGTTGATTTCTAACTATCAAATTATCTTAAAAATATTCTAACTCCTTAAATTCCCGGAAAAAATTTCCATAACCTCCTTTGTACTGGGAGTATCGGGATATTTCAAATAGCCTCCCATGGCACTCACCAATCCAAAAGAAAAGGAAAAAGCCAAGAGGCTAGCCGATACGGCGCATAAAATCTCATATATGAATTAAATACATACCTTTTTGTTGAGCATTCTATTTATATACCTTCATACCTTTTCAATACCTATCTCATGTATATTTATACATTCCCAATCTATTTTAACTATACCTGATCGTTTTAACTCAATTCGTTAATTAATTTGTTAATTAACTCTTTAGTCTATTTCACTTTTATATTTGAACATGACATGTTCAAATATATTTTAACTTGCTTATTAACTAATTTGAATCCAAATTTCAAATTTAAGTTCTATATTCGATTTCGAATATCCATTTACAAATCCAATTCACCTTTCAAAGTTCAACTTCAAATTCAAAACTCGATTAACTAATTCCTCTTCGACTTAGTTAATTCTATTCAATTTCTATTCAAATTTTATATCACTTCTATTATTCAAATCAATTTCACTTCTATTATTCAAATTCTATATTATAAATCCCATTTGAATTTCTATATTCAAATTCTATATTATAAATCCCATTTTGAAATTCAATACAAATTGTCTTTCCCAAAACAAATTCTAAACAGTATCTCTGGTAGTTATTCGTCACTTACAACTCGAAAATGAATACTGATGATGCAGCTGTCATCATCGGAGTCTATTTTCCAGCAATCGAAGTGAGTTCAATACTATAAAACCATTTCTAACATTTCCACTTTGAAATTCATTTCAAAATATAATTCACACTGCTTGTAAAACAATTTAAAATCTCCCAGGATCTTAAATTTTCCTTATTTTTAATCCATTTACAAACACTTATCCAATTTTCCAGAATTTTATTCAATTTCTGGTTTAAATTTCAGATTTAACTCATCTGATTTCACGTATTTCACTTATATGAATTCTGATGGGTTATTTACATAACCATTTAATTTATAATCTTACTTGATTATAATAACAACCAATATATCCACTATATAATATTTTTGATATATATATATATATATATATGTTTATCTTCTCTATATCAAGATATACCTTGGGTAAACTTATTTTAATTTATCCCTTTTTTTTTCAAAACATATCGTGTCGGCCCATCGTATTCGAGAGTTTATAAACTCCTACCGATACAGTGGATCAAACTGATCGACCAGAACTCATAAACAACTCAACCAATAAATCTCCACAATATAAAACAAATTTTTATATCAATAACAAATACGTTCACTCGTATATATACACTCAACTCAATCTAGGGTATTACTAACACCATCTCTACTGAGTCACACCACAGAGCCAAGGTAATTCACTTAACTTAAGCTCTAATACCAATTGTAACGACCCAGAAATTTAGCGATCTTGGTTATCCGAAATACAACACATATCGAACATCCAAGGATCGAAAATACCGAATGATTAATGAAAGAAATTAGAGGGTGAGGAAAGATAAGATAGAAACTTAGAATAGAAGAAGAAGAAGAACACAACATCAGAGTAACACGAATCTCATAGCGGAATGAACAACATATAATAGATAATATATCCTTGAAATAAAATCAGTATATGAATATACATATCATTGTCAGAGTACAACACTTACAACACAGCGGAAGTAACTATAGCTATATGATCCTGAAGCCTCCTACTCTAGCTCTTCAAGTATCTGTAAATCCCGACTACTTGACTGCCGTACAAAATTGGGCACCCAAGAGTTTAGGGAAAACAAAACAAAATAAACTCCGGGTCAGTCATGGGACTGGTATGAGTAAAACAGTTTAAAACAGTTCGAACAAATAAACGATATCTCATAAGACCACGCCGTATAACGGAATGGGTTTTTCTCTTATGAGAATCCAAAATATCTTTATATCAAAAGCCTTTTGATATTATAATAATTTCTATCAACCACAATATAATAATCATCTAGCAGAAACGCTTCCATCTCATGTTCTACATATATAGTTTATAATCAAAACCGCAAGCACGTATTGGGTAATGGATTTCCAACTATGATAAGGTATGGAACCACCTTTCACTAGTGTACCTCTAGAAAGGAATACACTGGGTTCAACAAGAACATCTTGCAACCCGGCCACACATGACCGACCACTCATTTCACTTGAGTGTATCAAATGTATATCACCAACGGTTGGGATCAGCAACCGTTTCCCGAATGGGACAGCATCAACAATAGATTTTTAGAAGTAAATGAAACTCTAGATCAGGTGATTATACACCCTACTTCAGAGCGACCGACTTAGCCATGCTGCCTGCCCGATTTCTGTCATTTACCGGTTGATGAGGCTTGAGGTTACGCTTCATCATCACATCAAATTCACTTCGAATGCCACATTGTCAGATCCATCGAAAATCACTAATTGACGTCTACAACAGTACATTATGTGTTAGCTAAAAGAAGTTTCCTTCTCCGCTTCCACTCTTGGTATGGTTGAAGAAATCAATGTACGTGACCTTTCTGGAAATACTCAGTCAGACATTCATCCCTACAAGTCATCCAGGAACATGATGAACCGAAGGCACTATTCAGTACATCCATCTTAGGCATTGTTATCTAAGATTTATACAATAGCCCTTGCACTTTACTCCGTCTTCAATTATCTTTGGCATATATGATTCGCAACGCTTATGCCAATACAGAGTGGTTCTTTGGATAATAATCCAACCGGTCTCTCCATATCAACAACGTTAAAATGGTCAAAACTTTGATAGTCTGTGATATAACTATCAAAAAAACACGTGTGCAAACAACGATATTATTTCCAAATGGAAATTTATATCGATCAAACATCATTTAACATTTATCTCCTTAGTTCATTTTTCATCTCTTGTTTACCTATATTCAACATTTCTTATTTTCTAAATTTAGGAAATAAACGTTATTACCATTGGAAATCATTTCTGTTTCTTGTTTTCTATATCAGAAAACATTTTTGGTTCTTATTTGCAAAACATTTCCAAAACTCCTTCATTGGACTTAGACAGATGTTTAAACAAACCATCGCGATGCCAACTCAAACCATTATGCTTATTAACTAAATTCCTTTAACCCACCTTCACTATCGAACCTTAACCATTCCTTAGTTAAAAATGAAGTCAATCAAGTTGGGGTAATACTACCTCTCAAACCTTAACTGAACAACGTTTCTAACCTTGAAATAGACAAAGTTCACCTTTTAATTCTTTGACAAACTTCCTTACGTAACTCTCTTTCAAAACATCTCTATTCGATAATTCTTTCCTTCAAATAAGGTATATTCGATAACTCTATTCAATTTACTCTATTGGACTAACGCTATTGTATTAACTCTATTTGATTTAACTCTAGTCAATAACTCCTTTAACTCTATTCGAATAAACCAAATTCGATTAACTACTTTAATTCCATTCGAATAAACTAATATTCGATTTATTCCTTTAACTCCGTTTAACTCTATTCGAATAACTAATATTCGATAACTCTATTTAACTCTTATTCGAATAACTAATATTCGATAACTCTATTTAACTCTATTTCGAATCACTAATATTCGATTTAACTCAATTGATTCTATTCGAATAAACTATATTCGATCAACTCCTTTATTTTAACTCTAATCGATTAACTCCATCGGATAACTAAATTCGATAACTCCTTCGAATACCCAATATTCTATAACTCACTTCGATTAAACAAATCGATAACTCTTTTCGATTAAACTATAATCGATAACTCCTTTGATTAACTAATAATCGATAACTCCTTTCGATTAACTAATAATCGATTATTCCTTCGATTAACTAAAAATCGATAACTCCTTTCCTTTAACTCTATTCGAATAAACTAATTTTCGATAAACTCCATTTGAATAACTCTAGTTCGATTTAACTCTATCGATTTACTCTAACTGGCTTAACTCTAACTGGTTAAATCTATTTGATTAACTCTAACTGGTTTAACTCTATTTATTTTCTAAATATTCCCTTTTTAATTCTATTTGTAAATGGTTTTACAAATATCTCCTTTTCGATTTCATTTGTAAAGGTTTTACAAATATTCCTCTTTCGATTTCTTTTGTAAAGGTTTTACAAACCTTTCTCTTTCTATTTGATTTTTAAATGGTTTACAAACATTTCTCTTTCTAATCTTTTTGCAAATGGTTTGCAAATAATTCCTTTAGGGTTTTATTTCTAGGTATTTTCTATTTATAAATAATTCATTTATAAATAAATTTCTATTTATAAATATTATATTTATAAATATTCTCTTTTATAAAATCCGCTGAATTTATAAATATTCTCTTTCCAGTATTCACTTTGACAAATTCCCCTTTTCTCCAAATCCCGGTATGTTATGGTGTTTAACATATCAAATTACGATGTCCAATATCGTTCATACACATACAATCAACAACAGGTTATAATTCACATCATATATCAAAATATATGAAAAACAGTAAAATAACTGTTGAGGAATCTAGTCGGATTCCTCCAACCTGTTTCCCTGCATCCACAGATGTTATATAATAAAATCAACATCACTTTCAATTCCATATGATATATTCTGTTAAACAGAATCAATATAGAAATTCAACTAACTGACTAGCAGTTCAATCAAACAGTCAACATACAGTAATCAGCCAATATTTAACAGTTCTAAAAATACAACATGAAATTATAAACTGTTCAGTGAGATTTACTCACTTTGGCGCATTAACCGTTAAATGACGGTTTGCGTTATTCGATTCAATCAGACAATTTATTTTGCTATAAGTTGTAACGAGCTTCGATGGACTTCCAGTCAATCCCATGTTGTAGCTCCCGTCCATACGATCCTAACGTGACTGACGGTTCGAATTTCTGATAAGGTATGATCGAGTTATGAAGTTTACAAGTTTGGATTAACATTTAAATATACCTTTAATTTAAATTAAAAATGAACTCGGGCCTTACTTTTAACTTATGGCCCAACAACCACACCCCTTTAAAGCCCAACACCGCAACCCTTTAACCTTTCTTCCTCGTTTCCATCAGGAGCTTCACACAGCCATTACCCAACTTCAAAAATCACGCTCCCGCTTCACCAGTCAACCAAAGTCCAAACGAATCCCACCACCCAACTCCTCTTTCAAACCTGTACCCTTTCTCATGTTACCAGTATACTCCACTTCGTTACTTCTTCTACCCATAACCGTGCAACTAACGGTCCCCTGTATGCATCACACAAAGGAAGAAGTGGCCGAACACTCCAGTATATATGTATACGCAGGCCATCCCAAATACCCCATACACCCACGTTTCCTTTCCACATCTAAATGATCATGAGTCCCCTTCCCCAATGCATTTCTATCCTTGCTATTTTAGTTCCCAGGTCCAAGTGTATTTTAGTTTGAGGAAATATTGGTGGCCGTCAATCTTATTTGCGGAAAAATGGTTTTGGTCATAAGTAAGAGAAGGTAAGGGTATTTATAGTTTTTAGTTGTGGAGTTTTGGAGGATGTTATTCCCCCAAGTTTGCTTGCTGGGAAAAAGAGAACGGTGGCACCAGTATATACATTTGAGTGAAGAGTACTAAATATAAACGTGGAGCTTTGAGGAACATGTATATGTTTGTTGTTTATGCCTTTGTGATACCGGCTTCCTTCTGGTTATTAAATTTTATTATCACATGAATACTACTTTAATATAATTGCATGTGTGATGCATTACCAAATTTTGGCAACCAATTGGGCTTAATGCACAAATGAATGCTTCGTAGTTTTATCATCTGGAAGTTGATTGCTGGAGCAATTCAGGGTCAAATACTCTCGGAGATAGATGAGTTTTGTCAATTCGAAGCAGGAAATATATTACTTATTGTTGCCGTAAATTCCATTCTCCTACGGATAGAAATCAAGATACCGTTGTATCGAGCTCGGTTCCACGATCCCAAAAATATAATAATATCGGTAGGTTAACTCATTTTGTGAAAACTCGCAATCGCTGATTAAGGGTGCAAAATACTCCAAATAAAAAAGTTGCGTATTTAATTCATTAAAAATTTCAGTAAAATTCTAAAAGTTAAATTATCACTACGTCTCAAAAGAATTTTGTCCAAATTCGAAACCGGTATCTAGTTATATCAAATAAACCATTATGGTCGATAACGATTCTATAGCGACTATTTTGAAATTTGATTTGGACATAAATCAAAATCTACACGACAAAATCCCGATTTTTCTCTTCCACTAGATAGATATACTCCACCAGCTCCACACGTTTCTTGTTTCATTGAAATCCGGCTTAAAACGAATCCTGTACATACATCTGAAGTTCAAATTGCCAAATCGCGAACTGCAGCGCCATTTCTAGCTCGATTTTAATTATAATATAATTATACGTTCAAACTATCGTTATTTAAATAATATTCGTTATTCTAATTCAATTCTAAACTGAATTAAATATCATAGATGATCCAGTACACACCATATCGCCATTTCAGCCAATTCTGATTATTTCACAGTTATATATATTATTAAATTTATTATTTTAATTTAAATATTCACCATTATTTAATTCCACGACCATTAAATTCACTATATCACTATTTATATAATTAAATAAATTAATTATAATGCCTCTGCAAATGCGGGTCATTACATATATGGTGGCAAAGGATTTATTCCCTTAGCATAATATCCGGAATATTTGTGCAGATCAATCAGTGATTAACGGATCTGATAATGTGGCATTCAAAGTGATCGTGTTATCAATGAATGGAAAGTAATCGTAGCCTTTGTCCTCAACAACCGGGAAATAACAAAAATCGGGCATGCAGCATGGCTATGTGGTTAGCTCCCATTAGGGTGTATTATCACCTATCTAGAGATTCATTTAATTCCTTATTCTGTTCGATGTTGTCCCATTCGGGAAACGGTTAATGATCCCAACCGTTGGTGATATACATTCGATACACTCAAGCGAAATGAGTGGTCGGTCATGTGTGGCTGAGGTGCAAGATGTTCTTGCTGAACTCGGTGTATTCTCCTCTAGAGATACACCAGTGGAAGGTGGTTCCATACCTTGTCATAGTTGGAAATCCATTACCCAATAAGTGTTTGCGGTTTTGATTGTACATTATATATGTGGAACGTGAGATGAAAGCGTTCCACTAGATTCTGTTTATTTGATTTAGACATTATTATAATATCAAAAGAGTTTTGATATAAAGATTATCGTTTTCTTTCAAAAGGATTCGAAAGTTAAATCAAGTGTTTGAGATTCTCATAAGGGAAAAACCCGTTCCGTGTTATATGGCGAGGTCTTATGAGATATCGTTTATTGCCTAAAGCTGTTTCAAAACTGTTTGCTCATACCAGTCGCATGACTGACACGGAGTTTATTTTCTATGTTTTCCCTAAACTCTTGGGTGCTCAAATTTGTACAAGCAGTCAAGTAGTTCGGGATTTACAGATATTCTTGGAGGAGCTTGGAGCAGGAGGCTTCAACGTTAATTGTCTAGCGTTATTTCCGCTGTATTGTAAGTGTTGTACTATGATGATAATGTTATGTATATACAGTCAAATTTTGTATTTCAAAAGCTGTTATATATTATATTTTATTCCGCTGTGATGTGAGATTCTGTGTTGTTTTTCTGTTCTTCTTCTACCTTTTTCTTCTAAAAAAATGATTTGTATTTTCGTGATATTTGGGTTGGATGTATGATGTATGTAGTCAACTCTGATATTACGGATTTGCGGGCCATTACCGTTGGTATCAGAGCTTAGGTTGAGCGAATACCTAGGCTTTGTGGAATTGTGCTCATTAGAGATAGGGTCAGTAGTACCATAGAATGAGTTGAGTGTATATATACGAGAGAGCGTATTTGTTAGTTGATATAAAAGTTGTTTTATATTGTGTTGTCTAGTCTGTTGAGTAGTTTATGAATTTTGGTCGAATCGTGGGATGCCATGAATTTGATAGGAATTTCTAAACACTTGAACAGAGAAATTCAACGTAAAAATGTTTTATAGTAGGTAAATGAAATAACTTTACCCAAAACTATATTTTGAAAAAAAGGAATAATTTTCTGAAATTATTACATTATATGGATGTGTTGGTTGCTATTATTATAATCAAAGAATATTATAAAATGATAATGGTTATATATAACCAAATATTGTATAAGAACATGATATACGAATGAGATGAACTGAAATTATATTCAAACCAGAATTTGGAATTTAAAATCCTGGGGTTTGGAAAAATATTTTATGAAGTATATTTAGAATAATATAGCTTTGTTTTGAAAGGATTTAAATGAAATATACAAGTGAAACAAATTAAAATTGGTTGAAGTATAAAATGTTGAGTTTCAACATAAATGAGTTTTGAAAAGTAAATACGTTTGTAGCACTTTTCCTACCTTAGTAATTTCAGGGACGAAATTCTTTTTAAGGGGGGAAGAATGTAATGACCCGGATTTCTTATCGATTTATTTTAAATATTGAATATGGATTTAAATATTTAGTTGATAATATAAATGAATTTTTATAATTATATTATCGATTTAAATATCGATTTCGATTTAAATATGGATTTCGATTTAATATCGTACATATATTAAATTATCAAAATAAGGAATCAGTGAATAATTGAATTCGAAGTTAAAACTGATTTGAAAACAGTTCAGATAATCAATACAAACTTTTTTTAGAATAATAATATTTAAATTATTTTTGAAGAATTTAAATGGTTTGAAATTTAATTTATATCAATTTAAATTAATATCTGTTCCGGATGATCGAACTGGACTTCGATATCTAATCCCAGTGGGTTTAGAATAGTGGTTTTACCCTAGAATTGACAGTTGTTGGGTTCAGAAAGGAGTTCAGAATCAGGTGTATTTTAATTTAAGGATATCGGTTTAATTAAATTAAAATATAATAAAAACAAAAAGAAAATTCTTTCTTTGCTTTTGTGGACATCAACCAAACACCGTAAGTTCTTTGTCTCCACAAATTTTGGCCACGCAGTTCATTTTAAGCCACGCCTTCCTTTATAAAATTGCACTTAATTTCCCCTTTTACATTCTTTCAATCCCATGCTTTCCTTTCTTCTTCAATTTAGAAACCAACAAACTGAAGTGCGATCGAATTTAGGAAGGATGGTTCGATTTCGAAATAGTGATGTTTGGTGAAGGCTGTTTGGAGATTTCACAGTCGATCTGGTGGATGGCAAAGTGGTGTGGTGATGGGTTTTTGGAGTTGCTGGCGTTTGAGTATCGTTCAGGTGATTTAGGGTTCGAACTTTCGAAGGAAGGCAGTCACATCGATGTTGTGGATTGGGGAAAAGCATCTCGAGTTGAAAGATGGGGTTAATGGTGATCGCGATTTCCAGTAATCGCACGCAGGACGAAGGAGGAATGGATTTATGACTTGAGGAATACCGGAGCAAGTTCGAACTGTGTTGGGTGGTGGAAGCATCATAAGATTTTAACAAGATTTAGTGGATGTTGGGTGTCATGATTTGGAGGTGGAGTTCAAATGGAAATTTGTGATGCTAGGAAGTTGGGCAGTAAGCCATTGAGGCTAGGGTGAGGAGTTCGACGATGTTCCAGTGTGGGTTCGTGCACTGTAATGGAGAAGGCAGAGGGATTAAGCAGCATGGTATGTTGGAATGTCGAAAACTGGAAGCACATGCTTGTTGAAGGAATATGGTTCTGTCATTGGAGATGAACGGTTTAAGGCACAGGAGTGACAGTACAATGGTGTTCGGGGTGTAGTGTAATCACCCGCATTGTCAGAGGTATTATAATTAATTTATTTAATTATATAAATAGTGATTTAGGGAATTAAATCGTCGTTAATTTAATTATAGTGAATATTTAATTAAATTAAATAATAGAATAATATATATTTAATTAAGAACTAATCAAAATATTGGAAATCACAATATTCTGTGAGCTGGGTCATCCCTAGGATTTAGTTCAGCTTAGAGTTGAATTATATTGACGAATATATTCAATCGACGTCAGTTTGAAATGTAGAATTATAATATAATTAAAATAGAGCTTGAAATGTCGCGGCAGTTCGCTATTTGGCGATTCGAACTTCAACCGAATATACATGGTTCGTTTTAAATCGGATTTCTGTGAAACAAGAAACGTGTGGAGCTGATGGAGTATATCTTTCTAGTGGAAGAGAAAAATTGGGATTTCGTCATGTAGATTTTGAGTTATGTCCAAACCAAATTCTCAGAAATGCAGCGCCCTGACCATAACGTTTTATTATATTTTATATAAGGATTTAAATAGAATCCGAATTCGATATAACTCTGATGATGTAATATCGAGTTGTAAATACATATAGGAATATTCTGAAGCTGTATGGTATTCCACTGTGAATATAGATGATAATATTTATTTTTAAATATTAAATTTAATTATATTTAAATATATTTATATATTTAAGTAGGCTATTTAGAGCTTTAAAAATTGCCACTTTTGCAAACGAAGTAGGAATTCGAAGAAACTAGTTGTTAGATTCCAAGTTTGGTAATTTTTAGGGTCACTGTGTGGCCGTACGAATTTTTAGAGTGAAAAATAGTCAGTATTTCGACGGTTAAAAATACACTGTGTGAGCATATGGAGTCGGAATTCGACGAAACTAGTTTCGTTGGGACCGTAATGTCGAACTCTAATTACACGTCCAGTTTGGTGATTTTTGGGTATCGTGTGTGACCCCAGAAATTTTAGAGGACGAATAAAGTTGACGTTGGCTTAAAAAGAAATAAAATAATCAATAAAAAAATATAAAACCTATCTTATAAATATCCCTACATAACCTAAACCCTCATACACTTCTCTCTTTGGTCAACGCGAGTTGTAGCCGCTAGTTTTTCCACCACAGCCAAACCAAAGTCATCTTCAAAAATCAAAATCAAATAAGAGAAAAGTCTATAAATCATGAAAGGTTTGTATTTCGATTCAGCAAGACACGGGCTTCGATCTGGTGGTACCATTGTAGGGTGCGATGTATATTGGCCAGGCTCCAAAATGGAGCAGTGAACTAGGGTTCATCCCTTTGAGAGTTAAATAATCGTTTTGTGAATTTGAGTATTGATTTGTGTTCGAGGGATCGATTAGCATCTCCCGTGTCTTTTTTGTGAAATTCGGAGGACACTGATGTCGCTCGAAGTAGGGGGCTCGACTGGAATCGATGTCGACACCGTGAGGGTGG
Source organism: Allium sativum (assembly GCA_030737875.1). Lineage (NCBI taxonomy): Eukaryota > Viridiplantae > Streptophyta > Magnoliopsida > Asparagales > Amaryllidaceae > Allium > Allium sativum. The sequence continues at coordinate 776,505,598 of CM060919.1, read as the reverse complement.
AGTGAGCTCGAGTTTGGGCTAATGGTGTTGAAGGGATGGGGCACGGGAAGAGGATGACGACGATAACCATGATTTCGATTTTCATTTAGTATCGAAGGAGAGGTAGAGGATTGAATTGAATTGGGAAATACTGGAAGGGTGTTTGTGGATCGGAGAAGAAGAAGCGGGGGTATAGGAGTCGGGTTGGGTTGAAACGAAGTGAAGTGGGCCGGGCTCTAAGAGTAAAGCCCATGAATTTAATTAATTTAGTTTAAATTTAATTTAAATTAATGTGTTATCTTATGAAATGTATATCTTTGTCATATGTTGTCGGAATCTGACGAAACAAGATCTGTTGGGATCGTATGGACGACGGCTATGCACTGGAACTGACCGCAAGTCAATTGGAGTCCGTCACAATTTATGGCGAAATAAATTGTCTGTCGCAATCAAATAACGCAAACCTTTATTTAACGGTTAACACGCCAATGTGAGTAAAAATCACCAACTCTGAACAGTTCTATTTTTATAACGTATATTTAGAACTGATAAATGATGACTGATTGCTGTGTGTTAACTGTTGGTTGAGTTGTTTGTGTATTGATTGAAATCATAGATAAAGATATATATATATATATACAAATCGTTAATCGAATATTTGATTCTGTTTTATCAGAATATTTTATATATGTGTTGTTTAACATCTGTGATTCAGGGGAACAGGTTGGAGGGGTCCAACTGGACTCCTCAATATTTATGATACTGTTCTGTTCATGTATTATAATATATGATGTGATATATAATCTATTGGATTATGTGTGTTAGAACGATGTTGATCATTGTTATTCGATATTTTTAATATCACAAAAAGACCCTGGGATGTAAAAAGAAATATTTCAATGTATATTGAAATAAAGGAATTTTATCAAATCAACTGATCTTATAAAAGGAAATATTTTGAAAATAAAGTATTTATAAAATCATAGGATTTTATAAAGGGGAATATCTATTTAGAAAATAAATAGAATAAAGGAATATTTATTTAGGAAATAAATAGAGTAAATAAAGGAATATTTATTTAGGAAATAAATAGGATTTATAAAAAGGAAAGTGGACGAGATATAAAAGAGTTAATCGAATTTAGTTAATCGAATATGGTCAGTCGAATAGAATTAGTCAAACATAGTTATTTAGGATAAGTTGTCATTTTGAACGACTGCCAGCGTAATTCGCAGGCTGCAGATAGCCTACGGCGGTCGGATGTTTCCTGAGGGAATCAGCCGTAACCATTGTGATCGCTGTGATCTAGAGTCAAGCGAATGGAGTAAAATTCAATATTAGTTATTTGAATAGGAGTTAAACAATTAGAGTATTCAATTATAGTTAATCGAAATTGAGTTAAACCAAATTAGAAACTGACTAGAGAATAGTAAATTGAATAGTTTTCTGGGTATCGATCTGATGTTGGTTTCGGCCTTCGGGGTTTATACTTAGGGAATTGTTCTCGTACTAGTTTACAGTCAGGGACTGATAGTTGTGAAATGATAGTGATATGTAAATAAACAATGGAAATGTTTTCCAGTGTTAATAACGTATATTTTCTAAACATAGAAAATAAGGAAATGTAATTATATATATATATATATGTTAAATGACAATTGATCGATATAATTTCCATCTGGAAATAATATCGTTGTTTGCACACGTATTTTTCCTTGATAGTTAAATCACAGACTATCAAAGTTTCGACCGTTTTAACGTTGTTAATATGGAGAGACCGGTTGGATTATTATCCAAAGAACCACTCTGTATTGGCATAAGCGTTGCAAATCATATATGCCAAAGAAAATTTAAGACGAAGAAAAGTGCAAGGGTTATCCTATTTACAGAATAGTGCCTTCGGTTTGTCCAGTTCCAGGACGACATGTATGGAAGAATGTCTAACGGAGTATATCTGATGGATTGCGTAAGTTGATCTCTTCAAGCGTATCCACGTTTAGTGGCGGAGGAATTCGTTTCTCTTAGCTATATACCCGTGGTATTTTTGGTGAAATCAATTTGTGATTTGGCAGGTATGACGATGTGACATTCAAAGTGAATGAAGATGTGACATGTAAAAGATAAGCGTAGCTTCCAGCCTCACATCCGGTAAATGACAGAAATCGGGCAGGCAGCATGGCTAAGTCGGTCACTCCGAAGTAGGGTGTATAATCACCTATGTAGAGAATATTCATTTGCTTCTTTAATCTATCAATGTTGTCCCATATATATATATATATATATATATATATATATATATTATACGGGAAACGATTGCTGATCCCAACCGTTGGTGATATACATTCGATACACTCAAGCGAAATGAGTGGTCGGTCATGTGTGGCTAAGTTGCAAGATGCTCTTGTTGAACTCCAGTGTATCGTTCCTAGAGTACACTGATCGGAAGGTGGTTCCATACCTTGTCATAGTTCGAAATCCATTACCCAATACGTGCTTGCGGTTTTGATTGTATACTATATATGTAGAACGTGAGATGAAAGCGTTTCTGCTAGATGATTATTATATTGTGGTTAATAGACATTATTATAATATCAAAAGGGTTTTTAATATAAAGATAATTTGGATTCTCATAAGGGAAAACCCGTTCCGTTATACGGTGTGGTCTTATGAGATATCGTTTACTTGTTCAAACTGTTTTAAACTGTTTTACTCACACCAGTCCCATGACTGACCCGGAGTTTATTTGTTTGTTTCCCTAAACTCTTGGGTACCTAAATTTGTACGGGCAGTCAAGTAGTCGGGATTTACAGATATACTGGAAGAGCTTGGAGCAGGAGGCTTCAGGATTATATAGCTATAGTTATTTCTGCTGTGTTGTAAGTGTTGTACTTTGATAATGATGTATATTCAAGTACAGATGTATATTTCAAGTTATGTTATATATATTGTATGTTATTCGTTCCGCTGTGAGGTTCGTGTTACTCTGATGTTGTGTTGTTCTTCTTCTTTTTCTATTCTAAGTTTCTATCTTATCTTTCCTCACCCTCTGTTTTCTTTCTATTAATTTCCTGATTTTCAGTTTAATTTGGGGTTGGACTTGTGTTTTTGCTCAGCTCAAATTGGACCGGATATTCAGGTCATTACGGTTGGTATCAGAGCTTAAGGTTAAGTTATTACCTTGGCTCTGTGGCGTGACTCGGTAGAGATAGGGTTAGTAATATCCTAGATTGAGTTTGAGTGTATATATATACGAATGCGTATTTCTATTTGATATAAAAATGGTTTTATATTATGGAGATTCATTGGCTGGGTTGTTTATGGGTTCTGGTCGATCAGTTTGATCCACTGCATTGGTAGGGGTTTATAAACACTTGAATACGATGAACCAACACAGTATGGATATGTGATATATTATCATATATCAGATATATTGGTTGTAATTATAATCGAGTAAGATTAGAAAGTGAAATGATTATGTAGATAACCAATCAGAATACATATAAGTGAAATACGTGAAATGGAAATGAATTGAGTTAAATCTGAAAATTTAAACCAGAATTAAAATTAAAATCCCAGAAATCAGAAGAATGTTTGAAAATGAATCTGGGTTAAGTATAAGGAAAATTTAAGATCCTGGGAGATTTTAAATTGTTTTACAAGCAGTGTGAAATATATTTTGAAATGAATTTCAAAGTGGAAATGTTTAAGAAATGGTTTTGAAGTGGTATAGTGTTGAACTCACTATGGTCGCTGGAAAGTAACTCCGATGTTGACTGCACAGCATCATTGGTGTGATTTTGGAGTTTCTAAGTGACGGATTACTACCAAAGATTTTGTTTTTTAATTATTTTGAGAAAAACAGGTTGGTTTGAAATTCCAGGAAAGGATATTTGATTTTTTGGAAAAACCAAGCTATTTGAAACTCCCAGGTAAAGGCTGTTTAAGATAAAAACAAATCAAAGTAAAATTTGTAAAATCCAATAAAACTGAGATGGAATTAAAAGCCATTTAAGTGAAAATCGTATTGAAATAAATTGATGTCAAGTGGAATTAGATTTATTAGAGATAATCGGGAAGTATATTGGGCTGTTGAGTTATGGGTTGGAAATCAAGAATAGTGCTTGACTTTGAAATGAAATTCGACTTAGGTATAAGCGAATGGTTGTGTTAAAGATAAACTAATTGGAGATCAAGTTGGAATGACATTGGTATATGTTGAATTGGTAACAGATGCAAAGGACATAGTGATATGCCCGACAAAAAGGTACAAGTTTACATTTGATATAAGCATGAGATTTATGAGCCGAATTGGCAAGCCGCTTAGCTGTTTGATTTTCTTTTGGGTTGGAGAAGGCCTAGAGAGGCGAGTTGTGGTTTTACCGATAGGGCTGTACAAAGGAGGCTATGGCGAAATTTTCCACAAATTTAAAGTGTTAGAAAATTTTCAGAATTTTTGAAAATTTTAGTTAGTCGAAAGGAATTAATATTTTAGTCGATATTAATTGATTAAGAGAAACAAGAGATAAGGGGTAAACCGATAAGCTTTTACCAAATAGATAGGGTCATCCTCTAACTTAGCAATTTCGAGGACGAAATTATTTTAAGTGGGGAAGAATGTAATGACCCGCATTGTCAGAGGTATTATAATTAATTTATTTAATTATATAAATAGTGATTTAGGGAATTAAATCGTCGTTAATTAAATTATAGTGAAAATTTAATTTAATTAAATAATAAAATAATATATATTTAATTCAGAAATAATCAAAATATTGGAAATCAAAATATTGTGAACTGAGTCATCCCTAGGATTTAGTTCAGCTTAGAGTTGAATTATAATGACGAATATATTCAATCGACGTCAGTTTGAAACGTAGAATTATAATATAATTAAAATAGAGCTAGAAATGGCGCGGCAGTTCGCTATTTGGCGATTCGAACTTCAACCGAATATACATGGTTCGTTTTAAATCGGATTTCTGTGAAACAAGAAACGTGTGGAGCTGGTGGAGTATATATTTCTAGTGGAAGAAAAAAATCGGGATTTCGTCGTGTAGATTTTGAGTTATGTCCAAACCAAATTCTCAGAAATGCAGCGCCCAGACCATAACGATTTAATTATATTTTACATAAGGATTTAAATAGAAACCGAACTCGATATAACTCTGACGATGTAATATCGAGTTGTAAATACATATAGGAATATTCTGAAGCTGTATGGTATTCCATTGTGAATATAGACGATAATATTTATTTTTAAATATTAAATTTAATTATATTTAAATATATTTATATATTTAAATAGGCTATTTAGAGCTTTAAAAATAGCCACTTTTGCAAACGAAGTCGGAATTCGAAGAAACTAGATGTTAGATTCCAAGTTTGGTGATTTTTAGGGTCACTGTGTGGTCGTACGGATTTTTAGAGTGAAAAATAGTTAGTATTTCGACGGTTAATACGCTGTGTGAGCATATGGAGTCGGAATTCGACGAAACCAGTTTCGTTGGGACCGTAATGTCGAACTCTAGCTACGCATCCAGTTTGGTGATTTTTGGGTATCGTTGTGACCACAAGAATTTTAGAGGACGAATAAAATTGACGTTGGCTTAAAAAGAAATAAAATAATCAATAAAAAAAATATAAAACCTACATAACCTAAACCCTCAAACACTTCTCTCTTTGGTCAACGCGAGTTGTAGCCGCTAGTTTTTCCACCACAGCCAAACCAAAGTCATCTTCAAAAATCAAAATCAAACAAGAGAAAAGTCTATAAACCATGAGAGGTTTGTATTTCGATTCAGCAAGACACGAGCTTCGATCTGGTGGTACCATGATAGGGTGCGATGTATATTGGCGAGGCTCCAAAATGGAGCAGTGAACTAGGGTTCATCCCTTTGAGAGTTTGAGTAATCGTTTTGTGAATTCGAGTATTGATTTGTGTTCGAGGGATTTATTAGCATCTCCCGTGTCTTTTTTATGAAATTTGGAGGACACTGATGTTACTCGAAGTAGGGGGCTCGACTGGAATCGCTGTCGACACCGTAAGGGTGGAGTGAGCTCGAGTTTGGGCTAATGGTGTTGAAGGGATGGGGCACGGGAAGAGGATGACGACGATAACCATGATTTCGATTTTCATTTAGTATCGAAGGAGAGGTAGAGGATTGAATTGAATTGGGAATTACTGGAAGGGTGTTTGTGGATCGGAGAAGAAGAAGCGGGGGTATAGGAGTCGGGTTGGGCTGAAACGAAGTGAAGTGGGCCAGGCTCTAAGAGTAAAGCCCATGAATTTAATTAATTTAGTTTAAATTTAATTTAAATTAATGTGTTATCTTATGAAATGTATATCTTTGTCATATGTTGTCGGAATCTGACGAAACAAGATCCGTTGGGATCGTATGGACGACGACTACGCACTGGAACTGACCGCAAGTCAATTGGAGTCTGTCACAATTTATGGCGAAATAAATTGTCCGTCGCAATCAAATAACGCAAACCGTTATTTAACGGTTAACGCGCCAATGTGAGTAAAACTCACCAACTCTGAACAGTTCTATTTTTATAACGTATATTTAAAACTGATAAATGATGACTGATTGTTGTGTGTTAACTGTTGGTTGAGTTGTTTGTGTATTGACTGAAATCATAGATAACGATATATATATATATATATATATATAAATCTTTAATCGAATATTAGATTCTGTTTTATCAGAATATTTTATATATGTGTTATTTAACATCTGTGATGCAGGGGAACAGGTTGGAGGGGTCCAACTGGACTCCTCAATATTTATGATACTGTTCTGTTCATGTATTATAATATATGATGTGATATATAATATGTTGGATTATGTGTGTTAGAATGATGTTGATCATTGTTATTCGATATTTTTAATATCACAAAAAGACCCTGGGATGTAAAAAGTAATATTTCAATGTATATTGAAATAAAGGAATTTTATAAAATCAACCGATCTTATAAAAGGAAATATTTTGAAAATAAAGTATTTATAAAATCATAGGATTTTATAAAGCGGAATATTTATTTAGAAAATAAATAGAATAAAGGAATATTTATTTAGGAAATAAATAGAGTAAATAAAGGAATATTTATTTAGGAAATAAATAGGAATTATAAAAAGGGAAGTGGACGAGATATAAAAGAGTTAATCGAATTTAGTTAATCGAATATGGTCAGTCGAATAGAATTAGTCAAACATAGTTATTCAAGATAAGTTGCCATTTTGAACGACTGCTAGCGTAATTCGCAGGCTGCAGATAGCCTACGGCGGTCGGATGTTTCCTGAGGGAATCAGGCATAACCATTGTGATCGCTGCGATCTAGAGTTAAGCGAATGGAGTTAAATTCAATATTAGTTATTTGAATAGGAGTTAAACAATTAGAGTATTCAATTAGAGTTAATCGAAATAGAGTTAAACAAAATTAGAAACTGACTAGAGATTAGTAAATTGAATGGTTTTCTGAGTATCGATCCGATGTTGGTTTCGGCCTTCGGGGTTTATACTTAGGGAATTGTTCTCATACTAGTTTACAGTCAGGGACTGATAGTTGTGAAATGATAGTGATATGTAAATAAACAATGGAAATGTTTTCCAGTTTAATAACGTATATTTTCTAAACATAGAAAATAAGGAAATGTAAATTTATATATATATATACACACACACACACACACACATATATATATATGTTAAATGATGATTGATCGATATAATTTCCATCTGGAAATAATATCGTTGTTTGCACACGTATTTTTCCTTGATAGTTAAATCACAGACTATCAAAGTTTCGACCGTTTTAACGTTGTTAATATGGAGTGACCGGTTGGATTATTATCCAAAGAACCACTCTGTATTGGCATAAGCGTTGCGAATCATATATGCCAAAGAAAATTGAAGACGGAGTAAAGTGCAAGGGTTATCCTGTTTACAGAATAGTGCCTTCGGTTTATCCAGTCCTAGGACGACCTGTATGGAAGAATGTCTAACAGAGTATATCTGGTAGATTGCGTAAGTTGATCTCTTCAAGCATATCCACGTTTGGTGGCGGAGGAATTCGTTTCTCTTAGCTATATACCCGTGGTATTTTTGGGGAAATCAATTTGTGATTTGGCAGGTATGACGATGTGACATTCAAAGTGAATGAAGATGTGACATGTAAAAGATAAGCGTAGCTTCTAGCCTCACATCCGGTAAATGATAGAAATCGGGCAGGTAACATGGCTAAGTCGGTCGCTCCGAAGTAGGGTGTATAATCACCTATCTAGAGAATATTCATTTGCTTCTTTATTCTATTAATGCTGTCCCATATATATATACGGGAAACGGTTGCTGATCCCAACCGTTGGTGATATACATTCAATACACTCAAGCGAAATGAGTGGTCGGTCATGTTTGGCAGATTTGCAAGATGTTCTTGTTGAACTCCAGTGTATCGTTCCTAGAGTACACTGATCGGAAGGTGGTTCCATATCTTGTCATAGTTGAAAATCCATTACCCAATACTTGCTTGCGGTTTTGATTGTATATTATATATGTAGAACGTGTGATGAAAGTGTTTCTGCTAGATGATTATTATATTGTGGTTGATAGACATTATTATAATATCAAAAGGGTTTTTGATATAAAGATAATTTGGATTCTCATAAGGGAAAAACTCGTTCCGTTATACGACGTGGTCTTATGAGATATCGTTTACTTGTTCAAACTGTTTTAAATTGTTTTACTCACACCAGTCCCATGACTGACCCGGAGTTTATTTGTTTGTTTCTCTAAACTTTTGGGTGCCTAAATTTGTACGGGCAGTCAAGTAGTCGGGATTTACAGATATACTGGAAGAGCTTGGAGCAGAAGGCTTCAGGATTATATAGCTATAGTTATTTCCGCTGTGCTGTAAGTGTTGTACTTTGATAATGATGTATATTTCAAGTTATGTTATATATATTGTATGTTATTCGTTCCGTTGTGAGGTTCGTGTTACTCTGATGTTGTGTTGTTCTTCTTCTTCTATTCTAAGTTTCTATCTTATCTTTCCTCACCCTCTGTTTTCTTTCTATTAATTTCCTGATTTTCAGTTTAATTTGGGGTTGGACTTGTGATTTTGGTCAGCTCAAATTGGACCAGATTTTCGGGTCATTACATGTAGGTTGTTATCTAATGGTAATGGTGTTAGGCGGAGATCGAGCTAACATGGAAAAGGTAATTTAAATATAATTATTTCAGAAAAAAAATTGACTTAATATTACTGTGATATCGGTTGCTTCATTGAATAATAAAATCATTACACTTGGATAATGAAGAGATTTAACTTTAAGGGTTTAACGCGGACAACTTAGTTGTATAATTGACATAATTATTTTTATATGAACTTAAGGAAATCAATTTGTGGTAAATGATGATTAACTAAAAATGTTAATATATATATATTTTATTCGAACTTATGAAATAACACATTTCGTTAATATGCTATTAGATTGGATCATAGTGACATCACACTACGCAATGGAAATAAATTGGGATAGATCACGATAAAAATCTCGATGAGTAAATCTCACTCACCTGTTATTTAGAATTATTTTTATTCGGTAAAAATAATTGTTGTTGCTTGTTTGCATGCTTTCTGGTTGATTTAAATATATTAGTTATTTAGGTTTGACTATCATATATATATATATATTGGGTTGATGATTGGATTGTTCCCGCAGTCTCATTAGCGGATGCCCGCAGTTTCATAGCGGATGATTTCCCTATCCGCCCCACAAATATATTAGTGGATGACCTTCTATACCACGATATCTTGCCTCGAAGCAAGATGGTATTATTTATGTGCTAACGTCTGTGGATGCAGGAAAACAGGTTGGAGGAATCAGACTGGATTCCTCAAAATATATTATCTGTTTGTTTATTTGTTTGTATATATACTGTCATATATTATGTGTTAGAAAACCTAAAATTTAATAATTGGTTGCTTTGTGTGTTTAAATATCACTGGGCCTAAGTGTTGATATTTAAAAATATCGTGAAAGGGTAGTTGAGGTTTAAAAGGGAAATTCTATTTTTCAAAAAATAGAATTTGAAATTTTGAATAGAACAAAAATATTAACTTGTTTTAAAAGAATAAAAACAAGTAGATCATTTTTAAACGTAGTTATAAATGAAGTGAAATGGATTATCATTGGAAAATTCGGGAAATACAAATGTGAATTTGAAAAGGGAAATTTATTTTTCCAAAGTAGAAAATATTTATTTCAAGTAGATTTGGAATAGACACTTGTTTAAATATATAAACAAGTAATTTATAAACGATGTTTATAAACAAAGGTGAAAAATCATCTATTGGATAATACGAATATTTAAATTTGAAATGTGAATTGAAAATGAGAAGTAGAGTCGTTTTAAATAATAAATGATTAACTTTATTCCGATATTCGAAATGTAAATGAAGTAGGATAAATCCCTAGGATTTTTAAATAGATTTGAATAGAACTTGTTTTATTATATAAAACAAGTAAATTTATAAACAAGGTTTATAAATACTGTAAATGAATTATCCTGAGATAAATTTGGTATTTTGAATCCAAGTATGAATCTAAAATAGAATTTGAATTGTTTCAAAAAGGGAATGACTATTTTTATTCTGAAATTCATAATGTAAAATGAATTGAGTTCAAATAGATTTTTGAAAAGAACTTGTTGTAAAAATTGAAAACAAGGAAGTTAATTTAAAAAAGGGTTTATAAATTTAGTAAGATAAGAAAATGGGATTTGTAAATTTATATTCAAATCGAATATGAAACCTGAGTTTGGAAAATAGAATTTGATTAGTTTATAAGTAAGTTAAAATATATTTGAAATATGTTATATTCAAATATACAAGTGAAATAGGCAAAGAGTTAATTAATGAGTTGAGTTAAAACAAGTGTATTAAGTTGAAATGAATTAGAAATGTATGGATATACATGAGACAGGTATGGAATGAAGTTAATGAAGGTATATATATATATATATATATTGAATGCCCGACAAAAAGGTATGCATTTAATTCACATATGGGTTTCTATGCGCCGTATCGGCTAGCCGCTTGGCTTTTCCTTTTTCTTTTTGATTTGAGAGGGCCTGTGTGGCGGTTTGGGTATTTTCCCGATGCTCCCGGTACAAAGGAGGTTATGGCGAATTTTTCTGGAAATTTAATGAGTTAGAATATTTTTAAGAAGATCTGATAAACTAGAAATCGATATATCGATATATATAGAATTCGAAAATGAAATGAACTTAAAATAGAATATTATAAATGAAAAGGAATTTTATAAATAAAATCCTGAGAGGTATACGTTTTAAAGTGAACGATGATTTAAAAGAAAATGATTTGCAGATTTAAAACGATCGTGTGGATAAGAAGTTAATCAAATGGAGTTAAAGAAATAGAGTTAAGCAGAATTAGAAACCAACTGGAAATTAGTTGAGTTGAACGACCTTTTGAGTACCGATCTTATGTTGGTTTCGGCCTTCGGGGTTTATACTTAGGAAGTTGTTCTCTTGCTAGTTTACAGTTAGAGTCAGATAGATGTGGAAGGATAGTGATATGCAAATATGCAATGGGAACATTTTCCAGAGTTAATAACATATATTTTCTTAATATAGAAAATAAGGAAATATGAATATATATATATATATATGTTTGATTATTTGATCAATAATTCCATTTGGAAATAAGGTCGTTGTGTGTACATGGACATTTTTCATTTGATAGTTAAATCACCGACTATCGAAGTTTTTGACCATTTTAACATTGTTAATATGGAGAGACCGGTTGGATTATTATCCGAAGAACCACTCTGTATTGGCATAAGCATTGCGAACCAAGTATGTTGAATACGTTGAAGACGGAGTAAAGTGCAAGGGTTGTTGTATAAGTCCTAGGTAGAGATTGCCTAGGATGGATGTACTGAATAGTGCCTTCGGTTTCGTTCAGTCGCAGAACAAACATATATGGATGAATGTCTGACAGAATATTTCCAATGATCGAATGGGTTGGTCAGTATAAATATATATGGTGGCAACGGATTTATTCCCTTAGCATAATATCCAGAATATTTGTGCAGATCAATTAGTGATTAACGGATCTAATAATGTGGCATTCAAAGTGATCGTGTTATTAATAAATGGAAATTAATCGTAGCCTCTGGCCTCAGCAACCAGGAAATGACAAAAATTGGGCAGGCAGCATGGCTATGTGGTTAGCTCCCATTGGGGTGTATTATCACCTATCTAGAGATTCATTCAATTCCTTATTCTATTCGATGTTGTCCCATTCGGGAAACGGTTGCTGATCCCAACCGTTGGTGATATACATTCGATACACTCAAGCGAAATGAGTGGTCGGTCATGTGTGGCTGAGTTGCAAGATGTTCTTGTTGAACTCGGGGTATTCTCCTCTGGAGATACACTAGCGGCAGGTGGTTCCATACCTTGTCATACTTGGAAATCCTTACCCAATAAGTGCTTGCGGTTTTGATTGTACATTATATATGTGGAACGTGAGATGAAAGCATTCTACTAGATTCTATTTTTTTGATTTAGATACTATTATAATATCAAAAGAGTTTTGATATAAAGATTATCGTTTTCTTTCAAAAGGATTCGAAAGTTAAATCAAGTGTTTGAGATTCTCATAAGGGAAAAACTTGTTCCGTGTTATACGGCGAGGTCTTATGAGATATCGTTTATTGCCTAAAGCTGTTTCAAAACTATTTACTCATACCAGTCCCATGACTGACTTGGAGTTTATTTTCTATGTTTTCCCTAAACTCTTGGGTGCTCAAATTTGTATGAGTAGTCAAGTAGTTTAGGATTTACAGATATTCTTGGAGGGGCTTGGAGCAGGAGGCTTCAACGTTAGTTATCTAGTGTTATTTCCGCTGTATTGTAAGTGTTGTACTCTGATGATAATGTTATGTATATGTAGTCAAATTTTGTATTTCGAAAGCTATTACATATTACATTTTATTCCGCTGCGATGTGAGATTCTGTGTTGTTCTGTTCTTCTTCTACCTTTTTCTTCTAAAAAAATGATTCGTATTTTCGTGATATTTGGGTTGGATGTATGATGTATGTAGTCAACTCTGATATTGCGAATTTGCGGGCCATTACACTTATACTTAAAATCCTTGTGTTATAAATTTGGTTCGATCGATTTATAGGGCAAGCTATTTGAGGAAACCAAACCATGAACTTACGAAAAGAGACAATCCTTTTTTCATTTGGAATGGGGTATTTAAAGGAAAGATTCTGGTTTGGGTCGACAAGCCACGTGGCCGCTATCCGAGGTCGGGTCGGCCACGTGTCATCTAATCTAGAAATCCTGCTGTAGGAGGCTGAGCCTGGTCTTCACATGAGGAATAGTTCCTCTCAATTTTTGTGGCACATATGTAGCTCGAAGCTTGGTTTGAGGAGATAAAGCAAGTCAAATTTGACCAATGAAGTAGCTTAGAGAATCGAGCTTAGCTGTGTTGTTAGGTTCAGATCGGCCTATTGGGGTCGACTGTTCGATCGATTGATCCGACCCTTGGAGTTCGATCCAAGAGAGAAAGGAGTTGCTTTCATCTAGAACATAGCTAGTTCGGGTCGAATTGACTGTGATCGACCCCAAGTATAAGTCAGACCAAGAGGCAAAAACAAGTTAATTCCATAATTTTGAGAGCTTGTCTTGATAAAGATCTAAGTTGTGACGACCTTGCTAAAAGGCGGGTCAACAATTTGCCCCCCAAAACGTATCTTCCGTGAAAAAGGTAGATGTGTTATGGATATTCTGAAGATTTATGATTCATATAAGTCTAATATATAGAAATCCAGAAAGCCATGATCGCACTGGATTATATTATATAATAAGAGAAAGCCAGAAAACCTACGACCGTTAGAGATCGTATTATTAGAAAGTCGGCGATCACATTTGATCATATTATAAATTATTTCCAAGAAAGCCAAGGCGTCATTGGGCCCATACGATTACGCTCATAATTTATACCTACAAAGAGATTAGGAAAACAAATGTGTCAAATCCTGACAACACCGATTAACCTTTTCAAGCATAGACCATGCTTGGTCATCCTTTTTGAGTATCATCCATACTTGAGTGGTAATTGAATTGTCATGCCAAGTCCTGGCAAGGTAATCCAACCCTTCATGCATAAACCATACATGGAAATCTAATTTGAGCATAAGCCATACCCATGGTATAATCTGTGCCTATTGGATCCGAGCCGAGTACAAGCCATAATCATGTTTTGGTTGAGTTTCCTTATCAAATCCTAAAAAGTTAATCTAATTTTCTCGAGTATAATCCATATTTGGGAATCCAGTTTGAGTATAATCCATACTCATACCAAGATAGAATTGTGCTTTCCACAGACTGGCAAGAAAATCCATTTTTAGGTATAAGTCATACCTGGAGTTCTGAGATGAGTGTAATCCATACTTTGATTGTAATTGAGGACCTTGTCAAATCCTGACAAGATACTTACATTCATCAAACATAATCTATGCTTGAAAAAAGGTTTTATTAATTTTAGAAATTTTTACAGTACCAGAACAAATCCTGATTGGTTTATCTCCGAATCTAGAGCACATCTTGGGATTAAATGCTAATCTCGTACATGTGTACTTCGATTTAGCCATTTATTCGTCGGATGATTTTATTGTCAGGAACATTATATGTCCAAGGATTAAAGCCTAATCCCCATGCATATGTGAACCGACGTAGCCATCCGGAAATATTAAAGCAACAAAGGTACATATCTTTTATCCTAAGAAATGTAGTAAAACCAAGATGATCTAATCTAGATCAATTAATGATGACGCCGCGATTACTTGGCTCATGATCCCTCCTATTCTAAGGAGCATGAGGACCATTCTGAGGAGCATTGGGGTAGTAGTACTGCTGGTGCGAACGCCGCAGATTTCTTTGCATACTCGGATAGCTCTCCACATCTAACCCGTTCTTCAATGAGATCATGTAAGTGCCTGCTGTCATCAGTGCCATGACCGGCTATACTGTGGAACATGTCGCGCTCTCTAGATTCACGCTCTTTCTGGGTTGGTTCCCTCCTAGGAGGCTTAGGAAAAGGAAGATTTCATCGTAGGTCGAGATGTATGTCCAATAGCGAAGAATTAAGCTCAGTTTATTGGTCATACTTGGGTTCTTTCCGGAACCGCGAATTCCTAACGCTCTTCTTCAGAGACTTTCCCTTCCCTTTGTTCTGGTTAGGAGTGGATGGCCCTCCATCCTTTATTGAAAGTACATCGAGACTATCCATCTCGATATTAGCATCCTCTTGTTGGAGGAACCTGTCTGCTTCATAGTAGAAGTCTCCAAGATCTCTGGGGGGTTTCCACTGGAGGAAGATTTTGAAATCCGTTTTATCCAAGATGCTGGCCATAGCTGCCATAAGTACCATGGACGGTTTTGGCTGATCGACCGATGCTAGTGTCGCATTGAATCTTTCTAGGAAAGAGTGTAGATCTCTCCGGATTGATGTTAAACAGAAGTGTGGAACGTGATGCTTTTGTGTCGACCTATATGGACCCTAAATTGCTCGATGAAGCGGGTAACCAACATATTCCAGCTATTGATTGATTTGTACGTTAGCTGTCGGAACCACATGGCAGCGATATCGGTTAGGTATAAAGGGAAGCACTTGGCCATGACGTTAGCCGACGCCGATAATATGTAACGTCCTGTATTTTTGGTAGTCAGGTATTTAATTTATTTTATTATTTTAAATATTGATTAGAATTTATAAATTGATTTATAATATATAATTCGTTATTGAATGCGACGACAAGGAATTTCGCTCAATCCGAACCGATCGTTAAACCGACTAAGACCGTTCGAAAACCCCTGATCGTTTGAGAACAGGAGAAATCAGAACTTCGACGGAAGAACATTTCATTGTATATTACAACAATTCATCAGATTATAAGAATATACAGAGTATAAATGAATTAATATTACATAGAAATATCAGAGATTTAAATTACATTTAAATACATAGCAGCGGAAAATAATACAATACACAACTAGAAGATATATACAGATACAAAGCTTTCCAGATATCATTCCAGCTGTAAACCAGGATCCTGTGAATATAAATCTACAGAACCAAAACTACTAGCTGCCCGTGTCAAAATAAGAGCACCAAGAGTTTAGGTTAAAACAATAAACTCCAAGTCAGTCATGGGACTAGTGTGAGAACTAAAACAGTTATTTAAAACTTTACTTTAAATCAGATATATAAAGGGACAACGCTGTATAACACGGAACGGGTTTCCTCCCAAGAATACCAGTGCATATAACAAAATAGCGCAATGCTTTTTGGAAAAAATGAAGCTATTACAAGACCCAGGTCCTATCACACAATGCAACGCAAGCCGGGGGATAGGGTTTTCCCTTATAATAGCCAAACATGCTTAGTACGTTTTAAAGCAAATCATTTGATACAATTATCAGTGTATACTGTATAAAACAACTTCAAATCATAAGTATCAATCATAGGCGGCATGGGTACCATATATCATGTCGCCATACTAGTTCTACAATTAAAACCGCAAATGTCACGTATTTGGAAATTAGATTTCCATCTATGAACCGAGGCAAAAGATAGTCCTCAACCGATTCGAGACGCTCTAGCCTGCCCCTCAGGATCAGAGCTCGAGTGACCCTTGGATCGTCAGGGCCGGTCAACCGATGTAGATTAAAATTCCCGAACACTGCATTTCCCCGCCCTTTGGGGCGTAAATGAGCCAACGAATGGCTCCATCGGACCCGGATCGTCCGATCTAACCGAGGCGCCTCGCAATAGCAACAACCACACAGGTGAAAAGTATATAAATGTCAGGGCTGGTAGGTCACTGACACCACCCTAGCTAGAAGGAAACGCATGCCCTCCCTGATGTCCTCTCCCGTTTCTGGTTCACAACCGGGGGTGTGAGGCTCGCGAATTCATGTTACACAAAGCTATGCCACACAGGCGGTGCTTTGATCATCAACCACAAGACCCTGCTTTTCAACAATAGCCTTGATCATCTGCCACTTAGGCATGCCACACAGGCAATTCACTCCATGCGATTGATATCCATCAATATATAACCCCTGAGCTCGTACGTCTCAGAGAAGGGCGTTAAGCAAGAGAATAAATTCTCCGCCGCCAAACATATATATATTTAATAGAAATCAATCACACAGACTAAAATCCAATGTCAGACACACAGTCCATTTACAAGTCCGTTCTGGGTCTAAACGAAACCGGAGGCACCTAGTACCCCGCATATCCATCGATCTCCAAGTACGTCTGGACGATCACCAACTGTTTCCATATTCTTGGGTGTACAGCCCAATCAAGATCATCAGTAATTATCCAAACGACGTGAAGACCTCCGGTCTTCAACCACCATCTTCATCTTCGACACCACGTCGAATCAGTTATTCAGAATGGGATAAACCCGGTCTTTCTGAACAACTCGCGTATATATATAATAAACACGTGTTACACAAACACAATATACGCCTCATTCCAATTCAGAATATTCTTTTATTCAAATATTCCTATACTTTGGGAAAAGTTCCCATTAATTTTATCTAAGATAAATTCTTTAAATTTATTCTTTAATCTCCTTTGAATATCAATTCAAACTAGTCGGGATTAGTGAACCACACCGAAGTAATCATTTATTTTATTCCCCAATCCCAACCTATTCATCCCATGAAGTAAAACTGGTAATACTTCATCTCTAACACCACGGTGTTATCGGTAAATTCAATTACCATTTCACGTTCAAATCTAATTAAAGATTCAACTATCGCCTGGAGTAAAACTGGTGATACTCCATTCTAACACCTTTTCAATCTAATTAAAGATTCATTAAAACTCCACTTAGTTTTAATCTGTAACTGAGTTAAAGAATCAGTGTCATTTTAAAACACTGTTCACGATAAACCCAAAATCAAATTCCATTAATTATCGGGTTAAAGAACAAGTGTTATTTAAAACACTGTTCACGATAAACCCAAAAATCAATACCAATTTAATTCCAATTAAATATTATTTAATTGGTACACTTCATTAAATCTAAATAAAAAGATTTAATCTTTCTGTCAACTGGGTTTAAGAACAGTGTTAATGAAGACACCATTCACGACTAACCCAAATCACATTTGATATTAAATACAAGGCTCTGAATAGAAAATATATCGGCTTATATTCAATATCCAATTCTACGACCAACAAATATCGTATTGGAAATAACGATATATATACATATCTTTCAAATTTCCATAACAACATCTGTATGATCACAAAATCCAATATCGAAATATTCCAAAGACAATTTCGATTCAAATCCATTCCAATTCAATTATTTGAAATTCTGGTTATATTTCAAAACCATTTCAAACTCAATTTATTCATTTCAAAATAAATAAATTATTATTCTAGTTCAAAACTAGTTCATTTCGATAAAAATCTATTTTTATCTTTTCAAATATGGAGTTTTTCATCCCAATTCTTCACAAATCATTTCTTATGATTTTACATAAATTATTACTATTTTAAATAATTTTATCAAGGCCCGTACAGTCGATTTCCATCAACGGCCATCGAACTGCACTTACAGCGACCTTTTCCAAATTTGATTTGGACATAATTCCAAATCCAACTGTTAGATTTCTAATTTCTAATATTCGTTAGAAAGCTCTTTTCGATACGAACCCAACGGTTCCAGTTTTAGGGGAATCCAACGGTCGGATCTCCCGTAATATTCGTTCGAAGTCAATGGTCGAAATTCGCGAACTGCCGCGGCACAGCGCGTTCTATTCAGGCCATTATATTATATATATAATATATATAATATATACTTCGTCGATTTCCATTCAAAACATGCTTTGTAAATCGTTTTAAATTCATTTTCAAAACGGTTTCAACTTCATATTCAATTTCAAATCAAAATTGAATATTCCAATATAAATTCGTTTTAAATTCATTTTCAAAACGGTTTCAACTCGAATTCATTTATATTCAATTTCAATTCGAATTCATTTCTATTCAATTTCAATTCGAATTCATTTCTATTCAATTTCAATTCTATTCGAAAAATCAGATTTTGAAATCACATTTGATATTCATTATAAAATGAATAAAATCGATATAAATATCGTTCACGTCAAAATGGCGACAATCTAATCAACACGACTTCATATATTTCTATTTTTAAATATTCTATTTCTAATATTTCTTTCTCAAATATTTCTTTTTCAAATATTTTTATTCAAATATTTCTTTTTCAAAACTGGAATGAGGCCCAATCAATTACCATATAATGTTAATTATATGGATTTTCTACAACACATGTATACAATAACAACGATGAATAATCAGCCATCATCCAAAGTGCATTCTACACTGTATAAGCATCAAATATAAATATTTAACGCTCATAACAGTCTGTCCATCAATCGATCAACATACAGCTAAATAATTGGGATTAGTGTACGCCAAATATCATCCCAATACCCGTGTGGGGTTTCAAATCAACAAACACAGATTTTTATTTGTGCAGTTGGGCGATGTATAAAATTGATCGACCCATTCAATATTAGTCAAATTAGTGTATATAAACAAATCGGCCGATTTGTTTATAAATATTCATTTATTCACATTCACATTAAAAATTATATTTTTAACGATAATTAATTTATTTCAACCATCTACCTTTTATTTTCTATTTCACATCAACATCACAAACAATTTCACAACACATCAATTAAACAAACAAGCCACCCATGGTATGTGGATGACAGGTGTCGGGTGCTGCTAAGCACTGTCTAAATCCTAGTATATATATATAACTAGAAAAGAAATTGAAGAGTGAGAAATTCTCACCGATAGCTATCCCAACTCCACGACACTTCATTTATAGAAATCTTCGTCGTTCTCGCCTTTTGTCACTTTCGTTGCCCGTAGCCACTACATATGTAAAAATCAAAATTTTACTTTGCTATTCAATATATAAAAATCGCATTTTTACTTCGCTATTCAATATATAAAAATTGAATTTTTACTTCGCTAATCAATATAAAAAAATCTCATTTTTACACCGCTACTATATAGATAAAAATTCTATTTTTACATCGCTACTATATAGATAAATATTCTATGTTTACATCGCTACTATATAGATAAAAATTCTATTTTTACATCGCTGCTATATAGATAAAAATTCTATTTTTACAACGCTACTATATAGATAAAAATTCTATTTTTACAACGCTACTATATAGATAAAATTCTATTTTTACATCGCTAACTTCATAAGAAAGATTATATTTTTACATAACTAAAAATCGTATTTTTAATTCACTATTATATTTTTAACCTTTCCATGACATAAAAATTATATTTTAACATAGTGTTAATATTATAAGATCATATCTTTATAATAAAAATCATATTATAAAGGATCATATTTTTAATATGTTACTCGTATAATAAAAATTACATCCTTATTACGCTATATTACATTAAAAAAATCAAATCTTTATATTGAACTTCATATCATAGAAATCGTAACTTCATGTTTATAGAAATTACCCCTTTAACAAAATAAAAATCATTCCTTTAAGATGATAAAAATCACTTCTTTAACAAAATAAAAATCTTTCCTTTAAGATGATAAAAATCACTTCTTTAACAAAATAAAAATCATTACTTTAAGATGATAAAAATCACTTCTTTAACAAAATAAAAATCATTCCTTTATACAAATCATATTCGCTTCTCATATAAAGATAACATTTTTGAATACGGCATTATAAATATTAAAACTAAAAATATAAAATAAATAAAAACACTCACTATATTTGGTCGGAGGAGTTCGTGGTGCTCGTTGGATCTCGGTTTTTTTTAGGGCGCTAGGGTATGGACTTGGGGGTTTTCAGATGAGCAAGGGGGATGGGGGGTTCGACGAGGGTGCCTTGGGTTCGGGGTGGCGCCAGCGGTCCTGGCAGTGGGGGGGGGGGGGGGGGTGGAGCGACGGTCTGGTGGAGGGTCTCGAGCTCGGTGGACTGGAGGAGGGAGCTCGCGTCGCGGTGGTCTCGCGAGGTCGACGGGGGAAGGTGGAAAGACGTCGGGGAGGGGGAGGCCGGAGGCTGTGCGCGCGATGGGAGGCGCTGACCAGAGGGCGGCGGTGGCTTGGAGTCGTCCGTCGATCCCTCTTTTCCCTCTCTCTTTTTTTTATTTCGATTCTGAAAATAAACGTGAGGGGGGGGGGGTTGACTGAATAAAAGGGAAGAAAGGAGAGATGAAATTTTATATTTAATTCATTTTAATTCTCTAAAAAGCAACTTTTTATTTCGAACTCAAAATCGAACCCACCGACTGTCGTCCATAGCTAATTACCCCTATTCCGAACATAATGGGATATGTATCGCAAGCTGATTTGATCGTTTCGATCAGTTTTCGTCCAAATCAAAATATAACTCTATATATTGAATTTGAACGCGCATTTCAATTTACCGGGGTCACATACTAACTAGAAAAATTCCAGAAAATTATTTTCTAGCTTCGTATTGACGATACGATCCTAACAAAACTAGTTTCATCAAATTCTGAGACCGTTTGAAAAATGGCCATTTTCCCGTCGATTAAAATCAACTAAAACTGGTCAAACGCGTTTTCCTTTGCCACGCTCACATATTGATTCGAAAAATTATGAAATTTGGAATCTAGCAATAACTTCACTTGACGGACCCAACAAAAGTGGTTTCGTCGAAATCCGAAGTCGTCTGCAAAATTCCCGTTTTTAAGGGCCTGAATTCCATAGCGACTATTCAGAATTTTCAACTGGACATATCTTTTGATTCCCGCTATGAAATTTTGATTTTTAGGATTCGTTGGAAAGATATTATCAATTAGATCCTATTATTTTTGGTTTCGCTAAAATCCGGTTTATTTTGCACCCGGTACATTCATTTGAAGTTTGAAATCGAATTATCGAACTACCGCGCCATTTTCAATTCCTTTTATAAATATAAATAAATATTTATATTCTAACGACGATCTATATAAAATATACGTTTGAATTCCATTCAAAATAAATTTCTCGTCATTATTATTTAAAATAATTCATTTTAAATAATCAAAATTCACTAAAATTGCCAAAATAAAAATTTTAAATTAGCCCAGATTTCCGGGTTATTACAATCTCCCCCACTTAAAACTTTTCGTCCCCGAAAAGGAACAAAGCCGAAAGTTGTTTCACAAATCAACTCAACTTCCAGTGTTTTCACTACGGCTTAAGTTCTTCAACTTTTCAGTTTCTAAGAACTTTTCAAAAATTTCAAAAATTTGGCTAACACCCTAAATTTTCGAAAAATTTCGCCATAACCTCCCCTGCACCGGGAGCACGGTAAAATCCCGAAATTGCCATACAGGCCCTCTGATCTCAAAAAGAAAAAGAAAAAGCCAAGAGGCTAGCCAATCGGCTCATAAAATCATCATCACCCAAACAAAATAGTAAATTATGATAAACATGTACCTATTTGTCGGGCAAATAAATTTTATCCTCTGCTCTAGCCTCCTTGCTATGACCTGTTCAATGTAAGTACATGTATATGCAAGCAAATGCGACCAAATATCAGTACAATTCACTATTTGGTTCAAATTGGCTATATGGTTCAAATTTATGAATCAAACAATAATCAAACAACACAATCAGCAATCAATTAGTTGATTAGCTTTTTAAATTCATAACTTTGATATATAGTCAAAAATCACATTTTTGATGCCAAATCACAACAATAAGCCCTATCTAATTTTGGTTCTCACACTAGTCTAATGGAAATATATAGATATCACACCTTCGAAACTCGAATACCAATTCTGATGATGTCTAGACTATCATCAGAATCGTCTCCGGGCGACTAGAGTGTGATTCTATATCCATCCAGTATATTAAAACTTCGAATATACGTTTGCAAGGCGTATATGCAAAATCTTCATATATTGGATTGTCCAAATCAATATAAAATAAATAATCAAATACGAATAATTGATTTAAATTTCAAAACAAAATTTGGTTTCACTTTAAAAATATACTCTTCACACTCGTTCTAGGATACTACTGATCACATCTCTAACGAGTTATTCCCATTGGATATTACTAATCCAATATCTGATGAATTCTTTCGTATGGTTCTAATGTGTCTTGTTCTCTGAGTTTTGTAAACCAGAGCTCTGATACCAACTGTGACGACAAGGAATTTCGCTCGATCCGAACCGATCGTTAAACCGACTAAGACCGTTCGAAAACCCCTGGTCATTTGAGAACAGGACAAATCGGAACTCCGACGGAAGAACATTTCATTGTATATTACAACAATTCATCAGATTACAAGAATATACAGAGTATAAACGAATCAATATTACACAGAATTATCAGAGATTTAAATTACATTTAAATACATAGCAGTGGAAAATAATACAATACACAACTAGAAGAGATATACAGATACAAAGCTTTCCGGATATCATTCCAGCTGTAAACCAGGATCCTGTGAATATAAATCTGCAAAACCAAAACTACTAGCTGCCCGTGTCAAAATAAGGGCACCCAGAGTTTAGGTTAAAACAATAAACTCCAGGTCAGTCATGGGATTGGTGTGAGAACTAAAACAATTATTTAAAACTTTACTTTAAATAGAATATATCAAGGGACCACGCCGTATAACACGGAACGGGTTTCCTCCCAAGAATACCAGTGCATATAACAAAACAGCGCAATGCTTTTTGAAAAAAATGAAGCTATTATAAGACCCAGGTCCTATCACACAATGCAACGCAAGCCGGGGGATAGGGTTTTCCCTTATAATAGCCAAACATGCTTAGAACGTTTTAAAGAAAATCATTTGATACTATTACTAGTGTATAGTGTATAAAACAACTTCAAATCAGAAGTATCAATCATAGGCGGCATGGGTACCATATATCATGTCGCCATACTAGTTCTACAATTAAAACCGCAAATGTCACGTATTTGGAAATTCGATTTCCATCTATGAACCGAGGCAAAAGATAGTCCTCAACTGATTCGAGACGCTCTAGCCCTCCCCTCAGGATCAGAGCTCAGGTGACCCTTGGATCGTCAGGGCCGGTCCACCGATGTGGATTAAAATTCCTGAACACTGCGTTTCCGCGCCCTTTGGGGCGTAAATGAGCCAACGAATGGCTCCATCGGACCCGGATCGTCCGATCTAACCGAGGCGCCTCGCAACAGCAACAACCACACAGGTGAAAAGTATATAAATGTCAGGGCTGGTAGGTCACTGACACCACCCTAGTTAGAAGGAAACGCATGCCATCCCTGATGTCCTCTCCCGTTTCTGGTTCACAACCGGGGGTGTGAGGCTCGCGAATTCACGTTACACAAAGCTATGCCACACAGGTGGTGCTTTGATCATCAACCACAAGACCCTGCTTTTCAACAAAAGCCTTGATCATCTGCCACTTAGGCATGCCATACAGGCAATTCACTCCATGCGATTGATATCCATGAATATATAACCCCTGAGTTGTACGTCTCAGAGAAGGGCATTAAGCAAGAGAATAAATTCTCCGCCGCCAAACAGATATATATTTAATAGAAATCAATCACACAGACTAAAATCCAATGTCAGACACACAGTCCATTTACAAGTCCGTTCTGGGTCTGAACGAAACCGGAGGCACCTAGTACCCCGCATATCCATCGATCTCCAAGTACGCCTGGACGAACACCAACTGTTTCCATCTTCTTGGGTGTACAACCCAATCAAGATCATCAGTAATTATCCAAACGACGTGAAGACCTCCGGTCTTCAACCACCGTCTTAATCTTCGACACCACGTCGAATCAGTTATTCAGAATGGGATAAACCCGGTCTTTCTGAATAACTCGCGTATATATATATAATAAACACGTGTTACACAAACACAATATACGTCTCATTCCAATTCAAAATATTCTTTTATTCAAATATTCCTATACTTTGGGAAAAGTTCCCATTAATTTTATCTAAGATAAATTCTTTAAATTTATTCTTTAATCTCCTTTGAATATCAATTCAAACTAGTCGGGATTAGCCAACCACACCGAAGTAATCATTTATTTTATTCCCCAATCCCAACCTATTCATCCAATGAAGTAAAACTGGTAATACTTCATCTCTAACACCACGGTGTTATCGGTAAATTCAATTACCATTTCACGTTCAAATCTAATTAAAGATTCAACTATCGCCTGGAGTAAAACTGGTGATACTCCATTCTAACACCTTTTCAATCTAATTAAAGATTCATTAAAACTCCACTTAGTTTTAATCTGTAACTGAGTTAAAGAATCAGTGTCATTTTAAAACACGGTTCACGATAAACCCAAAATCACATTCCATTAATTATCGGGTTAAAGAACAAGTGTTATTTAAAACACTGTTCACGATAAACCCAAAAATCAATACCAATTCAATTCCAATTAAATATTATTTAATTGGTACACTTCATTAAATCTAAATAAAAAGATTTAATCTTTCTCTCAACTGGGTTTAAGAATAGTGTTAATGAAGACACCATTCACGACAAACCCAAATCACATTTGATATTAATTACAAGGCTCTGAATAGAAAATATATCGGCTTATATTCAATATCCAATTCTACGACCAACAAATATCGTATTGGAAATAACGATATATTTACATATCTTTCAAATTTCCATAACAACATCTGTATGATCACGAAATCCAATATCGAAATATTCCAAAGACAATTTCGATTCAAATCCATTCCAATTCAATTATTGGAAATTCTGGTTATATTTCAAAACTATTTCAAACTCAATTTATTCATTTCAAAATAAATAAATTATTATTCTAGTTCAAAACTAGTTCATTTCGATAAAAATCTATTTTTATCTTTTCAAATATGGAGTTTTTCATCCCAATTCTTCACAAATCATTTCTTATGATTTTACATAAATTATTACTATTTTAAATAATTTTATCAAAGCCCGTACAGTCGATTTCCATCAACGGCCATCAAACTGCACTTACAACGACCTTTTCCAAATTTGATTTGGACATAATTCCAAATCCAACCGTTAGATTTCTAATTTCTAATATTCGTTAGAAAACTCTTTTCGATACGAACCCAACGGTTCTGGTTTTAGGAGAATCCGACTGTCGCATCTCCCGTAATATTCGTTCGAAGTCAATGGTCGAAATTCGCGAACTGCCGCAGCGCGGCGCGTTCTATTCAGGCCATTATATTATATATATAATATATACTTCGTTGATTTCCATTCAAAACGTGCTTTATAAATCGTTTTAAATTCATTTTCAAAACGGTTTCAACTTCATATTCAATTTCAAATCAAAATTGAATATTCCAATATAAATTCGTTTTAAATTCATTTTCAAAACAGTTTCAACTCGAACTCGTTTATATTCAATTTCAATTCGAATTCATTTCTATTCAATTTCAATTCGAATTCATTTCCATTCAATTTCAATTCTATTCGAAAAATCAGATTTTGAAATCACTTTCGATATTCATTATAAAATGAATAAAATCGATGTAAATATCGTTTACGTCAAAATGGCGTCAATCTAATCAACACGGCTTCATATATTTCTATTTTTAAATATTCTATTTCTAATATTTCTTTTTCAAATATTTCTTTTTCAAATATTTTTATTCAAATATTTCTTTTTCAAAACTGGAATGAGGCCCAATCAATTACCATTTAATGTTAATTATATGGATTTTCTACAACACATGTATATAATAACAAAGACGAATAATCAACCATCATCCAAAGTGCATTCTACACTGTATAAGCATCAAATATAAATATTTAACGCTCATAACAGTCTGTCCATCAATCGATTGACATACAGCTAAATAATTGGGATTAGTGTACGCCAAATATCATCCCAATACCCGTGTGGGGTTTCAAATCAACAAACACAGATTTTTATTTGTGCAGTTGGGCGATGTATAAAATTTATCGACCCAATCAATATCAGTCAAATTAGTTTATATAAACAAATCGGCCGATTTGTTTATAAATATTCATTTATTCACATTCACATTAAAAAATATATTTTTAACGATAATTAATTTATTTCAACCATCTACCTTTTATTTTCGATTTCACATCAACATCACAAACAATTTCACAACACATCAATTAAACAAACAAGCCATCCATGGTCTGTGGATGACGGGTGTCGGGTGCTGCTAAGCACCGTCTGCATCCTAGTATATATATATATAACTAGAAAGGAAATTGAAGAGTGAGAAATTCTCACCGATAGCTATCCCAACTCCACGACACTTCATTTATAGAAATCTTCGTCGTTCTCGCCTTTTGTCACTTTCGTTGCCCGTAGCCACTACATATGCAAAAATCGAAATTTTCCTTTGCTATTCAATATATAAAAATCGCATTTTTACTTTGCTATTCAATATAGAAAAATTGAATTTTTACTTCGCTATTCAATATATAAAAATCTCATTTTTACACCGCTACTATATAGATAAAAATTCTATTTTTACATCGCTACTATATAGATAAATATTCTATTTTTACATTGCTACTATATAGATAAAAATTCTATTTTTACATCGCTACTATATAGATAAAAATTCTATTTTTACAACGCTACTATATAGATAAGGATTCTATTTTTACAACGCACTATATAGATAAAATTCTATTTTTACATCGCTAACTTCATAAGAAAGATTATATTTTTACATAACTAAATATCGTATTTTTAATTCACTATTATATTTTTAACCTTTCCATGACATAAAAATTATATTTTAACACAGTGTTAATATTATAAAGATCATATCTTTATAATAAAAATCATATTATAAAAGATCATATTTTTAATATGTTACTCGTATAATAAAAATCACATCCTTATTACGCTATATTACATAAAAAAATCAAATCTTTATGTTGAACTTCATATCATAGAAATCGTAACTTCATGTTTATAGAAATTACCCCTTTAACAAAATAAAAATCATTCCTTTAAGACGATAAAAATCACTTCTTTAACAAAATAAAAATCATTCCTTTAAGATGATAAAAATCACTTCTTTAACAAAATAAAAATCATTCCTTTAAGATGATAAAAATCACTTCTTTAACAAAATAAAAATCATTCCTTTATACAAATCATACTCGCTTCTCATATAAAGATAACATTTTTGAATACGGCATTATAAATATTAAAACTAAAAATATAAAATAAATAAAAACACTCAGTATATTTGGTCAGAGGAGTTCGTGGTGCTCGTTGGATCTCGTTTTTTTTAGGGCGCTAGGGTATGGACTAGGGGGTTTTCAGAGGAGCAAGGGGGATGGGGGGTTCGACGAGGGTGCCTTGGGTTCGGGGTTGCGCCAGCGGTCCTGGCAGTGGCGGAGGGGGGGGGTGGAGCGACGGTCTGGTGGAGGGTCTCGAGCTCGGTGGACTGGAGGAGGGAGCTCGCGTCGCGGTGGTCTTGCGAGGTCGACGGGGAAAGGTGGAAAGACGTCGGGGAGGGGGAGGCCGGAGGTTGTGCGCGCGAGGGGAGGCGCTGACCAGAGGGCGGTGGTGGCTTGGAGTCGTCCGTCGATCCCTCTTTTCTCTTTTTTTTTTATTTCGATTTTGAAAATAAACGTGAGGAGGGGTTGACTGAATAAAAGGGGAGAAAGGAGAGATGAAATTTTATATTTAATTCATTTTAATTCTCTAAAAAGCAACTTTTTATTTAGAACTCAAAATCGAACCCACTGACTGTCGTCCATAGCTAATTACCCCCATTCCGAACACAATGGGATATGTATCGCAAGCTGATTCGATCTTTTCGACCAGTTTTCGTCAAAATCAACATATAACTCTATATATTGAATTTGAACGCGCATTTCAATTTACCGGGGTCACATACTAACTAGAAAAATTCCAGAAAAATATTTTCTAGCTTCGTATTGACGATACGGTCCTAACAAAACTAGTTTCGTCAAATTCCGAGACCGTTTGAAAAATGGCCATTTTCCCGTCGATTAAAATCAACTAAAACTAGTCAAATGCGTTTTCCTTTGCCACGCTCACATATTGATTCGTAAAATTATGAAATTTGGAATCTAGCAATAACTCGACTTCACGGACCCAACAAAAGTGGTTTCGTCGAAATCCGAAGTCGTCTGCAAAATTCCCATTTTTAAGGGCCTGAATTCCATAGCGACTATTCAGAATTTTCAACTGGACATATCTTTTGATTCCCGCTATGAAATTTTGATTTTTCGGATTCGTTGGAAAGATATTATCAATTAGATCCTATTATTTTTGGTTTCGCTAAAATCCGGTTTATTTTTCACCCGGTACATTCATTTGAAGCTTGAAATCGAATTATCGAACTACTGCGCCATTTTCAATTCCTTTTATAAATATAAATAAATATTTATAATCTAACGACGATCTATATAAAATATACATTTGGATTCCATTCAAAATAAATTTCTCGTCGTTATTATTTAAAATAATTCATTTTAAATAATCAAAATTCACTAAAATTGCCAAAATAAAATTTTAAATTGGCCCAGGTTTCCGGGTTATTACATTAAACGAAGTTTAAAAGCTTAATTTATATTTAAGTTATAATCGAGCTCATAACGTCGTGGTAGTTCGTAATTTACGATTTGAAATTCTGTTGAATATACAGAATCAATGTTAAGTCGGAATTCTATGAAACAAGAATCGTCCAGATCGATTTGATTATAATTTTATAATGAAAGAGAAAATCGGAGATTTCGTATTATAGATTGTGAGTTATATCATATTCAAATTTTAAAATAGTCGCTACGGAAATCGATATAAACGATAAAGTTTATTTAATAAATTTAATTCATTTTAAAAAGGAATTTGAGCGTAACTCGAGATAACGATCGAATTAAGATGCGAAACAAATTCCATTGAATTTGTATTGACTTTTAGAGTCATGATAGATATATAGTTTGTTATTTTTGAAGATCGGTTAGTTTGGTGTCCAAAATAGCATTGTTTTACGAGTAAAATAGCGTTGTTTAACGCGTAAAATAACATAACCGCTTTTCAAACAACTTCGGTTTTCAGCGAAACTAATTTTATTGAATCTGTAATGGTTCGATATAGTAATGTTTCAAGTTTCAAGTTATTTGGATTTATTTTGTGACTGTGGGTAATTTAAACACGTGATTTTTCGCGTGTGAATTATAAGGAGGTTTTTTACAGATGACCTTAGAATTCCACGAAATCTTTCCCATTGTGTCCGGAATATTTTTGTATGCTAGGATTACACTTTTTGCCTCGATTGGAGGTCGTACGTGAGTGTTTTAACATATTACTTCACGATGAAGTTTTAATTTATTATATTTTATTGAAAACCCTACCCTATATAAACGTATCAATACCCTAAGTCATCTCCTTCCCTTGTCAAACTAACGTCTACCTCCACTCTAATAAAATCAACGAACATTCGATTCCTTTCTCCCACTAAATATCAAAATCCAAAAACCAAATCAAAAATTGTTCAACATAAAACATGTAGAGGGCATCGAGTTCTTGATGATGAATGGTTGCGATCAGTTCTACTTCAATGGGGTGGTCGAGATCGGCGAACAATTGTTCAGCGGTTATTGTAGCGCTGGAGGTGAAAGGGGTGGTTTGGAAGGTCGGCATTTAGGTTAGTGGCAGAGGACAGTCAGGCGCGGTGGTTAGCGATATTGGATGGTTGGTCAGAAGTCGGTGGGGCGGCGCGGCTTGAGATGTTCGATCGGATATGGGGTTAAGGCAGAACGAAGAGTGCAACAACTTGGGAATCATTTTAAACGAGAGGAAGCAAAGTTTGAGGGTTCGAACAGGTGCAGGTTGAGGTAAGGGATTCAATGGCGCAGTCAGTTCGAGCATTCGTGGTCCGGAGCTTCGTATCATGGGGGAGGCGCGCACATCAGGAAGAAGGGCAGCATTAGTGTATTAGGGGATGATGAGGTGCATCACGTATTCAAGGGATGGGAGTAGCAAAACATGAAGGAAGCAGCTATAAGGTAGAGATGGAAGGAAGTGTGCAGTAGGAAAGTTGGTAGAGTAAAAAGTGTGAAAGGAAAGGAAGAATTGGTTGAAGGACGTTGGGCTCTTTTTGTTTGCTAAAACAGAAGTTGGGTAAGGGAAGAAGAAACGTGGCAGATGAAAGAAAAATACGTAGGGACCATCGTTTTGCACAGAGATGGGTCGGCCAGAAGATTTTAACAAATGAAATGGCATGCTGTTAAAAATTCATTTGTTAAAAATTTTCACAAGTAAACAGTTAACTAAGTGAATAATATTACTTAATTTTATTTTAAATGATAACCTAATCGTATAGTGTTAAATCTGACAGGTTTAAACAAAGGAGCACAAGAAGTTATTTTGGATCAGGCATGTCTTATGAATCAACAGTAATTTGCCACATTATTTTCATAAAAACGTAATCTACTTAATTAATTGTCTAGTTAATAATTAGTTCATAATAATAAAATCGTATAGCTATAAATGTTATACCTTATGCACATGTCAACCGAATTAAACGAAACAAGATACAATGAGATCGTGGTGAGGAATACAACAATATGGAACCAGTTTGGACAGATTTGGAAGCAGCAGGAGTTTTCGATTTAATTAAATGACTATTTAATTTAACAAAAATCGAACCATTTTAGAAATAAACAAAGTGAGTATAACTCACTCAGTTTTTACCTATATATATTTTATATCAGCCCGGAATTAATTTGTGTGCAATTGTTGATAATTGTTTGTTGTGTGCTGAAGATTATTTACATATTGGATGAATTAGTTGTTTTAAACGTTCGCTTATTTTTAGCGAAATCTAATCGTTATTTTAACAATTATTTCCAAACTTGGTAACTTGCCTTGTTGGTATGTTTATAATAATGTAAATGTATTAAATTAAAATATAGATGCTTGGATTTCTGTTATTTATTTACTATTGAATATTACATCTGTTTATTGAATTGAATAATATTATTTGAGATAACATATTTGGATGTAGGGAAAACAGGTGGGAGGGATCCAACTCGATTCCTCAAATTTATTGTTTATTTTCATATTACAATTTTATGAACTGTTTTGACTAACCTAATTAAATGGTTGATGTGTTTATTGATTGTTGAATCATAATTCAACATTTGTTATGATATTAACCAATAGGTAATATTGGTTGGGTAAATGACATCAAATGGCTTAAAAATCAATCGTGTGTAAATGTTGATTTACCATCAGGTGAATCTGTAACGAACCGATAATTTTGATATTTCAAATATAAATTAAATTGAGATTTAACGCTAAAATAAATATTTATAATTGAGTTTTGACATGAAATTTGGCACTTAACATATTTTGAACATGGTTGACTTAATATAAACATTGTGACGGAACTGACACTTTAGCATGACTTGGATTTTTACGTGAAACCATAATCCATTACAGCTATAAAACTTGAAATTTATTTTCGATAATAATGGTTGTGTTAAAAAGAATATTTTATAATGGATTTGGATTTGTTTAAAACAATGAAATCTGGATTTGAAAATAAAATGGTTTAGAAATTTAAGAGCTGATTTATCTCAATTTCAGTATTGATATTGAATTAGTAAATATAAGTTTAAATATGCGTTCGACTTGATGAACGAAGAAAATAAATCATTTCAATAAATTTTGGAATTTATAACATGTGTAAACCAGTAAACAAATATCATTTGTTAGTGCGTTCGTGGCGATATTTCCACCCGTGTCCTTATATTTGTGTAAATGAATATAAATTTCTAAACACGTTAACAAATAAAAAGGGAATAAATGAACGGTGGACACTCTGGTTTAAATTTCAAAGCCTAGATACAATGATAAGTAAATTTCAGTCAAGATAACACTTGTCTATGTTGAACCAAACCAAAAAGTGTCCTTACTCCTCCTAAAAATTTTACCACGTCGCTTTCTTTCCTGTCTCCTGCACAGCTCTTTCTTCAGTACCCAAAGATTCGATATCCTCCTTTGTCAGATATAAAGATTTCGAAAAACACTGTACGAGATATTAAAATCTTCCTCTGTCACTAATGTAAGATTTCGAAACTGTAGCAGATCTCAAAATCTTCTTCTGTCTGCAGCTCCAACGTTATATAATTAGTACCCCATTTTCTCTTCGTCCACCACAAAAACAAGTCCCTTTCCTTCCTTTTGATTGATTCTTTCCCCTAATCAAAGCGGGTCTCTCTAAAACAAAAATCGAAGTAGGGAAACAATGAAGTGGATCGAAATGCTCCTGCTTTAAATCAAAGAAGACGATCATTTCCTCCCTTTATTAAGTTGCATGTCATTTTATAAACTTCGTTTTGATACCCTTGGTCAACTAATTTGAAAGGTTTGGGTTTACTTGTCAAATTCGTCGAGAGTCAATTTGGAATGGGATTCGTGCACCTCAAATATCATGCTTATATATATATATACCAGTTCTTTTGGATGTATGTTCGTCTTTGGGCTATCAAGTCGCATCCTCAGTTTCATATCAATTTTTGCATTCCTCTTCAAGCCAAGAAAGGTGATTTTTTCCTCACTCACAGACTAATATTTTTATGAAGTGAATTAAGATTTGAAATGTTGAGTGAAATGTTAGGTTGCTCTAGATCTGTTTTCTTCGTGGTTGTGCACAGGCGACACACACTATTATTTCATATGACACTATGATTGTATGCTTGACATGCTATATTATTTTTCTCATCATGCAAGTTCAAATTTTTTAGAAACCATGAAGGGTTGAAATGATACATACCCGAATTCCTTCTGTATTCGAATCGATTTGGGATGCGGGTTGAAGTGATATATACCCGGGATTCGAATATTTTTAAAGAACGGATTGAAATGATAAATATCCGTATCACTTGACCATAGGGTAGAAAATTATATACGGGCACCGTAGTCAATTAAATGAGAATATTTTAAAATATTTATCGATTTTATAAGTAGAAATTTTAGATGAATTTTTTTTATAATGTAAAAAAAGGTTTAAAAGAAATTTTGTTCAAATATTTTCTTATAAATTTCATGAAACCCAATTTGTATTGAAATTAGTTTTAAGGGTGGATCTTACAAGTTAATACTTAAGTTTAATTTATTTAAATAAATTCTTTATCACTTTATGTTATCAAACGAGTTTAATAATTTGATGTAAAAGGTATGCAAGATTTGATAAATGTTACCAAATCTTATTTTGACATATGATTTGACAATGAACTTTCGCCATGCTAATTTTAGAAGGATTTTGTCAAAATGAAAGTGTTAAATCCAAGCATATGAAAGAATATGATTATTTAAAACATGGTGAATATGGGTTGATTAACAAGTTAGGACTAATAAATCATATGTATCTAATAACTAATGTGGAAGTGTTTGGGAATTTATTTATGAAATGGATATGCAAAACCTAAAGTAAACATTGGTTTGAAAATCGTTTTAACCATGAAGTGTTGAATTTGAACCAAATAAATGAGAATTTGTTTAAATGTGAAATTTTGATGGGAAAAGAAATTCTGAGACATGGATTTGGATTTGGATTGGATCAATATTATTTGAATAGAATTTCAAATTCCATAGAAGTAGATTTTTCCTCATCAGTTGAGTTTTGTAAATATTTTCCTATGAAATGGTTTGATTACTTTAACTATATGCATTTTCAAACTATATATATATATATATATGTTTATACAATATTTTAAATTTAATATACATAAAAATTTTCCGACTATATATATATATATATATATGTTTAAACAATACTTTCAATTTAATATACATATATTTTCTAACTATAGATATACACTTTTCTAATTATAAATATATATGCTTATATTACTTTCAACATGCATATACTATTTTCAAAACTCAACTTTTATAAATGTATTTATGTTATTTCAATTTATAAACTTGTGTCCAATCCAGTCTAGTGAATCCGATGGATGAAGTACATGATTTTCAAGCAATAAAAATACTTCATGGAATTTGGAAGTTAAAACGATAATTGAAAAAGAATGGGAAATATTGGTTTATTTTTCGAACCGATGACAAACGATTGTGTAATTGATTTTGGGGCAAGACTTGAAATAAATCGATTTGCTATACTTGAAAATGTAATTTCAAATATAATGGCCATGGTGTGAGAAAATATAAGCGTCGGTTGTTAAAGAGACCGGAGTCGGTAAGTGGCATACTCTCAGTCAGTGCCGATACCACTTTAACAACTGTGTTCGTCATGGAGTATCGGAACGACAGCAAGATGGCTTGGAAGCGACCACTAGATCGGAGAAGGCGAACGATGACGAAGTGGCCTTTACCTTCGGGTCATAATTAAAATGACTAAAACACGATCTATACCATGACTAATTGAGGTCGCACCTCATATCAGACACGCTTCTTCGATACCATCTCTATTACTGTTGTGATTGATTTGGGTGCACCCTTTTGATTTGGGAGTGTGTTCCGAGGTGGGCGGTAGTGGCTGCTATGCGTTACTACCGATCCGGGGGTGCAACTGGTAGAATCCTACCCTGAGTATTGCCTCGTGTGCCTTGTCATATTTATCCCATACGAGCTCCATACGATTTTGATTTAGTATTGCTTTCTATGGAGTGCACTCTGATAACACCAGTGCGGTGAATTTACGGTACTGTATAGACTGTGATGCCTATAAACTGCGTAAGGGTAATATGGTAATCTCGCTTACGCTATTTTCAGTATATTTACTTTACCGAATAGACATTACAATAATAGCGTACTATTTTATATTTATTATTTCCACGGATCCTTAGAGGATGGGAATCCCAAACATCCTCTAAATTATTGTACATTTCAGTTAACACTTCATTTGATTTAATTCACTTATATGAGAATGTTAGTCCTGACTCGAGTACTTTGTTTGTTTTATTTTTGCAATTGCTCGGGTCAGACCGAGGATTTTAGCTTGTAGATATCTTTTGGAGCTTGAGATTTGTTGGAGATCCAGCCGTTCATCTACCATGTCATACTCGATTGTGCTCATCTCTGCTTATTAAAAATACTTGTATGATTCTATGATTAT
The DNA here is from genome assembly GCA_030737875.1 of Allium sativum. Taxonomy (NCBI): domain Eukaryota; kingdom Viridiplantae; phylum Streptophyta; class Magnoliopsida; order Asparagales; family Amaryllidaceae; genus Allium; species Allium sativum. Next base: position 776,469,366 of record CM060919.1, on the reverse strand, counting down.
TCTTCTGCTGTATCTATATTTATTTATGTACTCTTATATTATGTAAATTTAAAGATTTGTATAAATTTTACTTCCGCTGTGAGATACTCTGTGTTCTATGTCTGTGATTTTGTGATGATTTGTATTTCAACTTCATAAGCAATAACAAACTGTCATTTTGAACGATTCGTGTTGGTTTAATTATCGACTTGAGGCGGTCAAAAAGCCAGTTCATTACAGTGTGGTATCAGAGCTTTGGTTCATACAAAGCTTAGCTTATGAGGTTGAAACACTCATTAGAGATGGAGTAGAAATACTCTAGAATGAGTGAAATCAACTGAAATTTATTTTCGATAATAATGGTTGTGTTAAAAAGAATATTTTATAATGGATTTGGATTTGTTTAAAACAATGAAATCTGGACTTGAAAATAAAATGGTTTAGAAATTTAAGAGCTGATTTATCTCAATTTCAGTATTGATATTGAATTGGTAAATATAAGTTTAAATATGTGTTCGACTTGATGAACAAAGAAAATAAATCATTTAAATAAATTTTGGAATTTATAACATGTGTAAACCAGTAAACAAATATCTTTCGTTAGTGCGTTCGTGGCGATATTTCCACCCGTGTCCTTATATTTGTGTAAATGAATATAAATTTCTAAACACGTTAACAAATAAAAAGGGAATAAATGAACGGTCGACACTCTGGTTTAAATTTCAAAGCCTAGATACAATGATAAGTAAATTTCAATCAAGATAACACTTGTCTATGTTGAACCAAACCAAAAAGTGTCTTTACTCCTCCTAAAAATTTTACCACGTCGCTTTCTTTCCTGTCTCCTGCACATCTCTTTCTTCAGTACCCAAAGATTCAATATCTTCCTTTGTCAGATATAAAGAATTCGAAAAACACTGTACGAGATTTTAAAATCTTCCTCTGTCACTAATGTAAGATTTCGAAACTGTAGTAGATCTCAAAATCTTCTTCTGTCTGCAGCTCCAACGTTATATAATCAGTACCCCTTTTTCTCTTCGTCTGCCACCAAAACAAGTCCTTTTCCTTCCTTTTGATTGATTCTTTCCCGAAATCAAAGCGGGTCTCTCTAAAACAAAAATCGAAGTGGGGAAACAATGAAGTGGATCGAAATGCTCCTGCTTTAAACCAAAGAAGACGATCGTTTCCTCCCTTTCAAAATCGATGGCTCCAAGCTGAACCCTTCCGCCTCGGTGGGCACCCAAGACCCGTCGCTTACGGGTAGAAACCCTCAAATCCCTAAATCGAAACTCGTAACCTGGAAACTCACGCACAAGCGCTGCTGCACCACTATTGAGCTCCGGCTAGGAGCATCGCTATCTCGATGTCAGTATTTTCTCTCCTGATATGGTTAGGTGTGAGTACCATCATCAAGAAAAGCCGCGCCCTAGTTTTCTACTTCCTGTCGAGGTCTGGGCGTCCTTCACCTGCGTTCGCCAATATCTTGAACCAAAGGCCTCTAGTCCCCAACATACTCCAACTACCTATCACCCGATGTTCATCGTTAGGGCTCCTTTCACCTCCAGTGCCGCTAGTGCTCCTCCGGACAACCGTCAGCAGCTAGTCTCGAGGGTACCTCGGCCTGTGCACCACCACACAACATCGAGAGCTCTCCAATTAGCTACAGATTGACGTTCCAGGTAAAACGCATAGTAGGTGCTCGAGAAAATGCCAATGGGAAGGTTGCTGGGTTGGTTGAAGCTCACGATTTTTGAGCTTTGAGTTGAATCTATTCCGAGTCTCCGGTAATGTCCAGTCTCTTGTTTTTTAATCCTTAGGGTGAATTTTACCTCGGTTACTAAATATATTCAGTTGCATGTCATTTTATAAACTTCGTTTTGATACCCTTGGTCAACTAATTTGAAAGGTTTGGGTTTTCTTGTCAAATTCGTCGAGAGTCAATTTGGAATGGGATTCGTGCACCTCAAATATCATGCTCATGTATATATACCAGTTCTTTTGGATGTATGTTCGTCTTTGGGCTATCTAGTCGCATCCTCAGTTTCATATCAATTTTTGCATTCCTCTTCAAGCCACGAAAGGTGATTTTTTCCTCACTCACAAACTAATATTTTTATGAAGTGAATTAAGATTTGAAATGTTGAGTGAAATGTTAGGTTGCTCTAGATCTGTTTTCTTCGTGGTTGTGCACAGGCGACACACACTATTATTTCATATGACACTATGATTGTATGCTTGACATGCTATATTATTTTTCTCATCGTGCAAGTTCCATTTTTTTTAGAAACCATGAAGGGTTGAAATGATACATACCCGAATTTCTTCTGTATTCGAATCGATTTGGGATGCGGGTTGAAATGATATATACCCGGGATTCGAATATTTTTAAAGAACGGATTGAAATGATAAATATCTGTATCACTTGACCACAGGGTAGAAAATTATATACGGGCACCGTGGTCAATAAAATGAGAATATTTTAAAATATTTATCGATTTTATAAGTAGAAATTTTAGATGAATTTTTTTTATAATGTAAAAAAAGGTTTAAAAGAAATTTTGTTTAAATATTTTCTTATAAATTTCATGAAACCCAATTTGTATTGAAATTAGTTTTAAGGGTGGATCTTACAAGTTAATACTTAAGTTTAATTTATTTAAATAAATTCTTTATCACTTTATGTTATCAAACGAGTTTAATAATTTTATGTAAAAGGTATGCAAGATTTGATAAATGTTACCAAATCTTATTTTGACATATGATTTGACAATGAACTTTCGCCGTGCAAATTTAGGAAGGATTTTGTCAAAATGAACGTGTTAAATCCAAGCATATGAAAGAATATGATTATTTAAAACATTGTGAATATGGGTTGGTTAACAAGTTAAAATTAATAAATCATAGGTATCTAATAACTAATGTGGAAGTGTTTGGGAATTTATTTATGAACTCGATATGCGAAACCCAAAGTAAACATTGGTTTGAAAATCGTTTTAACCATGAAGTGTTGAATTTGAACCAAATAAATGAGAATTTGTTTAAAGTGAAATTTTGATGGGAAAATAATTTCTGAGACATGGATTTGGATTTCGATTTGGATTGGATCAATATTATTTGAATAGAATTTCAAATTCCATAGAAGTAGATTTTTCCTCATCACTTGAGTTTTGTAAATATTTTCCTATGAAACGGTGTTATTACACTAACTATATGCATTTTCAAACTATATATATATGTTTATACAATATTTTAAATTTAATGTACATAAACTTTTTCTGACTATATATATTGTTGGCTAGCTTTTTGACCAAGCCACCCAGGTTCACTCACAAGAAGAAGTTCTAAAACTACATTCCCCAAGTGCATGAAGGAACGGATCGCATCATCGACTCGCCCGTCGTCGGATCGCACACTATCGACTCGCCCCACATTGGATCGCATGTCGTCGGATCGCCCCCATTTCATCAGCAAAATGAAACCTCTATGCAACTCGATCCGAACTTATATTGTTGCCCAGCGTAGACCGATCCGATCCCCTGATGAATGGCGAAGCCTCTGACCCGTTCAAATATGAGCTAATCTTCAGCGATCCGAGACGCACGGATCCAGCGACACGTGTCCCTAACCGTCATTTTGACTGATTCTCCCCATTTGCATGATCCGATTTTCAAGGGGATTGCGACACATGTCCACAACGGCTAATTTGACTATTTCTTCAACGGCAGCGATGCGATCCGATGTTCTCGGGATTCGTGCCACGTGGTACCACGATCCGCCTGAAAAAATCAGCTATAAATAGCCCGGAGTTTGGAATTTTTGAGGATCCTTTTGGCAATACTAAGTACTGAATCCGCCATTATTGTCAAACTGCTTAATTACTGAGAGAAATAACAATTGTAAATGTGAGCTAGAGAGAAATCCTTGATTGTACCGACATTCAAAGTATAATCAATAATATATAAAGTGGACGTAGGCTCGTTAATGCCGAACCACTATAAATTCTGTGTGTTATTTTCTTTTTCCTCATTCTTCAGTTGAAACTCTATAAGATTCAGAACAATTTGGGTGTTAGGTCCAAATTTTGATCTAACATTTTGGTGCTTTCACTGAGAAAACAGTCCTAAAGTTTCACTATTCAGTTCTGTGAAGATTCCAGCGATTCGGATATCATGGCTGGAAAGAGATCTAAGGAAGTACGAGCTTCACGAACCGATGAAATCGCAAATGAAGCAGTTGAAGAAAGTGTGCACGAGCTAGGCAACGAGGAAACTTTGGATCGCGGAGCGCCAGGGGCGAACTGATCCGATGGAGGAACTACGCTCCGAGTCGACGAGGACGAGACGAACCGAACTGCTGAAGGGGTTGTTACTCGATCCCGTGATAACGCCTCGAACCCTCCGCGAATCATGACCACGAACCGATCCCTGGGGGGCGCTGCGAGTCGCCATCCTCGATCCACAGCGATCCGAACTGATTATCGGACTACAACTCGACCTGGAAAGGAGCCTGGCACGCTCTTACTATCCTGGCCCCTCCGCTCGACCTGGCTCAAGCTCTTTGCGCATAAGAGAAAGTGATGATGATCAATATGACCCTGCTGCTCCCGTTACTGAGGGGGATCTCTCTCGCTTTTCCGAAATGTGGGAGAGATTGTTTGATGAATTGGCTGCCCAAAGGCAGGAAAGCTCCATCTTGCGACAAAATTTGACTGCTATGGATAAAAGGCTTGATGAACTCGCAAGGCAAAGGACGCCACCAGCTCGTCCGCTCACTCCAGGATATTCTTCTTCGTTAGAGGAATCGCCGAGACCTCCACGGCGACCATATGAGAGAGCCGAAAACATAGAGCAGCTTCGGTTCGGAACCCTGCCATCACGGGAAGAAGAAGCGCTGGAGATGGGGCCCTCAAATCGTAATGTGAACGATCACGCCGCGACTCCCAGAGCTCGAGATGTGGACAATCCTATACAGAACAGACTACCTCAGCCCCATCGTCGCGCACATGCTCATGGTAACAGGGGGCAACGAAGCCCTATCCGAGCCTCAGATTTTGTGACTGCTCCCGGAAGAGAGACTAGAGAACCCCGCCGAGCCAGAAGCACTGACCCTGAACCTCCGCTGACCAGTGCAAATGTGGCAGCCATGATCCATCAAATTCTGGCAGATAGCCGTGGGCAACGGAATGAAGATTGGGGAATTGACCGCAGTCACACCCCTTTCACTGATGATATTCTGGATGCGACTTTCCCGAGGCGTTTCAACATGCCACAGATGAACCGATACGCGGGTAGGTCTGATCCTGTCCAGCATCTGATGAGATACTCTTGGTCAATGACCGCTGCCGCAGCTTCTAAGGCTCTCAAGTGCAAAGCATTTCCCATATTCTTGGAGGATGTAGCATTGTTATGGTTTACTCGCTTGCCAGCAAGATCGATTTCTAGCTTCAGGGAGTTGAGTGAGAAGTTCGTAGAACAATTCCGTATCTATGCACAAAAGACAAAGAGTGTGATTGATTTGTTCCTTGTCAAGCAGCGACCAGGCGAGAGTTTGAGGGCGTACCTAGATCGTTTCAACTTGGCCGCTACTGAAGTTAAAGATCCCCATGAACCAACCGTTGTCGCAGCACTGATTGATGGAGTAGATAAAGACACTGAATTCGGGAGATACCTGGCAGGCAAACCACCCCATATTAGAGAGTTATTCTACGAAAAAGCTAACGTACATTTACGCCGGGAAGAAGTATATGCTAACCGAAAGGCAAAAACAGCTGATAAGGAGGAAATCCAGAGCAATGTCGCCATTAAGCAGACAGGAGATAGCTCGGGGAAAGTCGAGGTTAATGTCGGAAATCAAAATCAGGGTGGTCGTCAGTCAGGGAACAACAATAATAATGGTAATGGCAACAACCGGAAAAGGAACCGAGGGAACGACTCCCAGAGAAGGACTCGTCCCAGGGCCTTTGAAAGTTATACACCAATAAATGATACTCTGGAAAATATCTTCATGGATGCGTATGAAGTCCTCCAGAATAAGAGGCCACCTCCCAGAGAGTCGACGGAGAAAGAACGTGAAACGGGGAAGTTTTGTCTCTTTCATCAGATTCATGGCCATTCGAAAAAAGAATGCCGTCACCTAAGAGATGTAGTCGAAAGGCTGCTTCGAGAAGAAAAATTAGATGAATACAGAGTAACGCCCAGAGACAGGGGGCAAGCAGTACAGGCCCCAAATGAGAACCAGAATCAACTTGCTGCTAGGCCAACTGCCCAGCAGAAGGGAAAGAACATTGTTATCAATACCGTAATCGGAGGACTTTATCTTGCCGGGCATAGTTCCAAGGCATTGGATCAATATGTCAATGCAGCCAAGCAACACCTCGAGGTAGGGGAGTGTAGCAACCCTGAGGACAATATCCCGGTAAAGCAGCAAAAGATGATGACCGACGATGTCGTTTTCCGAGAACGAGAAAGTATTGGAGTCCATGCTCCGACTGAAGATCCATTTGTAATTACAGTACCTATTGGACCAGCCACTGTTCATAAGGTTTTAGTAGATAACGGGAGTTCCGTCAACATTCTTTTCAAAAGGACATTTGACCAGATGAACCTCGAAATAAAAGAATTGAAGCCTTGTCAAGGATGGATCCGTGGATTCAACGGAGCATCCACCACTCCAATGGGTTATGTAGAGTTACCGGTTACGCTTGGGGAAGGAGAACGCCAGAGAGTGAGAATCCTTCCCTTCGTGGTTTTGGACGTTGAATCGCCCTACAATGCCTTCTTGGGCCGACCGGCCATCGCAAAGTTTAGAGCGTGTATAGCCCCCTGGTGCTTGTTATTGAAATTCCCCACAGAAACTGGCATTTGTATCGTCAGAGGAGATCAGGTTGCTGCGCGAGCATGTTATGTTGCCGAGCTAAAGTTACTTCGCAATGGAGGAGACATAGAGACCAAGGGTGCTTCTCCCCCTACAGGGGCGGAGACCTTATAGCAACTAAAGAGGATAACCGTTGGAAAGTCGCCCAGAGAGTTGCCCGAGGATATAGATCCCAGAGAGGATCAAGAACCTGGGGGCAGAATGGCGACTCCCAACGAGACAACTGTGGATATACCGATCGATGATAGTGACCCGGAGAAGGTCCTTAAGATTGGATCCCAGTTAAATCCGAATCTCGCTAAAGAATTGACGGATTTCTTAAAAAACAACTTGGATGTATTTGCTTGGACCCACACGGACATGTGCGGGATATCCCCATCAATCATGAGCCATTCATTAAGCATTAACCCTAAACACCCTCCAGTAAAGCAAAAAAGGCGAATGCTGGGCCCGGAGAGGTCCGCTGCCTTAAAAGAAGAAGTTGGAAAGCTAAAGAGTAATGGATTTATCAGAGACTCGACCTATCCGGACTGGATTTCAAATCCAGTCCTGGTAAAGAAGGCCAACGGGAAGTGGAGAACGTGTATCGACTTCTCGGATTTGAACAAAGCCTGCCCAAAAGATAGTTTCCCGTTGCCCCGGGTTGACCAGTTGGTGGACTCGACGGCGGGTCATGAACTTCTCTCATTTATGGATGCTTACTCAGGATATAACCAGATTCCGATGCATGTTCCGGATCAAGAACACACTAGTTTTATCACGGATCTGGGATTATATTGCTATGTAGTGATGCCTTTTGGCTTGAAGAATGCAGGCGCTACATATCAACGTTTATTCAACAGGATGTTTTATAACCAAATCGGGAAAACAATGGAAGTATACGTCGATGATATGTTGGTTAAGTCCAAGCAATCTTCCCAACACACTACTGACTTGGCAGAGATGTGCGGCATTCTTCGAAAGTACGGAATGAAACTCAACCCAACCAAATGCTCATTCGGTGTTGCCTCCGGAAAATTCTTGGGGTTCATTGTCAGTTCCCGTGGGATTGAGATTAATCCAGACCAGATCGCGGCAATCAGAGACATTCAGGAACCTAGGCAAATTAAGGATGTGCAAAGCCTAGCAGGAAAAGTAGCCGCGCTAAGCAGATTTGTTTCCAGGGCTACGGACAAATGCATCCCATTCTTCGAATTAATAAAGCGTGGAAAACGTCACTTCAAATGGACGCCTGACTGCGTAGACGCATTTCAGAACTTACTAAGGCACTTGGAGAAACCTCCGATATTATCTAAGCCAATGGATCACGAGGACTTATTCGTGTACTTGGCAGTGTCATCCCATGCGATCAGCTCAGCGTTGGTAAGAGAAGAAGATAAGGTCCAAAGACCTGTGTATTACGTGAGCAAAAAATTGACGGCAGCAGAGCGCAATTATCCAAGGATAGAAAAGTTGGCGTATAGTTTGCTGATCGCCTCAAGAAAGCTTCGACATTATTTTCAGGCGCATCCCATTATCGTATACACCGATCATCCGCTTAAGCAAGTCCTACAGAGACCAGAGGCGTCTGGAAGATTACTCAAATGGAATATTGAGTTTAGTCAATTTGATTTGAACTTTCAGCCCAGACGGTCAATTCGAGGGCAAGTGATAGCCAACTTGATAGCAGAGTTCACCGTCCCGGAGGAAGACATAGCCAATGAAGAACTCGATCCTTCAAAATTACTTTTCGATCCCAATACCTGGAGATTGTATACTGATGGCGCTAGGAACAACGAAAGATCCGGCGCTGGAATAGTGCTTGAAACTCCCGAGAAACGATTGATATCCCATGCTATCCAGATGGAGTTTCACGCCACTAACAACGATTCCGAATATGAAGCCCTGATAGCCAGATTAAGGATCGCAAAGGAATTAGAGGTCACAAAGCTGAACATATTCTGTGACTCCAAGTTAGTTGTGAACCAAGTTACTGGAAAATTCCAAGCTAAAAGTGCAAGATTGATTTTATACATAAAGAAAGTGAAAGAGTTGCTGAACGATTTTGATCACTACAACATATCTCATATTCCGCGGTCAGAGAATCAGCAGGCTGATAAGTTGGCAAAGATGGCTAGTTCCGACGATCCTGAAGCGACCGGGCTAGCCCCCGTTGAAGTACTTCGGTCCCCTAGCATAGATCAAATGGAAACCGATCTAATACTAGTGACGGAACTAGAAAGGGAGTCCTGGATGACCCCTCTGAAGAATTTCCTGATGAATGGAGCGCTTCCAACTAAGAAAAGCGAGAGGCGTAAAGTAATTCGTAAAGCCGCCCGATACGTTCTGCAAGGCGGAGTTCTTTACAGACAAGGATTTTCAATGCCCCTCCTCCGGTGAATAGCTCACGATGACATCAAGCGTGTGCTGCAGGAGGTACACGAAGGCGAATGCGGCGACCACACTGGAGGGCAAACTTTGGCAAAAAAGTGTTATGGCATGGTTATTTCTGGCCTACCATAAACAAGGATGCAGCAAGATACGCACGACGGTGTGATGCATGCCAGAGATTTTCAAAAATACACAGAGCACCTCCTAATCAGTTAAAAACAATGACGAGCCCATGGCCTTTCACTATGTGGGGAATTGATATCATTGGAAGTCTCCCCATAGCTAGGGGCGAGGCAAAGTTTGCTATTGTGGCCGTGGATTATTTCACCAAATGGGTCGAGGCTGAACCACTGACTACAATCACGACCAAACGAGTGATCAATTTTATCGTTAGAAACATCATCTGTCGATTTGGGATTCCAAAGATTGTGATAACGGAACTCAGTTCGATAGCACTGAATTCAGAAATTTCTGCCAAAAATACCACATTGAGAACCTATACACCTCTGTGGCACACCCATAATCGAACGGACAAGTCGAAGCGGCAAATAAAGTGATTAAGTCCATTCTGAAAAGAAGACTGAAGCGGGATAGAGCCATTTGGGCTGATGAATTGCCCTTGGCACTATGGGCCTACAGGAAAACATATAAATCGGCAACAGGACATACCCCCTTCTCCCTAGCTTTTGGAACAGAAGCGGTCATCCCGGTTGAGATAAAGGTACCTTCTCACCGGGTGACTTATTATGATCCGATGACCAATAATGAATTGCTCCTTGAGTCCCTGGATATGATCGAAGAAAAGAGGGATGAAGCAGACCTGCGTGCCTTGAGATGCAAACAACAGGTCGCCCGATATTACAACAAAAAGGTTCGAGCCCGAACCTGGGAACCCGGAGACTTGGTTTTGAAACGTGTCTTTCCACCCCCAACTCATATGGGAGCGAAGTGGGAAGGACCGTACTCCATTCTGAGCAAGGTTGATAATGGAACCTTCAAGCTGGCAACCGTAGATGGAAAGGAAATCCCCAGAGTGTGGAATGCCCAACATTTACGGCCATATTTAACATGAAAGTTTCAAATTTATTCTTTTGCTTTGTTAAAAACCATGTACAAGGCATGACTTGCCTAGAATAGTCTGACTCCTTAAAGAAAAAGATTATAAAGTGGACGTAGGTCATGATTCGACCGAACCACTATAAAAATATTGTGCGTCATTTACCTTTATTGCACCTTTATTTATCTGCCTGTTTATTTTTATGGAAATCTCTGTGAATAATCCAACGATCCCAGAAGCATATAATCATAAATGCCTTCCATCATAATGGAATGTAATCACAAGTCAAAATTCTGAGGATGCAATAGAGTAAATTATATCGTTGATAGCGCTCTAACTCTCCAGAGCCGAGAGAGAGCATAAGGGACATGTAGCCGATATCCATAAGTCATGGCGGTGTACCATGATCGGGACCGCCCTGGCGGAACACTAACTCTCCAGAGAGAGAGAGTATAAAAGCATCTCCGATTGAGCGCTGAGAAAGAGCTCCTTCCCCGCTGAAGGATCGGGGAGTGGTTGAATTACTGAGCTCGAACTCTAACTCTCCAGAGAGAGAGAGAGTATAAAAGCGTCTCCGATTGAGCGCCGAGAAAAAGCTCCTTCCCCGCTGAAGGATCGGGGAGCGAATGAATCGCTGAGCTCAAACTCTAACTCTCCAGAGAGAGAGAGAGAGTATAAAAGTGTCTCCGATTGAGCGTTGAGGAATAACTCTTACCCCGCTGAAGGATCGGGGAGCGACATAACAGCTGAGTTCGAACTCTAACCTTGGCGACCGCCAGGAGAGTATAAAAGCGTCTATGATTAAGCGCTGAGAAAGGTGCTGGAGACTCAGCACCCCTATAATTCCTGCTCCGCTGAAGGATCGTTGAGCATATCATGAAACAAGCTAGAACTCCTTCCCTGCTAAAGGAACGGGAACCGACTGAACTATTGAATTTGAACAAAGGGTCTGAAACAAGTGGCTACCCTAGCTGAGTGTAGCTTTCAGCCCTATCTCAACTAGGCAAACAGCCTCCAATTTGCCAACACATCCCAACACAAGAGATTCAGTACCATAAGAACAGTTATCTTATGAAATTTTCTAAGTCCCCCATATTCAGACATAGGGGGCAACATGCGAATAATGCTAATCAATCTTTAATAAGCCCTAGTTAAGCGCCACATTAACGATGGATTGGGGGCCATCTGCATATACACACGAACTTTAATGCCGTAATGCAGCACGAAAATTTTCTTTCTGTTGTTTGATTGATTTGTAGATATAACTAGATGGTCTGTTACTAAATATGGAAAGTTTATTTGAATACAGGTACACAATGATGCGAAAAGTGATAAACTTTCATTTATATACTGCAAACCAACAAAGTGAAAAACGACCTAGAGAGCAAAGTGAGGGCAAGTCTCACAATTACACTTCCTGGCCAGTGGAAAACGTAAAGACAAAATATCAACAAGCAACAATATCCTATTTACGCTTTGGCCTCTTCTCCTGCTTCTGTTTCTCCAGCTTCGCCTTGTCGGCATCGGACTGATCCCCTTTCTTCCTTTTCCTTTTGTCTATGAGAGGAACATCCGACTCTTCTGAAGATTCCTCTTCCACCTCTTTTCTCTTCCTTCTGTCAGAAAGGGAAGCCGGGAAGTTATCGGGATTTTCAAAATGAAGCTGTCTGCTGATGGATTTGGGCTGGATTTTCAAAATCATCCCGGTTTTGGGATCAAATTCTGCAAGAGGGACTACGTCCAAAGCCTCATCTGCCACCTTCTTCGAAGCCATCTCTTTTTCCTGCCTAGCCTTTCGGCTGGCCAAGGTTTCGTCGTCGGCTTTTTTGGCGTGAATAATATCCTCCTCATCCTCTACATGGCGCCCATCCATGTCTTTCAAGGCCTCAATGGTCTCAGCATCCTTGGGAACATCAGTACTAGGTGCCGGGATGCTTCTTTCTGCTGTTGTGACCTCAGCCTGCTTTGATATTTCAATACCGGCACCTGGCGAGACAGCCTCCTTCTCTGCTTCATTTTCTTTTTCAACACCCTTGTCGACGGGCTCGCCACCTGTATTATGAGGAACACACATTACTAATTCAATTGGTTGTTCTACCAGACGACGACAATTCACAATTGCTTTGACGAATTGTGGAGAAAAAAGGGAGATACCTTCCGCAGATCCTCCTTCTTGGGTAGCTGTAGGAGCCCCAACAACCACAGGAGTTAGGCCCAAAGGGATTAGTGGATCATCAAGATGGTACTCCTCAACTCCGGAGGTTTTGGGTTCCACAGCTGAACTCGAACCTTCATCAGTTTTGCCTTTACCCTTAGCCAGGGCCCTCTCCTTTTCCATCTCCGCTTGAATCAGACGACGACCCTCTGCCAGGTCCTCAGGCTCGTTATCCCTCAAGATGTTCTTCATCAACTCATCTTCGTCAATTTCTTCGACCCCCAATCTCTTCTTTTCACCCTCAACAATGGCATCCCATAAATTGGCTAAAGTAACGTGGTAATCTGGGATCCACGAATTGTTGCGGGTTTTGAGGACTTGGCCAAAAAAGTCAAAAATCATCTCTTCAAACCCCTCGATATCCTTCTCTCTTGCGAGGAGTTTGTTGTTAGAAGCGGTAGCCATTTCAATGGCGCTTTCGACATTCTTTTCGGCGAGAGCTGCCCGTCTTTCCGCATCCGCGGCCTGATCATTCAAAATCACCTTTTCTGCTTTAGCCAAAGCCAAACTTTCTTTCAAACTTGCTTTTTCTGCCTCCCAAGCAGCTCTCTCAGCTTCGAAATGGCCTTGTGTTGTTTTCAACTCCATATTGGCCATTTTGAGATCTTCAACCTCCTTCTTTAAGGCCATTTTCTCTTGGCTGTTGGAGTCAAGTTCCGAATGAAAGCGCTGCTTAGCATTCTCTAATTCAATCTTATAATTTTCGGCATCCCTCCGCGCTAACGCGAGTTGGGATTGAGCATCTTCCAGGTCCTTCTCCATCTTTGTCCTGGCCCTCTCGTTGTTTTCAAGTTTTGCTTTAGACCTATGTGCTTCTATTTCGAGCGTTCGGATGACTTCCGAAAGGTTAACTGCATGTTTTTTCATCATCTCATATTGCCTGGCTACGTGGCGAATGAGCCCGACAACTTCATTATCCCAGTTTTTAGGGACCGGTTCCAAGGCTGGAACAAACATCATCCTGTCGAAGAATATGTCTGGGAATTGTTCCCGCAACTTTTCCAGCCTACCTTGGATCTCGGGACCATGGACGTAATCCCGTGACCCGGGGGCAGCCAACTCTGGCTGGCTGGAAGGGACGATGTCACTCCTCTCCTTTTCAGTTTCTCTGACTGGATCCTTGCCTTTATCTTTAGATTCGTGATGCCTTTTTAACGACCTGCTATGAGAGGGAGCACTTTTCGGAGGAGTTAACTCTTTAGGAAGTTTCTTTCCCCTTGCAGGAACTATCGGATAGCTGGGGAGCTTGGCAGATGTTGATTTCGGTGGAGACCGGGGTTGCGAGGAAGTCGGCTTGTGAGAAGGGCCGCGGGAGCACTCAGTACCCGGATGAAGGCTGGGTGTGCCCTCACGAAGAGAATGATAAGAGTAAGATCTCCTGTGGGACATCGTTCCTGCAAAAAAGAGAAGAGCATATTAAAACTTTGAATACTTACGATATAAGAGTGCAGGGTCAGATAGTGTGTGTGATTTGTGCATCCCATATAATTCCCCCTAACAGACCCGGGCCTGAAGGCAGGCTCATCTGACCAGTTTCTTGTTCTCTAGTTGGAGCGATGGCAACCTCAGAAGTAGGGAAGAATGGCTCCCCTTCAAAGTCCCTCTCTGTATATACATCATCGGGCAGAGGAATTTTGCTCAGCTCGGCGAATAACTGCTCTTCTGTCAAATCATCAGGAGCAGCGAGTTCAATTGGAGTAGAAACTGGGAGTTCCCTAGACTTGTCACCGCGGGCCTCATCCCCTTTGTATATGTTCAAGTCCTCATCCTCTTGGATAACTATCGGGGAAGGACTTTTGCGAAACTTGGATGTTTCTACTGCTTGTGATGTTCCCTCTCCCTCCGTTGGGGGCACATACCTATAGGGTTTGCCGCCAGCGCCAAGTCCAAATCTTATATCCAGAAGATGATGCTTATGAAGATTCTCATCAGTAATGCATTTTTTGATCCTTAGAAAGTCGGATCTGCTTTGTAAAAGAATAGACAATCGATGGTTGTATAACGGACCCTCTGTTTTCGGGAAGACGTGATCTGTTTAAGACAAAGAAAAAGGGGGGGGGGGAAGAATGTTAATGCTTCGACTTCTTGAACAAGATATTCAGTTAAAAGCTTGAAGTTTACTTGATTTAAGCCATCTTCTTGAGCATCCGGCCTGTTTCTTTATGTAGAACCAATCAGACTCAGGGTCCCCTATATTGCTATATCCATCGTACAGAACCTTCCTATTCGCCACCGATTCAAAGAAAGAGAAATTTGGGGTAGCCAAGGAGCGATGCTTGAAAAGAAAGAAGAATGTCAAATCTCTGAATGTGAGTTCGGTGTGTATGATCTCCGCGTATGCAACATATAGGGAGTATAGAGATGCGTAAGCATTAGGATGAAGCTGCATCGGGGCGATACCCAGTCGTTTTAGAGTCTCGATGACGATTGAAGGAAACGGAGGAATAGCTCCTACCAAGCACATGGTTCGACTGATTGCCATATATCCTTCCGGAGCCAAGTGGGGTCTATCTTCGCTACCGGGTGTCATTACGTCATCCCAAGGAATCCCGTGTCTCAGGCAGATTCTTTTAAGCTTTATATCATCGAGTTTAGATGCTAAAGAATCAGAAAATTTCTCTATCCCGAGCGCGCCAGGAATCTCGTCGGAAGCTCGCCTGTCTATCTCAGACTCTTCACTAGATGAAGTGTTTTCGGACGGATCTGATTCCGTTGCCTCGTATTCAAATCCGGAATCTTCGCCTCCTGGATTAATTGGAGGAATCTCGGGGTTGTATTGCTCAGGAACCTCGGATTCCGCTTCTGTTGCGGATCTTGAAGGAGATTGATTATTCGACATTACTGCTAGGACGAGAAAACATGAACAATGAGATTAAAACTACCCGTCCCCTGTGTGTGCAAGTGCCGGTGTGTGTGCTTGTGTGTGCATTAAAGATAAAGCGTGAAAGCTATCAAGATCATCAAAATATTAGTCATCATATGCAGTCAAATTATGTGGTCATTCAGTCCAGAAAGTCCGACATCAAGGTCCTAGCCTAACTGTTCAGAATTTTACGGTGACAAGGCATCGTTTAAAGTTCGAAATTTGTTTGGATCGTGAACTACGAGTCGGATCGCAAGGTAGAGGGATCGCCCTCCTTCGGATCGCAGGGTAGAGGGATCGCCCTCCTTCGAATCGCAGGGCAGAGGGATCGCCCTCTCACGGATCGTGAAATTAAGTGATCGGGGTCTTTGCCGAATCGTTGCAGCCCCCCACGATACGCACCTCTGCCGTCACCACGACCCTCCGTCTTGCCACTCGCCTTCATCTTCTTCCTCTCGTCTCCTTACCCCCGATCCGAACCGGCCTTCTCTCTTCTTCTTCCTCCTCCGTTTTTCTCCTCCCCTTCTCATCTCCGAACTCCAACCTCTGAACCCATCAGCCATGGCGCCTCGATGGTTCCCCCTAAAATCACGATATTCCATCGTTTCTTCCCTCAAACTAGTCGGAAAAATTCATAAACAACAGCGATTTCGAATAAGGGTGCTTTCGGTAGAATTACCTTTCTAAAAATTGGGAAAGTAATCGGATTTTTGAAGGTTTGAAAAACTAGGGTTCTTTCCTCAACGATGCAGGCGAAACGATACGGAAGAAAGAAGAAGGAATAAAGTGGAGAGGGGGGTCGACTTATATAGGCAAAAGGGTGACCGTTTGTCTCCCCTTCTTTGTCCTATTCGATCCACGAAAATAGGCGGGCCGCTAACCAAAAGCCCACCACGTCTCGAAGAGGAGCCCGTCTCGTTCCGTTCCATGAAGAGGCCCAAGTGCACACCAAAGAACGAAACGAATGGCTTGCTAACGGACCGCGACTCGAGCACGCGATCCGAATCGATAAATTCAGTAATGAAGACTCTGAAAAATCCCAGAAAAGGAATTGTTCACTGATTCGCGACTCGCTGTGAAAAAAAGATTCTATAGCTTCGAAGCATGTTCCATCATCGATAAAACATACTTCGAGGGGGCAAAATGTTGGCTAGCTTTTTGACCAAGCCACCCAGGTTCACTCACAAGAAGAAGTTCTGAAACTACATTCCCCAAGTGCAAGGAACGGATCGCATCATCGACTCGCCCGTCGTTGGATCGCACACTATCGACTCGCCCCACATTGGATCGCATGTCGTCGGATCGCCCCCATTTCATCAGCGAAACGAAACCTCTATACAACTCGATCCGAACTTATATTGTTGCCCAGTGTAGACCGATCCGATCCCCTGATGAATGGCGAAGCCTCTGACCCGTTCAAATATGAGCTAATCTTCAGCGATCCGAGACGCACGGATCCAGCGACACGTGTCCCTAACCGTCATTTTGACTGATTCTCCCCATTTGCACGATCCGATTTTCAAGGGGATTGCGACACCTGTCCACAACGGCTAATTTGACTATTTCTTTAACGGCAGCGATGCGATCCGATGTTCTCGGGATTCGTGCCACGTGGTACCACGATCCGCCTGACAAAATCAACTATAAATAGCCCGGAGTTTGGCATTTTTGAGGATCCTTTTGGCAATACTGAGTACTGAATCCGCCATTATTGTCAAACTACTTAATTACTGAGAGAAATAACAATTGTAAAAGTGAGCTAGAGAGAAATCCTTGATTGTACCGACATTCAAAGTATAATCAATAATATATAAAGTGGACGTAGGCTCGTTAACGCCGAACCACTATAAATTCTCTGTGTTATTTTCTTTTTCCTCATTCTTCAGTTGAAACTCTATAAGATTCAGAACAATTTGGGTGTTAGGTCCAAATTTTGATCTAACATATATATATATATGTTTAAACAATACTTTCAATTTAATATACATATATTTTCTAACTATAGATATTTATACATTTCTTTCAATTTAAGATAAATACACTTTTCTAATTATATATATATGTTTATATTACTTTCAACATGAATATACTATTTTCAAAACTCAACATTTTTAAATGTATTTATGTTATTTTAATTTATAAACTTGTGTCCATCTAGTCTAGTGAATCCAAAGGATGAAGTACAGGATTTTCAAGTAATAAAAATACTTCATGGAATTCGGAAGTTAAAACGATAATTGGCAAAGAATGGGAAATATTGGTTTATTTTTCGAACCGATGACAAATGATTGTCTAACTGATTTTGGGGCAAGACATGAAAAAAAATCGATTTTCCTATACTTGAAAATGTAATTTTAAATATAATGGCCACGGTGTGAGAAAATATAAGCATCGGTTGTTAAAGAGCCCGGAGTCGGTAAGTGGCATACTCTCTGTCAGTGCCGATACCACTTTAACAACTGTGCTCGTGATGGAGTATCGGAATGACAGCAAGATGGCTTGGAAGAGACCACTAGATCGGAGAAGGCGAACGGTGACGAAATGGCCTTGACCTTCGGGTCATAGTTAAAATGACTAAAACAGAAGCTATACCGTGACTAATTGAGGTCGCACCTCATATCGGACACGCTTCTTCGATACCATCTCTATTACTGTTGTGATTGATTTGGGTGCACCCTTTTGATTTGGTAGTGTGTTCCGAGGTGGGCGGTAGTGGCTGCTATGCGTTACCACTGGTCCGGGAGTGCAACTGGTAGAATCCTACCCTAGGTATTGCCTTGTGTGCCTTGTCATATTTATCCCATACGAGCCCCATACGATTTTGAATTAGTATTGCTTTCTACAGAGTGCCCTCTGATAACACCAGTTCGGTGAATTTACGGTACTGTATAGACTGTGATGCCTATAAACTGCGTAAGGGTAATATGGTAATCCCTCTTACACTATTTTCAGTATATTTATTTTACCGAATAGACATTACAATAATAACGTACTATTTTATATTTATTATTTCCACGGATCCTTAAAGGATGGGAATCCCAAACATCCTCTAAGTTATTGTACATTTCAGTTAACATTTCATTTGACTTAATTCACTTATATGAGAATGTTAGTCCTGACTCGAGTACTTTGTTTGTTTTATTCTTGCAATTGCTCGGGTCAAACCGAGGATTTCAGCTTGTAGATATTTGTTAAAGTTTGAGATTTGTTGGAGATCCAGCCGTTAATCTACCATGTCATACGCGATTGTGCCCATCTCTGCTTAATACAAATACTTGTGTGATTCTATGATTATTCTTCCGTTGTATCTATATTTATTTCCGTACTCTAATATTATGTAAATTTAAAGATTTGTATAAATTTTACTTCCGCTGTGAGATACTCTGTTTTCTGTGTCTGTGATTCTGTGATGATTTGTATTTCAACTTCATAAGAAATAACAAACTGTCATTTAGACTGGTTCGAGTTGGTATAATTATCGACTTGAGGCGGTCAAAAAGCCAGTTCATTACAGAATCGACAGAAATGGAGTTATAAAAATTATTTTATAACTGAAAATATATAGAATTTGAAATCTATTATTTTGAATGGAAGTTTATAAAACGGAAATTAATATTTTTTATTATTATTATCTGAGTTTAAAGAAATTATTAGAGGGTTCTATAAAGAAAATTCTTATGATGATGAGATTTATAAGAAAGCGAGTATAATTTAACCAAAGGTTTAAAAGTTGAGTAAATTGTTTCCAAGAGATGATTAACTGGGATATCCAAATTAATTATTAATTAATTTAAATGAAGGACTAGTTGTAATTGCTTAACGAGATAATCGTGTTTTGAGTTGACTAATTCGACTATTTTATTTTAAATTCGTTATTTGATTAATTTGTCTAATGAAATAATTTAATGGATATTTGTTTAATTTTAATAAGACTTTAAAAAGAAATTTTACTATTTATTTTAGTTAATAAAGCAGTTAACTACTTCTACAGTAGTTAATGTTGAAGTAAAACATTATTTAATTTAAGAGATTACTTCTTAAATGGAAATCATTTAAGTAATCGATTCTGTATTGAAATATAATTGAATCTTGGAGAGATTTATAACGAATTTATAAAAGAGATTTTAAGCGAATACGATAGCTTAAAATAAATGTTTACTTAATTATTGAATTAAGTAAAAAGGTATCAGGATAAAAAGGAATTTATATTAAACATGGGTTTATAAAAAAGGCTTATAAAAGAGATGTGAAGTCGAAGCGTTGATTTTGAAGTGGCGTCATTTAATAATTAAATTAAGTAAGAAGAATGGAATTGAAACGAAATTTTCAAAGAGAAAATGGTTGAACCAATTAGAGGTTGAATGATACGAGTTGAATCAGAGTTAAGATAAGAAATTAAATAACTGGAACCTTACTGGAGATTGGTTTAGTTGACTGATCTTCTAAGTGTTAATCTGGGTTGATACTTAGGGATTATTCGCTTACCAATTTACTGTCAAGGACCAATGAATGTTGAAATATAGTAATGCATGAATAAGTAATAGGAATATTTCCAACGAATAAAAGGATTGGAGAATATAAAATGATGTTTCCAAAGTAAAATAGAATAAAAGGAGATTTTGTGAAAATATAACGATTTTTCAAGTTAAAGAGGAAGCGAAGAGTGGAGTTTTGGAATACACTATTCTAGAAGGTTAAATGTTGGATTTTGTTTTTAAGCGATGAAATAAAAGAGATTTCTGATTGTTTTACGAATAATAAGTTAAACTGATTTCCCACTTATAAATAATGAATAACGCTGTGATAATTGTTTGACAAATAGTATTTAAACGGTATATTGGATATAGTTATATTATATTTTTCTAAATATTAAAATGAAATGATTTTTTAAATATGAGTAAGAAGCGAAAATGCTATTTTCAAGGGAATATTTAAATGAATCATTTGTTAATTATTTTAAATTAAAGAAGCCAAGTGATGCCGAGTACTAAACCAATAACCCTATTTTTATTTTTGAATGATTTTTTATTTCATAGTTAAATAACCGACTATCAAATCTGGCATATACGATTGTTGGTACGGAAAGACCGGGATTGAATTTATAATTGAAAACCATTCCAACCAGCAAATACGTAAATATTGAAGATATCAGATGACGATCGAGATGGAGCAATTGATGACCGTGGATCTTCATAAAATACAAGAACCACTTAAAACCTCTGAGCCCACATAGAGATATACTGGGGTTCTGTCATGGTCGAAATCTACGGATTACAAGGACTACTCGCTTGATCCATAGGGTGATACCTAGGATGTGGTAGGAGGGTGTTTTCGATTTGTCGAGTCCTAGGACAACTTATATGGACGAATGTCTGAAAGAGTATTTCCAAATGGATCATGTACGTTGATTCTTTCAAACGTACCAAGTTTTGGTGGTGGAGAAGACACTTCTCTTAGCTTAATACCCAGAGTATTTATACGGAAATCAATTAGTGACTTCTAGCGGATCTAACGATGTGGCATTCAAAGTGAATGGAGAGGTGCTATTATAAATGGTAAGCTTAATCTCAAGCCTCATCAACCGGGAAATGACATAAAATCGGGTAGGTCGCATGGCTATGTGGGTCACACCCATTAAAAGGGTATATCATTACCAGATCCAGAGAAATCAAATGCCTTTGGTTGTCCCTTTCATTTTTGTTTGTTTGCTATCGGTTCGGTTGTCGGGCCCCCAACCATGGTAATGATATATTCGGTACTCTCAAGCAAAATGAGGGGTCGGTCATGTTTAGCTGGGCTGCAAGATACTCTTGTTGAACCCCAATGTATTCATCTCCGGGGGTACACTGTCAGAAGGTGGTCCCATACCTTGCCATATTTGGATTCCAATCTCCAATAAGAACCCGCAGTTTTGATTGTATACTATATATGTAGAGGGTGAGATGCAAGTATTCTACTAGATTGTTATTTACTTGATTTCGACACTATTATAATATCAGAAAAGAATTGATTTTCAAAATGTTTTAGGTTATCGTAAGGTAAAAACCGTCCGTATTTATGCGTGGATTCGATCTCATGATTACCCTTTTCTTTCCAAAACATTTTGACTTTAAAATCAAGTTGGATGATGCCTATAAACTTAGTGAGTTTTCTCACGCTGGTTCCCTAGACCGATCCTGTGTTTGCAATGCTCGGGTTAGACTGAATTTTACAGTTCAGGTTATCTGATGCGGTGAAGAGACGAGTTGGAGGAGTCCAGGCATGTGATATTATCTACTATTGTTCCATTGTGTGTTGTGTTACGAGGACAGGTTATTATAACTATCCAGATGGATTGGATTGTCTGTTGTACTCTGATGATTGTAAGTTTTATTTCAAGCTCTCAATAATGTTTTTTTTCTATATTATATTTTGTTCTGGTGCGAAGTGAGACTATGATGTTGTTGTGTTTATTCTTCTTCATTTTCTTCTATTCTAATATTTCTTTCTTATCTCACCCTCTAATTTCTTTCTATTAACTATCTGGTGATTTCGATACTTGAGTTCTGACAATTAATACGGATTTATATATTATTGTTGGAATTCGGGAGTCGAATCCGCCGGGTCGTTACATAATTCCTCCATGTGGCGCATGTAGCATATAAGATGTATGGTAGGATCTGTCTGGCCATTAAACGGCTCAAGAGATGGCATATTGAAGCCATGAGGGTTGCGGGAATTCCTGATTTCCCATGAGAAGGGGCTGCGATGGACATTACCTATGTCATGCCAAGTAGTGGCGCCTCGGGTGAAGCGTTTGATGGTGTTAGCAATTTGATTCCCGTCCCGAGAAGCCGTTGCCACGCATCCAATTCTGCACCGGTGGCTTCAACACGAAACTCATCAGCTATTGGAAGTACATCTTGTGCATTCGAGGTTGGTTTGGTGTTTACCCCGAGTGATGGTGGGAGGTGGTCTCGAGCCTGAGCTGTTGGTTCCAGATTTTCCGTGTTCCTCGGGTTGGCATATACGTTGGGTTGAGCCATGCCCAGGTAGGTGGGATCGAACTGACCTAGGATAGCATTCCCAGTTCCTAACCCAGCATTTACCCCGTCCGGGGAGATAAGAAAGTGGCTTACAGTAGCATTTCGCTCCGTGGCATTGAAAGCTGATATGGTATTGCATTGCAAATAGAGTAGAGGGTGACTGCCCTCGGTTATTCTTGGATCGATCTGCAAAGGAGGCTAAGCTGGGGGTTGAATAAGTTCAGTTTGTTGTAAGATATCGAGTCGAATCGGCGGCTGCACTGACCCAAGATCTGGTCGACTTAGAGGTTGAGTCGAACCGAATGTTGGCAGAATAGCGAGCCGATCTAGGGTTTGGGTCGAACCGATCTGAAACCCTGTTGTTGCCTCATCTTCGCCGGTTGCAAGGAGTGATGGTTGGTTGCTCGGCCTTCCTTCCATCCCAGTGAAGAAACTGTTCATCATCTCCTACTGCTTTTTGAGGCATCCATCCTGGTGCGCCATTTGTGCCCTGAGTTTAGCTAGTGCTCCAGCCATCTCTAGTTAAGTACTGAGATGGGACTCCATGGGAGGAAGCCTCCTGGCTTGCCTCGCATGCCGCGCCTGTTGTGTCGGCGGCTTGAGCGTGGGAAGAAGTTTCATCTTTCTTCCACTTCACCATGATTTTTCCATAGAATAGCTATCCAAATCCTCTCAAGCTTAGAAATTGCTGAAGGTGGTCGTCCCCTTTCCTGCTACGCCAAAGTGTTGATGTCAAAAGTTGGTTTTATGACAATCAACCCTCAATGCGCATAAATCACACACAAATCACAAAGTGATATAACAAATAACAGGGAGCATACAATACATTTATAGTGGTTCAACTTAATCTTGCGTCCATTTTATAATCTTTGTTCATACTATCGAGTACAAGGTACAGTTGCCTTTTTTTGTAAGAAAGTAGAGAAAGAAGTGACTTATACACAAAATCCTTGTGTTACAATTCGGTTCGATCGATTTGCAGGGCAAGCTATTTGAGGAAACCAAACCATGAACTTCCGAAAGGAGATAGTCCTTTTTCCATTTTTTGGAATGGGGTATTTATAGGTAGGATTCTGGTTCGGGTCGATGAGCCATGTGGCCACTATCCAGGGTCGGTTCGACCACATGTCACCTAATCTAGAAATTTTGTTGTAAGTTGCTAGGCCTGGTCTTCACATGAGGAATTGTTCCTCTCGATTTTCGTGGCATACGTGCAACTCGAAGCTTAGTTTGAGGAGATAAAGTAGGTCAGAGTTGACCAATAAAGTAGCCTAAAGAATCAAGATTTGCTGCATTGTTGGGTTCAGATCGGCCTATTAGGGTCAATCTGTTCGATCAATCGATCTGACCCATGGAGTTCGATCCAAGAGAGAAAGGAGGTGCTTTCACCCAGAGCATGGCTGGTTTGGGTCGAACCAACTATGATCAACCCGAAGTATGAGTCGGACCAGGAGGCAGAAGCATGTTAATTCCATAATTTTGGGAGCTTGTCTTGATAAAGATCTAAGTTGTGACGGCATTGCCAAAAGGCGGATCAACATTTTGTTTATGACTATCTCTATTAAAACCATTTTATATATTTTAACTATTAAAATTTTATAACTAGTATAATAAGAACTATTTTTAATAAAGTCATTTTTATGTTAAATTAATTATATATAATTCTATTATTTAAAACTAAACCATTTTAAATATATTTTACTATTTTAAATTAAAGTCTATTTCCAATTCGGGCAATTATGTCTGAATTGATTTAAAATAATGATTTTGATTTATAATGATATTTGTGAAATAGAATATAAAATCAGAATTTGAACTTAATAATGAATTGTTTGACAGTATGGAATTTGGAATTTGAAACATAGTCCAATACTTAATAGTTTTGAATAAATGATTATAAATAATTCAATACTTGAAGTTAAAATGATTTATGATAATTTCAAATATAAATGACCATGGTGTGAAAAATGTAAGCATTTGACTATTAAAGAAACCGAGGTCTGATATTGTCATAATATCTACCAATATAGAGAACTACTTTAACAACTGTGTACGTGGTGGATGAATCCAGAATGAAGTAGGATGGTTTAGTGAATGCTCCTGGAATGAAGTAAGAGAACAATGATATATTTTCTTGACCTTTGGTCATAATTAAAATGATTAAAATATGAGTTATACCCGAGTAGCCCTACTAGGTGGGTTAACTAACCCGATCGACAATACTTATTTTTTTATTACTGTAGTTCCTCGTTTTGATTTGATTTGATGCACATCCATTATTTTGGGAGTGCTATTCGAGGTGGTAGGTAGCTGCGGCTATGCGTTGCCACCATTCTAGGAGCGTAGATTCCTACCGTGTGTATTGCCTCAACATGTCATGTCATATTATCCTGATCTCACATACTACGATTTTGATTAGTATCTTATATATGGAGTGCCCTCTAATAACTACTTGTTTATGGTGGACCTTATGGTATTCGTATAAGCTACAACATTATAAATAGTGTAAGGGTAAAAATGTAATCCCGCTTATGCTATTTCCAATATTATATTTTACTGATAGACATTATTATAATAACGTATTATATATATAATTCCACATATCCTTAGAGAATGTGAATCTCAAACATCGTTTAAGTTATTTAATTCATTGATAATACTAGTTGAATATTTTTTTGAAAGATTTTTGTCAAAGTTTTTGTCCATGCCTAATCTATGATGAGTAGACTATGACGACCCACCAAACACCAGCGATGCTTAGAACTAAAAGTATGTGCTAAGCACCTGATTGATGTAAACGGTCGTCAGGAGAAAGAAATAGTAGAAAGGAAATAAAAGAAGAAAGAAGAGAAGGCAAAAGAATAGAAAGAAGAGAACCAAACAAAAACACAACAACAGAACCTATCATATATCTCACAGCGCATCAGACAACATATAATAATCAAATCACACATATAAATTAGGCAGACAGTAATAACGATACAAACCATATAATCATAGTACACAGGTTCATACAGTTATACAGGACAATAATATAGTTTGTATAAGAGATAAATAAACTCAACTGTCTCTAATAGAACACTAACGGTGTCAAGGCTCCACATTGCTAAAGAGCAGAACAAATAGATATAATACAAGTATAAATAGGTAAACCATCACCTCCTATGAATCCACCTGTACTGCTCCATATAATACCCAACCTGCTACCCGGTCTGCTCATCAACATCATCGATGAGCCCCCGAAGTAATAAGAGGGAACATAAAACATTAGGTCAGACATAAATCTGATGTCAGTGATAAAAAAATTCTCAAAATACTATAAAAGTCGCAATAATAAACATGGCATAGAGGTATGGAGAATCATACCTTCCCTGCCCCTACATCCACAAAGTTAGCATATAGAAACCAATATATGTTATACAACGGTAAACCTCATATAAAACTGATGTAATGGATGTCTAAGCACTACTGATGACAAATAAATAAACATCCATAACATCCATCCTCACATTCACTTACTCACTGCGTGAAACATATGATATCCAGTGCTTCGGTCATCCAATCAATCAATGCACCGGCAAGCCCCACTGCATGAGCTCCACTTTGACTATTACGATGCCCCGTCGCATCAACTATAGTCGATAACCCTACCCAGTCCATACTGCATTAAGTATGGGGTCCAGGCTGATCATTCCACGCCGCATTAGCTTTGATCCATCCATGTGCTACTATCTCTAAGATGTACCGAAGTCGCGAATGCCAATAACTCCCTTGAACACATTCTCTGCAGCAGAATCCATCACTATACTGTCCATAAGACTCTCATCTGAAGTCTCAATATGGGAACTATCCCCAACGATTGTCCTATGTCGTAGGATGTCATCCTATGTCTCTCATCTCTCTTTATCTGACAGTTACCTCAATACGACTTAATGTCATTCTCTCTGCATCTCGGAGAAAGCAATCATCGTAGCAACCTGCTCCCCATTCTAAAACCATCGTCATATCACTACATTGACACATCTCGCCTCAAGCCAAAACAACTGATCGAAGAGCCATCATATTGAAATCATTATCCAGCGAACCATCGTATCCTACTCCCCGCAATTACCCAACCCCTGGGTCGGCCAAACAGCGGGTCGACCTAACTCCGGTTCGACTACGTCAAAGTCGATCCAGGCTTGGTCCCCATGTTGACTTAAATCTGGGTTTGGTCGCTTGGCCAACCCTAATCCGAGATTGGTCAAAACCGACTCCAAATCGACTATGTCGATCCGACTTGGTCAAACCATAATACACTCTATCCATCGACTTCTTTGCTCCATCCAAGCCTTCAGATCTAATGTCAAGCTTCAATGCTGCTCTGTCATCAGTTCACCTATGCGCTCTGAAGCTCTATCGAGATTATATCTTGTCTGTTTGAGTCTACCGTCCTTGTGCATACAATCAAGATATACCAACATGTGCATTTGATTGAAAAGCCCCCCAAACTCTAACGAATGAAATATTTCCTAATACTAGATCGCCTACGAATAGAGTTTTATGCTAAACTAAGCAAATAAGTCAATCATGCAACCAATAGTCATCCAAATCCTAAACTAACATACAAGCATCCAAAATGTCCATAATAGGTAAAAGAGAACCTACTTATAGCAATCAAAGTGATTTACATGTCCAAATAGTTTATATCCATCAATATGGTCAAAACACTACACAATAGCATGATAACTGTTAAATAGCGTGCAATAACGTAAAAGATGGTAATCATGGTTAATACTGTCTAAACCACTTAATAATCGTTTTATTAATTATTTCTAGGTTCAACTATCTTAGATATTACATTTTATAAATAGAAATCGACCAAAACATTAAAAATACGCTATACGGATAAATACAATCCTGTGAGAGACAATATCGTTCACCTTAGCCAAATCAACCCAAATTAGCTCTAAGATGTAGAGCTCATCAATATGAGTCCAACAACACGAAATTGCGTCCAAATCTGACCTCGTATGAAAAAATTAAGCATGTTATAAGTTTTCACATTATTTAAGTAATTAATAAACTTAACTAAGTAATTAACTTAACTAATTACCTTATTAATTGCCCAGTCCTTCTTCTACCTCTCCAGGCCGTTTACTGAGACATTCAAACCCACTTCCCAAGACTTCTCTCTCCTCCTAGCTTCCTCCATGATCAATGAAACGACAAACCGATGAATTCGACAAACACCACTACACGACAGCTCCTCAACGAGCCCGACATGGTAAAACTCAGCCTCCTCATGCAAAATCCGTTCTCCTCCCTCCCTCATACTGCCCCAGGCAACGCACGACGCCAAAATGGATCACACCATCCCAAATTCGTTGTGTGGCCATTTTCCTTCTCGGACTCAAATCCAACCTCATCTCCTCCTCTCGACGACTAGATCTCGTAAATACTAGAACCTAAGTAACGTGACTGAAGTAGGGGTCCGATAAGTAAGCACCGTACAGTATGAAAGTAGCATAGATTCGAAGATCTCGCTAATTCATGATTTTAAGAACCGATTCCGTGATTTTACGTTAAGTAGATGAGGAGATAATGATTTTTGAAGGAGGAGGAAGGATCAGCCATTAATAGGTAAGGGAGTTGTGTTTATGCGTGAGTGAGGTAGAGAAATGAGCTGGGTCCAAACATATAACATAAAGATTGGACATATCTTAGTATTATGTTCAATTATTCATAAATGAGGCCCAAAAATTCGCAACCTCCAAACATATCGAACGTTATATTTTTATTAACACCACGAATCATACGAACTCAATGGAACAAGTCCTAAGACCTAACTCGGTCGTATATGGAAGTTAACTTTTAAAGCTCAAATACAATATTAGTTTCTCATATAAACTGACATATTTGATTTATGCCCCGTCGATTGGTACATCCCTTCGCTACAAAACTTGATGGCATGCAATAACTCATTAAGACGATTCCAAAAATATAAATTTCATCGCAATCCGACACTGTTCCTCCAGAATGACAATTTACGTGCATATCAAGATCTTTATGACCACCAATTGGTCTGAACTCGAAATGTAGCGATCCGTATACATATTCCCCATGTAATAAACAATCTAGACTCAGTGGAACTGTTCCCAAGTCCTGATTTGATCGTTTGTGAAAAACCACACTTTGGATCCGCTAATTTGAATAATTAACAATTAATATTTAAATATTCAATCATTAAAATACGGGTTGCTATGTAGACCTTGTTGTTGTAAGAATTCTTAATTCATGAGGTTTAGGGAGGGAATTACGCTTAACTTTATGTTTATGTATAAGTAACATACTATATAGTAATGAATTTGTTTCCACGGGGTGATAATTGAACCCATAATATTTTGTATCATGTTCGAGAAATATAATCAGTAAGAACATGTGTTTGTCATTTATTATTATTATTATTATTAAATTAAAGGGAATTGAACATAGATACAAAATAGGATAAATTTTTGAAGCAGGCTTCTTTTCGAATCAGTTTCGTATTTGAGGCTAGTTTCAAAACTTATTACCAAACATGGTTGATATTTGCTCAGTCAGTTGCCAAATCAGTAGTTTTGTAACTGCTTTGTCTAGGAACAACTCATAGTTTTGCCTATATTTTCTTCGCTTTGCTTAAACTGTGGCTACGCCACATAATTTTATTAAAAAAATGCAAGTTGGTTGTGGCGCAACTCATAGTTGCCCCACATGAAACTTGAGTTTTTTTAAAGCAAGACAAACAAATAATTTCACATGGAAAAAAGTGGGTGCAACTATGAGTTACGCCCAAACGAAGCAGTTACAAAACTACTGATTTGGTAGCTGACTGAGCAGAAATTGGCCATGTTCAGTAATAAGTTTCGAAACTAGCCTTAAATGTGAAATTGGTTAGAAAAGAAGCCTACTCTGAAAATTTATCCTATAAAATAAGACACATAAATTGTGGGCCATTAGATCTCCCTTCGAATTATTTCCTGTCATGTAAGACAAATAAATTCAATGGTGAGTTATATATATAGTGTGGTGCTAAGGGCACCTAATATGTGCTTCCTAATACCACGACTAAAAAATACCACAAGAATTAGTATTACCACACACTTAAAAAATGGGGCTACCACACTATTTTACCCTATTTAAATTTCTCTTGATATTCGTTCATTCTCATTTCTTCAACCAGCTAAACCCTAGTTCTATTATGAATCAACGAATTCGACGCTGCAATGTCGAGGAAAAAGAAATCTGCTGGTATATTGAAATCTCAACCCCAGTCAAGTCAATCACGTAAGTTACTAACCCTAAATTTGGGTTTTTGAAGTTTGAAGCACGTTTTAGCTGTTGTGAATGGCAATGTTTGAATTGCAATTTCTAGCCGGAAACCCTTATTTCGATCGGTGATTAACCGCCATGACTTACATAGTTTAGGAGGCGGTTGATCACCATTCGATCATATATGTGCAAAATATTATTTGAAATCTGATGCCTTAGTTGATAGTCCTTGAGTTTATTTTCATCGTTTGATCAGCTTACAGAGGTACGCGAAGTTTCATACAAAATCGAGTGACTTTGTTTGCAGTCTACAAACATGAAGAAATAAAAGTAAGTAAAAATTTAGTGGCACTTTGTTTTTCAATCATAAACAAAAGGCAAATATGCTTCCACTGATAATTCAAAACATCACAAATCAAAAATTAATCATGTATTACATCCCTAAAGTTTAATGCGAGAATGAGTTACGGATATACAAATACGCTTCCCCTTTCCTTTATTATTTTTGGTGGATATTATTGCCACGTATGCATTTATATGTGACTAAATTTTGTATGTATGATTAAGTAATGGTTTTTGTAATATTTATGATTTGTTTTTTGTTTCATAAACCAAAAAAATAATGCCAAGTATTTATGCAACACCCGTAAATTTTGCGAGATTTAATAATCTGAAATTAAGCATAACGGTTTGAACTATTATAATTTTTCTTAATTTAATTTCTTGTTCGATTGAAGTTTGGTCATCTCATTTTATGTCAATCAACATATTATTTTTTATTTGCGCAGGAAAAGACAAACAACCAATAACAGCGTCGATACGATGTAAACGTGCCGAAGAACTGGAGATAGCAAGTAAAATGACCTCCATTAAAGAAGTAGACAAGGAGGTTGAAGAGCACGAAAGCAGCAACGGAGACGAATCAAGGGATAAAACTTCAAGTAGTGATGGTTCTAAATGTTCAACCAGTGACAGTTCAAAAGATTCAACTGGTAATGGTACAGAAGCTACCAATGATGATGATTCAAAAGGCAGTAAAGATTCAAATGATGGTGATAGTTCTAGTGAGGAGGACGAGGTGGAAGATCAAGCAAGAGAACCTGGTTCTGCACTGATAATTTGAGATCCATCGATTTCTATAGTTACCAAAGTTGTCGATTCATTGCTTAAAAGTTCTAGATATGTTGTTGCAAAAAAAGTTTGGATATTTCTTTTATAAGTATTTTAACGTTATTTTTGTGTGGACGTACTAATTGACTGACAATAAAGATTAATACGAATATGCTGGTTTGAAATTTTGTTGCCATCTATGAAATAGTTTGACCTCTGTCTTATGTAGAAACCATAGTTGTGCAAGGGCCCAACATTCATGAGCTTCAAATTATTAGTAAAAATGTATATTTAATAGTAGTAATTTATATAGACATGGAAGCAAAAATATCCTTGATGTGTGATTATCAATATTTGGTATGAGATAACTACTAGCTTGTTGCATCATTGCAATATGTTTGTTATTTAGTTTTCCTGATTTTCAACTAGAACTGCATTCAAGTAATTATTGGAACCATACTATTAGATGAATCCCTTACCTCGTCATGTTCTACATTTATTAAAAACGCAAGAGCATATAGAAATAAAACCTTGTATTAGTTATTCTTTTGAATTCATTTGCTTGAGAATCCAAATGTAAAACTATAATTTGATTTAGTTTTCTAGAAAAAATCTACTCTCATTTTGGATTATTCAGTGTCAATAATCACGTTAACAGAGTCAATTAGATGAATAGAATCAATTAGAAGATCCTTAGGACTTTCTTATGGAGGTTTCTTATTACCCTTAGGCACCCTTTGGTGACCTCCTTTAGCTGTTTCCCCTTTAACCACTGTGTTATCTAATTTGACTTTCAATAGTTTGGATTTGTTTAATAGTTCCCATAGATAAGCTATTTCCTTACTTAGTTCAGCTATTTCCTGACTTTTTGAGAAGATTTGATTCTCTATCAATTCCATGATCTTTTTCATGATTCTGGTATTAGAACCATATTCACAGACTGATTTTGGGGTTGTGTCTATCCGTACATTTTTCTCATTGTGTATTAGTTCTCTTTTATCTGTACATTGTCAATTTTATTTTGTTCGGTGCTTATACACCGTAGGTCAAGTAAATGACCGGTTAATTATCGTCGATCAAACTATGGATATGAAATGATTTTATTTTCTTCTGCTCGGTGATCAAGACCATTTCTTATTTTAACTGGTCAATACTAAACGATCGAACAGACAATCATATAATGGTGATTCACCACTGTATCACTATTTCAGTAATTACTGGGTTGTTTTGACAGTCCCTTCAGTGGTGGAACACCGATAGAATTTAAAATGAAGGGTGGGTAACCACCACTATAAAATGGTTAATTACTGGGTTGTTTTGACAGCTCTTTCGGTGGTGGAGCACCGTTATAATTGAAAATGACCGGAGGGTAACCAGCGTGACAAAATAGTTAATCTTGTGTCATTGTTTCGGATCGGCGGTTGAAAGCCGTGACTTGATGAACTGTACGGTGGGCAACCACCGAATGAGAAAACAATAATATCGATATACACTGTTCGATGATTAAAAACCGCTAATTACTTCTTTGTTCGATGGTATTATGCCGATCGAACTGTCGTTTGGACTTGAACTGTTTGGTGGTTACTTGTTCGGTTACTTTAGACCATAATTAGTTCCCCTGTTCAGCTTTTAATTTCCACTTGGGCTTGAAATGTTTTTTTAAAACTAAACAAGTTGGAATAATATGATAAACGATTTCCAACTACAACGTATATATTTCATCCTCTATGGCCTTATGAATCACCACCATTGAAAAATAATTTTTGAAAAATGGAAAAAATTCTACAACCCATGATAAATATTAAATAATAAAATTAATATAAATTATTTATGATACCCACCACATATGCAATACCAAGTGTAATATCATCCACTGGAGTCATGAGAATCATAATCATTGAGAATCAAAATTCATGAGTAAAAATTAAGACAAATGACATTGATATAATATAATAGAAATTCATTCCATTAGCAATTTTCCCAATACAACAATCTATACATTTAATAGTTTACCCTACTACACTGCATAAAATGGTATACCCCATATCAAGCAACAGTTAAATCCACTAAACTACAGAAAACCATCTTCGACTGCCATTTATGGAGGTCTAATTTTCATAAAACCAATTGAATCAAGTCGTTCCGGGAATTAAAAACCTGAAATTAAAATTTCACCTTATCACTGCATTTTCAATTTTTTCTACCATAGGGTTTACTTAAAATTCAAATCACTTACATCATCCTTAACAAAATTGTTTGTCACATCAACTTCAACATTGTCATTAATAGCGGACGCTATACTTGGACAAAATGTTAGATCTTCACCAACACCATCAACATCCATATTTTCTACCACGTTTAACTCATTCACCATTGACTACAAGATTTATATACAAAAAAACACTAAAAATTAAAAGATATAATGCACAAGTCACAAAATCATACTATCACACTTGCATCTTCATTGTCTATAACAACATCATCAATTTTGATATCTTCATCCAAGTCTTCCAACCCAATTGCATTGCTCATCTCTTACAACAAAATAATATAATGACAATATATTTAAAAAAAATTCCAATACAAAATAAAAAATGTAATGAAAAATTATAAAACAAACCTCATTTCTAGATTCAATTCCATGATTTTTGTTTCTAGCGAGTTCAACCATCTTTCTCCTCACAAAAAATCAGCGAGACTAAAAGAATGCGTGGATGAATATACAAAAGCCGTGAATAAGTTGAATTAAACAAACTAGAAGAGGAAGTGAGAGATTAGGGTTTTCAGATTACCAAACAATTGCTGCTTAAGAGAGATTACCATGTTGGAATTTGAAATGCAGTAAGAAACACATAGAAGGCAATGATTTAATTGAGTAAGAGAGATTAGGGTTTTCAAATTTGGGCTGAGTACGTGATTAGTTCGGCAAATAACGGTTGAGTGCGAGATTAGCATGGAGAGATAATGTGGCATTAGGAAGCACACAAAATTTAATGAATTTTATTTTTTTTAATTGCGGTATGAGGAAGCACATATTGGGGTGCCCTTAGCACCACACAATATATATATATATATAGTAAAGTAGAACTTTTAAAGATCTCTCATTAATTTTAGGAGTTTCCTCCCTTCTCCTTAATTCTCTATAGAATTTGTTTTTAAATTAGTTTAATTATTTACGCTTATTTGCTATTTCTCTCACATTATATTACTTTTTCTATCATTTTACATTTTTGATTATGAACATTTCAAAGTTTACTCAATTATTTATTAACAATTAGCTTCTAACATTTTACGTTTAAGGCCACATGTTTAAATTAATTACATAATCCAAATTTTAAGTAATTTAAATAAATTTAATTAGCTAATATTTCTTTGAAATACTATAAATGACAAAATTATGTTTCTTCGCTCTAAATACCGACATTTCAAATTTCTTTTAGTCATTTAAGTCTCTACCAATTCTTTTCTAACATTTTACATTTAGTACCATATTTTACGATTGAATATTTAATAAGAATACTATTTATATAACTTTAGCAAACTATTATTCATTGATTCGCCTAATAAATTACATCAAATTTAATCATATTCGTATTAAAAGTAAATAAAAAAAATCAAACGTATAAATACGCTAATCACATAACATAAATTATATGCACAATTAACTATCATAAGTTCAAAGTTGAACTCATTTACCATAATATATTTACCATGTATTACATTGTAATATTGATGTCAAACGCCTATATTTTAAAATTAATTTAGTCATTTACAAAACACTCTACAATATCACTTAACATTTTACATCTAAGTCAATATATTTAAATTAGAATTTAATAATGTATTCAATCAATAAATTGTTGTTAATTCATCTAATTAATGTCAAGTGTCATGTTTTAAAAATGTACACAGTTAGTATAAACAAAAATGGAAAAATTAGTTTTTCTTTCAAATATAAAGTTAAATAAGTCATATAGGTTAAATTATATATGTAAACAATAATAAAATTTTTTAATATATTATACACTTACCTCAATAGATTTATCATAAATTGAAGAAAAAATTCCGCTTTAATTAAACATGGACTTACCCTAAAAAGTAAGTGACTAATTACGTAAGGAAGGCTAGTGCTACCCCATAATTATCCTAGCCATATAAGATAGAGAAAATTCGATACAATCATTAAAGACTCCTCATCTGCATAAAGAAGTAAAAAAAGAATCTCGCTTACCACCTTGTCGTTATGGTGCCTGTTATCTTGACACCTTATCATCTTGTCGCTTGTTGCCTTGTATCGCATCAAGTCCTTGTTGCTTGTCGACGAAGTCGACATGCATCTCTTATCTATAGTTGTCACCAACCTACTCAAGTGTTTGTCAACTGAAGTTTGTTTCTAATTGTCAATGTCAAAGGATAGAAAGCTTCTTACTACTTCTAGCTTGTCAACTCGATCGATAAAAGGACTTTATCAACACTATAATTTCATGAAATCATAGTTTGTCACCATCATCGGGACAAAGATTTTGTTACATATATTGAAGATAGCATTTACTGCTATGAACCTTGCCTTATAATCTCTTTGACGCGCTTATATACACAAATTTAACTTTACCGCCTCTATCAATCGGCTAAAAGAGGCCTTTTCAACTTAGTCGATAAGAGAAATAAAATGAAGTTTAGATGACAAGCTCAAAATACCACAATAAATGAGGCGAAGGGGCGTTTCGAAGGGGCTGATCATTTTTTTCTTAACTCAACATCATAGCTTCTACCACTTACAATTGTAAACCGTAAAGTGAATTAGGTTTGGCTTGTAGCTTATTACATTACTATCATGCAATAAATAATGTGGCGCATCTATACTATATTTGTCCTTATGTTGGATGTTTGATCAGTAGACTTGTATAATTCATTTTATGGACTTTATATCTAATTGGCCTAATTAAGCCTCATTACGATTAGACTCCATAAACGCTCTTTGTCGTAGCTCTTAGTGGAGATTACATAAAGTTAGTATTGTTATCATCAAACCAAATGATGAATAATCACTTATCATTTTTACTTAATCATCTTTTGTTATTTCATATAGGTATACGATAAAGTTGTGACCTCTCACAGGCATGTCGACGGCTTCGAAATCCTTATTGTCTCAGTCGATAGAGTCTTACAAATATCTATCCTTGAAACAATACCTTACTGATTTTAGTCAACACGAATCATTCATCTAATAAAGAGAGATCCATCAAATCAAAAATGCATTGTCGACTACGTCGATAAGATCATTATGAATCAAAAGAACATGTTAATTTAAAGTGGACTTTGTCGACCCTGTCGATGAGATCCTGTTGTTGACCATGTCGATAAGGATCACAATCAATCATGTTAACAAACCATTGTCATCAACCGTAGCCCTTATCGGTCAAGTCGAAAAGATCTAATTATTGACCATGCTGATAAGCACCCATGATTGGCTATATCAACAAATGTCTCTTGTCGACTAGGTTGACAAAAATCAATAGCTGATTGACTATAATGGACTATGTCGATATGGATCATGTGACTCGCCTTTAATTAAAACCAACGTTCAAAATTCTGTTTTTCGTTCCATCCACGGATAAGCTTTAAATTTTCAGTCTCATTTCGGTAATTTCGGCAATTAACTGGCAATTCCGGTTTCTTTTTATATATAAATAGTTAAATATCCTTGTAAATGTTCAATACTGACATAAAATATAGCATATACTTTAATATATGGTTTAACGGAAAATATTTTAATTTCATCTATACATGCATTTTACATGATTTATTAAATCAAACTGTTCATATAATTAGTTGTGTAATTAATTCTACACAAACTTTCTAATTCAACCAAAGCCCAACCCACATAGAAACTTAACACTAAAAAATAAAGTTCCTCCCTATCACGTGCTTTCTATTTCATGTCCTCCTTCTTTCCAGGTGTTTTCGAAGAGCATCTCCAACAGACTTACATGTCTTAATATTACGCCCGTAAAATTCAGGGAGGATTGGTCTGATCTGGCCAACAGTGGCGGGCCGATTTTATCGGCGTGCCCTGATAAAATCAACACGCGTAGATAAAATCGGCTCGTAACGTTCACGAGCTGATAATATCTGCGCACGCTGTAAATATTTTGAAAAAAATATTTTTTTAATCCTTATAAGATTAATTAGTGTTTCGAAACACTAAATGATATAACGGACGATTAGACCGAAGTAAAGCAGGAAAATAAATAAGCAAGCAAACTAAATGTTACATTCAACCCCAGGACATTCAGCTGTAATAGGTCATAATCATATAGAAACAAGTGGTCATGATCAAAATGATACAACTAATATGTCTCATAACAATAAAACTAACAATAAGCATACAGATACAACATGCCATAAAGATACAACAACTAATGATAGTAGCTGCCAACTAAAACATCAAAGCAAATGTAGGAAATAGTTACTTAGGACAAATACATGTTACGTTCAATCTCAAGGGAGTTTCATTACATTCAATCGCAACTGCTCAATATCATTTTGGAGACGTCTAATCTCTCGTTCAAATTCGTTTGCATACGCTATTCCCCTTTGGCACAAAGGTTCGTCTATCCATTCCGTGTAATTGCATCCATTCGGATAGGAAAGACATTTCTGCATGCGCCGACCTATTTTGTTGCCCTCTGCTCGAACCACAACTTGAACCGCAAAACCACAGTAGTAACTAGCTGGATAAGAATTAACTTCATGCTCATTCGGTGGTACTTGATATACCTCTATTTCTTGTTGTGGTTGAGCGACCGCCTGTTCATACGATAGTTGAACACGTGGTACTTGAGCTTCATGTGGAAGTTGTATGTTCCCCTGTTCATATGGTGGTTCATCCTTAGGTCTCATTTGGTTAAGAAACTGGAATTCATCCGCAAGCTCTTGAAGTCTCATCTGTTCGTATGCCTGTTCATCGGAGTCTATAGATGATGGCCAAGAAGGCATTATGAATGAGTGATAAAAGAAGGAGGTAGCGCAAGAATGATAACAAAGTTGTTTGAGTGAGGTAAGTTGTGAGTAATTTGACAGAAATATATAGCTGCGTAGTGTACAAATAAATAAAATAAATAATAATTTAACCGGTCACTGTTAATGTGCTTTACGTGCTGCCCGACACTGTTTTGCCTCACATAATACTGTAGGGAATCTGGTTTTCGTACTTCCATGAGGTGAACGGTCATTGGTTCCACTTTGGTTTACGTGATGAGATTTCCAAAAACATTGTCGGTAATAATGCTCAAGCGGATGAGTATGACCCTATTTTTTAACTCATTTGTGTGTTGAAATGTTTAATTTAAACGGGGGCGACCCTAGTTTTTAACTCATTCGCATTCATAAATATGAACAATACCTTTCATTGATGTAGAAACTTTGTTCAATATTACAAAATACAAGATACATGATACAGTGAATGTTCGACCCAACATACAAGTACGATAAAGTACGACATAACGTGGAATACAATACATATAATTAAGACATAGTATGACATAATTAAGACCCTAGTTTCGGGACGAACCTTAGAATCCATACAACATTTCAGCCTTTGCGGCAACATTCAACCTTTCCAAGTGACTTACCTCTGCTTGTATCTCTAGAGCGTACTGGACACCCCTCTCCGTAAGTGGTGGATCGATCCATGAGAAAAAAATACAATGTTCCAACCCCTGGTTGGTTAGGTGCAGTAATATACGCTTTGCAACCATAAAAGTGACGACCTGCGTTGCTTTGGCTTTTAGAAACAACCA
Source organism: Allium sativum (assembly GCA_030737875.1). Classification (NCBI taxonomy): domain Eukaryota; kingdom Viridiplantae; phylum Streptophyta; class Magnoliopsida; order Asparagales; family Amaryllidaceae; genus Allium; species Allium sativum. Next base: position 776,430,782 of record CM060919.1, on the reverse strand, counting down.
CATTATATTCCACTCCGTAGTAGCAAAGTACTGAACGACCTGTCATGCTAGACCTTGACCTATCTGGGTTCTCCCAAGCAATTACTTCCCTTAACCGAGCATTGTGGGTCTTTTGAACAGGTCCAACACGTGGGACGGCAATGTTTGGTTGCGTGGCACTGAAGAGTTCAGACTCCACTTCTCCAGCTTCCACTTGATCTTCCAATTGTGTTTCAGGCACAAACTCGACTGGTTTCTTATTTCTTTCGTATTGATCATACATTTGGACCATGGATTCATCATCCAATTCCCAAGAAGACATTTTGAACAACTTGAAAAGTAGGAGGTAGATAAAATGAGTAATTTGACAAACCTAAGAATTCAAATGTGCTGAATAGAGGAAGAGGGGTTGGGTGGTCTTAAAGGTTGCCAAGTCCGCTGATTTCGTGCTCTGCTTTATTAAAGCAGTGAACATGTCATCTTTAATCAGTACGACTTGTCAAGTCATGATGCTTCTATTAAAGTAGTGTGACTTGTCAAGTCATGTTGTTTCTATTAAAGTAATGACCATGCTTTGTTAAAGCACGTTGCTCAAGTGTTGTAGAGTGTAGTCATATCATATGTCATATTGCGGACAGAGTATAGTCATGTCATATGTCTCTATTCTACAGCTCAACTATTGATGACATAACTTTATCACAAGCGACAAGTTCTGGTACAGCTATGACATATGGTATTGGAAGACCTCAACAATCACCCATACTCGTTTAAATAGTTTATATTTCATCCTCCAACCATATTCATAATTTGTGCGTTCTAGATCAACCACGACAATAAGCTGAGAAATCAGTACTCTTTTGGCTTCTACGTGTTCAAGTACTTCTTTGTATAGATAATATGCTTTTTGTTTCTGTGTAGCTTAAATGGTCGATTGGGAAATCAGTGATGAAATCATAGATAAAATGTTTGATGAGTATGAATGGAACAAAGAGGAGAGATCGAGGGTGGATTCGTTATAGATACACACATAGAAAAGGTGTACGAACCAGCTCAGAATGAAATAACTCATGGTACTCAACGAGTAGTTGAAGTTCAGAATCCAAATGCACGTTCAAGAAACAACATAGCGAGGCAAATGGTTAACCGTAATCGGCACAACCGAAGTAATGCTAGCTCTAGTGCTACTACAATAGAATTCTCCCCTCAGGACTAATTCATACTCGTGAAATCCTATATTGCAGTTGATCGAAGAGATTTATTACAGATGCAAAATGGAGGGGGCCTAACCCGTGAAGAATTTTGGTCCATGGTAACAAGATTGCATAACAACCATCGTACATGCACTACTACACGATCTTTTATTGAAATTCAAATGGCTCAACGACGTTCCGTAGAAGCTTGTGAACGATACCAAAAGATTATACAAACAGTTGAAAATGAAGACATATTTGAACTGACTAAGGCAACTTTTGATTCTCGTTACCTCGTAGAGTATGGCACTGTATAAACTGCGTTATAGTTAACTGACCCGAAATGGGGCTAAATAAGCCAATGGTTTTATTTACATGTTGTTGGACTTTTCTTCTATTTAATGATCTTAAGAAAAATATGGAGTTCTTCTAATTTTGTACTTTAATACACAGTATAAAACTATCAGATTAGGGAAACAGTAGGAATATAAATAAAGCACACATTGCATTAATAAGAAAATTGTTACTATAGTAGGAAATAAAGCATTACTACATCAACATAATAGAAGCAAACTAGTAATACAAATAGTGGTGAACAATCTACTTATCACTGAGGAAGCCTTGACATCAGAATACGCTTTTTCATTCCCATCCAAAATTTCCTTCTCCAAGTCAGGCATTCCAGCCAAATCTTTTTTCATGATAACATTCTCTTCTTGTTCTTTCTTACACGCTAAATCGTCCAGTAGAATTTGTAGCCTTTTCTCTTCCAGATCAGCAAACTTTTTCAAAACTTCTATTTTTTCCTTGGCTTCTACACGTCTTTCTACATGTCTACGACCGTGTTCGTTGTGGCGTGCGTTCACTTTTCCTTCAAGCTCAACCACAGTTTTGCCCCTTCTTTTCGCAGCTTTGGATCCCTTAGGTCTAAAATCTTATTCAATTGTGACATTAAACTCATCAAGTAGGTTTTCCCCTACACATTGAGAATTTTTAGCAGTTGACTGGGTTGGACTGGAAGAATACCCTGATTTAGAAGCTTTTTTCTTGCCCTTGTTAGCAGTTCGAACATCGCGAAGACTCTTAGCAAGTTTTGAGTTCCATTTTGGTTGACTAGTAAGCAGATCATAAAAATGCATAAACTGATACTAATGTGGCCTTTTTGCACCATTTTCTCTAGCAAAAAGCTTCTTGAACTCCTCGTTCGCCATTCGTTTCTAATAAAAATAAGGAATATGAATCATAAAAACATTCTATCAACCAATAACGTAAAATATACCAGATTATCCTCCCCTCCCATGCCTCTTGTATTCGCTACCTTTATTTTGTAAACTTGTGATTCATAAAACGTTGTTTGACGGCTTATTTTGCCGAAATGACCTTGAATCGCTGACAATGTCCGTAGTCCTTCTGGATGCTTCTCAACGAAGGCGGTCATAATTTTTTTCTAGAACATAGCAGCTGATTGGTCATTCCCAGTAGCTGAATCTTGTGAGAAATGACAGTATATGGTGTATAGATCAATGTTCTCTACGTCTGTCAACGACATAGTTACTTGTTTGTTTGCTTGCGTACTCAGAACATTGTCCGTGTTGGCTTGCGAAAACTGACTTAAGTCCATCGTCGTATGTGAAAATTTTCCAAATGGTGACACTATTATGGAGTTAGAGTTTGTTTAGATTAAAGAGTTAGAAATGATTTGTGAATATGTTGTGATGTAGAGTGGTAGAAAGGAACCAATTTATAACTGAAAATATAGTTGTTTGAAAAATTTTGACCGTTTTATAGTCGTTGGGAAAATAAGACCGTTTTATTATTCTTTAGTTGAAATGCAACCGCTAATAGCTGTTGAGAATTGGCGAACCGATTTTATCGGCGTCTCATGTAGCGAGCCAATTTTATCGACGTGCTCCGATAAAATCGGCGTGCTACTTTACGTGCCGATAAAATTGGCGCGCCGAGCTAATTCATGATTCAAAATCATCCCCGTAATTTTTCCCTGAATATTCAAGGGAAGGAGACCTGTTGGGAGTAGATTTGGCCCCAATTCATGATTCAGGGGTTGAATGAGCCAACTGTTGGAGTTGCTCTAACTTGTGTTGTATGCTTCTTTCTAAACACCGAATCCATGACTTTATAACCCCAAATTCGACATTGATGGCTTCAAATTAAATCTAAGGTCATATCACTCCGCCTCTTCTTTATCCTTTATGCACTCAACTTCATCTTTCTCAGCGATTGGATTTTTTTTATGTTATCACTCGGAAACATATTATTCACCAAATTCCGTTTCGCCCACTACCGAAACCGTGCCAAAATGGCTGGGATTCCGACAATTTCAGATGGAATCTAAAACCATGATTAAAACTTCATATGATAACATTAGCGGTGAGATCAAAAGGGGAAGGCTACCAACCTAGTCGTTAAGACTATAATATTTCAAGTAAATCTTAATGATGAGGTGAACATTTTTCACATAATGATGAAGTATCATGATTTATTGAATTTTATATGAACAAGATATCCAATTCACATTCCACTTTGGGAATCTTTGATTTATTGCCATATGTATAATTTCATTGGAATAACAAAGCAGCTCGTTGAGTCAAATGACAAGTTTATCCCTTCATCATGTAATTTGTCTGTAACATACCACTCTTGCTCAATGTACATGTGATATAATGACGATTTTATACTGATGTTGTTCAATACCAACTACTAAGCCAAAAATAAATTCACAAATGAGGATATTTGAATCCATGAACTGTAAATGTAAATTTCCGACGAAGAATGATTTTGACAATCCCACAGCTTTGCTTAGCTCTCCATGCGAGTCAAAAGTGAAAAAGTTGAGAACTGTTTTGTGTTTTAGCACAAAATCGTAATGCGACTGTTTATTTGAATTGCTAAGGCAATTTGTGATGTGGTACAGATTTAAAACTGCACAGGTATACAAAGTAAGTCATTTACAGCTGCAAATGACTGTGTTTAGCTGCAAAATAACCTGATATATATTTACATAGTAAGGATTAAAAATTCCTATTTCTTCCCTCATTAATCTCATCATCGAGCTCCGTAATAATATAGGATATTGATATGGTATTCTTATCACATTTTGATATTCTTGAGGTTGTTTGTTATGTGATATATGTTTGAAATTGCACAGCTATACAAACAAGTCATTTATAGATACAAAATCAGTTAATCAATATGGTAAAACAAAAGTAATCATAGAATCTTTGTTAATTTTACATATCATGTCATTCACACATTCTAGAAAATTTTCACCACAATTTTAGATACCATCAAACTTTAACTTTTGTTATTTGCATCCCAAATTATAACATGATCATGTATAAACTATTAATTTCAGATCAATTGGTCATTTATTTTTTCTTGCATTGGACCTCTCAATTGGACATTGAATATTTGACTGTTCCGGTTCCTGCGATAATCATGACATAATCTATCACTACATTCCGATTTGGACTAAGTTCGTGTTTACTCTCCGTGCCCTGAAAAAGCTAGTAAAAGTATCACAAGAAATAAATGCCCTATCAATGCTTGAAAAATGAAAAAAAAAACAATCAAAATAGTAACGCTGCGTTCTCTTTCTATTTTTAGTTTTCGGTTTTCATACATACAAAAGTACGAACGACGCACACATATCGTGGAAAACGATCATTTTACAAAACGAAGTTGTCACACAAAACAAAAAACAACTTTTATCATTTTCCGTATTTTAAGAAATAGCGGAAGAATGACGTCAAATTTATCCATCCACCATCCTCCATCCTCTCCATTATCCCCTCCGTCTTTAGTCCATCACCTCCGTTACCCTTTAAATCTTCGCATCTTTAGAAATTAATGTTGAAAACTCAAAACTGAAAACACAAAATAAATCAAACTGTAATGACCCGCATTCTTCGCATCGGAGGATCGTAGAACATTTTTTTCTTTTTCATGGGAAGTCGTATAGTCATGTAACTTTGGGGAGCGACTATTGGGGTCATTTCCCATGTTCATGATTTTTGCCCATTTTTAAATGACCGTTTAACCCCTGGAGAACCTTGTTTCGCCTATAACTTTTGATTGGTAAGGAGTTTTGAAGTGAAACCACTTCCATTGGCTTCAGATGATGGTTTCTCTTTCCGTAGAGTGGTCACACTAGCCAAACGAACTTACCGTTTGGGAGATATGGCTGAATTAAGGTTTGGAGGGTGAAAAACAGCTTAAATGGGCTTAATAGGGTAAGTAACAGCTAGGCCCATTGGGGGTTTCGGGATTAGGGCTATATAAGGTTGATTAGGGTTCAAGAAGCCTTTTCTTTGTCATTTTCCAGTCGCCACTTACCTCCCTTCAACCCTAACAATGGCCTCCAACACCCAAATCACCTTCTAATCACCGTTTAATCAAGTATTGGCCTAATCAACATCAAATCAAGACAAATTAGCATCAAATTGGGAATATAGCTGCTATGTTGCTTCAGAAATAGTGCCATAACAGAGATAATTTCAGATCTAAAGTTTATTTGTGGCTAAGGTGAGTGATTTGCATTGTTTTTCTCTAATTACGGCTAATTAGGGGTGATTAGTGTTAATTAGCGAAATTATGCATTATAAAAATCTAGAAAAATGTTTAGAAATTCTTAAATATTACTTTAAGTCTCTGATTGAAATTTGGGTTAATTTGGATATGTTTTGCTAATCCGATCATTAGTTATGCTTAAACATGATTAAGGGGAAAACATGGGTTTTGGGTATGTTTGATCCATAAATACATGTGAATTCATTGTTTGGATGTTTATGGTCGATTACATATGCTACTATGGCTGTTTGGAATGTTAAGTAATCTTGTAGGAAAGTTAGAATGGTTGAACATGCCGTTGTATGGCGAATATGGATGATATATGCTCGTTGGAGATTGTGCAGGGTTTCAGATCGGATCGGTTCATAGGGCTCGGATCGGAAATGAAGGGCCGGGCAAGGAATTCGAACCGAACTGGAGCCTAGGCAGCAGGAAGAGTATGGCAACAAAGGAAGGCCTCTAGTTTGGAGTTGGATTTGAATTGGATTGGAATGACATCGAACCAAACCGGGCTGACGACCATAAGCTGAACCAAGTCCGCCAAACCGAACCGTGCTTGCATATCCGAACCGACCCGATGCTTGAAGAGGAGGACCGAACCGAAGTACCATGAAGGAAGGAGCCATGAACCGGGTGTTGGACCACCGACCAGAATCGGGGTGTTTTAGCACCGAACCGAGCCGAAGGTAGGGGACCGAACCAAACCGAGTTTGGACTTCCACTACTACCACGTGACGACTTCTTTGAAGACCATCGGGTGTTTATGGTTACTCGATACCCCTTCGCCTTCTACTTATCTCATTGATGATTTTGATTGTAACATTTGCCCCCCCTCTAGTGAAGGGGTATTTTTGACTTTTCAAGTCGAATTGCTCGTTACCATTAAACAGTTTAATCCTTCTCGACCGCGGCTCATATTACTTCTGAAGTCGAAAACTCTTATGATACAACATTATAATTTTTTTGAGCCGCAACAGAGTCTGCGATATACTTATAAACATATGCAACAGCCAAAGCGTAATGTAACTTCTATTACATTGCAACAAAATACATACAAACGGGGCCCATGTAGGGCCAAATTCCTTCCATGCTAGCTGATCAAACTAGTAACAAGACAAACTACGCTATCCACCTGCTACGTGTTCTGGCACCAAGGCCGCCGGGCAACAGTTCGGCAAACTCACAATAGTCCAGTTCCCCCAGAAGGTGTTCAAGGCCTGACCTCTCCCTAACATTATGCCTTGATAGTGTTGCACCAGAAGGGCCAGCCGCCCCCTTGCCCTTACGGGTCCCCGTAGCGGAACCCATTCCACTACTGCCATCAAAACTCAAATTTTCTAACACTACGTCGATAGCGCTGCTTCTCTCCTCATCATCTTCAGAACTGAATACCTCTTCTTCATTTTCGTCTAACTGCTCCTCTTCGTTTTCGCTGATATTAGAAAGAATTGCAAATGGATTTAAAGCAGATGCTCCACCAATGTCAAGACCACCAGCCACCTCCATTCTTGTTTTTGGTTTCCAAACTCTCAGAAGCCCATTCCTATCTTTCCTGAACACCCAGTTTTTGAAATCAGTGGGTTCAAACGGATCGTTAGGGTTCCCGGAAAACTTACTAACTTCAATTTCGTGATTGGAGGTTCGGGAAAAATCCTAATTAGTGACGGAATATATACTGGAGAGGGGATTTCTATTTCCACTTTAAGATATGTAAAATCAGCCACATTCCATGCGACTTTGTGTATTCCTAAGACCCTTCCTACTTTCTATAGTATGATCCTCACCATTTTAAAGTTGCGAAATACAATGGGGAGATATTTTATGAAAATCCAGAGAACCACCTCTTGCTTTGGTTTTGCAGTGCCAAAGGTGAGACTCCACGACCTAATGTGCAGGGTACCCCTGTCGGTCGCAATGGAGTAGAAATACCCCATAAAGAAATTCCTTGGAAGTTTAACAATGATAATGTTTCCAAATTTCTTGACGTCCCACTCCCAAGAGTACAGGTAATAGAACTCCCACTTTAAGGCTCGTTTGATGCTATTGATTGAGAATTGACCAGAGAAGATTGAGATGATCGCCCAGGAGTTGAAGTGATGTAAACCTTCGTCAGAAACAAATGGTGACATATCGACCTCATTTCCCGTTGTCATGATTTCGCTTCTTGAAGTGAATGTGTTTGATCTTTGAAATCCCTTGTGTCTTGCCTTTATATTTGAAGTAAAATGACTGGTTTCCTATAGTCCTTGATCCAACGGTTAAAAGTCCTGCATCGTAAGCATACAATATACATATTCCTATGTGATATGACTTTGCTCAGAGTTTCAGAATGCGAAGAGGTCTTAGGAGCAGATAATGATGATTTTTCTTGCCTCGATCCTAGGGTCAAGGCTCTTAACCAATAAAATTTTCTTTACTGAGGATACGGGTCGCGGGTTATTGTGAGATGTCATTAACTTTAAGCGTGGTTATCTGTATCCAGATGTGTTAGACATGAAATGTTTGCACAGCCTACCGACGTGTGGTATACTACAACAATTATTAGATAAATGGGCGTGATATTGTGACCAAAACATGAGTTAAACGATCTTCCCTGAATCAAGTTAGCACCCAGTAGGCTTGTACCCAATAATGTAAGGAGCGCGCACCCTACTGCACACTGATCGGTTCATCTGTTTATGTTTAACCATGGGCATTGAATATGATCTAGACTCCTGTATCTACGGAAGGTTCGGGCATCCTTTGTCTTTGGGCCGAACCTGGATTCGGGCAATTAAAAAAAATCAACACCTATTTCGGTATAAGATAAGAGTTCTGAACCAAACCCAGATTCGGGTATTGAGTAAATAGCGGATCGGAACCTTTTCCGATATTAAGTAGAAATCCCGGAACGAACCCGGATTCGGGTATTGAATAAATAAAGGACCGGAACCTTTTACGGTATTAAGAAGAAGTCCCGAACCAAACCCAGATTCGGGTATTAAGTAGACAGAGGACCAGAAACTCTTCCGGCATTAAACAGAAGTCCTGAACCAAACCCAGATTCGGGTATTAAGTAGACAAAGGACCGGAACCTCTTCCGGCTTTAAACAGAAGTCCCGAACCAAACCCATATTCGGGTATTGAATAAATAAAGGACCGGAACCTTTTCCGCTATTAAGCAGAAGTCCCGAACCAAACCCAGATTCGGGTATTAAGTAGACAAAGGACCGGAACCTCTTCCGGCATTAAACAGAAGTCCCGAACCAAACCCAGATTCGGGTATTAACTCTTTGTTTTGAGCTACCGTTTCAGTTTTGTTCCTTTGAGCGTAGGTTGTGCGTGTCTTTGGAGTGCTCCTTCCCAGCTTTCTTCGAGCTTTTGTTTTTTCAAGCTTTCGTTTTCTTCAAGCTTTGTTATTTTCAAGCTTTCGTTTTCTTCAAGCTTTCATTTTTTTCAGGCTTTCGTTTTCTTCAAGCTTTCGTTTTCTTCTACGGGGTGGTGATTGAGCTGAGGATGTATGTGCTCCAGGTGCTCCCTTCGAGCTTTTGTTCCCTTCCGTAGGATGGTGATTTGAGCAGAGGATGTATGTGCTCTAGATGCTCCGTTCGAGCTTTTGTTCCCTTCCGCGGGATGGTGATTTGAGCAGAGGATGTACGTGCTCCGGATGCTCCATTCGAGCTTTGGATTCCCTCATATAGGATGTGACACAAATAGAGGTAGGGCATACTCACACAGAGCAGAGGTAGGACGTACTTGGTCGAAGCAGAGGCGTAGCATGCTCACATAGAGTAGACGCATGGCGTGCTTTTATAATTTGAGCACACAGCTCGTGCAGCGTGGAGCACACAGCTCACGTCGTTATGAGCACACAGCTCGCGTAGTGATGTGTAGTGTAAACTTTGCAATACTTGAGGCGGGAACGCAGTCCCGCAGATGCTCAAATTAGCTATGACCATCAAAGACGATATGGAAAGCATTTCCATATTAACCTAGCGTACATACGAAACTGTTCAAAATTCCGTCTAGCTCAATTACCTATGAAAGAAATCCAACTCCACCATTCAGGTGCGTAATGGAAGTCACGTGTTTTAAACGAAACACGTAGCATACATAAAAAGTAAAGCAATTCAATCATCCATATCATCATCCACTATTCTTTGTGAAAAACCTTCTACTCACCTTAGACCTTAGGAGCTAGCTACTCTAGATGTTATCCTTAACTCTCTATTCGCTTGGAAGAGCGAGGATTGGGCACAAAAGACAACCTAGGTTATGGCCTTATACTAATCTTAACATTGCACTAGCCTTAAACAGGTACATAACCCCTAATTCAACCATTCAGACGTAAACCACACAAAGCATACAAAAAGAGGTGCACGAAACATAGCAGTCGAGAGAGCGGTAACTACTCGACTTGGAAGAAGGGTAGCCAGGAGCTTACTCGACGCCTAGCTGCTCTTCCGAGATACGGGACATGAAAGCATTACATGCCCCGAAGCTTGGCAAATGCGACAAGTACGAGACTTAGGATATTTACTAGAATAATGGTCCTTTGATCCGTAGTTGTAACAATTCCCATGAGCAGAGTTGGAAGGTCCTGATCCTGAGAGTTCTTGCCTAACTCCGGACTCAACACCTTTACTATAAAAGCTACCAAACCCGGATTCGGGTTGTGCAGGTATGAAAGTGGTTCCTGTTGCGAGGACCCCGGTCTTGGAATCAAGTGGTTGTTGAGTAACTTCCAGCTTATCTTTGATAAACTCTTCTAGATGCCCTCCCCGGGTGAGCCTTCGTATCATATCCTTCAACACTTTACAACTGTCCATCCAGTGTCCATTTCTTTTGTGATATTCGCGGTATTCTCTTCCTTCGATGGGCTCTAGACAATTCTTGGCTATGAAGGGAATGGGGAAGCTAATTCTCTCCTTCATCGTTGTGTGGATGCGTGAAATGGGATTGTTTAATGTCATGGCATAGGCATTTAGTCCTTCTTCATTTGGCTCCTTTTGGTCTTTATGAAATCCAGGCTTCCTATCCTGGAGGTTCTGACGAACGCGAGATTTCCTGTTTTCCTCGTAATAACCAAGATTCCGTCTCGAGTGATACATCTCTTCCATGCGGATGAGTGCATTTGCTCGTCGGTAAAATTCCGGTAAGTCTTGGCATCCATGTATGTATAGTTCTTCCCAAAAAGGCATGCCTTCAATTAGTCCTGAATGAATGGCAACAAACTTATCGCGGCTACTCATGTCCTCTGCTTTCGAAGCCTTGTCATTGAATCGCTTTATGTAGCTAGCTATAGATTCCTCTGGTTATTGTTTTACGCCTATAACGGTTGAGTAATTCACCACTGGATTCCTATGGCTGCAAAACTGCATGGAGAAATCATGGGAGAGTTGTTCCCAAGAACTGATTTCCTTCTCCTGGTATCGGTGGTACCATTTAGCATCTATCTCCGGCAGTGTCAAAGGAAACATTCGTCGTCGGACTGTTCCCGACGCATCAAGGAAATCCATATAACTTTCAAATGCTGCAAGGTGCTCTTCAGGATCTATAGCTCCGTCATATGTAAATCTCGGGGTCTTTATGTTAGATGGGGTTCTAGGGGTCCTCTCCCTTTCACCTCCTGGGGGTGACAAACTTTTGTCCATGTTCGAGTTAGTTGCCTCACTTAACTCTCGATTGTTCCTTAGCGGAACTGGATAATTTTGTAGATCTGTTAGGGGTTCGATGGGGCTCCCAGATCCTTGAGGTGCCAATATTCTTGATTCTGCTTCATGGGGCATCGTGCCTGAGGCTACCCGGGCCAAGTTGGCTTCAACAATCCTCCTGGTAGTATCGATTTGCGTTGCCAGAAGTAATATTTCTATTTCGTCATGTACCCCTTCTAGTATTATGGTCGGAGATCCTTTGATTTCTGATTTTGCCGAGGGGACATGTAGACTGAATGGAGGTTTTGCTTCATCGTTAAATTTGGAAGGTATCTCCGCCTAGAGCTCTGTTCGATAGGCTTCCACTTCAAAGGTTCTCCGGGTTGCATTTTCTCCAACAGACCTCCAAGTGGCATCAAGCTGTAAAGTCAGATACAACACTTATAATTCGTCGTTACTCTTCTTCATTAGACTTGGAGCTTCCATTACTCTTAAATTCGTAGAGCCGGTGTTCGATAGTACACTAATTTATGTACCCGAAGACAGGAGGGAGCCCTGCCCCGTGCTTCCCTGCTGTGACTCTGTTCCAACCAATTCTCGGGGTTGTTTTGCAAGGCTCTCCTGTTTTAGCTTCATTTCTTCAAATTTCGTCCAATCCGGGATGGAACAGCTCAGACAGATGTGTGGCTGTTAGCTATAAGGTCGGAGGTTCCAGCCCTCCTTCTAGTGACAAAATGTTAACGATAATTTTCGTCAATACCGGAAATAGGTCGATGGAAATGACCGTAGAGAAGGCGTCAGGTGATTATGAACTAACGGCTTGAGCCGGGATATTCTGCTGATCCCGCTGCGTCGTTAAACTAGTAAAAAGGTGTATTGTAAAATAGCATAATTGGTGGAAAAACAAAGACATCACAATTTTAAAGGGGTTCGGTTCCGCGGGAACCTACGTCCATTTTAAGAGATTTTCTGATTTTATTTATGGAGGAGGAGGTTACATGAGGAATTCCCCAAAAAATGGTTTCCCCACTTGGGATTTTACTTTCAAGAGTAAGTGAAGAAGATTGTCCGAGGACAGCTCTCCCTTGGCATTACCCCTGGGGTCTTATTTATAGGAGGTTTGAGGATCCTTCCGCTTTTGGGCTATTGGGCCCATGAGAGCTCTATCGGCCGCCTTTCTCTTTATTTTTGGACATCAAGCTTCTGGTTTCCTTAATGGTCGTGGTCGTGGTCTTTAGAGTTGGGCTTCCATAGTTCGTCACTCCTTCCGTGGTGGGCACGATTTTGTTGATACGATGCCTTTCGGAAGGTACATGGGCTCCTTGATGGCTGCTTTCGGTTGTGTGCTCTCGGTTGGTTGGCTTCCAGTGATTCTGCGGATACTCAAAGAGGCTTGTCTTCCTGATGTCTCCTCACCCTGTCGCATCAGCATTCACGGGGCTATCGCCGGCACGCCTCTTCTTCCTTCTAAGTCCCTGTCATCAGCATTACTTTCTCCATCTTAGCTTGTCGGTTTAGACCCTTCTCCCTTTGTCTGTGGGTATTCTTATCGGATGTGCTCTACCGAATAGTGTCAGGAATTTGTGGAATTCGAACTCTCCTCTAAAGGGAGCGGGGCCTACATGGCTTTTAGATCACCTTTTTGGACTTATGTCCATTAAACACCCTTCTCCTTACTAGCTGGCAGCGAGGATGTATTTTGGCTGATATTCTCTTTTCGGAACTTTCCTCCCTATCGTCGCCTCTTCTTAGATCTCGTTCTTGCTCCTAGAAAAGACCATCGGGTGTTTATGGTTACCCGATACCCCTTCGCTTTCTACGTATCTCATTGATGATTTTGATTGTAACAGCTGCATATATAGAGAATAGAAGACCCAGGCAAATATCCAAATTGCCCCTTCAAAATATCTCCAGAATATAAACTTTCATTTCTTTCTTTCTATAACAAAATCAATCAAATCACTTAGTCAATTAATTAATCAATCAACTCAATTAATCAATTAATTAAATCAATCAAATCAATTAATTGATTACATCCTCTCATAAAATATTTTAATTAAAAAATTCAACAGCTAGTTTGTATGTTACTGGGGTACAAGTTGGAGTTTTCCATGTAGTTTATTTTTGACTTATTTACAAGTCATTCTTTCTAGTTCATAATGTAGAGTGATACATATTGTACCATGTAAATATTTGCTTAAAATTTTTTGATTGACAAAATTGTTTGTTAAGGTAGTATTTATAGGCTATTTTTATTGAGAGACAATAATACTACTCCAGTGTGGTTACATATGGTAGTAATGAAATCCAATTTACATAAGTACGAATACTGAAATCGATGAGCTGCATTGTTCTATCCTGATTTAATGCAGGTTATTTATTACAAATGGAAATGAACTAAACGCTCAGTAGGCTTGTTGGATCACCGTTCGTTAGTAGCTGGATTTCCCTTGTAAGACTCTGAACGCTGCTGGTACCTTCCACTGCTGCTAACTGGACTCAAATCTAAGTGGCAACTTACGCCAGCATGCAACTCCATTATAATGAAGCCAGTTCCAGTCTTTTAGCGTTTGTACATGTAGGAATTCAAAACCAACATCGCTATCAAAATCACAAAGAAAAAAAAAGGTTTGATCGAAACGTAAATCGCTCAAAAATCAAAAAAGAAAGTACGGTGCGATGTTGCTTGTCTATGCAATTAAGATCTTTGTAGTATTCCTCCGACGCTTTATTTCTTCCACCATTTAATTTTTGTATCTCACGAAACTCTAATTGAAACTATATATTTTTATTTTAGCTTTCATTTTGATTACCTGCTTATCAAAATGAAAGAGAGAGCGAATCTTACATTACCAGAGGATTTGATTTGAGATCTTCAAATCTTTGAAGTTCAGGAATGTTAGAATCTTGATAGCGAATGGTATTATCAACAGACGAAGAGCAGTGTTCGCTTCTAGAAGGCTTTGCATGGCGTTTTGGAGCAACCGAATCGAAGTGTTGGCGAGTTTGCTCCTCTATTTTGGTTGATTCTTCAGGAGATGAATGAACATCGCTTCGATTTGCAGTAATCTCTACGTTCTGGGTATCTTCGGTTTTGTTCAGTCCCAGAACAAACTAATATGGACGAATGTCTGAAAGAGTATTTTCTAAACTCATATACGTTGTTATTTACAAATATACCGAGTATGGCGGCGGAGAAGGCAACTTCTTTAGCTTAACATTCAAATTATATTTATGCAAATCAATTAGTGATTGACGGATCTAAAAATGTGTGACATTCAAAGTTTGAATGTGATGTCTAAAAAAGGAAATCGTTACCTTAAGCCTCATCAACTAGGAGATGACTGAAATTGGGTAGGTAACAGGGCTACGTGGATCATACCCATTATGGTATATCATCACCTAACCTAGAGAAATCGATTATCTCTTTTGGTATGCTTCGAAGTGAGTACGGTTGGATAGCCAACAACCGTGGTGATGATATACTCGGTACACTCAAATGAATGAGTAGCCGGTTCTGTATGGCCGGATTGTAAGATGTTTTTGTTGAACCCTAGTGTTTCATCTCTAGAGAACACTGATTGGAAGGTGGTTTCATACCTAGTCATATTAGAAATCCAAACTCCAATACGAGCCGTACGTTCTTAGTTGTAAACCAACTATGACGAAAAGTGAGATGCAAGCTTTTTGGCTATATTCCTATTTTATTTCTGGATTGATAGACATTATTATAATATCATTGGATTTTATATAAAAAGTGATTTCGTTATCGTAAGGTAAAAACATGTGTCATACTTATGTGTGGTCGTGCACGAGAGTTCCATTCTATGAAAAGATTTTGTAAAATTTAGCAAGTTATTTGTGATATAAGTTCCTCATTGATGGTATCTCACACTGGCAATCCATGCGACTTTGCTTTCCTCAAAATGGGCTCGGTCAGAACGAATACATTTTCCATGATGCATTGGGTTCTGCTTGGTGCTTAAGTAGAGGAGCTAGAGTCGAGATGTATTCCCGTATTTTCTGGTGTTAATTTATTTTCGTGGTGCGTGTATCATATTTATCAGATTTATAATATGAACTAGTGTGTACTTTGATGTATAATCATGTATATACAGTTTTCTCTTTGAGTAAAGAGTTTGTTATATTACATTTTATTTATTCTGCTGTCGGGTTCTATCCTATTCTGATTCTATAGCATTGGGATTTTCCTCTTCTTCTTCTGTTCTAACATTTTCTTTTTTTCTACTTCTCACCCTCTAACTTCTTTCTATTAACTATCTGGTTTTCAATAATTGAGTTTTGGCAAGTGAATACAGGATAATGTATTATTGTCGAAATTTGAGCATCGATTTTTTATTCGGGTCATTACATGTTTCGGAAAAAAAGTTTTGTGTTTTATTCTGTATTTTGACCCATATTGCACAGGCTATAACTTCCTCATAAGGAACCCAAATTCAAATTTTCTTTTCTAAGACTCGATAAAATGGAATTGTCTAAAACTTTCATTTTTATAACTTTTCAGATTTTTGTATTTTTCTATGTTGAGATCATAAAACTTTCAAACAAATTTTCAGACCCACATTTTTGACCAAAAATTTTTTTGTTACTGTTTTAGCCTTACCTCTATCTCATTGAATTCTATTTTTTTTTTAAATTGAAGAGAAAAGAATTTTTTAAAATTTTGTTGTTGACCATTTTTTCCAAATTAAGTAATTAACACATTCACAAATCAATTTTAAAAATGTCCAAAATTTTGTCATGTTTTTGTAAATTTTGTGAAAATCAAAACCCATCTTCCTTAGCCAAACCCCTCTACTCTCTTATTCTAAATTGCTTAAGGCGATTGTTAACCCTCTTTTTGGCAAGAGTCTCAACGAACAAAGCCCAAATGCGCAGTCAAATATAAAGCCGCACTTCAGGAAACCCAATAGCTAATGACCCAAGACAGTCACACATCGGCCCATGTCCAGATTCAACAAATAATAGCTCACTCCGGCCTCCTAGTCGACCGAGTTTATCGGGGTGAGTCGACCGATTATTTTGGGCCAGCGTAGAAATCTTCTACAGAGCCAGTCTACCTAATATCCCGACTTCCAAGGAGATAAAGGCGGTCAACCATATGCGGACAAAGCTCTGCTTTTGATGTACCTCTTCACGGATGCCACGTCAGCCACAACTTCCGAGGTTACTATTTATGAACAGTGGAGTCAGTCTTCCAGCCGCAACTCAAGCTAACGGATGGATTCCACGTGTCCGGGCCTTCCCGAAATGGCCGGACGATTTTGCAATAGCCCAAGCAGCATTTTCCACCTATAAATACCACTAAGGTTAAAGAGGAAAAGGGACTTTTGGCCAGACGGCTTTCTTCAAGTTTTTCATCTCTACTCTTCTCCAGAATCTCAATCTCTCAAAAGGAAGAAAGGAAAATAGCAATTTTCTTTCTTTTCTTCAAATAGAAAAAGCATTGTACTTGTAATAAAGGAAGAGAAATAATATATAAAAAGTGGACGTAGGCATCGCCTTTGCCGAACCACTATAAAAATTCTGTGTGTGCTCCCCGTTCTTTTACTTTTTACTGCATTTTTATCTTTAGTCGTATATTGATTACGCGATTGGGGGTTGATCGTTACAAGTAACCAACTTTTAACGTCAACACTTTGGCGCGCCAGGAAGGGCTAGCACTGACATTGCCATCGAGCTCCTGCTTATCTTAGGACATGGCGAACAAACGAAAGAAAGATGCGACATCCTCTCATCCCGCAAACGCCGATGCAGCCGATATCGATGTTGCAGAAGCAAGCCACGAAGTTTCCTCTCATGACAACATGTCTCAGTTCCTTACTCGGGGCGATATGGATAAAATCATGGTCGAGCTCAGAGACCATATGACATCTCAGGGAAAAGTCATCGAATGACAGCAGCAGTTGATGGATCACCTTCTCGGTCGACTAGAAACAAGGTTGAACGCTTCAACATCAATTCCTCCACCGACCGAAGCTGGGGCAATAACCGATCTTCGGTCTGCACGGAATCAGGCCACTGATCAGGTTACACCTTTATTTCATCCTGGTTTGGTTCCACCAACCGATCGACCCCAGCCAGGAATATCACTTCCAACAACCAGCGCGGCTGCACTAACAGAACCTCAGGAGGCAGGCGATCGAGATCTAGGTCGTCTGGCAAATATGGCTTCGCTCTTTGGAACATCTCGACCTGTCGAATCGGTCGAGCTACCATCGGGTCCCTTAGAATCAATGCCATTCCCACTACAACCCGGGATCTTACCATAGACCAGTCTAACCACTTTTCCTTTTCAACGAAGAGATGGAGTAGCCTTCCCTTCGAACGAGGGAAGCCAGCCTACCATACCAACCCTCACTGTGGCGGATGAAAACGCTACCGTAGACCCCTCTAACCTCACTTCAAGCGAGGGCAACCCTGGCCTCCGAACATCACATGCTATGCTAGATCAGCCTAGACCCTTTGCTACGGGTGTGGTTCGATCCACGACTCATCAGGTTCCAGAGGGGCCATTTTTCCCAGAACCACCTACCAGATCTCACCTTCACTCAAATCTCGGAGGTCGAGCCCAGCCAACGGCCACCTTTCCGAGCATGCTTTTGCCAGATCCTCATGCAAAACCCTCTCAAGATGCAGAGCTAAGTTCATGGCAACGACTCCTCGGAGATGGGAGTCAGCTCGGAAGCATCATTCGACGCTTCACTCGGGGCAATTCTTCGCAGCAAGACATAGACAATGTCAACCGCAGCCCCTTCACTAGAGAAATCAGAAATTCTCGAAATCCTCCGGACTTAAGGTTCCCAGCCATTGAGCCATACAACGGTCGCACTGACCCTACAATTCATCTCATGGGATACATGCGACACATGGAAGTACTTGGTGCATCAACCAATTTCATGACTTAGTGCTTTCCTATCTTTCTCACAGATATAGCCGGTATGTGGTTTCGGCAGCTAACAACGGAGTCGATCAGTAGTTGGAATACTCTGGTCAACCGCTTCATCGAGCAGTTTCGAGTGCATATCTCTTGACCGAAAAGTGTTATGTTTTTATCTACCATCAGATAGCGATCCGAAGAGATGCTAAGATCCTTCCACGAAAGGTTCAACGTAACTGTAGCATCTGTCGATCAGCCCGAGCCATCGATGGTGTTGATGGCAGCCATCGCGGGAGTCCAGAAGAGATCAGAATTCTCGAATTCCTTAAACAGGGATCCTCCCAAAGATATAGATGATTTTTACTCCGAGACCGAGAGATTCCTCTAACAAGAGGATGCCAGCCTTGAAATGGAGAGCCTTGAAGTTTTAGTAGCCAAACAACAAGGTCCACTCAACGGCAATGGCCAGAATAAAGGAAGAGGAAAGGCCCTGGAAAAGGATGAACGCAATGTACGACCTCGAAATGAAAACAAGTATGATCGGTACACCGAGCTCAATTCCTCCTTGCTCGATATCTATCTCGATATGCGCGAGTCCTTCCCCACTCCAAGGCCACCTCGACGAGAACCAACCCAGATGGAACTTGACTCTGGCAAGCATTGTATATTCCACAACGTAGTTGGACATAATACAAATGATTGCCGACATCTGCGCGATCTCATCGAAGGACGAGTCAGGAAAGGGGAACTCGCTGAATATGTTAAAGATCGCGCCCCGGCCATGCCGCCGCGACCTTCTGCCCAAGCTCCTCAGGCTAGTCCGCGAGCTCCTAGAAATGGAAAGGACCCTAAGACTAGCGCTCGCGGCATTATCATTAATTAGATTTTTTTAATCTTTTCTTTCGATGTATTTCTTTCAATAACAAGGATGCCTTGATGCTATGTAATCAATCGATGTCCCCGTAGAATTTCTTTGTAATAGTTGCTTAGCAATTATGAACTTTACTTTTGCAAAAGTAGATCGTGTTGTGAAATTTTTAAGCCGAGCGTGGTTAATGCTCGCCCCCCGTTCTATGTGGTTAGCGCGAAAGCCCACCACTACTTCAAACACCCACTCCTTCAAGTGAGAGAGGTCACATTTTCTTAAATACGAGTGTGGACTACGCTCTCTTTCTTTACACTACGAGCGTGCTTTGCTTGTTAAACTAACTAACCTAATATGAGCCGAGCATGAGAAACACTTGCCCTAAGCCGAGTATGGTTAATACTCGCCCTATCTAAGCCGAACCAGATTTCGCCACTAAGCCGAGCATGGTTTACGCTCCACCATGCCGAGCATGGTTTATGCTCGCCACCCTCTAAAGCCAAGTGGAATAAAATGCTCGACCCATGGTTTGTTTTGTATTCGCAGGAATCAATTCTTATGGCAATCGTCATCTCGGCCTTAATACGGTTCCCAATGGTTGTCGGTTTTCTGGTCTTAATATGACCTGGCAAGGTCATCGGATTTCTGGTCTTAATACAACATCGGACCGTCGGTTTTCTGGCCTTAATATGGTCCGGCACGAAAATAGCTGCTCGAGCGTTTGTGCTTCGGTCCAGATTTCAGAACACACCTCCCTCTGTCGATGAAGATGCATTCTGAGGGGCAAAGAGTTAACCCTCTTTTTGGCAAGAGTCTCAACGAATAAAGCCTAAACGCGCAGTCAAATACAAAGCCACACTTCAAGAAAACCAATAGCTAATGACCCAAGACAGTCACACATCGGCCCACATCCATATTCAAAAAATAACAGCTCACTCCGGAAGAATAGGCCTCCCAGTCGACCAAGTTTATCGGGGTGAATCGACCGATTATTTCAGGCCAGCGTAGAAATCTTGTACAGAGCCAGTCCACCTAATATCCCGACTTCCAAGGAGATAAAGGCGGTCAACCATATGTGGACAAAGCTCTGCTTTTGATGTGCCTCTTCACGGATGCCACGTCAGCCACAATTTCCGAGGATACTATTTATGAACAGTGGAGTCAGTCTTCCAGCCGCAACTCGAGCCAATGGATGGATTCCACGTGTCCGGGCCTTCCCAAAATGGCCGGACCATTTTGCAACAACCCAAGCAGCATTTTCCACCTATAAATACCCTAAACTTAAGGAGGAAAAGGGACTTTTGGCCAGACGGCTTTCTTCAAGCTTTTCATCTATACTCTTCTCCAGAATCTCAATCTCTCAAAAGGAAGAAAGGAAAATAGCCATTTTATTTCTTTTCTTCAAATAGAAAAAGCATTGTACTTGTAATCAGGGAAGAGAAATAATATATATATAAAGTGGACATAGGCATCGCCTTTGCCGAACCACTATAAAAATTCTGTGTGTGCTCCCCGTTCTTTTACTTTTTACTGCATTTTTATCTTTAGTCGTGTGTTGATTACGCGATTGGGGGTTGATCGTCACAAGTAACCAACTTTTGACGTCAACAACGATGTTGTGTATTGTGAAATTGGTATAGCTATCTTCTCGTTGCCACAAAAGGTGAGCAATCACTCACGATTGACACTTCTATATTAGGTAAGTTGACACCATTTGAAATGTTGACACTTATAATATGTGACACATGCCATGCTATGTTATGTTTATATGACATGCGACACATGTCATGTTATGTCATGTTCATATGGTTTGTGACACATGTTATGACAACTTATTGCGATGTTAATATCGACACATGATCTACATTATGTTGTTATGATATGATTCATACTACAAGTTACTTACAGTTAGTGAAACGACCCGTACTTCCCCGGTAAGGAAAGCCCAGATAGAGTTGAGGACAATAATATAAAACACAACTGAAAGAGATATATGGATACAGAGCTTTACAGATATCGTTCCAGCTGTAAGTCAGGATCCTGTGAATATAAATCTGCAAAACCAAAACTACTAGCTGCCCGAGTCAAAATAAGGGCACCCAAAGTTTAGGTTAAAACAATAAACTCCAGGTCAGTCATGTGACTGGTGTGAGAACTAAAACAGTTATTAATCTTTATTTTTAAAGTTAGGTAAATCAAGGGACCACGCCGTATAACACGGAACGGGTTTCCTCACAAGAATACCAGTGCATAAAACAAACATTGCAATGCTAAATAAAGAAAAATGAAACTATTATAAGACCCAGGTCCCATCATATAATGCAACACAAGCCGGAGGATAGGGTTTTCCCTTATAATAGCCAAAGCATGCTTGATACATTTAAAAACATATTATTTTGATATTATTATAAGTGTGTAGTGTATAAAACAACTTTAAATCATAAGTATCAATCATAGACGGCATAAGCGCCCCATCCCACTATGTCGCCATACTAGGCTCTACAAATAAAACTGCAAAATCATGTATTTGGAAATTGGACTTCCATCTGTGAACCGAGGCAAAAGATAGTCCTCTACCGATTCGAGACAATCTAGCCTATGTCTGAGGAACAGAACGCATCGTCCCTTGAAGCCACAGGGTCGGTCCACCGATGTGGATTTGACGAAATCCTGAACAATACGTCTCCCCGCCCTATAGGGCGTAAATGAGCCAACGAATGACTCCGTCGGTTCGAGAACGACCGATATATTCGAGGCGCCTCGCAATAGCAACAACCACACAAGTCAAACTCGTCAGGGCGTGTAAAACCACTGACGACACTTCTAGCTAGGAAGAGGCGCATGTTCTCCCTGGATCCTTCTCCCGTTTCTGGTTAACAACTGGGGTGTGAGGGTCGCGAATCAACGCTACACAAAACTACACCACAAAGGTCGTGCTTTGATCATCAACTACAAGACTCTGCTTTTCAACAGAAGCCTTGATCAATTGCCACTTAGGCATGCCACACAGGAAATTCACTACATGCGATGGATATCCATCAATATATAACCCCTGAGCTCGTACGTCTCAGAGAAGGGCGTTAAGCAAGAGAATAAATTCTCCGCCGCCAAACAGATATATATTTAATAGAAATCAATCACACAGCCTGAAATCCAATGTCAGACACACATTCCATTTCCAAGTTCGTTCTGGGTCTGAACGAAACTGGAGGCACCTAGTAGCCCGCATATCCATCGATCTCCAAGTACGTCTGGACGACCACCAATTGATTCCCTCCTCTTGGGTGTACGGCCCAATAAAGATCATCAGTAATTACCCAAACAACGTGAAGACCTCTAGTCTTCAACCACCGTCTTCATCTTCGACTTATCGTCGTATCAATTATTCAGAATGAGATAAACCCGGTCTTTCCGAATAACTCGCATATATAATAAACAAGTGTTATACAAACACAACATTGTAACAACCCGAAAATCTAGGCCAATTTAAAATTTTTATTTTGGCAATTTTAGCGGATTTTGAATATTTAAAATAGATTATTTTAAATAATATCGACGAGAAAAATGTTTTGAATATATTTAGAACATTTATATTATATACGCCGTCGTTGGAATTTAAATATTTATATATAATTATAAATAGAATTGAAAATGGCGCGGTAGTTCGATAATTAGATTTCAAACTTCAATTGAATATACCGGGTGCAAAACAATCCGGATTTTAGTGAAACAAAAAACAATGGCATCTATTTGATAATATCTTTCCAATGAATCCGACAAATCAAAATTTCATAGAAGGGATAAAAAGATATGTCCAGTTGAAAATTCTGAATAGTCGCTATGGAATTCAAGCCCTTAAAAATGGAAATTTTGCAAACGACCTCAGATTTCGACGAAACCAGTTTTGTTGGATCCGTGATGTCAAGTTGTTGCTAGAATCCAATTTTCATAATTTTTTGAATCAATATGTGAGTGTGGCAAATGAAAACGCGTTTGACCAGTTTCAGTTGATTTTAATCGACTGGAAAATGGCCCTTTTTCCAATGGTCTCAGAATTCGATGAAATTAGTTTTGTTAGGACCGTATCGTCAATACGAAGCTAGAAAATATTTTCCAGGAATTTTTAGAGTCCGTATGTGGCCTCGGTAAATTGAAATGTGCGTTCAAATTCAATATATAGAGTTATATTTTGATTTTGGCGGAAACTGATCGAAACAGTCGAATCAGCCTGCGATACCTATCCCATTGTGTTCGGAATGGGGGTATTTGGCTTGGGGCGACAGTCATTGAATTCGAATTGGAGTTCTAATGCAAAACAGGTATTTTTTAAATAAAAAAATATTAAATTATATTATATATTGGTCAACAAGGGTCAAAACCCTTATTCTTTTCCACTCGCGGTCAAAACACGTTGGGCCGCCGTTCTCTGAAACGAATGGCCGATATGGGACGATTTTAATTCCCAGAAAGAAAAAAACTTTCGATCAATAATAAATCCTACTTCATAAGCAAAAATCGAGGAGATTTCTATCAGCTTCAAATTGATTCGGCTAAGATCGTTTATCGTCGTGTGTTGCTCTCGATTTCTAAGCTCAAAAGGGACGGTTTTGAACTAGATTTCATGGCCGGTGGTGAGCTCTAGTTGCGAGCGGTTGGGGGAGGAGAAAGGCATGGCTTGGGGCTTCGACGGAGGCATATCTGATTGGTGGTCAGTTGCTTCTGGCGGCGTGCGTTCTAGGTCAAAGGAGGCGAGCAATGGGTTTGTTCAATCCAGAAGTAACAAAAGGGGGAAGACAGTGTTGTACAGCAGAAGGTAGTTTTTTTTATTTTTATTTTCTTTTTAATTTTAATTTATATACATTATGATAAAAATATGAAATTGTTTTAAAAATATATAGGAATTGTTTTGAATATATATATATAATATTAATGCTTTGAAAATATATATTGTAAAGTTTTGAATATATATGTCGAACTGTTTTTGAAAATAAAAACATTCATTGTTCTGAAAATAGTAAATTAAATGGTTGTGAAAAAAGAACATTGAAAATATAAATAGCGATGTTCTTGAAAATATAAATATAGCATTATTTTTGAAAGATGGAAATACATTGTTTTTATAAAAAAATAAAAGTAACATATGGATTTTTATAAAAATAACTTTGAAATTATAAAATACATTGATTTGAAAAGATAAAATGGAGAGGGTAAAGATATGATCTTTAATATATATAAAGCGAAATAAAAATATGATCTTTACTATCTGAAGAGCGAAAAGGAAATATGATTTTTGATTTTATAAAGAGCGTTGTAAAAATATAATTTTTATATGTGTAGAAAAAAAAATGTGATATTTACATATGTAGAGAATACGGGCAGAGAAAGTGACAAGAGGCAAGAGCGGCAAAGATTTCTACATAAGAAGAGTTGTGGCGTTGGATTTAGCTTTCGGTGAGAATTTCTCACTCTTCAATTTCTATTTCTAGTTATATATATATACTAGGATGCAGACGGTGTTTAGTAGCACCCGACACAATCGTCCACAGACCATGGACTTGTTTGTTTGATTGCAAAAAATTAGTGAGTATTTGATTGAAATTTGTTTGTTTGATGAAATGAAATTGGATTGATTGATGTGTGAATGGCGTGGGCCTTCACTAGACCGGGGATAAGGCTAGGCCTCGTCCCGTTTCTAGTATCGTGCCGTTATGCCGCCGAAATTTTCTAAAATATGTTAGAAAAATAAAAATATCATTTTATTGAATAAATGAACTGAATAGAACATTCATAAGTTAAATAAAATATTTTATCGTTAAAAATATAGTTTTAATGTGGAAGAGAATAAATTAAAATATTCATTTACATACCGGACGGTTTGTTTATGTACACCTATTTGAAGGACATTGATTGGGTCGATAAATTTTACACATCGCCCAACTGCACAACTAAAATCTGTGTTTGATTGTTTGAAACCCCACACGGGTGTTGGGATGAAATTTGAAGTTCTCTCATCCTGATTGATTAAATATGTCGATCGATTGATTGACAGGCTGTTATAAGCGTTAGATATCTATATTTGATGCTTATACAGTGTAGTGCACTTTGGTTGATGGTTGATTATTTTGCAATGCTATTATATACGTGTGATGTATGAAAATCCATATAATTAACATTATATGGTGATTGATTGGGCCTCATTCCAATTTAGAAGATAAAGAATATTATAAAATAAAGGTTCATGTGTTGACTGTACTCATCCGTTGAGATAAGTCTTGTGTTGAACGAAATATTTTAATAATAAAATTTACATCTTTATCAATATAAAATAAAGGTTCATGTGTTGACTGTACTCATCCGTTGAGATAAGTCATGTGTTGAACGAAATATTTTAATAATAAAATTTACATCTTTATCAATATAAAACAAAGGTTCATGTGTTGACTGTACTCATCCGTTGAGATAAGTCATGTGTTGAACGAAATATGTTAATATAGAAATATTTGAATAGGAAATATTTGAAAAAGAAATATTTGAAATAGAATATTTGAAAATAGAATGATATAAAGCCGTGTTGATTAGAGATGCGCCATTTTGACGTGAACGATGTTTATATCGATTTTACTCATTTTAAAATGAATATTGAAAAGTGATTTCGAAATCGCATATTTTGAAATGAAATTTGAATTAAATTGAATAGGAAACGAATTCGAATTGAATATATATCGAATTTGATTTCAATTGAATATATAATGAATTTGATTCAAATAGAAAACCAATTTGAATTGAATCGAATAGAAAACCAATTTGAATTGAATCGAATAGAAAACCAATTTGAATTGAATCGAATAGAAAACCAATTTGAATTGAATCGAATAGAAAACCAATTTGAATTGAATTGAATAGAAAACGACATTTGAATTGAATTAAATTGAAAACGAATTCAAATTGAATTGAAAGCGAATTGAAATGAATTCGAATTGAATTGAAATTTGAATTGAATAGAAATGAATTTTAAACCGAATTTATAAAGAAGAATTCAATTTTGATTTGAATTCAAATGGAAGTTGAAATTGCTTTTGAAACGAATTTAAAACTATTTATATAATTCGTTTTAAATAAAAATCGACGAGATATATATTATATATATTATATATATATAATATAATGGCCTGAATAGAACGCGCCGCGCCGCGGCAGTTCGTG
The DNA here is from genome assembly GCA_030737875.1 of Allium sativum. Lineage (NCBI taxonomy): Eukaryota > Viridiplantae > Streptophyta > Magnoliopsida > Asparagales > Amaryllidaceae > Allium > Allium sativum. The sequence continues at coordinate 776,404,424 of CM060919.1, read as the reverse complement.
AATTTCGACCATTTATTTCAAACGGACATTACGGGAGATCCGACCGTCGGATTCTCCTAAATCCGGAACCGTTGGGTTCGTATCGGAAAGAGCTTTCTAATGAATATTAGAAATTTGAAATCTAACGGTTGGATTTGGAATTATGTCCAAATCAAATTTGAAAAAGGTCGCTGTAAGTGCAGTTCGATGGCCGTTGATGAAAATCGACTGTACGGGCCTTGATAAAATTATTAAAAATAGTAATAATTTGTGTAAAATCATAAGAAACGATTTAGAAAGGATTGGAATGAAAAACTCCATATTTGAGAAGATAAAAATAGATTTTTTATCGAAGTGAACTAGTTTTGAACTAGAACTATAATTCTGTTTATTTTTAAATAAATAAATTGAATTTGAAAAGGGTTTTAAAAATAACCAGAATTTTCAATGATTGCATTGGAGTGGATTTGAATCGAAATTGTCCTCGGAATATTTCGATGTTGGAATTCGTGATTATACAGATGTTGTTATGGAAATTTGAAAGATATATATTTATATCGTTATTTCCAATACGACATTTGTTAATCGTAGAATTTGATATTGAATATAAGCCGATATATATTTTCTATTCAGAGCCTTATATTGAATATCAATTGTGATTTGGGTTTGTCGTGAATGGTGTCTTCACTAACACTGTTCTTGAACCCAGTTGAGAAAAGATTAAATCCTTTTTATTAAGATTTAATGAAGTGTACCAATTAAATGATATTTAATTGGAATTGAATGGATATTGATTTTTGGGTTTATCGTGGACAGTGTTTTAAATAACACTCGTTCTTTAATCCGATAATTAATGGAATGTGATTTTGGGTTTATCGTAAACTGTGTTTTAAATGACACTGATTCTTTAACCCAGTTAAAGATTAAAACTAAGTGGAGTTTTAATGAATCTTTAAATAGATTGAAAAGATCGAGAATGGAGTATCACCAGTTTTACTCCAAGCGATAGTTAAATCTTTAATTAGATTTGAACGTGAAATGGTAATTGAATTACCGATAACACTGTGGTGTTAGATATGAAGTATTACCAGTTTTACTTCATGGGATGAATAGGTTAGGATTGGGAAATAAAATAAATGATTACTTCGGTATGGTTCGCTAATCCCGACTAGTAGAATCAAAATTCAAAAGAAGATTAAAGAATAAATTCAAGGGATTTATCTTGGATAAAATTAATGGGAACCTTTCCCTATGAATGTGAAATTTAGAAACTAACTGTCGGTTAGCCAAGTAGAATGGTTTTCTGAATATTGATCTGATGTTGGTTTTGGCCTTCGGGGTTAATATTTGGGGAATTATTCTCTTGATTAATTTACGGTTAGTGATGATGAATTGGAATGAGGCGTATGTTGTGTTTGTGTAACACTTATTTAAAATATACGCGAGTTATTCGGAAAGACCGGGTTTATCCCATTCTGAATAACTGATACGACGATAAGTCGAAGATGAAGACGGTGGTCGAAGACCGGAAGTCTTCACGTCATTTGGGTGATTACTGATGATCTTGATTGGGTTGTACACCTAAGAAGATGGAAATAGTTGGTGATCGTCCAGACGTATTTGGAGATCGATGGATATGCGGGGTACTAGGTGCCTCCGGTTTCGTTCAGACCCAGAACGGACTTGTAAATGGATTGTGTGTCTGACAATGGATTTTAGTCCGTGTGATTGATCTCTATTAAATATATATCTGTTTGGCGGCGGAGAATTTATTCTCTTGCTTAACGCCCTTCTCTGAGACGTACGAGCTCAGGGGTTATATATTGATGGATATCAAACGCATGGAGTGAATTGCCTGTGTGGCATGATTAAGTGGCAATTGATCGAGGCTTCTGTTGAAAAGCAAAGTCTTGTGGTGATGATCAAAGCACGGCCTTTGTGGCGTAGCTTTGTGTAACGTTTACTTCGCGAGTTTCGCACCCCGGTTGTGAACCAAAACGGGAGAAGGACCTCAGGGAGGGCATGCGTTTCCTTCTAGCTAGAGTGGTGTCAGTGTCCTACCAGCCCTGACATTTATATACTTTTCACCTGTGTGGTTGTTGCTGTTGCGAGGCGCCTCGGTTATATCGGTTTCGGCTGATGCATACTGGTCGGCAGACGGACTAGACTTACGCCCCAAAGGGCGGGGAAACGCAGTGTTCAGGATTTAAGTTTAATCCACATCGGTGGACCGGCCCTGTCGCTCCAAGGTCACTCGAGCTCTGACCTGAGACATGGGCTAGATTGTCTCGAATCGGTAGAGGACGATCCCTGGCCTCGGTTCATAGATGGAAACCCAATTTCCAAATACGTGACTTTGCGATTTTGATTGTATAACCTATATATGGCGACATAGTGGTATGGGGCATTCATGCCGCCTATGATTGATACTTATGATTTGAAGTTGTTTTATAAACTATACACTTATAATAGTATCAAATGATTTCTTTTAAACGTATCAAGCATTCTTGGCTATTATAAGGTAAAACCCCTATCCCCCGGCTTGCGTTGCATTGTGTGATAGGAACTGGGTCTTATAATAGCTTCATTTTTCCTTATTTAGCATTGCGCTGTTTGTTTTATGCACTGGTGTTCTTGGAAGGAAACCCGTTCCGTGTTATACGGCGTGGTCCCTTGACTTACCTAACTTTAAAATAAAGAATTAATAACTGTTTTAGTTCTCACACCAGTCACATGACTGACCTGGAGTTTATTGTTTTGACCTAAACTCTGGGTGCCCTTATTTTGACACGGGCAGCTAGTAGTTTTGGTTTTGCAGATTTATATTCATAGGATCCTGGATTACAGCTGGAACGATATCCGGAAAGCTTTGTATCCGTATATCTCTTCTAGTTGTGTATTGTATTATTTTCCGCTGCTATGTATTTAAATGTAATTTAAATCTCTGATATTTCTGTGTCATATTTATTTGTTTATACTCTGTATATTCTTGTATTCTGGTGCATTGTTGTAATTAACAATGAAATGTTCTTTCGTATGCGTTCTATTTTGTCATGTTCTCAAACGATAGGGCGTTTTGAACGGTCTGGGTCGGTTTAGCGACTGGTTCGGGTCGAGCGAGATTCCCGATCATCACACGTGGTATCAGAGCTTTGGTTTACAAAGCTCAGAGAACAAGGCACCTTAGAACCATACGAAAGAATTCATCAGATATTGGATTAGTAATATCCAATGAGAGTGACTCGTTAGAGATGGGATCAGTAGTATCCTAGGACGAGTGTGAAGAGTATATTTTTAAAATGAAAACAAATTTTTGTTTTGAAAATCTAAATCAACTATTCGTATTTGATTATTTATTTTGTATTGATTTGGACAGTCCAGTATATAAAGATTTTGCATATACGCCTTGCAAACGTGTATTTAAAGTTTTAATATACTGGATAGATATGGAATCACATTCTAGTAGCCCGGAGATGTTCTGATGGTGGTTCGAAACATCATCAGCATTTATTTTCGAGTGACGAAGGTGTGATATCTATATATTTCCATTAGACTGGTGTGAGAACCAAAACTTATATAGCTAGAACACATTGTTGTGAATTGGCATCAAAAACATGATTTTTGTATATATGTATCAAATTATGAATTTGAAACTCTAATTCACTAATTGATTGATGTTTGTGTTGTTTGTCTATTTGTTTGATAATTTTGAACCATTATGCCAAATTGAATCAAATATTGAATTGTATTGAAAATTGGTCGCATTTGCTTGCATATACTTGTACTTACATTGAGCAGGTCAAAGCAAGGAGGCTAGAGCAGAGAATAAAATTTGTTTGCCCGACAAATAGGTACATGTTTACTACATAATTTACTGTTTTGTTTGGGTGATGATGATTTTATGAGCCTATTGGCTAGCCGCTTGGCTTTTTCTTTTTCTTTTTGAGATCAGAAGGCCTATATGGCAATTTCGGGTTTTTCCCGCGGCTCCCGGTGCAGGGGAGGTTATGGCGAAATTTTTCGAAAATTTAGGGTGTTAGCCAAATTTTTGAAATTTTTGAAAATTCTCAGAAACTGAAAAGTTGGAGAATGAAAGCCAGATCGAACGTAGAATTGATTAATCAAACCACTTTCGACTTTGTTCCTTTTCGGGGACGAAAAGTTTTAAGTGGGGGAGATTGTAATAACCCGAAAATCTGGGCCAGTTTAAAATTTTTATTTTGGCAATTTTAGCGGATTTTGAATATTTAAAATAGATTATTTTAAATAATATCGACGAGAAAAATGTTTTGAATATATTTAGAACGTTTATATTATATACGCTGTCTTTAGAATTTAAATATTTATATATAATTATAAATAGAATTGAAAATGGCGCGGTAGTTCGATAATTAGATTTCAAACTTCCATTGAATGTACCGGGTGCAAAACAATCCGGATTTTAGTGAAACAAAAAACAATGGCATCTATTTGATAATATCTTTCCAACGAATCCGACAAATCAAAATTTCATAGCAGGGATAAAAAGATATGTCCAGTTGAAAATTCTGAATAGTCGCTATGGAATTCAGGCCCTTAAAAATGGAAATTTTGCAAACGACCTCGGATTTCGACAAAACCAGTTTTGTTGGATCCGTGATGTCAAGTTATTGCTAGATTCCAATTTTCATAATTTTTCGAATCAATATGTGAGTGTGGCAAATGAAAACGCGTTTGACCAGTTTCAGTTGATTTTAATCGACTGGAAAATGGCCCTTTTTCCAACGGTCTCAGAATTCGATGAAATTAGTTTTGTTAGGACCGTATCGTCAATACAAAGCTAGAAAATATTTTCCAGGAATTTTTAGAGTCCGTATGTGGCCCCGGTAAATTGAAATGTGCGTTCAAATTCAATATATAGAGTTATATTTTGATTTTGGTGGAAACTGATCGAAACAGTCGAATCAGCCTGCGATACCTATCCCATTGTGTTCGGAATGGGGGTATTTGGCTAGGGGCGACAGTCGTTGAATTCGAATTGGAGTTCGAATGCAAAACAGGTATTTTTGAAATAAAAAAATATTAAATTATATTATATATTGGTCAACAAGGGTCAAAACCCTTATTCTTTTCCACTCGCGGTCAAAACACGTTGGGCCGCCGTTCTCTGAAACGAATGGCTGATATGGGACGATTTTAATTCCCAAAAAGAAAAAAACTTTCGATCAATAATAAATCCTACTTCATAAGCAAATATCGAGGAGATTTCTATCAGCTTCAAATTGATTCGGCTAAGATCGTTTATCGTCGTGTGTTGCTCTCGATTTCTGAGCTCAAAAGGGACGGTTTTGAACTAGATTTCATGGCCGGTGGTGAGCTCGAGTTACGAGCGGTTGGGGGAGGAGAAAGGCATGGCTTGGGGCTTCGATGGAGGCATATCTGATCGGTGGTCAGTTGCTTCTGGCGGCGTGCTTTCTAGGTCAAAGGAGGCGAGCAATGGGTTTGTTCAATCCAGAAGTAACGAAAGGGGGAAGACAGTGTTGTACAGCAGAAGGTAGTTTTGAAAATAAAAACATTCATTGTTCTGAAAATAGTAAATTACATGGTTGTGAAAAAAGAACATTGAAAATATAAATAGCGATGTTCTTGAAAATATAAATATAGCATTATTTTTGAAAGATGGAAATACATTGTTTTTATAAAAAAATAAAAGTAACATATGGATTTTTATAAAAATAACTTTGAAATTATAAAATACATTGATTTGAAAAGATAAAATGGAGAGGGTAAAGATATGATCTTTAATATATATAAAGCGAAATAAAAATATGATCTTTACTATCTGAAGAGCAAAAAGGAAATATGATTTTTGATTTTATAAAGAGCGTTGTAAAAATATAATTTTTATATGTGTAGAAAAATAAAAATGTGATTTTTACATATGTAGAGAATACGGGCAGAGAAAGTGACAAGAGGCAAGAGCGGCAAAGTTTTCTACATAAGAAGAGTTGTGGCGTTGGATTTAGCTTTCGGTGAGAATTTCTCACTCTTCAATTTCTATTTCTAGTTATATATATATACTAGGATGCAGACGGTGTTTAGTAGCACCCGACACAATCGTCCACAGACCATGGACTTGTTTGTTTGATTGCAAAAAATTAGTTAGAGTATTTGATTGAAATTTGTTTGTTTGATGAAATGAAATTGGATTGATTGACGTGTGAATGGCGTGGGCCTTCAATAGACCGGGGATAAGGCTAGGCCTCGTCCCGTTTCTAGTATCGTGCCGTTATGCCGCCGAAATTTTCTAAAATATGTTAGAAAAATAAAAATATCATTTTATTGAATAAATGAACTGAATAGAACATTCATAAGTTAAATAAAATATTTTATCGTTAAAAATATAGTTTTAACGTGGAAGTGAATAAAATAAAATATTCATTTACAAACCGGATGGTTTGTTTATGTACACCTATTTGAAGGACATTGATTGGGTCGATAAATTTTACACATCGCCCAACTGCACAACTAAAATCTGTGTTTGATTGTTTGAAACCCCACATGGGTGTTGGGATGAAATTTGAAGTTCACTCATCCTGATTGATTAAATATGTCGATCGATTGATTGACAGGCTGTTATAAGCGTTAGATATCTATATTTGATGCTTATACAGTGTAGTGCACTTTGGTTGATGGTTGATTACTTTGCAATGCTATTATATACGTGTGATGTATGAAAATCCATATAATTAACATTATATGGTGATTGATTGGGCCTCATTCCAATTTAGAAGATAAAGAATATTATAAAATAAAGGTTCATGTGTTGACTGTACTCATCAGTTGAGATAAGTCATGTGCTGAACGAAATATTTTAATAATAAAATTTACATCTTTATCAATATAAAATAAAGGTTCATGTGTTGACTGTACTCATCCGTTGAGATAAGTCATGTGTTGAACGAAATATTTTAATAATAAAATTTACATCTTTATCAATATAAAATAAAGGTTCATGCGTTGACTGTACTCATCCGTTGAGATAAGTCATGTGTTGAACGAAATATTTTAATATAGAAATTTTTGAATAGGAAATATTTGAAAAAGAAATATTTGAAATAGAATATTTGAAAATAAAATGATATGAAGCCGTGTTGATTAGAGATGCGCCATTTTGACGTGAACGATGTTTATATCGATTTTACTCATTTTAAAATGAATATTGAAAAGTGATTTCGAAATCGCATATTTTGAAATGAAATTTGAATTAAATTGAATAGGAAACGAATTCGAATTGAATATATAACGAATTTGATTTCAATTGAATATATAATGAATTTGATTGAAATAGAAAACCAATTTGAATTGAATCGAATAGAAAACCAATTTGAATTGAATCGAATAGAAAACCAATTTGAATTGAATCGAATAGAAAACCAATTTGAATTGAATCGAATAGAAAACCAATTTGAATTGAATCGAATAGAAAACGACTTTGGAATTGAATTAAATTGAAAATGAATTCAAATTGAATTGAAAGCGAATTGAAATGAATTCGAATTGAATTGAAATTTGAATTGAATAGAAATGAATTTTAAACCGAATTTATAAAGAAGAATTCAATTTTGATTTGAATTGAAATGGAAGTTGAAATTGCTTTTGAAACGAATTTAAAACTATTTATATAATTCGTTTTAAATAAAAATCGACGAGATATATATTATATATATTATATATATTATATAATGGCCTGAATAGAACGCGCCGCGCCGCGGCAGTTCGTGAATTTCGACCATTTATTTCAAACGGACATTACGGGAGATCCGACCGTCGGATTCTCCTAAAACCGGAACCGTTGGGTTCGTATCGGAAAGAGCTTTCTAATGAATATTAGAAATTTGAAATCTAACAGTTGGATTTGGAATTTTGTCCAAATCAAATTTGAAAAAGGTCGCTGTAAGTGCAGTTCGATGGCCGTTGATGGAAATCGACTGTACGGGCCTTGATAAAATTATTAAAAATAGTAATAATTTGTATAAAATCATAAGAAACGATTTAGAAAGGATTGGGTTGAAAAACTCCATATTTGAGAAGATAAAAATAGATTTTTTATCGAAGTGAACTAGTTTTGAACTAGAACTATAATTCTGTTTATTTTTAAATAAATAAATTGATACTTATGATTTTTTATTTTTCTCGAATCGGTAGAGGCCGATCCCTGGCCTCGGTTCATAGATGGAAACCCAATTTCCAAATACGTGACTTTGCGATTTTGATTGTATAACCTATATATGGCGACATAGTGGTATGGGGCATTCATGCCGCCTATGATTGATACTTATGATTTGAAGTTGTTTTATACTCTATACACTTATAATAGTATCAAATGATTTCTTTTAAACGTATCAAGCATTCTTGGCTATTATAAGGTAAAAACCCTATCCCCCGGCTTGTGTTGCATTGTGTGATAGGAACTGGGTCTTATAATAGCTTCATTTTTCTTTATTTAGCATTGCGCTGTTTGTTTTATGCACTGGTGCTTTTGGGAGGAAACCCGTTCCGTGTTATACGGTGTGGTCCCTTGACTTACCTAACTTTAAAATAAAGAATTAATAACTGTTTTAGTTCTCACACCAGTCACATGACTGACCTGGAGTTTATTGTTTTGACCTAAACTCTGGGTGCCCTTATTTTGACACGGGTAGCTAGTAGTTTTGGTTTTGCAGATTTATATTCACAGGATCCTGGATTACAACTGGAACGATATCCGGAAAGCTTTGTATCCGTATATCTCTTCTAGTTGTGTATTGTATTATTTTCCGCTGCTATGTATTTAAATGTAATTTAAATCTCTGATATTTCTGTGTCATATTTATTTGTTTATACTCTGTATATTCTTGTATTCTGGTGCATTGTTGTAATTAACAATGAAATGTTCTTTCGTCTGCATTCTATTTTGTCATGTTCTCAAACGATAGGGCGTTTCGAACGGTCTGGGTCGGTTTAGCGACTGGTTCGGGCCGAGCGAGATTCCCGATCGTCACAAACATACACCTCATTCCAATTCATCAGTCACTAACCGTAAATTAATTAAGAGATAATTTCCCAAATATTAACCCCGTAGGCCGAAACCAACATCAGATCAATACCCAGGAAATCGTCTTTCTTAGCTCACCTACAGTTAGTTTCTAAATTTCACATTCTTAGGGAAAGGTTCCTATTAATTTTATCAAAGATAAATTCCTTTAAATTTATTCTTTAATCTTCTTTTGAATATCACTTCAAACTAGTCGGGATTAGCGAACAACACCAAAATGATTATTTATTTCCCAATCCCAACCTATTCATCCCATGAAGTAAAACTGGTCATACTTCATATCTAACACCACGGTGTTATTGGTAAATTCAATTACCATTTCACGTTCTAATCTAATTAAAGATTTAACTATCGCCTGGAGCAAAACTGGTGATACTCCAATCTCGATCTTTTCAATCTAATTAAAGATTCATTAAAACTCCACTTAGTTTTAATCTTTAACTGGGTTAAAGAATTAGTGTCATTTAAAATAGGGTTCACGATAAACCCCAAAATCACATCATATTTCAATCAGTCCCTAACCGTAAATTAGCAATTGAGCAATTCCCTAAGTATTTACCCCGAAGGCCGAAACCAACATCAGATCAATACCCCAGAAACCATTCAGCTTAACTAATCTCCAGTTAGTTTCTGATTTTCTTAACACCTTTTGGTCTAAGAATAGTATTATTGAAGATACTGTTCACGACAACCCAAAATCACATTTCATTAATTATCGGGTTAAAGAACAAGTGTTATATAAAACACTATTCACAATAAACCCAAAAATCAATACCAATTCAATTCCAATTAAATATTATTTAATTGGTATTCTTCATTAAATCCAAATAAAAAAAATTAATCTTTTTCTCAACTAGGTTTAAGAACAGTGTTAATGAAGACACCATTCACGACAAACCCAAATCACATTTGATATTAAATACAAGACTCTGAATAGAAAATATATCGGCTTATATTCAATATCAAATTCTACGACCAACAAATATCGTATTGGAAATAACGATATAAATATATTTTTCAAATTTCCATAACAGTAACTGTATAATCACGAAACTCAACATCGAAATATTCCGAAGACAATTTCGACTCAAATCCATTCCAATTCAATTATTGGAAATTCTGGTTACTTTTAAAACCCTTTTCAAATCCAATTTATTTATTTAAAAATAAATAGAATTATAATTCTAGTTCAAAACTAGTTCATTTCGATAAAAAAACTATTTTTATCTTTTCAAATATGGAGTTTTTCATCCCGATTCTTCCCAAACCATTTCTTATGATTTTACACAAATAATTGATATTTTTAATAATTTTATCGAGGCCCGTACAGTCGATTTCCATCAACGGCCATCGAACTGCACTTACAGCGACCTTTTCCAAATTTGATTTGGACATAATTCCAAATCCAACCGTTAGATTTCTAATTTCTAATATTCGTTAGAAAGCTCTTTTCGATACAAACCCAACGGTTCCGGTTTTAGGAGAATCCGACGGTCGGATCTCCCGTGATATCCGTTCGAAGTCAATGGTCGAAATTCGCGAACTGCCGCGGCGCGGCGCGTTCTATTCAGGCCATTATATTATATATATAATATATATTTCATCGATTTCCTTTTAAAACGTATTTTATAAATCGTTTTTAAATTCGTTTTCGAAACGATTTCAACTTCATTTCAAATTCAAATCAAAATTGAATTTTTGATTTCAATTCAAATCGATTTTCAGTTCAATTTCAATACGTTTTAAATTCAATTCAAAACGATTTCAATTCTGATTCAATCTAATTCGAATTTCAAATCTATTCAGTTTAATTCGAATTTCAATTCTATTCAGTTTAAATCGAATTTCAATTCTTTTCAATATAATTCGAATTTCGATTCTTTTCAATTTAATTCGAATTTCGATTCTTTTCAATATAATTCGAATTTCGATTCTTTTCAATATAATTCGAATTTCGATTCTTTTCAATTTAATTCGAATTTCGATTCTTTTCAATATAATTCGAATTTTGATTCTTTTCAATATAATTCAATTTTCAAAACCACTTTCAATATTCATTGAAAAATTAGTAAAATCGATATAAATATCGTTCGCGTCAAAATGGCGTCAATCTAATCAACACGGCTTCATACATTTCTATTTTCAAATATTCTATTTCAAATATTTCTATTTCAAAACTGGAATGAGGCCCAATCAATTACCATATAATGTTAATTATATGGATTTTCTACAACACATGTATAAAATAACAACGATAAATAATCAACCATCATCCAGAGTGCACCACACAACTGCATAAGCATTAAATATAAATAATTAACGCTTACACAATCTGTCGACCCATCGATCGACATATAACTAAACAATCGAGATTAGTGTACATCAAATATCATCCCAATACCCATGTTGGGTTTCAAACAATCAAACACAGATTTTATTTGTGCAGTTGGGCGATGTGTAAAATTTATCGTCCCAATCAATATCAGTCAAATGTGTGTATATAAACAAATCATCCGATTTGTTTGTATTTATTTCACTTTACATACACGTTAAAAATTCTATTTTCAACAATAAAATATTTTTAACTATATAGATATTTTATTTCATCTCACATCACACCACACAATCAACTACACATCAAAATCAAACAAACAAGCATATAAGTCGTCCATGGTCTGTGGACGACGGGTGTCGGGTGGTACTAAACACCGTCTGCATCCTAGTATATATTTTAACTAGAAAATTAAATTAAAGGTGAGGAGTTCTCACCGAATTAGCTAAACCAAACTTCTCGACTCTTCATATGTAGAAAATATCCGGCGCTTCTTCTTTCATCACTTTCATCATCCGTATTCACTACATATATAAAAATCGAATTTTTACTTCGCTATTCAATATATAAAAATCGAATTTTTACTTCGCTATTCAATATATAAAAATCGAATTTTTATATTTCGCTATTCAATATATAAAAATCGAATTTTTACTTCGCTATTCAATATATAAAAATCAAATTTTTATATTGTTGCTAGTATATAAAAATCACATTTTTATACTGCTACTACATAGGTAAAAATTCTATTTTCCTACCGCTACTATATAGATAAAAATTCTATTTTTCTACCGCTACTATATAGATAAACATTCTATTTTTACCTTGCTAGTAATATAATAAAAATAATATTTTTATTACTCTACATGAACAAAAATCATATTTTTATTCATTCGATTATATTAAAATCATATTTTTATACCGTGAAAAATTATATTCTTCTACAATGAAAAATCCTATCTTTGTATTAATAAAAATACTAACTTTTTTTTTTACAAAATTATATAAAACTGAAAAGAAAATTGAATAAATAAAATAGAAGAAAACTAACCCTTTTCTTTGTTGAAAATGGATTTTAGAAGGAGAGGGGCTCGCTGCGTTTACTGGGGACAGGGGAGGCGGGTGTCGCTGTCGGAAGGGGGAGGTGCTGGCATCACAGGGTAAAGAGGGGGTGGCGGTTGTTGATGAGGGCGCGCGCTAGGGTTTCAGGGGGGGTTTGGGTCTTCGTTGACGAGGGGAGAGGAAGAGAGAAGCGCATAAGGTGGGGGACTGTGGCCGGAGACGGCGGAGGTCGGTGCGCCGCTGGGGGGGGGGGCGATGGTGGGCGGTGGCGGCTAGGGCAGAGCGGCGGTGGAATTTTCTTATGAATGAATAACGGGGGGGGGTCTGAGAGAAGGTAAGGTTTTTTTTATATTATTAAATTTCAAAAAGTTGACTTTTTCATTCGACCTCTAAACGAGGCCCACCGCCTGTCGTCTATAGCTAATTACCCTCATTCCGAACACAATGGGATATGTACCGTAAACTGATTCGACCGTTTCGATCAGTTTTCGTTAAAATCAACATATAACTCTATATATTGAATTTAAACACGCATTTCAATTTACTGGGCCCACATACGAACTCTAAAAATTCCCGAAAAAATATTTTCTAGCTTCTATCGACGATACGGTCCTAACAAAACTAGTTTCATCGAATCCCGAGACCGTTGGAAAAATTGCCATTTTCCAGTCGATTAAAATCAACTGAAACTGGTCAAACGCGTTTTCCTTTGCCACGCTCACATATTGACTCGAAAAATTATGAAATTTGAAACCTAGCAATAACTTGACATCACGGATCCAACAAAAAGTTATTTCATCGAAAACCGAGGTCGCTTGCAAAATGGCTATTTTTAATGGTCGAAATTCCTTAACGACTATTTTGAAATTTCAAATGGACATATCTTTTTATCCCCGATATGAAATTTCAATTTTTCAGATTCGTTGGAAAGATATTCTCAATTAGATTCAAATATTTTTGGTTTCACTAAAATCCGGTTTATTTTGAATCCAGTATGTTCAATTGAAATTTGAAATCGAATTTTCGAACTATCGCGCCATTTTCAATTCCTTTTATAATTTAAAATAAATATTTATATTCTAACGACGACGTATATAAATATATACGTTCCAATTCTATTAAAAATAAATTTCTCATCGTTATTATTTAAAATAATTCATTTTAAATAATCAAAATTCGCTAAAATTGCCAAAATAAAAATTTTAAATTGGCTCGGATTTCCTGGTTATTACAATCTCCCCCACTAAAAACTTTTCGTCCCCGAAAAGGAACGACGCCGAAAGTTGTTTAATAAATCAACTCAACTTCTATTATTTTCATTACGGCTTAAGTTCTTCAACTTTTCAGTTTCTAAGAACTTTTCAAATTTTTCAAAAAATTTGGCTAACACCCTAAATTTTCGAAAAATTTCGCCATAACCTCCCCTGCACCGGGGACTTCGGGATATTTCATATAGCCTCCCATGGCCTTCTTCAATCCAAAAGAAAAAGAAAAATCCAAGCGGCTAGCAATCGGCTCACAAAATCATCATCACCCAAACAAAACAGTAAATTATGGTAAACATGTACCTATTTGTCGGGCAAACAAATTTATTTCTCTGCTCTAGCCTCCATGCTATGACCTGTTCAATGTAAGTATATGTATATGCATGCAAATGCGACAAATTTTCAATACAACTCATTATTTGGTTAAATTTAGCTAAAGGTTCAACATTTGATTAATCAACCAATAATCAAACAACACAACCATCAATCAATTAGTTGGTTAACATTTCAAATTCATAACTTTGATATATAGTCAAAAAATCAGATTTTTGAAGCCAAATCACAACAATAAGCCGTATCTAATTTTGGTTCTCACACCAGTCAATTGGAAATATATAGATATCTCACTTTCAAAACACGAACATAAATCCTGATGATGGAGCTCCATCATCAAACTCATCTTCGGACGACTAGAGTATGATTCTATATCTATCCAGTATATTTAAAACTTCGTATACACGCTAGCTAGGCGTATATGCAAAATCTTCATATACTAGATTGTCCAAATTCAACACAAATAAATATTCAAATACGTTGAATAAAGTTTAAATTTTCAAAACAAAATTTGTTTTCATTTTAAAAATATACTCTTCACACTCGTTCTAGGATACTACTGATCCCATCTCTAACGAGTCATCCCTGATGGATATTTTTAATCCAATTTCTGATGAATTCTTTCGTTCAGTTCTAATGTGTCTTGTTCTCTGAGGTTTGTAAACCAAAGCTCTGATACCAGCTGAAACCACCTGAACTTCCCCAGTAAGGAAAGCCCGGATAGAGTTGAGGACAAAACACATCGGAACGCAGACAGAAGAACATTTCATTGTATATTACAACAATTCATCAGATTACAAGAATATACAGAGTATTAACAATTAAAATACATAAGAGAAATATCAGAGATTACAATAAATTACATAGCAGCGGAAAATAATACAAAACACAACTGAAAGAGATATATGGATACTGAGCTTTCCGGATATCGTTCCAGCTGTAAGTCAGGATCCTGTGAATATAAATCTGCAAAACCAAAACTACTAGCTGCCTGTGTCAAAATAAGGGCACCCAGAGTTTAGGTTAAAACAATAAACTCCAGGTCAGTCATGTGACTGGTGTGAGAACTAAAACAGTTATCAATCTTTATTTTTAAAGTTAGGTAAATCAAGGGACCACGCCATATAACACGGAACGGGTTTCCTCCCAAGAATACTAGTGCATAAAACAAACAGCGAAATGCTAAATAAAGAAAAATGAAGCTATTATAAGACCCAGGTCCCATCACACAATACAACACAAGCCGGAGGATAGGGTTTTCCATTATAATAGCCAAAGCATGCTTGATACGTTTAAAAACAGATTATTTTGATATTATGATAAGTGTGTAGTGTATAAAACAACTTTAAATCATAAGTATCAATCATAGACGGCATAAGCGCCTCATCCCACTTTGTCGCCATACTAGGCTCTACAGATAAAACCGCAGAATCATGTATTTGGAAATTGGACTTCCATCTGTGAACCGAGGCAAAAGATAGTCCTCTACCGATTTGAGACAATCTTGCCCATGTCTCAGGAACAGAACGCATCGTCCCTTGGAGCCACAGGGCCGGTCCATCGATGTGGATTAGACGAAATCCTGAACACTACGTCTCCCCGCCCTATGGGGCATAAATGAGACAACGAATGACTCCATCGGTTCGAGAACGACCGATATATCTGAGGCTCCTCGCAACAGTAACAACCACATAAGTCAAACTCGCCAGGACGTGTAAAACCACTGACACCACTTCTAGCTAGAAAGAGATGCATGTTCTCCCTGGATCCTTCTCCAGTTTCTGGTTCACAACCGGGGTGTGAGGCTCGCGAATCAACGCTACACAAAGCTACGCCACAAAGGTCGTGCTTTGATCATCAACTACAAGACTCTGCTTTTCAACAGAAGGCTTGATCAATTGCCACTTAGGCATGCCACACAGGCAATTCACTCCATGCGATGGATATCCATCAATATATAACCCCTGAGCTTGTACGTCTCAGAGAAGGGATTTAAGCAAGAGAATAAATTCTCCGTCGCCAAACAGATATATATTTAATAGAAATCAATCACACATTGTGAAATCCAAGATCAGACACACAGTCCATTTACAAGTTCGTTCTGGGTCTGAACGAAACCGGAGGCACCTAGTACCCCGCATATCCATCGATCTCCAAGTACGTGTGGACGACAACCAACTGATTCCCTCCTCTTGGGTGTACGGCCCAATCAAGATCATCAGTAATTACCCAAACGACGTGAAGACCTCCGGTCTTCAACCACCATCTTCATCTTCGACTTATCGTCATATCAGTTATTCAGAATGGGATAAACACGGTCTTTCCGAATAACTCGCATATATAATAAACAAGAGTTATACAAACACAACATACGCCTCATTCCAATTCATCAGTCACTAACCGTAAATTAATTAAGAGAATAATTTCCCACATATTAACCCTGAAGGCCGAAACCAACATCAGATCAATACCCAGGAAACCTTCTTGCTTAGCTAACCTACAGTTAGTTTCTAAATTTCACATTCTTAGGGAAAGGTTCCCATTAATTTTATCAAAGATAAATTCCTTTAAATTTATTCTTTAATCTTCTTTTGAATATCACTTCAAACTAGTCGGGATTAGCGAACCACTACGAAGTAATTATTTATTTCCCAATCCCAACCTATTCATCCCTTGAAGTAAAACTGGTCATACTTCATATCTAACACCACGGTGTTATTGGTAAATTCAATTACCATTTCACGTTCAAATCTAATTAAAGATTTAACTATCGCCTGGAGATAAACTGGTGATACTCCATTCTCGATCTTTTCAATCTAATTAAAGATTCATTAAAAATCCACTTAGTTTTAATCTTTAACTGGGTTAAAGAATTAGTGTCATTTAAAACCCGATTCACGATAAACCGCAATAACACATCATATTTCAATCAGTCCCTAACCGTAAATTAGCAAGTGAACAATTCCCTAAGTATTTACCCCGAAGGCCGAAACCAACGTCAGATCAATACCCCAGAAACCATTCAGCCTAACTAATCTCCAGTTAATTTCTGATTTTCCTAACTCCTTTGGGTCTAAGAACAGTATTATTAAAGATACCGTTCACGACAACCCAAAATCACATTTCATTAATTATCGGGTTAAAGAACAAGTGTTATATAAAACACTGTTCACAATAAACCTAAAAATCAGTACCAATTCAATTCCAATTAAATATTATTTAATTGGTATTCTTCATTAAATCCAAACAAAATGATTTAATCTTTTTCTCAACTGTGTTTAAGAACAGTGTTAATGAAGACACCATTCACGACAAACCCAAATCACATTTGATATTAAATACAAGACTCTGAATAGAAAATATATCGGCTTATATTCAATATCAAATTCTACGACCAACAAATATCGTATTGGAAATAACGATATAAATATATCTTTCAAATTTCCATAACAATAACTGTATAATCACGAAACCCAACATCGAAATATTCCGAAGACAATTTCGATTCAAATCCATTCCAATTCAATTATTGGAAATTCTGGTTACTTTTAAAACCCTTTTCAAATCCAATTTATTTATTTAAAAATAAATAGAATTATAATTCTAGTTCAAAACTAGTACATTTCGAAAAAAAACTATTTTTATCTTTTCAAATATGGAGTGTTTCATCCTGATTCTTCCCAAATCATTTCTTATGATTTTACACAAATTATTGATATTTTTAATAATTTTATCAAGGCCCGTATAGTCGATTTCCATTAACGGCCATCGAACTGCACTTACAGCGACCTTTTCCAAATTTGATTTGGACATAATTCCAAATCCAACCATTAGATTTCTAATTTCTAATATTCATTAGAAAGCTCTTTTCGATACAAACCCAACGGTTTCGGTTTTAGGAGAATCCGACGGTCGGATCTCCCGTGATATCCGTTCGAAGTCAATGGTCGAAATTCGCGAACTGCCGCGGCGCGGCGCGTTCTATTCAGGCCATTATATTTTATATATGATATATAGTTTGTCGATTTCCTTTTAAAACGCATTTTATAAATCGTTTTTAAATTCGTTTTAGAAATGATTTCTACTTCATTTCAAATTCAAATCAAAATTGAATTTTTGATTTCAATTCAAATCGATTTTCAGTTCAATTTCAATACGTTTTAAATTCAATTCAAAACGATTTCAATTCTATTTCAATCTAATTCGAATTTCAATTCTATTCAGTTTAATTCGAATTTCAATTCTATTCAGTTTAATTCGAATTTCAATTCTTTTCAATATAATTTGAATTTCGATTCTTTTCAATTTAATTCGAATTTCGATTCTTTTCAATATAATTCGAATTTCGATTCTTTTCAATATAATTTGAATTTTGATTCTTTTCAGTTTAATTCGAATTTCGTTTCTTTTCAATATAATTCGAATTTCGATTCTTTTCAATATAATTTGAATTTTGAAACCACTTTCAATATTCATTGAAAAATGAATAAAATCGATATAAATATCGTTCGCGTCAAAATGGCGTCAATCTAATCAACACGGCTTCATACATTTCTATTTTCAAATATTCTATTTCAAATATTTCTGTTTCAAAACTGGAATGAGGCCCAATCAATTACCATATAATGTTAATTATATGGATTTTCTACAACACATGTATAAAATAACAACGATAAATAATCAACCATCATCCAGAGTGCACCACACAACTGCATAAGCATTAAATATAAATAATTAACGCTTACACAGTCTGTCGACCCATCGATCGACATATAACTAAACAATCGGGATTAGTGTACGTCAAATATCATTCCAATACCCGTGTGGGGTTTCAAACAATCAAACACAGATTTTATTTGTGCAGTTGGGCGATGTGTAAAATTTATCGTCCCAATCAATATCAGTCAAATGTGTGTATATAAACAAATCGTCCGATTTGTTTATATTTATTTCATTTTACATACACGTTAAAAATTCTATTTTCAACAATAAAATATTTTTAACTATATATATATTATTTCATTTCACATCACACCACACAATCAACTACACATCAAAATCAAACAAACAAGCATACAAGCCGTCCATGGTTTATGGACGACGGGTGTCGGGTGCTACTAAACACTGTCTGCATCCTAGTATATATTTTAACTAGAAAATTAAATTAAAGGTGAGGATTTCTCACCGAATTAGCTAAACCAAACTTCTCGACTCTTCATATGTAGAAAATCTCCGGCGTTTCTTCTTTCATCACTTTCGTCATCCGTATTCACTACATATATAAAAATCGAATTTTTACTTCGCTATTCAATATATATTTACTTCGCTACTATATAGATAAAAATTCTATTTTTCTACCGCTACTATATAGATAAAAATTCTATTTTTACCTTGCTAGTAATATAATAAAAATTATATTTTTATTACTCTACATGAACAAATATCATATTTTTATTCTTTCTATAATATAAAAATCATATTTTTATACCGTGAAAAATTATATTCTTCTACAATGAAAAATCCTATCTTTGTATTAATAAAAATACTAACTTTTTGTTTACAAAATCATATAAAACTGAAAAGAAAGCTGAATAAATAAAATAGAAGAAAACTCACCCTTTTTCTTTGTTAAAAATGGATTTTAGAAGGAGAGGGGCTCGCTGTGTTTATTGGGGACAGGGGAGGCGGGTGTCGCTGTCGGAAGGGGGAGGTGCTGGCGTCACGGGATAAGGAGGGGGTGGCGGTTGCTGATGAGGCCGCACGCTAGGGTTTCAGGGGGGTTTCGAACTTCATTAACGAGGGGAGAGGGAGAGAGAAGCGCACAAGGTGGGGGATTGTGGCCGGAGACGGAGGAGGTCGGTTTGCCGCTGGGGGGAGGGGGCGCGATGGTGGGCAGTGGCGGCTAGGGCAGAGCGGCGGTGGACTTTTTTTCTTTCTTAAATCGATTTCTGAATGAATAACCGGGGGGGTCTGAGAGAAGGTAAGGGTTTTTTTATATAGTAATTTATGTTATTAAATTTCAAAAAGTTGACTTTTTCATTCGACCTCTAAACGAGGCCCACCGCCTGTCGTCTATAGCTAATTACCCCATTCCGAACACAATGGGATATGTACCGTAAGCTGATTCGACCGTTTCGATCAGTTTTCGTCACAATCAACATATAACTCTATATATTGAATTTGAACGCGCATTTCAATTTACTGGGCCCACATACGAACTCTAAAAATTCCCAAAAAAATATTTTCTAGCTTCGTATCGACGATACGGTCCTAACAAAACTAGTTTCATCGAATTCCGAGACTGTTGGAAAAATGGTCATTTTCCAGTCGATTAAAATCAACTGAAACTGGTCAAACGCGTTTTCCTTTTCCACGCTGACATATTGATTCGAAAAATTATGAAATTTGAAACCTAGCAATAACTTGACATCACGGATCCAACAAAAGTTGTTTCATTGAAAATCGAGGTCGCTTGCAAAATGGCTATTTTTAATGGCCGAAATTCCATAGCGACCATTCTGAAATTTCAACTAGACATATCTTTTTATCCCTGTTATGAAATTTCGATTTTTCGGATTCGTTGGAAAGATATTCTCAATTAGTTTCAAATATTTTTGGTTTCACTAAAATCCGGTTTATTTTGAATCCGGTATGTTCAATTGAAATTTGAAATCGAATTTTCGAACTACCGCGCCATTTTCAATTCCTTTTATAATTTAAACTAAATATTTATATTCTAACGACGACGTATATAAATATATACATTCCAATTCTATTCAAAATAAATTTCGCATCGTTATTATTTAAAATAATTCATTTTAAATAATCAAAATTCGCTAAAATTGACAAAATGAAAATTTTAAATTGGCTCGGATTTCCAGGTTATTACAGTTAGGAAAATCATTATGGGTTGAAATGATACATAGCCGAACCATTTTTTATTTTTTACATTGATATGGAATACAGTTGAAATGATATATACTTGGAAATTAAAATGCTACGGGTTGAAATGATAGATACCTGAATCACTTGACCATAGCATAAAAAAATATAAGAACACAACTGATCAAATAAACTATTTTTTAAAATTTTATAGGTACATATTGAGAGTTTAATTTAGCATTTGAAATATTCTAATTTGAATTTATAAATATAAGTTAGAACAGATTTAATAAAAGGATTTAATATGATTTTTGGATTGATTTGTTGTTTAAAATAATTTATAAACTAAATTAGGAATAAATTTAAATTAAATTAATATAATATAATATAATAATTTATTTTAAAATAGTTTTAATTTAATATAAAAATTTAATTAGTTTTAAAAGATAAATTTTAATTTAATATGATAACGATAGTAAATTTAAGTTAAAGAAAAATTTAGTTTAAGATTTGTTTAAATGAAATGAACGGAATTTTTTAGAAGATTTAAATTGATAGCTTTTGCACTTACGCATGCTTATTTAAAATGTAAATCGATGTTGCGTTTGTTATTTGTTTTAAAATAATTGCCTAGACATAAAACTCAACTTTCATATAACCTTTGAAAAAACAAAAGGGTTCTTAGATGATATGAACTCAAAATTCCGTGAAAGCAATGAGGGTTTCAAACCTTTTACTTGAAATTTAAATAATAGTTTATGTAGCTTATTCATACAACATGCTTTCAGCTCATATTCCCTGTTTTTCTGAGGTACGCACTCTTTTTAGCTATTTTTTCCTATTTTTCATTTGTTTGTTTGCTATATATGACAATTCCATTGTTATACAGCATTGCACTAGAGCTATTTACACTGCTCCAATAAAAACAATAAGCAATCAAAAGTATAAAGATTTCTGTGGGAAATTCGATGTCGGACTACTAATTGGAGATGTCACCTTAGAACCAGAGTCACCGTGCCTAATTATGACCACTGAAATCTTGAGGTCGATGCTTTACAAAGGAGCAGATATCATTCGTGACATCGAATGGGTACGTGATTTCAAGGTCTTTTGCTGTCACTTTGATACTTAGAATAATGTTTCTGCATATCTAAAAACAAATTGTTTGGCAGGTTATATTTGACGAAGTGCGTTACATAAATGATGCAGAAAGAGGGGTTGTTTGGGAGGAGGTTATCATTATGCTTATTCTCCTTTCTGCTACGGCAATTAATACTTCTGTATTATCCAGTAATCTATATAAAGTATAAACCAAAGATGTCTTGAAAGAGTATCCTTTTATTTCAGAGTTGAAATTTCCATCCAAAATCGAATACTCTTTTCATTTTATTCAGGTTCTGGTGGAACCAGGATTAATTCATTTGAAAATTCTGGTTTTGGTCGTGTAAACCCACAAATTTCCTTTTATTTCAAAGAGAATGCATTTTACTATCTGCAGCCAAGTAAAAAACAATGAGTAAGTAAGAACAGATAAAAAGTGAGAATAAAATTTGAGTAGTTCTAAAATTCTTGTGATATATTGTGCTTAAGTTGGTCAATTTGAACAAGACAAAGATAAATCATACCTAAACACTCAATTAAATTATTATTATTGTTATTACGCCGTACTTTTAGAACCGAGACCTTGCTTTTATCTTAATCGTTTGCCATCTCTGTTCACATGAACTTTAAAATGATATAGTTTGTCAGGCTCCAAGCGCATGTTCACATGAACTTTAAAAATTTATGCGAATTTTTTTTCGATTTGGCCACCTTTCAAAAACTTATAACACATTTAGCCTAGTTTGAAAACTTATTACGGCCGTAGCCTGGTTTATGTCAAATCAGCTGAAAACGGTTAATTAACAAAGCGTTTTTTCAAATAACGCAAATAGCGTTATTCCTGAAGACGCGCTATGGTTTTATATTTAAACCTGTCCTCCTTTCTTGAAAATACGAGCGTTATCTTTAATAACGCTAGTTGCGTTATCCTAAATAACGCCTATGTTGAAATTTAATGATAATTGGATGAACACATTGCGTTATTTTGAATAACGCTTTATTGCGTTATTCTAAATAAAGAAGGTATAGGGTGATGGTGTATAAAATGTTGTTTTAGCGTTATTTTAACTAACGTTGTGCGCGTTATTTTAAAAGACGCATTGTCGTGATATACTGAGAGCTTCTGCTTTCTGCCTCCTCACTTTATCACTTTCTCTATTTTGAAAAAAAAACAATACCTTAAATCAGCTTCTAGAATTAAATCCCTCGTTAATTCTAGCGCCGATCCATCAGCAACTCCACATTTGTGTCAACTGGACGCTATTCTCCGTCGTTTGATTCATTAAAAGGTTTGAATTTCAAAACCCTAAATCTGTGTTTTTCTGAATCTTTAACTTTTGGTAATACGTTCCTTTTTGTTGTTGTAAATTAGAATGGCTCCTAAGTTTATTGCTATTTTATGCTATTACGATGGTGAGTTGGTTATTGATGATCGAAAGTGTGGCAAATACGATGGTGGGTCTTTCAAAGCTGTAAAAGTTCTCAAAGGTTGTAACTTGATGCAATTAAAAGCCTCGATATTCAAGTCAACAATGATTAATAAAGAGCAATTTGATATTGAGTTAGTTGGCAACTGGCCGACTGATTCTGGTTCTAAGGCAATTAAAATTGTTGACGATGGTGATGTGGAGTTAATGTTTTCTGCCACTTGTAAGATTATAGAGTTATTTGTTGTGAAAACTACAAAGTTAGTGGTAGAAGCACCTACTGCCTCAAGACCCGTTCGAGCGGCACCGATCCATCCAACTCCTGTAATGCCATCACCAAATAGTATTCCTCCTTATAACGTTTCAGAGTACGGACAACATCAAATGTTCTATGCGTACCCTCCGCATATGAATTATACACAGAATCCACATTTTAGCTTTCCATATCCCACGCAGGAAAGTATTGGATGCGCGACGCAGAGGTAAGCCCAACTTATAATTTTTTCTAAACGTGTTATATTTTGGTTCTCCCAATTGTTGTTAATGACCGTCATTTGTTGTATAGTTATGATCCTTACTACCAGCAGACACAAAATAATGTTGGACCATCTTCACAAGTAGCAGAACCATTGCAGCCAACGCCATCTGAGTTATATCATATGAGTCAGAAGTAAGTATTCTTTGAATTGAATTGTTATATGAGTAATGCATAATTGGTTGATCAAGGTGTAATATTTTCATGATGCAGCTGTCCGCAGGATTTCATGGAAGAGCAATCGCCCTTCGAAGAGAATGCATGCGATGATGCTAGTCAAGTAGATGGAAATCTAGACCTACAAATGAACCCTGGACCTGCTTTGCATAGCATGACCGTTGCTTCGATTCCCGATAACAATCACGCATGGTTTGACAACATGCAAGTAAATAATGATTCGTTGAACTTTGAGTTCGAAGCTGAAGAGATGGATGATGAGGATGATGAAGAAGATGGGAGTAGTGACGAACCTGCAATGGAGATTCCCCTTGATGAGGACATGTGTACCGCCCAAATGTTAGCCAGATCCGTTGTCGCTGACTTGCAAAGTAGGGGAGAATTATTCTCGTCCTCATGCGTTCAAAGTGGCTTTAAACCTGGTCTTGTATTTGAGAGCAAAGCTAAATTTCTGCAACAACTAAGTGAGTGGTCCATTTTACATGCTGTTTCTTTTAAGCCCATTAGGTCGAACAAAGAAATGTATACTGCCATTTGCAATATCGACGATACATGCAAGTGGAGAATTCATGCAATTGATTCCAAAAAAATCGCAGGCTGGGTTGTGGGTTGTTAAGAAGTATAGAGCGGAGCATACTTGCGTTAATCCAACGGTCAATTCAAGTAATCGCCAAGCGACATCAACATTTCTGGTTTCGAAGATCATGCCTTTTGTGAAGTCTGATTTAAACATAACAGCTAGAACAGTTCAAGTGTTGGTCGAAGAACAATTTTTTATTAAGATTGGTTATATGAAAGCTTGGAGATCTCTGAGCAAGGCAATTGTTATGGTTTACGGGGAATGGGCGGAGTAATATTCATTGTTACAGGCATATTTCGATGAAATTAGAAGATCAAATCCCGGTAGTGTGAGCCATATATTAACAGATGAAGCTAGTGTATTTCGACGTGCATTTTGGGCATTTGGCCCTTCCATTGAAGGATTTCTACATTGTCGTCCATTGCTTTGTATCGATGGCACCCGTTTGTATGGAAAATATAAAGGTACACTACTCGTAGCCACTGCAATAGATGCAAATGGTCAACTCTATCCTTTGGCGTATGCCATTGTTGAGGCCGAGTCGGCTGACTCTTGGGCTTGGTTTTTTTCCTGCATGAGACAGTTTATACATAGTGTAAACAATCGCCGTATTACTTTCATATCTGATAGATTGAAAGGAATTCCTATCGCATTGCAGGAAAGATGGGTAGAGCCACATACACACAGATTTTGCGCGAGGCATCTAAAAGCAAATTTTCAAAAAGCTGGCTTTAGAGATCAATGTTTGACTGGTTTATTTTATGCGGCGGCATGCGCATCAGAAGAGGTTGAGTATCGTAAGCTTCGGGAGGAAATTAAGACTACCAACATAAGAGCTCATAATTGGATTGAGAGAAGTTTGGGGGGAAAGGAGGAAAATTGGGCTTTGTTTAAAGACGATGGTGGAAGGTTTCATGTAATGACGACAAATGCTTCTGAAAGCTTCAACGGTGTGCTAAGAGGTGCCCGATCGCTTCTAGTTAAGTCGTTGGTTGCGCGTACCTTCTATAGATCGGTGGATTATTTCTGTAACAAGCGGCAAAATGTTGTTGGTTCGGTATGCAAATTAACCCCAAAGTGGGAGGCAAAAATAGCTGAAAGAGCCGAAGAAGCAAGACGTTGCAGAATAGTTCGTTTCGGCGAATATGAATGGGTTGTCATACACTACTACGGTGATGAGTTTACAGTAAAGATAGATGGTAATACTTGTTCGTGTACATGTAACATACCAATGCTACAGCACCTTCCTTGTGCGCATGTTATGGCTGCATGTTCGGCAGTGGCAAATGGGGCCAAAAGAGCTCATCACGACTTCGCCTCCAACTGGTACACGGTTCAAAGTTATCAAGCGTCTTACATGCCTGAGTTTCATCCAGTTCGTGAAAAGTGCTATTGGCCACAACCTCCAGGACATATGGTTTTTCCACCGCAAGCTCGGAGAGCACCGGACCGACCTAGATCTACTAGAATTAAAGGCACCATGAACGAGGGACAGTCATCTAAATCTAATAGGTGCAGCAAGTGTGGAGTAAATGGCCATAAGAAGAGCCGTTGTACTACAGTGACATAGACTTTACTAAGTGTTATGTAGTACCTACCTATCATGTTTTATTATGTTGCTTAGGTTTCTTTTTGTTTTTATTATGTTAAAGACATATGTCGTAACTATTTATCCTGTTGTTTTATGTTTGTATTACGTAAATGAAATATGTTTTGGAGAATTGGTTTAGTGGTAACATTATACGGCAATACCATGCATGAAATGATACAACATTATAGACCAATACACTACTCATTACAACTACATTCGAACGATACATAGAATGGTACATTAGAACGCTACATTTAACGATACATAGAACGATACATTAGAACAGTACGTAAAACAATACATTAGAAAGATACATATACCGATACATAGACCGATACATTACTCATTAGGATATCTAGGAATGGTGGACTCTAGTGCGTCATATTTTTCCCGCAACCGGTAATTTTCGGTCTTTAGTTGTGCATTCTCTTCTTGCATCTCTAGAGCATACTCGTGGCCTCTATGACATAATGGAGGATCAATCCACTCCGTGTAACGACAAGGCGTAACCAAGTGTGGCACCGATAACCAAACCGGATATCGCCCACAAGCGTAGTACCGTCGGCCGACGTTTGCCTTACTCTTCGCAACATGCACATGACAATAGACATTACAATTGCAGTATTGTCGTGGTACTGCTTCCCCAATCGCTAAGGCTTTACCATTATTTCTTCCACCGCTTCAATCCACCGCTACAAAGGTCTTTTATCGCATTGCTTTAGGTATGAGAGCTTCCAATCGTGGTTCTTTGCCCGGTCGGCGTTCAATTGATTCAAACTCATCCATGTACTTGGCTAAAGTTTCATCATCAAGCTCACCTTGATGCATCTAAAGTATACTTGCATGAATAAAACTAACATTAAGGACTAATTTTGCAAAACAATAAACTAAAAGAAAAGATGAATGTGGATTCATGGGATTACCTTCGATTTTGAGCAAATTAGGACTTTGGAAATGTGAGGTTTTTTGGGTTTGATTTGGGAAAGTAAAAAATGAATGGGTGGGTTGGAGAAGATGGCACGTCTTTTAATACCAGAGTACCAACCTGACGTGTTATTTATAATAACGCTCATTGCGTTATTCTAAATAACGCTTCAGCAATATTCTAAAAAACGCTCCAGGTTGGGCATTTAAAGACAACAACCTGGAGCGTCATTCAGGAAGACGCTTATTGAGTTATTTGGAATAACTCAATAAGCGTTATTCTAAATAATGCTCCAGTTTGTTTGCAGGTTATATTCCCTGCATAATCGTGCATGAACCAATCACATTACAATCAGTACCCATAAACTACCAAAATCAAACAGTGGAGCCTAATACGGCAACCATAAACTACCAAAATGATGTCACATAAAGCTTAGTAAATATACGTTACAACTTCAAATTCGAGTTAACCACAACCCGCAAAACATTACGCATTTTCAACATCCGAATAAAAAGTACAAGTACCTAAAAACAAAAGTCAACCTACAAACAACACCACCACCCTACGGACGAACTACTTAAGAATTCGCTGCTAGTAAGGAGTTTCTCTCTTTTTCTTCTTCGGTTTCGGTGGTACATCTTCATGCGAAGACGATGAGGAACCTTCCTGGGGCTGTGACGGACCATGCATGACCTGAGTTAGTTGAGACGGCTCTGCTTCTTTACCCTTACCCCTTCCCTTTGACGCCACCTTTTTCCTCCGTGATGTATAAACCCTGGTAGTTTCAGGCGGAGGAATGTCGCGGACTTCATGTACCTTCGAAGCTCCGACAGGTGCTAAAGCTTGAGGTGGCGGAGGAGGAGGAGGCATTGCCGGTCTTGCGGGCTTGTTCTTTCCCAAAATTGCTTGCAAAATACGTTCGACGTTAAAGCATTTTCCCTTGCTTCGTTCGGACACCTCATGAGATAGCTCATCGACCATTTCTATAGCCCGATAAACACCGTCTGCCTGTAAATTTTTAGTTAACGTGCTTAAGATTCATAGTTGAAAAAACTTGTACATAATTTAAACTTAATCGCAAAGTTTTCATACCACATTCCTCTCCAGAGGAGCTCTAGGCATGTACGGTTCCACCACATGACCAAGAGGTTGCACGCTGCGAAGAATATACCGTCGGGTAATCTGCCAATACCATGTGTAGTACTCTTCGTCCGACAATGTGAACTCCCGCTTCTGCTGCGTGTGCAAGTGCCTATGGTTCCATGTCTCAATGGCCGCCTGGTACTCCCCGGGTACTTGTAAGTTAATCCGGTAAGGTGGGGCTGGTTCTGGAAGATGTTGCCTTAATCCAAACTAACGCATCACCCGGTCTGGAAGGTGATATGCTACATCGTTCAAACATATGATGGGCACCAGTGTTTTAAATATCGGCCATCTCGGCCGATATCTCGGCCGAGATCTCGTTTTGGCCTCAAAACGAGACGATACATGATATATCGTTGAATATCTCATTTCGAAGATATCGGCCGATATTTACAAATATCGGTCGATATCTTGACCGAAACGAAATCATGATATAACACCCGATTTTTTTTTTTTTTTTTGTAAATAAGCAAAACCCGTATAAGCCCATCAGTAACAAATAGGTTTGTTTTTCTCGCATCAACCCCTATAATCCCATCACGATGTATCTTTGCTGTTTATTCAGCTCGCAAGAGGACTAGGTTGTAGGAAGAGGTGTTATTTCAGCTTTTGTAGCTTTTTATTTATTTATTTATTTTGTAAGCAGCTTTTATAGCATCCTACAGGTAACATAATATAACAACATTAGGCATATTTTCTTATTATAGTTTACTTTTTAAAATTTAATTGAAACTGAGAGTTCTCAATTTTGGTTCATGGTTTGATTATGAATAAAGCTTGCAGCCTTGCATTTATGTTTTTATATAATGTAGTGCACATTTTTCCGTTACTGTTTTATTTATTCACTAAACAATCATGAATACAAAGGATAAATTAGATGCTATTATGAAATGACTCACAACTGTTACACTGTATCTATACTTTACAAGTTCAAGTTGAAACTGTTAGTTCCAAATACTAAAAAGTAGGATGTTACACTATAGTTTATGAGTACACTGTGCAGATGGTATGTCTTGTTGCTGTTGCATTGATCAAACATATCCTTTCATCATTTGACTTTTTTTTCCTTTCTAAAATGGCCACAGGAACATTCTTCAGTTTCTAAGTTCACCAATACTTGTTGTTTCACAACCCATTCCAATATTTGTTGTTTCACAACCCATGCATAGCATTTCTTGTTTCATAACCAAACCATGAACCGATATGTTTCATAAACAAATCAGGTAAACTCAGTTTCTTTGTATTTTAGACTTTCAGTATATATAATAATTAACATAAAATGTACGCCGATATGGTTCCGATATGAACTTTAAGCTCCGATATGTAAATCCGATATTGACGCCCGAGATGTACTCGTCTCCTCCGAGATCTCCTCCGAAAAGATACCGAGTCACCAAAATCTCCGAGACGAAATGCGACCGATATCTGATATTTAAAACCTTGATGGGCACACGGGTGGTCCACAAATGGGAAGACACGGTACATGAGGCCGGAAGCTGTCCAAGATCCTGGGCATATGGCGTCCATGTAACAACATCCGGACTAAGCACGTCAAGCTAATTGCGGTAGAAAGCTAAATTACGCCTCGGAGTCGACGCAGTGCTCTTCTTTCCAACCCACCTGTAATTGTGACTTGATAAGAGATAGAGGAAATAAGTTAACACATATAAGATAAGTAATTGATGGAATAAACATACCTAGCCCCGTAAGGCAAAGAAATATCAATATTGGGGTGCTTTAATTCAAGTCTACCAAGGGGAAGATACGTCCTCGACCATAGCTACAAAGAAAGTTGATAAAGAAACACAGACATGCAGAAATAAACAAATAAGAAGCAAATAAGCATACGAAAATAGAGTACCTGTATCAAAGAAGGAAAACCTCCCATATAAGGGCTCTCATTCAAAACGGTCCTGGTAAGTTCTGTATATGTGTATGCTAATGTCGCACTGCCCCAAGAATATTGACGACAAGTATCAAAATCCTCAATAAAATGCAACCATCGAAGCCACACCCGAGTCTTAGAGTGATCGCAGATCAAGCGCTGTGTAATGATCCAGAGTATGATAGCTCTAGCACGCTGTTCTATCTGCTCCTGCGTGGCATTCTGTGGAATGTCATGTAAGAACTGCGATTTGTACCAAGCAGTAATTATTTGCTCATTCCCCATCCACTGCTCCGCGGGAGGCGTTATACCTAAAATCCGCTGGCAAATCTCCATGTAATCTCCGCCCTCTGGATTCCTCAAAGAAGCTCCATCAATCGGCACGCCCAGCAAGACCGCCACATCACCCAAAGTGATGGTAATCTCTCCAACTCTAAGATGGAATGTCGATGTCTCCGGTCTCCATCTATCGACTAAAGCTGTGATGAGATAACGGTCGAGTTGAACGTATTCCAACCGTTGTACTAGTCCGAATCCAGCACGCTCAAGCAAGGCCAATACGCCTAGATGACTGGAGGTCACCGTGCCAACAGAAACCGTGTAGTCTATAATCCGAACAGGGTCTTTTCCCTGTAAATAAAAATTAACATACAACGTAAGACATACATACAAAAAAAATTCAAGTAACACGATTTGGCCAACATAAAATCACCGTATAGACATACCGCCATCAAAGCATTATTGTTCGATCGATGTCTGTCTTGCAAGTATTGGACAGTAGCATCTACGGGGCCGGGTTCCATCTCAACAATCTCTACACAAATGTAGCAAAAAAACCACAATCAATGTTGAAACCTATATAATTTTAACTACATTGAACCCATTAAAGCACATACAAGCTTATTCACAAGTTTCCTCAATCGTGGACAAAACCTAAATTTTTGAAAAAATCAGCAAAATTAAGAATTTTTTACCTTCTTGAGCTTCTTGGGTTGATAAGCTTGCCATGGGGATGAATTTAGATCAAAAAAGACTAAAATTTGATGTTGTGGTGACGAAACAGGGTTTGGCTCTATGGGTTTTCGTTTTTGATAAACTGGAGGCTAAAGAAAAGTGAGGAAGAAGAAAGCCTCGGCTGACTGTATAGCCCGATGGTGCGTTATTTTAAATAACGTGTGGAGCGTTATTTAAAATAACGCAGACAAGAAACAATTACGTAGCGTTATTTAAGATAACGCACGGAAAATAAATGTACTATTCTAACACTTGCGTTATTCAGAATAACGCACATGAATTTCGTTGGTGACAAAACAAATAGTTTGATATCAATTGCTTCAG
Source organism: Allium sativum (assembly GCA_030737875.1). Classification (NCBI taxonomy): domain Eukaryota; kingdom Viridiplantae; phylum Streptophyta; class Magnoliopsida; order Asparagales; family Amaryllidaceae; genus Allium; species Allium sativum. The sequence continues at coordinate 776,372,793 of CM060919.1, read as the reverse complement.
CGTTATTTAGGAAAACGCGTGAAGCGTTATTAAAGTTAACGTTGGTGTGGAGAAAAAATTTAAATATAAAACCATAGCGCGTCTTCTGGAATAACGCTATTCGCGTTATTTGAAATAACGCTTTGTTAATTAACCGTTTTCAGCTGATTTGACATAAACCAGGCTACGACCGTAATAAGTTTTCAAACTAGGCTAAATGTGTTATAAGTTTATTAAAGGTGGCCAAATCGAAAAAAAAATTCCAATTTATGCTGAATTGATTCCAAACTGTTCCATATCATGTGATAAAAGATAAAAGGGATACAATTATACACACACAACCATATTCAACTCAATTTTAATTGCAATTATACTCAGGCAATTTCAGTTTGTATTTGCATTTGAAAACACAGTGAGCTTCTCCCTGCATTGTTCCATAAATTTGACAGCTTACATTTTATTCTCTTTGCAATTGGTATTTTACGATAAACCCAATGGCCTTGAACATATGTAATATAATTTGTAGAGTCCATGTAATGATAGGTTAATTTATTCTATCATTAGAGTATCATTTCTTAAGTTGAAAGCAGTGTTATCAAAGTGCACGCTATAGCACACTATAGTGACAAATAGTGCAGAGTTTGCGCTATTGTACTCATAACAACGCAGGAGTTCCCTAGACCGCAAAGATAGCGCACTATTTTATCATAGCATAAACTAGCACATAACTCTAAATAGCACGCTTTTTTCTTTCGTTTCTTTCTTAAATATTTGTATAGTGAATAAAGCGCGAATAGCACGCTATTGAACTTACTGATTTAGCGTAAAAAATGTAGAGTATGACTCGAAAGGAGGAGAAACCGATGATTGTTTAGATAGTGACTAGACTTTAAAAGTTTAGAAGTACAATATGAATTTTTGTATTTTGTTATTGTACACTTTGGAACTTAACATATTTTGAACATGGTTGACTTAATATAAACATTGTGACGGAACTGACGCTTTAGCATGACTTGGATTTTTACGTGAAACCATAATCCATTACAGCTTGAAAACTTGAAATTTATTTTCGATAATAATGGTTGTGTTAAAACGAATATTTTATAATGGATTTGGATTTGTTTAAAATAATGAAATCTGGACTTGAAAATAAAATGGTTCAGAAATCGAAGAGCTGATTTATCTCAATTTTAGTATTGATATTGAATTAGTAAATATAAGTTTAAATATGCGTTCGACTTGATGAACGAAGAAAATAGATCATTTCAATAAATTTTGGAATTTATAACATGTGTAAACCAGTAAACAAATATCGTTCGTTAGTGCGTTCGTGGCGAAATTTCCACCCGTGTCCTTATATTTGTGTAAATGAATATAAATTTCTAAACACGTTAACAAATAAAAATGGAAGAAATGAACGGTGGACACTCTAGTTTAAATTTCAAAGCCTAGATACAATGATAAGTAAATTTCAGTCAAGATAACAATTGTCTATGTTGAACCAAACCAACAAGTGTCCTTACTCCTCCTAAAAATTTTACCACGTCACTTTCTTTCCTGTCTCATGCACAACTCTTTCTTCAGTACCCAAAGATTCGATATCTTCCTTTGTCAGATATAAAGATTTCGAAAAACAATGTACGAGATATTAAAATCTTCCTTTGTCACTAATGTAAGATTTCGAAACTGTAGCAGATCTCAAAATCTTCTTCTGTCTGCAGCTCCAACGTTATATAATTAGTACCGATTTTTCTCCTCGTCCGCCACAAAAACAAGTCCCTTTCCTTCCTTTTGATTGATTCTTTCCCCAAATCAAAGCGGGTCTCTCTAAAACAAAAATCGAAGTAGGGAAACAATGAAGTGGATCGAAATGCTCCTACTTTAAATCAAAGAAGACGATCGTTTCCTCCCTTTCAAAATGGATGGCTCCAAGCTGAACCCTTCCGCGTTAGTGGGCACCCAAGACCCGTCGCTAACAGGTAGAAGCCCTTAAATCCCTAAATCGAAACCCATAACCTGAAAACTCACGCACAAGCGCTGCTGCACCACTAGTGAGCTCCGGCCAGGAGCATCGCTATCTCGATGTCAGTATTTTCTCTCCTCGTCTGGCTAGGTGTGAGTACCCATCATCAAGAAAAGCCGCACCCTAGTTTCCTACTTCCAGTCGAGGTCTGGGCGTCCTTCACCCACGGTTCACCAAGATCTTGCACCAAAGGCCTCTAGTCCCCCACATACTCCAACTACCTATCACCCGATGTTCATCGTTAGGGCTCCTTTCACCTCTAGTGCCGCTAGTGCTCCTCCGAACAACCGTCAGCGGCCAGTCTCGAGGGTGCCTCGGCCTGTGCACCACCACACAACATCGAGAGCTCTCCAGTTAGCTACAAATTGATGTTCCAGGTAACACACACAGTAGGTGCTCGAGAAAATGCCTATGAGAAGGCTGCTGGGTAGGTTGAAGCTCACAATTTTTGAGCTTTGAGTTGAATCTGTTCCGAGTCTCCAGTAATGTCCAGTCTCTTGTTGTTAAATCCTTAGGGTGAGTTTTACCTCGGTTACTAAATATATTCACTTGCATGTCATTTTATAAACATCGTTTTGATTCCCTTGGTCAACTAATTTGAAAGGTTTGGGTTTACTTGTCAAATTCGTCGAGAGTCAATTTGGAATAGAATTCGTGCACCTCAATATCATGCTTATGTATATATACCAGTTCTTTTGGATGTATGTTCGTCTTTGGGCTATCAAGTCACATCCTCACTTTCATATCAATTTTTGCATTCCTCTTCAAGCCACAGAAGGTGAGTTTTTCCTCACTCACAGACTAATATTTTTATGAAGTGAATTAAGATTTGAAACGAAAAGGTTGTATCGAATCGACGATCTTATTATAACTTGGGTAGCAGCGATGTATTACTAGATGTCGCTCACTATTTATAATTTAAATACGTTTTAAATTATTGCCAACGTTGTAATAACGTATAGGGTCACACAACTAGAACGTAACAAGGGAGAAATTATTTTCTTTGGGTCAAATAAAACATCAATTTGTTGATATTTTATTTGAATTTGGAATTAATAAATGGGTCGGTACCTATTCAATGGTGAACATTTAAATCTAAAGGAGATATTTAATCTCCTACTTTAAATATACACGTGATTATATAGTTTATTTTGAGTCAGTCAAGAATAAGAAAAACCAACCCGTAACTTTTATTCTCCAAAACCCTAGAAAATAAAGGAGGAGGCTAGTACTATTTACTCCCTCTTCCTCTTCAATTCGATTGTAGAAGGACATCGTTCTCGTGGACTTCTCTAGAGGTATGGCGCTTTACATATTATGATTCGATCCGTTCAAGTTTCGCGAGTTCGCGTTTTCGTTTCGTTCTTCACAGATTCATCATGGCAGGTATGAATTTCAACCTAATTCGATTTCTTATTTCTGTTTTGCAATAGATCTGTGGTTTAATTTGTTAAACCGTATAAATTAGGGTTACCGATTAGATCGCAAATTCCCACCAGTGGTATCAGAGCCTAGGTTTTGTAAATTCAGTAATTATGAAACCGTGATTTAGGTTTATATGTGTTTAATTATTAGATTATCGAGATTCTTAAATCGTGAATTCATATTTAATGATAAATTCTTTTCGAAGGTGAAATTGATTCACAGATAATTAAAACTGTGTTTTAATTCAAGCTGTAAAAATGTTTTACTATAAACAAAGTTTTATATTTAATATAAAACTTTGAAGTGGAATTTTGTTAGTTAAATCTGAATTTTAATTGAATTTAAAATTGCTTTTACCTTGAATGGTTATTTAGCAGCCTGTTATTAGAATTTAATGTAAGTTCATTTGTAATGTAAAAGGTGAAATTGTTTCACTGGATAAAAGTTTTGGGTTTTAATACCAAGTTAAAGTATGAATCCAATGGTTATTTACTGTTTTAATTCAAGTTAATATTGATAAATTTTATCCTGTCATAGTTGGGCATATGAATTTACAGTTAATTCTGTGTGTTTATAATATTTTGATAGGATCAGATTTATCAAAACTTTGCTATATTTAATTAGATTAGCATCTACATATATTTGATAATTTTGTTGTTGGTATGTATCACACTTGTATGCTGAAGAACCTGATACTACTATGTTATTAATTTTAGTGCTCTTTTTATAATTGATTTAATCAAATTTGTTGATTGAATTCATCAGGATTTTGTAATAACCCGGAAATCCGAGCCAATTTAAAATTTTTATTTTGGAAATTTTGATGAATTTTGATTATTTAAAATGAATTATTTTAAATAATATCGACGAAAAATTTATTTTGAACAGAAGTCGAACGTATATATTATATAGTTTGTCGTTAGAATATAAATAATTATTTATATATATAAAAGGAATTGAAAACGGCGCGGTAGTTCGATAATTCGATTTCAAAATTCAAATGAATGTACCGGGTGCAAAATAAACCGGATTTTAGTGAAACCAAAAATATTTGAATCTAATTGAGAATATCTTTCCAACGAATCTGAAAAATCGAAATTTCATAGCGGGGATAAAAAGATATGTCCAGTTGAAATTTCAGATTAGTCGATATGGAATTTCGGCTCTTGAAAATAGCCATTTTGCAAACGACCTCGGATTTCGACGAAACCACTTTTGTTGGATCCGTGATGTCATATTATTGCTAGATTCCAAATTTCATATTTTTTCGAATCAATATGTGAGCGTGGCAAAGGAAAATGCGTTTTACCAGTTTTAGTTGAATTTAATCGACTGGAAAATGGTCATTTTTCCAACGGTCTCAGAATTTGACGAAATTAGTTTTGTTAGGACCGTATCGTAAATACGAAGCTAGAAAATATTTTTTGGGAATTTTTCTAGTTAGTATGTGGCCCCGATAAATTGAAATGTGCGTTCGAATTCAATATATAGAGTTATATGTTAATTTTGACGAAAACTGATCGAAAAATCAAATCGGCTTGCGATACATATCCCATTGTGTTCGGAATGGGGGTATTTAGCTATGGACGACAGTCGGCGGGTTCGATTTCGAAGTCGAAATAAAAAGTTGCTTTTTAGAATTAAATTAAATAAATAAATAAAAAGGTCAACTCCCTCCTTTATCTTCACCCCCTACACGATCTACTTCAGATCTAAAAAAAAATGGAGCTCCTCAAATCCGTCGCCCACCTCGTCACTGGCTACCCAGCGCCCCGCCGCCGCCATCGTCAGCCATCCCCGCGACCACAGCACCCCCTCCGACCTCCTCTCTCTCTCCCCATGTCCATTCATGAACCTCGAGCCCACAGCATCCCAAAATCATCGAAACTGCACTGAAGCACCGCCTGGCCCCACACCTCGACTTGCCGCGACCCCTGCACCCTTCCCCGACGGCCTGCGCCCCTCCACCACCACCTGAAGCCGACTGTGGGACTCCCCCCTCGAAGTTCAACAGCAAAGGCCTCCCTCAGCCACCGATGAACACAATAACCCCCCTTTCCTTCTAAGGTGAGTTTTTATTTCATTTTAATTCTTAGTTAGTTAACCTAATTTAAATAATTGAACAAAAAAAAATCAGTTTTCTTTTATTTATTTAAGCAAAGGTCTGATTTTTAGTTAGCAAAGGAAAATTAGATTTTTACCTATAGAAAGTTACTATTTTTACGTATAGAAAGTTATCATTTTTGCCTATACAAAGTTGTGATTTTTATCGAACAAAGCTTTGATTTTTAAATCGAACAAGGATGTGATTTTTATCAAAACGAAGATAGGATTTTTAATCGAATAAAAATTCGATTTTTATATAATGAATAGCGAAGTAAAAATTCGATTTTTATATATTGAATAGCGAAGTAAAAATATGATTTTTATATATTTAATAGCGAAGTAAAATTATGATTTTTATACATTGAATAGCAAAGTAAAAATTCGATTTTTATATATTGAATAGCGAAGTAAAAATTCGATTTTTATATATGTAGTGAATACGGATGACGAAAGTGATGAAAGAAGAAACGGAGGAGATTTTCTACATAAGAAGAGTCGAGGCGTTTGGTATAGCTTGGGTGAGAACTTCTCACTTTGAATTTTCTTTTCTAGTTAATAATATATACTAGGATGCAAACGGTGTTTAGTAGCACCCGACACCCGTCGTCCACAGACCATGGACGACTTGTATGCTTGTTTGTTTGATTTTGATGTGTAGTTGATTGTAACACCCCGTATTTTTAATGTAATTAAAAATGTATATATATCCACATATAGGATTAATATGGTGATGTATAATGAAAATTAATTAATATATGAAAAAAAAAGATTGGTTGCATGCGATGTAAATATGTTGCATGCACTGATTTGCAAACATAATGCATTAACATTAAAAGAAAAAGATTCATGCATTGGTTTAATTTAAGTATTGTAACTAACATGAAAAAGAGAAGTAAGGAAAGAACAATAATTATCATTGTTCTAAGACTTATTAACAAAAGACTTTGTAGCTCAGTTGGTTAAGGCATTGGATTTGTAACATGGAGGTCGGGGGTTCGAACCCCGGCGGTAGCATAATTTTTATCTCTGTTTTAAAGAGGGCCAACTGAAGATGCAAATATATGTACATATACAAATTCAAAATTTGAAAGGATAAGAACGTACATATAAGGAAATAAAGAAAATATATGTATATACATGAGAATATATATATATATATATATATATATATATATATATATGCAGAAATATATGTATACGAAAGATAAAATTTAAGATAAGGCTATAGTAAATGAAATATAGCAAGAATTAAATAACGGTGCAACATCTTTTGAATTTTGAAAATAAAATGAAAGTTGTGCGTATATATATATGCGTAAAATGGTCGTTAAAGGAATTGTATACATATAAGAATATTTCATGCGAATAAAACAGTTAAATAAATTCCAGGAATTCAAAAGTTCGAAATTCAAATTTCTGCGCCAAAACAGCTTGTGGGACCCAATGCTGACTTAGCACTGCATGTACGATAAGATTTGGCTAGATTCATCTGCGAACCTAGACTATTTTCTTAACTAGGTTCAATGCTGACTCAGCGCTGCGTGTACGATAAGGTCTTGAGCAACTATATAAACAGCCCAGGTCTTCTTATCTATTCACAATTCTTCTCTACCCTTATGCTACAAAGATTCTTAGTAAACATGGCTTCCTCTCCTCCTCTTAATCAAATAATAAATAAAATAATATATATAAAATAAATCAAGACGAGGAGGTGCTGCTCAAAGACTTTCAAAGAGGAGATTCAAGCTAGAATTCAAGTGAAGATTCGAACGACTTGCAACGACCGTTTTTCTACGAGTCATAGCAACGCCATCTTTCTATTCTATTCTAACCTCTGTAAGTCAGTTATTTCTATATTTGAACGTTTCTCTTTTCGTGACATGAAATTAAAGGAATAAAAGAGTATGCCAATTCTTTCTATTGAATCAGTGCCTATTTCTTTGGACCAAATTAAGAACTGTTATGATTTCAAGGACAAATAAGACTGTAACTATGAAACTATGGACCTTAGAACCATATGCCTCTTTGACTATGAACATTGCCTAAGACTATGAACATTGCCTAAGACTATGAACATTGCCTATGACTATGGACATTGCCTATGACTATGGACATTACCTATGACTGTGACTGTGACCATGAGAATTATTTCCATGACTACAGCCTATACCTTTGATTAGGAAGCAAAACTATTGTCTATGACATAAATAGGACAACTGTGATTAAGCACCTATGGTTCATGACTAGGAAAGTGTTTAAAATTTTGTGACTGTGAACCCGATTATCTATCTTGTCTGTTCTTTGATTTTCGACCTTGGGAATTTACCTATTAAGTTAGGTCTACCCATGTTCTTGAACCTATGCCTTTATTCTGTCTATTCTTGGTTTTAGACCTTGGGAATTTACCTATTAAGTTAGGTCTACCCATGTTCTTGAACCGACGTCGTTATTCAACCCTTTTTATGCTAGTTAGTATGTCTATCTTTTGCATAGCATCCTTGGTTCATTCCCTATTTTCTATGAGCCTAGCTTTATTTATAATCTAGACTGAATCACGATTATACGAACAGTGGGAATGCAGCTTGGGCAAAATATGAAATTTACTAGAAACATAGTTATAAACTAGGAAATTGGCATAAATTGGGAACATGTATTATGGCATGTTCATAGAAATGCAAATTGGATAAATTTGACATGAATTATAAGATGTGTAATTTGAATCTAGTATTGACATGTAAATCTAGCATTTACATGAATAGTGAACTAGAGTAATAAACGTAAATTAGAATGTTGAATCGGAATTAGATTAGCTAATTTGGCACGATAAGTATATTGGCATAAATGTGAAATTGGCCATAATTGAGAATAACTGTCAGGATTAGAAAAATCATGGTTAGTGACACTTAATTTGGTAAAATCCACATACCAAAAAGCATAAATATGATTTAGAAGGGGAAATGTGCCATAAGAATAAATGTTGACAATTTACATTAAAAGAGTAATTGGGAAATAAGTAAATTAGGATTAATTTACTTATAGAATTTGTCCTAAAAGAGGAAATGTAAATTTAGACAAAATTAAAGGTTTATTAACGGTATCTCTTTTAATGACACACCAAAAAGTTCTAGGGTGACAGAGAGGATAGTGTCTAGGCTTGAGTTTGGAAAATACAAGTTTCCCGCTCTCCCTGGCTATCCCTAACTGATCCGACGAACGAGATGGTTACTTTCAAAACTTGATATGAAAATAAGTTGAAACCCTTTGAACTTAGAAAACACGAATATGCCTAACCCGAGGTTAGACTGAGTTGTGATGTAAACCTGCCCGGAACCAACCGGCACATCCAGTATTCGCAACAATACCTGTCTAATGTGAGTGGTAGTGGCTTTAATTTATTTAGTTAAAGCTAGAACAAGAATAGTAGGGTTAAGTTAACTAAGACACTTAACTAGTTCAACATGATAACTAGACTGATGGGTGGAGTTAGGTTCAGACTGACACTTAACCATTAATAATAACATGATAGTTAAAACAGACGGGCCAGGTTAAGTTAAAAAGGAATACTTAACCAACACAGAGTAAATGGGTAGGGTTAAGAAATAAATACTTAACCAATATAACTTGGTTTGTGGTAGGGTTAAGTCAACATGAGTTACTGACAACACTTAACCAGTTTAACAGGGTAAATGAAGAGGGTTAAGTTGGCTTGAATTGACTAATGACACTTAACCAATCCAAATTGACGGGAAAGGGAACTAAGTAGAAAACCTTAGTTAAGAAAACAACGATTCAAGAAACTAAGTGGTAAATCTTAGTTAGTAAAACTAAGTAGTAATTCTTAGTATAACACGGGAAGGAGTGAATGTCCGTCTGAATAGAAAGAAGGCTCCAACGATTTGGGTTACGAAGCCCGAGGCTTCGAGGCGACGTGAGGGTACTCTTGTTATCCCTCTGTGAGGCTGCAGATGATCCGCCTGGGCCCACGGAGGTTAAGGTCTGCGTAGAAGAACCAGGGGTATGCCCTGGTTGCAATACATGACAACCTAAAGACTAGGATGGACTAGCGTGATTCGGCGAGCAAACGGTAGCCCTGTGATAGCGACTCGTCGTCTACCATCCATCTTCAGTCAATCGAGATACGTGAAGCGGAAAGGCAGAGAACTCCAAAAGACCATATACTTGCTATCTAGTTATGGATGAGGATGGCCATAGGATAGTGGGGCACCGGGGGCCGGCGTATAGTTCTCATTTTACAAGGTGTGTCTTTCATTAGTTGAGGGAGGGGTCAAGTGGGACCATAGCCACTGAAATAAAAACGGACCTTAGCATCTGCATCGGCAGATATCTGAAAGCTCCCGACCGAGTTCTGTATTCCTTGATTTTCCCTGACATAGGACTCGGACCGCACATTACAGTACATGTGCATCTAGACAAGCGATAACGATTCACGATACATGCGTGGGAAAGTATAGGAACATATACAACTCAAGGTAGTGCGTCCTAGACTTGGGGCATCGTTCAACAGGTAGCATAATTCCTAGTTGAACTAGGTGGCATAAATCCTGAATCCGAGAAACATTCAGCAGACAGCATAAACTCTAGTTAAATCTAGAAAGCACTTGATAGAAAACCCTAGATTAGATCTAGGTAATAAATAATAAATATATGCCTGAAGGCAATGGAAATTTCAGGGGTTGGGATCACGTTATTGATACTAGTTGGAACACTAGTTAGGTGGCGCAGAGATAATAGAAATCCGTATAACAAGGAAATGGCGAAGCGGCGAAAGTATTAGAGAACATCCAGTTTATCTTATCTTAGCATATCTTGTGTTGATCTCGTCTAATCTTGCTGATCCTATCATCATGGTGTTATCTTGTATTCAGTTAATTCATGTCGTTTTGTTTTCCATGTTCACATGCTAGAAGTTACTGAACTTACTCAGGCTTTATGTCTGACTCTGTGTTTCTTTCGTCTTCTTTTCTTCCGTTTCCTCCCCCCAGGTAGTAAAGGAGGGAATAGTTTAGCTCAGGTTAAGTTGGTATGTCACCCTTTCCAGCTTGAAGATTTGTCGAAGTTTGCTTGGATTCTCTTTTCAGATGCTATGGCTGGCTCTTGCAAAAATCGGGGAATATAAATGTTGTTTTTATGCTTCTTTATTTTGTAAGACAGATGATACTCTGATATTGTAAAGAAACCATTGTACAGACTATTTTATCAACAAAGCAAAGTTTTATTTTCCGCTGTTTAATTTCTGCTTGTCTTGTAATTTATCTGCATCTTTTACCCTAAATGCTCCACAGAACTTAGTGCATTCCCTTTGTGAGTGACACTAATGGACATGGGGTGTTACATGTGGTATCAGAGCTGAAGGTTACTAGATCAGATAAAGGATTTGAAAAATTATTTTCAAACGGTTTTAAAAGAAGCATTTTCAAAAGAAGAGATTTGTTTTAAAGGCATATTCCCCAAAGCCATACGCACTATCTTCTCTTCCTCTGTTTAAATTCTTGTCTCCTTCTTTCTTGAGTCTCTGGGGCTCCTGGCTTTCTGGGAGGTAACCTCATCGAAGGGCAAAGTAGTGCCCGGCTTCCATCCATAGCCGTAGTTGTTTCATCTACGGGCAGTTTTCTTTCAAAGCTTATAAGGTTTTCCGGACGATGGAGGCAATTTTCGAGAGATTTGTCAACATGACTACACATGGAAGGGGATGAGGAGTTCGGCTAAGGAGCATAACCCTAGGATGAGGAATTCATGGATGTAGACTTAGCACACGAAGGAGGAAGAAATTATAAAACCTAAGACAAGAGGAAGTATCTTTACTATGGTATGATAGGGCATATACTTAAGGACAAGGGCAAGAACGAGGACGAGATTTTCAGAAGGACAAGTACATGCTTTCGCCACCAAGCGTACTTAGGAGAAAGATAGTCCGGTTGGAAGAGTCTAGTTTTCTGTTCGTGCTATTTCCTTAGGTTCTAGCGCTTCCCATTTGTTTATATCCACTTCCATAGTTGGGTCTCTGCACCATAGTACTTGTATAGTAGAAAGATCCCACTAGAGTCTCAAATCCAATTGGTAGTCCGACCAGTTTATTTTTTTGTTAGTAGGGATTTGAGAATAGCTATCGAGTTTGCTTATATCATCTCACGTAGATCGTCTAAATTCGGGGGAGATATTCCTTGGGTGCTTGTCTGATATTGGTTTAGGCCTTTGGGGCTTCTACTTGAGGAATGTCGAGTTCGGTTTGGATGGTTTGCGGGAGAGATGAATAGTTGTGGTAGGCACTCCAAAGAGCACGTAGTGACCTTTCGACTCCTATAGTTATGTCATGACGGATAAGAGGGAAACCTCTAATCATCTTAGTACGTATACTTGGTACCGTGATTGACATCTGTTTATTTTGGAAATGGAGGTCGGAAACTTCACAATCGTGAAGTTAAATTAGTTAAGATACAGTGGAGTAAAGCTCAAGAAGGCAAGATACTAGCGTCATACCCTTTTTCTTAAGGGTGTATCCTTGATTTCTTTGTTTAGGAGCTTTGCGCATAATTGTTTCTCTCTTTCCAAAGTATAACACCTAGGTCGTATCTTCGATCCTTAGGTAGAAGCCAATGGATGTAAACATGTATTTGAAACATGTTATGGTTGATGGTTGCAAGTGGTTGCTTGTGAATGCATATGCATACGTATTAGACACTAGATCAGTTCGGATGTTTTCATATTGCATTTACAGATATGTATTTAAGTTGAGCCTGATATGTTATCATATGGATGTTGCATATGGATGAATGGCCGTGCACGCATGTAGTATTTACGTAACAAGGGATGCTTGCATACATGATTGGACGCATGGCACCGACATGATTCGCATTAAGGAGGTCGACTGAATCAGTAGACCACCTGATTTTACAGTAGATAAAGACATATACACACACTATGCATATGAACATGAAAGCATTAGAAATCTTTTAAGGACAATGGATGCATGTGATTGGATGGTTGAGTAGATGGGTGATTGGATGGTAGGACACATTCTTCCTAACTAGAAGATTTTGGGGACGAAATCCTTTTAAGTGGGGGAGAATGTAACACCTCGTATTTTTAATGTAATTAAAAATGTATATATATCCACAGATAGGATTAATATGGTGATGTATAATGAAAATTAATTAATATATGGAAAAAAAAGATTGGTTGCATGCGATGTAAATATGTTGCATGCACTGATTTGCAAACATAATGCATTAACATTAAAAGAAAAAGATTCATGCATTGGTTTAATTTAAGTATTGTAACTAACATGAAAAAGAGAAGCAGGGAAAGAACAATAATTATCATTGTTCTAAGACTTATTAAGAAAAGACTTTGTAGCTCAGTTGGTTTAGGCATTGGATTTGTAACATGGAGGTCGGGGGTTCGAACCCCGGCGACATCATAATTTTTATCTCTGTTTTAAAGAGGGCCAACTGAACATGCAAATATATGTACATATACAAATTCAAAATTTGAAAGGATAAGAACGTACATATTAGGAAATAAAGAAAATATATGTATATACATGAGAATATATATATATATATATATATATATATGCAGAAATATATGTATACAAAAGATAAAATTTAAGATAAGGCTATAGTAAATGAAATATAGCAAGAATTAAATAACGGTGCAACATCATTTGAATTTTGAAAATAAAATGAAAGTTGTGCGTATATATATATATACGCGTAAAATGGTCGTTAAAGGAAATTTATACATATAAGAATGATGTTAAATAAATTCCAGGAATTCAAAAGTTCGAAATTCAAATTTCTGCGCCAAAACAGCTTGTGGGACCCAATGCCGACTTAGCACCGCATGTACGATAAGATTTGGCTAGATTCATCTGTGAACCTGGACTATTTTCTTAACTAGGATCAATGCTGACTCAGCGCTGCGTGTACGATAAGGTCTTGAGCAACTATATAAACAGCCCTGGTCTTCTTCTCTATTCACAATTCTTCTCTACCCTTATGCTGCAAAGATTCTTAGTAAACATGGCTTCCTCTCCTCCTCTTAATCAAATAATAAATAAAATAATATATATAAAATAAATCAAGACGAGGAGGTGCTGCTCAAAGACTTTCAAAGAGGAGATTCAAGCTAGAATTCAAGTAAAGATTCGAACGACTGCAACGACCGTTTTTTTATGAATCATAGCAACGCCATCTTTCTATTCTAATCTAACCTGTGTAAGTCAGTTATTTCTAGATTTGAACGTTTCTCTTTTCGTGACATGAAATTAAAGGAATAAAAGAGTATGCCAATTCTTTCTATTGAATCAGTGCCTATTTCTTTGAAACAAATTAAGAACTGTTATGATTTCGAGGACAAATAAGACTGTAACTATGAAACTATGGACCTTAGAACCATATGCCTCTTTGACTATGAACATTGCCTAAGGCTATGAACATTGCCTAAGACTATGAACATTGCCTAAGACTATGAACATTGCCTATGACTATGGACATTGCCTATGACTATGGACATTGCCTATGACTATGACTGTGACCATGAGAATTATTTCCATGACTATAGCCTATACCTTTAATTAGGAAGCAAAACTATTGTCTATGACATAAATGGGACAACTGTGATTAAGCACCTATGGTTCATGACTAGGAAAGTGTTTAAAATTTTGTGACTGTGAACCCGATTATCTATCTTGTCTGTTCTTTGGTTTTAGACCTTGGGAATTTACCTATTAAGTTAGGTCTACCCATGTTCTTGAACCTACGCCTTTATTCTGTCTATTCTTGGTTTTAGACCTTGGGAATTTATCTATTAAGTTAGGTCTACCCATGTTCTTGAACCGACATCGTTATTTAACCCTTTTTATGCCAGTTAGTATGTCTATCTTTTGCGTAGCATCTTTGGTTCATTCCCTATTTTCTACGAGCCTAGCTTTATTTATAATCTTGACTGAATCACGATTATACGAACGGTGGGAATGCGGTTTGGGAAAAATATGAAATTTACTAGAAACATAGTTATAAACTATGAAATTGGCAAAAATTGGGAACATGTATTATGGCATGTTCATAGAAATGCAAATTGGATAAATTTGAAATGAATTATAAGATGTGTAATTTGTATCCAGTATTGACATGTAAATCTAGCATTTACATGAATAGTGAACTAGAGTAATAAGTCTAGTTTGACGTAAATTCTAATGTTGAATCGGAATTAGATTAGCTAATTTGGCACGATAAGTATATTGGCATAAATGTGAAATTGGCCATAATTGAGAATAACTTTCAGGATTAGAAAAATCATGGTTAGTGACACTTAATTTGGTAAAATCCACATACCAAAAAGCATAAATATGATTTAGAAGGGGAAATGGGCCATAAGAATAAATGTTGACAATTTACATTAAAAGAGTAATTGGGAAATAAGTAAATTAGGATTAATTTACTTGTAGAATTTGTCCTAAAAGAGGAAATGTAAATTTAGACAAAATTAAAGGTTTATTAACGGCATCTCTTTTAATGACACACCAAAAAGTTCTAGGGTGACAGAGATGATAGTGTCTAGGCTTGAGTTTGGAAAATACATGTTTCCTGCTCTCCTTGGCTATCCCTAACTGATCCGACGAATGGGATGGTTACTTTCAAAACTTGATTTGAAAATAAGTTGAAACCCTTTGAACTTAGAAAACACGAATATGTCTAACCCGAGGTTAGACTGAGTTGCGATGTAAACCTGCCCGGAACCAACCGGCACATCCAGTATTCGCAACAATACCTGTCTAATGTGAGTGGTAGTGGCTTTAATTTATTTAGTTAAAGCTAGAAGAAGAATAGTAGGGTTAAGTTAACTAAGACACTTAACCAGTTCAACATGATAACTAGACTGATGGGTGGGGTTAGGCTCAGACTGACACTTAACCATTAATAATAACATGATAGTTAAAACAGACGGGCCAGGTTAAGTTAAAAAGGAATACTTAACCAACACAGAGTAAATGGGTAGGGTTAAGAAATAAATACTTAACCAATATAACTTGGTTTGTGGTAGGGTTAAGTCAACATGGGTTACTGACAACACTTAACCAGTTTAACAGGGTAAATGAAGAGGGTTAAGTTAGCTTGAATTGACTAATGACACTTAACCAATCCAAATTGACGGGAAAGGGAACTAAGTAGAAAACCTTAGTTAAGAAAACAACGATTCTGGAAACTAAGTGGTAAATCTTAGTTAGTAAAACTAAGTAGTAATTCTTAGTATAACACGGGAAGGAGTGAATGTCCGTCTGAATGGAAAGAAGGCTCCAACGAATTGGGTTACGAAGCCCGAGGCTTCGAGGGGACGTGAGGGTACTCTTGGTATCCCTCTGTGAGGCTGCAGATGATCCGCCTGGGCCCACGGAGGTTAAGGTCTGCGTAGAAGAACCAGGGGTATGCCTTGGTTGCAATACATGGCAACCTAAAGACTAGGATGGACCAGCGTGATTCGGCGAGCAAACGGTAGCCCTGTGATAGCGACTCGTCGTCTACCATCCATCTTCAGTCAATCGAGATACGTGAAGCGGAAATGCGGAGAACTCCAAAAGACCATATACTTGCTATCTAGTTATGGGTGAGGATGGCCATAGGATAGTGGGGCACCGGGGGCCGGCATATAGTTCTCATTTTACAAGGTGTGCCTTTTATTAGTTGAGGGAGGGGTCAAGTGGGACCATAGCCACTGAAATAAAAACAGACCTTAGCATCTGCATCGGCAGATATCTGAAAGCTCCCGACCGAGTTCTGTATTCCTTGATTTGCCCTGACACAGGACTCGGACCGCACATTACAGGACATGTGCATCTAGACAATCGAAAACGATTCACGATACATGCGTGGGAAAGTATAGGAACATATACCACTCAAGGTAGTGTGTCCTAGACTTGGGGCATCGTTCGACAGGTAGCATAATTCCTAGTTGAACTAGGTGGCATAAATCCTGAATCCGAGAAGCATTCAGCAGACAGCATAAACTCTAGTTAAATCTAGAAAGTACTTGATAGAAAACCCTAGATTAGATCTAGGTAATAAATAATAAATGTATGCCTGAAGGCAATGGAAATTTCGGGGGTTGGGATCACGTTATTGATACTAGTTGGAACACTAGTTAGGTGGTGCAGAGATAATAGAAATCCGTATAACAAGGAAATGGCGAAGCGGCGAAAGTATTAGAGAACATCCAGTTTATCTTATCTTAGCATATCTTGTGTTGATCTCGTCTAATCTTGCTGACCCTATCATCATGGTGTTATCTTGTATTCAGTTTATCCATGTCGTTTTGTTTTCCATGTTCACATGCTAGAAGTTACTGAACTTACTCAGGCTTTATGTCTGACTCTGTGTTTCTTTCGTCTTCTTTTCTTCCGTTTCCTCCCCCCAGGTAGTAAAGGAGGGAATAGTTTAGCTCAGGTTAAGTTGGACTGTCACCCTTTCCAGCTTGAAGATTTGTCGAAGTTTGCTTGGATTCTCTTTTCAGATGCTATGGCTGGCTCTTGCAAAAATCGGGGAATATAAATGTTGTTTTTATGCTTCTTTATTTTGTAAGACAGATGATACTCTGATATTGTAAAGAACCCATTGTACAGACTATTTTATCAATAAAGCAAAGTTTGATTTTCCGCTGTTTAATTTCTGTCTGTCTTGTAATTTATCTGCATCTTTTACCCTAAATGCTCCACAGAACTTAGTGCATTCCCTTTGTGAGTGACACTAATGGATGTGGGGTGTTACATTGATTGTGTGATGTGATGTGAAATGAAATAAAGTATTTTATAGTGGAAAATATTTTATAGTTAAAAATAGAATTTTTAACGTGTATATGAAATGAAATAAAAATAAACAAATCAGACGATTTGTTTATATACACACATTTGACTGATAACTGATTGGGACGATAAATTTTACACATCGCCCAACTGCACAAATAAAATCTGTGTTTGATTGTTTGAAAACCCCACACGGGTATTGGAGTGATATATAACATACACTAATCCCAATAGTTAGTTGTATGTTGATCGATTGATTGACAGACTGTTATAAGCGTTAAATATCTATATTCGATGCTTATACCGTGTAGAATGCACTTTGGATGATGGTTGATTATTCATCGTTGTTATTGTATACGTGTGTTGTAGAAAATCCATATAATTAACATTATATGGTAATTGATTGGGCCTCATTCCAGTTTTGAAAAAGAAAGTTTTGAAATAGAAATATTTGAAAAAGAAATATTTGAAATAAAAATATTTGAAATAGAATATTTGAAAATAGAAATATATGAAGCCGTGTTGATTAGATTGGCGCTATTTTGACGTGAACGATATTTATATCGATTTTATTCATTTTATAATGAATATCGAAAGTGATTTCAAAATCTGATATTTTGAAAAGAATTGAAATTCAAATTAAATTGAATAGAAATGAATTCGAACTGAAATTGAATATAAATGAATTCGAATTGAAATTGAATATAAATGTATTTGAATTGAAATTGAATGAATTGAAAACGAACTGAAATTGAATTCAAAATTGCTTTGAATTGAAATCAATTTGAAATGAATTTAAAACGAATTTGTAAGGGAAAATTCAATTTTGATTTGAAAAAGAAGTTGAAATCGTTTTGAAAACGAATTTAAAACGATTTATTAAATACATTTTGAAAAGGGAATCGACGAAGTATATATTATATATATTATATATATAATATAATGGCCTGAATAGAACGCGCAGCGGCAGTTCGCGAATTTCGACCATTGACTTCGAACGGATATTACTGGAGATCCGACCGTCGGATTCTCCTAAAACCGGAACCGTTGGGTTCGTATCGAAAAGAGATTTCTAACGAATATTATAAATTTGAAATCTAACAGTTGGATTTGGAATTATGTCCAATTCAAAATTTAAAAAGGTCGTTGTAAGTGCAGTTCGATGGCCGTTGATGGAAATCGACTGTACGGGCCTTGATAAAATTATTAAAAATAGTAATAATTTGTGTAAAATCATAAGAAATGATTTGTGAAGATTTGGGATGAAAAACTCCATATTTGAAAAGATAAAAATAGATTTTTATCGAAATGAACTAGTTTTAAACTAGAATAGTAATTTATTTATTTTTAAAATAAATAAATTGGATTTGAAATGGTTTTGAAAATAACCAGAATTTCCAATAATTGAATTGGAATAGATTTGAATCAAAATTTTCTTCGGAATATTTTGATGTTGGATTTCGTGATGATGCAAATATGGCTATGGGAATTTGAAAGATATATTTATATCGTTATTTCCAATATGATATTTGTTAGTCGTAGAGTTTGATATTGAATATAAGCCGATATAATTTCTATTCAGAGCCTTGTATTTAATATCAAATGTGATTTGGGTTTGTCGTGAATGGTGTCTTCATTAACACTGTTCTTGAACCCAATTGAGAAAAGATTAAATCTTTTTATTTAGATTTAATGAAGTGTACCAATTAAATAATATTTAATTGGAATCGAATTGGTATTGATTTTTGGGTTTATCGTGAACAGTGTTTTAAATAACACTTGTTCTTTAACCCGATAATTAATGGAATGTGATTTTGGGTTGTCGTGAACGGTATCTTCAATAATACTGTTCTTAGACCTAAAGGAGTTAAGAAAATCAGAAACTAACTGGAGATTAGTTAAGTTGAATGGTTTCAGAGGTATTGATCTGATGTTGGTTTCGGCCTTCGGGGTTAATACTTAGTGAATTGCTCACTTGCTATTTTACGGTTAGGGACCGATTGAAATGTGATGTGATTTTGGGGTTTATCGTGAACCGTGTTTTAAATGACACTGATTCTTTAACCCAGTTATAGATTAAAACTAAGTGGAGTTTTAATGAATCTTTAATTAGATTGAAATGATCGAGAATGGAGTATCACCAGTTTTGCTCCAGGCGATAGTTAAATCTTTAATTATATTTAAACGTGAAATGGTAATTAAATTTACTGATAACACTGTGGTGTTAGATATGAAGTAAGACTCATTTTACTTCATGGGATGAATAGGTTGGGATTGGGAAATTAAATCAAATGATTACTTCGGTAAGGTTCGCTAATCCCGACTAGTTTGAATTGATATTCAAAATTAGATTAAAGAATAAATGTAAAGGATTTATGTAACGACCCGGGATTTTCGACTCCGAAAATCAACATCAAACTACCATGTTGATCATTCAGACATCGAACATTCCAGATCATTAATAGAAAGAAGTTAGAGGGTGAGAATAGATAAGATAGAAATATTAGAATAGAAGAAGAAGAAGAAACACCACACAGAGTCTCACATCGCAGCGGAACAAAATATAATACAGAAATAATCTTTATTGAAAGCTTTAAAATACTTACAATATCAGAGTACATCAACATCTGGACAGTGATAATCTGTCCTCATACAACACACAGCGGAATACTAGTAATATCATCCGTCTGGACTCTTCCAGCTCGTCTCTTCACAGTAGTCGATAACCTGAACCTGTAAAACCCGGCCTAACCCGAGCATTTACAAAACACCGGGTCAGTCTGGTGAACCAGAGTGAGATAAACTCGCACAGTAATAAGGGTGAATCATCCAACTTGATTTTAGAGTTCAAAATCCTTTCAAAAGAAAAGGATAATCGTAAGACCAAATCCACACATAAACACGGACGGTTTTTACCTTACGATAACCCAAAACATTTTTGAAACCAATACCTTGTCTGATATTATAATAATGTCTAAATACAAGTAAATAGAAATCTAGTGGAACGCTTGCATCTCACGCTCCACATATATAGTATACAATCCAAAACCGCAGGCGCTTATTGGAAATTGGATTCCGACTTGACAAGGTATGGGTCCACCTTCCGATCGTGTATCTCTAGAGACGAATACACTGGGTTCAACAAGAACGTCTTGCAACCCGGCCCTCACATGACCGACCACTCATTTCGCTTGAGTGTATCGAATGTATATCACCGACGGTTGGGATCAGCAACCGTCTCCCGACAAGGGACAGCATCGAAACATAGATTTAAGAAGAAAATAGGATTTCCTCTAGATAGGTGATCATACACCCTAATGGGAGCGAACCACATAGCCATGCTGCCTGCCCGATTTTTGTCATTTCCCGGTTGATGAGGCTTGAGGCCAGAATTAACTCTTGACATCTGGTCGCCATTTACTTTGAATGCCACATCGTCAGATCCGTCAGATATCACTAATTGACGTCCACAAAAATACTCTAGCTGAAAGCTAGAGAATGGCAATTCCCTGCCAACAACTATCGTACGTTTGAAGAAATCAACGTACGTGACACTTTGGAAATACTCTGTCAGACATCCGTCCATATACGTCATCCAGGAACAGGATGAACCGAAGGTACTCTCCTACTGCATCCAATATAGGAATCACCCCATGGATCAATAGTGAGAAGTCCTTGCAACCCGTAGATTCCAACCCCGACAGAATCACAGCTTATCTCTGCTTGCCAGGCAGAGAACATTAGTGGTTCTTCCGTGTATGGAAATCCACGGTCTTCAATGCTCCATCTCGATCATCTTCTGAGATCTTCACGTATTTGTTGGACGGAATGGTTTTCGAATATAAATTCGATCCCGGTCTTTCCATACCAACAATCGTATTGGCCAGATTTGATAGTCGGTGTTTTAACTATCAAAATATGCAGTGTTTCAATCATGACACTCCAATGAGTTCACTGGTTCAGTATTCAGCATCACTTGGCCTTTAACAAAACTGATTTACTTTTTGTTAAATTGAAACTTCCAATTCTTTTAATATTCAACAATACGATATTTGAATAACTCTAATTGATTAATTAACATTCGTCTTAACCCCATTCGCTTGACTCTAGATCACAGCGATCACAATGGTTACGCCTGAATCCCTCAGGGAACATCCGACCGCCGTAGGCTATCTGCAGCCCTGCGAATTACGCTAGCAGTCGTACGAAATGGCAACTCATCCTGAATAACTATGTGATTTTATTTCCTATCTCGTACTTATCAATTTGATTTACATCCGAACTTGCTTTATAAAATCAATTAAAAATAATTTAAAGTCTTACATAAATAAAATATTTATTTCTTTCTCTTGAATAACTTTTATTTAAAATAATATTTTCAAAAATCTATCTCCAGTTATAAAATACATTTTATAACTTCATCTCTATTGACTCACCTGCCGGTGAATCAATATCTATAAAACGGTTGATTTTCTAGGCCATATGCCGCTAAATACCCAACCCATATCACCCGTTGGTTTAAACTAACACATGTTGAACATTCAATAATCAACCATCAAATCAAACACTACAAACAGGGCAGTTCATATATGATGATATGAAGTAAATAATATAGTTGAGGAATCCGGTTGGATCCCTCCAACCTGTTCTTCCCTGTATTCAAATGGTTATCTCAAATCAGACTGTTCAGTTTTGTTTAACTGATAAACTAAATAACGACCATTTAACATCAACCATAAGCAATTCAAACAATTCAACCATTTAAACATGTTTATAAATAAACATGACCAACCAAGGCGAATCACCTTTATTGGAACCAATCGTTAAAAATAACGGTTTGGTATTTCACTGAAATTAAACACAGTTTAATTTCATCGGTTAAATCAACAGTTTAAATAGATAACTAGCAAAGCAGTCAACCATTTGCAAACAGGGCACACAAAATAAAACACCCAATTTATATAAAATATAAAAAGGGTAACTGAGTGAGTTTAACTCACTTTGTTTTCATTTGTCGTCAAAACGTCTTCATCTCCAACTGCGTTTAACTCTATCCGTTCCACTTCCATACTATTACGTATGTTGGTATGGTTCCAACGTCCTTTGGTTTGTCCGATTCTGTGTATGAATGACATAGTTAAAATTTTAATACCGTATTCCTTTATATAAATTAACTAACATTATTAAAACCTAAATAATATTGTTATTTATAGAAACACTACCTTACGTTAATTAAATGTTGACTACGCACTTGTAAGCGGTGTTGTACTCATTCGAAATCATACCCAGACGCGCATATCCACATTAAACCACCTAGGCAAGTCTTAAATCTTTAACAAAAAAATATATACATTTGTTTGTGGTATCATCCTTACAACTTGTTGATTTATCCCGAAAACTTCCAATTTCCTCATAACCGTAAGTCAACATGTAGTGTCCAAATGTTTACTTTCTCCACTTTGTATAAATGGACCCACGCCTTACCCTAATTAAAGTAATATTGGCAATCGTTTAATATATGATATATATATTTATATAGTCGGCCACGTTTGAACAGGTAATAAGGCATGTTTTGGAACTTGCTGAATGTAATATAAAGGTCAGTAGCATTTGGGTATACTTGGGCTCTTAAAAACTTATTTAGTCATTTTAAACCAGGGAACTTGGGAAATATTAAAATAGGATTAGGCAAGTAAAGATAATTTTAGAATAATTAGGCAATGCTAAACTAGGATTAGGCTTGTTTAACTTCTTTCTTCTATATATACCTGCTGTCATTTGAAAAATAGTCCCACGTCAGGCATTCCTCCTCCCTTTCACGTCCTTCTTCCATCCTACAGCCATCCAAAAGCCAAAGCTCCACGTTTGGTCTTCTGTACAACCCTTCACCACGATCCACTTTCCATCCCATCCCTTCTAAAAGTTGGCATCACGCTGGTGCTTCCCCTCTCTCCATTATCTCCCTTATTTATGAAACCAACGCCACTATTCCCGCTGTTTATCTCGCTACCCGAGCTTGCGCTGAACCCGGCCACCGGCGTCGACTCCCCATTCGATTTCCAGTCTGCCTGTCTCACCACCCTCGGACACAAGCGACTTCGAGTTATTTCATAAAGGTGGAGTTTCAGTTTATACTTTCATATGTTTTGGTTTGTGTGCTGAAACACAAGGGATGAAGGCGTATATATATACATGGGAATGGAAATTAGGATAGAAACCAAGTTCCATTGATCAGTACAAGGTAGGGTATGGCTTCATTTAGCTTAGGGTTTGAAAAAAAATGTGTTTTCTTTTCACTGGTTCAGTTAGGAATGTGGTCATGCTAGGTTAGGCGAGCTGAAAAATGTACGTAGGATTGCTATATTTATTTACAACTTGAAGTGAAAACTCAACGTTTATAACTGGTAGAGGGTAGGTTAGACTATATTATAGTGTAGCTGTTTCTTGGATGGAGGAAACTGAAACCTTGGTCGGCAAGGTTTGCAAAAGGTGAAATGAAAATACATGAATAGGTGTGTACTTGCTTTGTGTAGCTGAAAAGAATTGAAGACTACAACGTGCTTTCTTTTCATCTTAGGTCTGCTCATCTCTTTTCAAACGTAGGAGGTATGGTAAGGTATGGGCTGCACGCTGAGATTTCCTTTCGTGAACAGTGACCAATATGGGATAAGATGGATGTGAAATCATCCGGTACAAGCTAGAGGCTTGGCTGAGAGAAGCAGATGTATGGTAGAGAGTGACGTGGGTTTTCATTTCACTAGAATATGGTAGGTTTAGAATTTAATAATATTATCGAAACTTCACTGCGAAGTAACACGCAGAAACCAGTACAAACGATTTTCGTTTACTGATAAAAAGGCTAATCTTGGTGTAAAAGGTTATTTCGGACCCAATGGGACAAGTTTCGTCGAAATCTGATATTGTATGAAAAAATTTCCTTTATGAAACCGGAAATGAACACACATTTAATTTTTCCATAGTCACCAGATAAATCAAATCCACTTGAAACTGCGAACATTGATAATAACTTTTCGATACGAACCCAACGGCACTAATTTCGTCGCATTCTGAGACTGTTTGCCCGATAGGCTGTTTTTACCCCGAACCGCCCTACCCTTTTTAACGCCAAATTTCTCGATCTCTAAAAATAACAAACTATATACATATCCTGACTCTAATCGACGATACGAACTCAACGGAACTGGTTTCGTCGAAAACAGAGTCCGTTTGCAAAACGGCCATTTTAAAGGTCGCTATTTCAAATAACGATTTCCACAGCGTTTTTTCCAAATTTTGATTTAGCCATAACTCGCACTCTATAACACGGAATCTGGATTTTTCTCTTTCATATGAAAATTATCGTCAATACGGCTCCAACGTGTCTTGTTTCACAGAAATCCGACTTATATCGAATCCTGTATTCTCAGTTGAAGTTAAAAATTCAAATTTACGAACTGCACGCCATTTTCGAGCTCGAAATTTATATTATATATAAATTATAACGTTCAACTTCGTTTTTAATAACGAATTAAATATTAAATTCCATTAATATTCCCACATAATATTTAAAACTAATTTAAATATTCATATTCAAATGGTCGAAAAACACGGATCGTTACATTCTTCCCCCCTTAAAATAATTTCGTCCTCGAAATTGCTAAGGTAAGAAAGAACGTT
This sequence comes from Allium sativum, assembly GCA_030737875.1. Taxonomy (NCBI): domain Eukaryota; kingdom Viridiplantae; phylum Streptophyta; class Magnoliopsida; order Asparagales; family Amaryllidaceae; genus Allium; species Allium sativum. The sequence goes on along the minus strand of CM060919.1, from coordinate 776,347,765 downwards.
ATAAACTCATTTGTTTTCAAATCTAATTTATTATTAAATTAGAAACCAATTCCATACAGTAAATAAATATTTTCAAAAATATCGAAAAAAATTTAACACTTCAAATTTTCGAAAAAAATTTTGCCAGCACCTCCTCTGTACGGCTCAATCGGTACAACTCCAACTCACCATTCTAGGCCTTCTCCAATCCAAAAGAAAATAAAACAGCCAAGCGGCTTGCCAAATAGGCTCATAAATCACCAAACCCATATAAAATAAACGTGTACCTTTTTGTCGGGCATATCATTTTCATCGGCCGCCCTGTCAGCTTATACAAATGCATTCCCAACAAAATTCCCATTTTATCCTTAAAACCAAATCCTTCACGCGTCCAAGCCAGATCTCATCCTTAACTCAGTCCTCATCCATTATCAATTTCATCTCTTAACTTATCAGTCCAACACCATTTCAGATCCCTGTCTCACCATTCAAAATCTGATTCCACTTGATATATTATATCTCAATTTAATTTCTAGTTAATTAGTTTTGATTCAATTCATATTTGTTTTCACAAATTCTATTTAATTTGTTTTTAATTGCTATCTCTCCTGGGAGTTTTAAACAGTTCAGCACTTCCAAAAATCAAATATTCCTTTTCAAGATTCATAACAACTTGTTTCACTCAAAACAATTCAAAAACAAAAATTTGGTAGTAATCCGTCACTTAGAACTCGGAAATGAACACCGATGATGTCCGGATCATCATCGGAATCTATTTTCCAGCTATCGAAGTGAGTTCAATACTATGTCACTTTCAAAACCAGTTCTAAACACTTTCATTTTGAAATCCATTTCAAAATATCCCTTGCAAGGCTTGTAAAACAATTTAAAACCCCCCCCCCCCCAGGATTTTAAAATTCTCATATATTAAGTCCAATTCCAATTTCAACCACTTGTTCGAATTTCCAAAGTTTTAATTTCAATTCTGATTTAAATTCAGATTTAATTCATCTGATTTCATATATTTCACTTATATGAATTCTGATTGGTTATTTATATAACCATTTCACATATAATCAACCAACACATCCAATGTATCATAATACTTCAAATAATAATCATTCTTTTATATCAAAATATAATTTGGGTAAAATTATTTCATTTACCCTCTTTCAAAAACATACTGTGTCGAATTATTCTGTTCAAGAGTTTAGAAACACTTATCGACACAGTTTGCATTACTGTATCGACCAGAATTCATAAACTACTCGACAAACCAATCAACACAATATAAACAATTTTTTATAACAATTTACAAATACGCGCTCATATATATACACTCAAACTCAATCTAGGGTATTACTAACCCCATCTCTACTGAGTCACGCCACAGAGCCAAGGTAATTACTTAACCTTCAGCTCTGATACCACTGTAACGACCCGGGATTTTCGACTCCGAAAATCAACATCAAACTACCATGTTGATCATTCAGACATCGAACATTCCAGATCATTAATAGAAAGAAGTTAGAGGGTGAGAATAGATAAGATAGAAATATTAGAATAGAAGAAGAAGAAGAAACACCACACAGAGTCTCACATCGCAGCGGAACAAAATATAATACAGAAATAATCTTTATTGAAAGCTTTAAAATACTTACAATATCATAGTACATCAACATCTGGACAGTGATAATCTGTCCTCATACAACACACAGCGGAATACTAGTAATATCATCCGTCTGGACTCTTCCAGCTCGTCTCTTCACAGTAGTCGATAACCTGAACCTGTAAAATCCGGCCTAACCCGAGCATTTACAAAACACCGGGTCAGTCTGGTGAACCAGAGTGAGATAAACTCGCACAGTAATAAGGGTGAATCATCCAACTTGATTTTAGAGTTCAAAATCCTTTCAAAAGAAAAGGATAATCGTAAGACCAGATCCACACATAAACACGGACGGTTTTTACCTTACGATAACCCAAAACATTTTTGAAACCAATACCTTGTCTGATATTATAATAATGTCTAAATACAAGTAAATAGAAATCTAGTGGAACGCTTGCATCTCACGCTCCACATATATAGTATACAATCCAAAACCGCAGGCGCTTATTGGAAATTGGATTCCGACTTGACAAGGTATGGGTCCACCTTCCGATCGTGTATCTCTAGAGACGAATACACTGGGTTCAACAAGAACGTCTTGCAACCCGGCCCTCACATGACCGACCACTCATTTCGCTTGAGTGTATCGAATGTATATCACCGACGGTTGGGATCAGCAACCGTCTCCCGACAAGGGACAGCATCGAAACATAGATTTAAGAAGAAAATAGGATTTCCTCTAGATAGGTGATCATACACCCTAATGGGAGCGACCCACATAGCCATGCTGCCTGCCCGATTTTTGTCATTTCCCGGTTGATGAGGCTTGAGGCCAGAATTAACTCTTGACATCTGGTCGCCATTTACTTTGAATGCCACATCGTCAGATCCGTCAGATATCACTAATTGACGTCCACAAAAATACTCTAGCTGAAAGCTAGAGAATGGCAATTCCCTGCCAACAACTATCGTACGTTTGAAGAAATCAACGTACGTGACACTTTGGAAATACTCTGTCAGACATCCGTCCATATACGTCATCCAGGAACAGGATGAACCGAAGGTACTCTCCTACTGCATCCAATATAGGAATCACCCCATGTATCAATAGCGAGAAGTCCTTGCAACCCGTAGATTCCAACCCCGACAGAATCACAGCTTATCTCTGCTTGCCAGGCAGAGAACATTAGTGGTTCTTCCGTGTATGGAAATCCACGGTCTTCAATGCTCCATCTCGATCATCTTCTGAGATCTTCACGTATTTGTTGGACGGAATGGTTTTCGAATATAAATTCTATCCCGGTCTTTCCATACCAACAATCGTATTGGCCAGATTTGATAGTCGGTGTTTTAACTATCAAAATATGCAGTGTTTCAATCATGACACTCCAATGAGTTCACTGGTTCAGTATTCAGCATCACTTGGCCTTTAACAAAACCGATTTACTTTTTGTTAAATTGAAACTTCCAATTCTTTTAATATTCAACAATACGATATTTGAATAACTCTAATTGATTAATTAACATTCGTCTTAACCCCATTCGCTTGACTCTAGATCACAGCGATCACAATGGTTACGCCTGAATCCCTCAGGGAACATCCGACCGCCGTAGGCTATCTGCAGCCCTGCGAATTACGCTAGCAGTCGTACGAAATGGCAACTCATCCTGAATAACTATGTGATTTTATTTCCTATCTCGTACTTATCAATTTGATTTACATCCGAACTTGCTTTATAAAATCAATTAAAAATAATTTAAAGTCTTACATAAATAAAATATTTATTTCTTTCTCTTGAATAACTTTTATTTAAAATAATATTTTCAAAAATCTATCTCCAGTTATAAAATACATTTTATAACTTCATCTCTATTGACTCACCTGCCGGTGAATCAATATCTATAAAACGGTTGATTTTCTAGGCCATATGCTGCTAAATACCCAACCCATATCACCCGTTGGTTTAAACTAACAAATGTTGAACATTCAATAATCAACCATCAAATCAAACACTACAAACAGGGCAGTTCATATATGATGATATGAAGTAAATAATATAGTTGAGGAATCCGGTTGGATCCCTCCAACCTGTTCTTCCCTGTATTCAAATGGTTATCTCAAATCAGACTGTTCAGTTTTGTTTAACTGATAAACTAAATAACGACCATTTAACATCAACCATAAGCAATTCAAACAATTCAACCATTTAAACATGTTTATAAATAAACATGACCAACCAAGGCGAATCACCTTTATTGGAACCAATCGTTAAAAATAACGGTTTGGTATTTCACTGAAATTAAACACAGTTTAATTTCATCGGTTAAATCAACAGTTTAAATAGATAACTAGCAAAGCAGTCAACCATTTGCAAACAGGGCACACAAAATAAAACACCCAATTTATATAAAATATAAAAAGGGTAACTGAGTGAGTTTAACTCACTTTGTTTTCATTTGTCGTCAAAACGTCTTCATCTCCAACTGCGTTTAACTCTATCCGTTCCACTTCCATACTATTACGTATGTTGGTATGGTTCCAACGTCCTTTGGTTTGTCCGATTCTGTGTATGAATGACATAGTTAAAATTTTAATACCGTATTCCTTTATATAAATTAACTAACATTATTAAAACCTAAATAATATTGTTATTTATAGAAACACTACCTTACATTAATTAAATGTTGACTACGCACTTGTAAGCGGTGTTGTACTCATTCGAAATCATACCCAGACGCGCATATCCACATTAAACCACCTAGGCAAGTCTTAAATCTTTAACAAAAAAATATATACATTTGTTTGTGGTATCATCCTTACAACTTGTTGATTTATCCCGAAAACTTCCGATTTCCTCATAACCGTAAGTCAACATGTAGTGTCCAAATGTTTACTTTCTCCACTTTGTATAAATGGACCCACGCCTTACCCTAATTAAAGTAATATTGGCAATCGTTTAATATATGATATATATATTTATATAGTCGGCCACGTTTGAACAGGTAATAAGGCATGTTTTGGAACTTGCTGAATGTAATATAAAGGTCAGTAGCATTTGGGTATACTTGGGCTCTTAAAAACTTATTTAGTCATTTTAAACCAGGGAACTTGGGAAATATTAAAATAGGATTAGGCAAGTAAAGATAATTTTAGAATAATTAGGCAATGCTAAACTAGGATTAGGCTTGTTTAACTTCTTTCTTCTATATATACCTGCTGTCATTTGAAAAATAGTCCCACGTCAGGCATTCCTCCTCCCTTTCACGTCCTTCTTCCATCCTACAGCCATCCAAAAGCCAAAGCTCCACGTTTGGTCTTCTGTACAACCCTTCACCACGATCCACTTTCCATCCCATCCCTTCTAAAAGTTGGCATCACGCTGGTGCTTCCCCTCTCTCCATTATCTCCCTTATTTATGAAACCAACGCCACTATTCCCGCTGTTTATCTCGCTACCCGAGCTTGCGCTGAACCCGGCCACCGGCGTCGACTCCCCATTCGATTTCCAGTCTGCCTGTCTCGCCACCCTCGGACACAAGCGACTTCGAGTTATTTCATAAAGGTGGAGTTTCAGTTTATACTTTCATATGTTTTGGTTTGTGTGCTGAAACACAAGGGATGAAGGCGTATATATATACATGGGAATGGAAATTAGGATAGAAACCAAGTTCCATCGATCAGTACAAGGTAGGGTATGGCTTCATTTAGCTTAGGGTTTGAAAAAAAATGTGTTTTCTTTTCACTGGTTCAGTTAGGAATGTGGTCATGCTAGGTTAGGCGAGCTGAAAAATGTACGTAGGATTGCTATATTTATTTACAACTTGAAGTGAAAACTCAACGTTTATAACTGGTAGAGGGTAGGTTAGACTATATTATAGTGTAGCTGTTTCTTGGATGGAGGAAACTGAAACCTTGGTCGGCAAGGTTTGCAAAAGGTGAAATGAAAATACATGAATAGGTGTGTACTTGCTTTGTGTAGCTGAAAAGAATTGAAGACTACAACGTGCTTTCTTTTCATCTTAGGTCTGCTCATCTCTTTTCAAACGTAGGAGGTATGGTAATGCACGCTGAGATTTCCTTTCGTGAACAGTGACCAATATGGGATAAGATGGATGTGAAATCATCCGGTACAAGCTAGAGGCTTGGCTGAGAGAAGCAGATGTATGGTAGAGAGTGACGTGGGTTTTCATTTCACTAGAATATGGTAGGTTTAGAATTTAATAATATTATCGAAACTTCACTGCGAAGTAACACGCAGAAACCAGTACAAACGATTTTCGTTTACTGATAAAAAGGCTAATCTTGGTGTAAAAGGTTATTTCGGACCCAATGGGACAAGTTTCGTCGAAATCCGATATTGTATGAAAAAATTTCCTTTATGAAACCGGAAATGAACACAAATTTAATTTTTCCACAGTCACCAGATAAATCAAATCCACTTGAAACTGCGAACATTGATAATAACTTTTCGATACGAACCCAACGGCACTAATTTCGTCGCATTCTGAGACTGTTTGCCCGATAGGCTGTTTTTACCCCGAACCGCCCTACCCTTTTTAACGCCAAATTTCTCGATCTCTAAAAATAACAAACTATATACATATCCTGACTCTAATCGACGATACGAACTCAACGGAACTGGTTTCGTCGAAAACAGAGTCCGTTTGCAAAACGGCCATTTTAAAGGTCGCTATTTCAAATAACGATTTCCACAGCGTTTTTTCCAAATTTTGATTTAGCCATAACTCGCACTCTATAACACGGAATCTGGATTTTTCTCTTTCATATGAAAATTATCGTCAATACGGCTCCAACGTGTCTTGTTTCACAGAAATCCGACTTATATCGAATCCTGTATTCTCAGTTGAAGTTAAAAATTCAAATTTACGAACTGCACGCCATTTTCAAGCTCGAATTTATATTATATATAAATTATAACGTTCAACTTCGTTTTTAATAACGAATTAAATATTAAATTCCATTAATATTCCCACATAATATTTAAAACTAATTTAAATATTCATATTCAAATGGTTGAAAAACACGGGTCGTTACAATTTATCTTTGATAAAATTAATGGGAACCTTTCCCTATGAATGTGAAATTTAGAAACTAACTGTCGGTTAGCTAAGCAGAATGGTTTTCTGGATATTGATCTGATGTTGGTTTCGACCTTCGGGGTTAATATTTGGGGAATTATTCTCTTGTTAATTTACGGTTAGTGACTGATAAATTGGAATGAGACGTATGTTGTGTTTGTGTAACACTTGTTTATAATATACGCAAGTTATTCGGAAAGACTGGGTTTATCCCATTCTGAATAACTGATACGACGATAAGTCGAAGATGAAGACGGTGGTCGAAGACCGGAGGTCTTCACGTCGTTTGGGTGATTAGTGATGATCTTGATTGCGATGTACACCCAAGAAGATGGAAATAGTTAGTGATCGTCCAGACGTACTTGGAGATCAATGGATATGCGGGGTTCTAGGTGCCTCCGGTTTCGTTCAGACCCAGAACGGACTTGTAAATGGACTGTGTGTCTGACATTGGATTTCATTTTGTGTGATTGATATCAGTTGCATAAAGTGGTTTGCCTGTGTGGCATGCTAAGATGCAAATGATCAAGGCTTCTGTTGAAAAGCAAAGTCTTGTGGTTGATGATCAAAGCACGACCTTTGTGGCATCACTTTGTGTAGCGTTGATTCTCGAGCCTCACACCCCGGGGTGAACCAAAAATGGGAGACGGACCTCAGGGAGAACATGCATTTTCTTCTAGCTAAAAGTGGCGTCAGTGGTTTTACATGCCCCGACGAGTTTGACTTATGTGGTTGTTGCTGTTGCGAGGAGCCTCGGATATATCGGTCGTTCTCGAACCGATGGAGTCATTTAGTTGGCTCACCTAGGCCCCAAAGGGCGGGGAAACGCAGTGTTCAGGATTTCGTCTAATCCACATCGGTGGACCGGCCCTGTCGCTCCAAGGGACGATGCGTTATGTTCCTGAGACACGGGCTAGAGCATCTCGAATCAGTTGAGGACTATCTTTTGCCTCGGTTCATAGATGGAAATCCAATTTCCAAATACGTAACTTTGCGGTTTTATTTGTAAACCTATATATGGTGACATAGTGGAATGGGACGCTCATGTCGCCTATGATTAATACTTATGATTTGAAGTTGTTTTATACACTATGCACTTATAATAGTATCAAATGATTTGTTTTAAACGTATCAAGCATTCTTGGCTAATATAAGGTAAAAACCCTATCCCCCGGCCTGCGTTGCATTGTGTGATAGGACCTGGGTCTTATAATAGCTTCATTTTTCTTTATTTAGCATTACGCTGTTGTTATATACAATGTTATTCTTGGGTGGAAACCCGTTCCGTGTTATACGGCGTGGTCCCTTGATTTACCGAACTTTAAAAATAAAGATTAATAACTGTTTTAGTTCTCACATCAGTCACATGACTTACCTGGAGTTTATTGTTTTAACCTAAACTCTGGGTGCCCTTATTTTGACACGGGCAGCTAGTAGTTTTGGTTTTGCAGATTTATATTCACATGATCCTGGTTTACTGCTGGAACGATACTCGGAAAGCTTTGTATCCTCGTATTACTTCTAGTTGTGTATTGTATTATTTTCCGCTGCTATGTAATGTATTTAAATCTCTGATATTTTCTGTGTAATATTTATTCATACTCTGTATATTCTTGTATTCTGATGGAATTGTTGTAATAAACAATGAAATGTTCTTCCGCCTGCGTTCTATTTTGTCGTGTTCTCAAAACAATTCGTTCTTTCTCTTCTCTTCGGAGACCGGGGAAGTTCGGGTTGTTTCATCGTGGTATCAGAGCTTTGGTTTACAAAGCTCAGAGAACAAGGCACATTAGAACCATGCGAATAAATTCATCAGAAATTGGATTAGTAATATCCAATGGGAATGACTCGTTAGAGATAGGATCAGTAGCATCCTAGAACAAGTGTGAAGAGTATATTTTTAAAATGAAAACAATTTTTGTTTTGAAAATTTAAATCAATTATTCCTATTTGATTATTAATTTATATGAATTTGGACAATCCAATATATAGAGATTTTGCATATATATCTTGCAAACGTGTATTCGAAGTTTTAATGTATTGGGTAGTTATAGAATCGCACTCTAGTGCCCGGGGATAATTCTGGTGACGGGGCACCATCGCTAGTATTTATTTTCGAGTTTCTAAAGTGAGATTTCTATATATTTCCAATTGACTGGTGTGAGAACCGAAACTAGATAGGGCTTATTATTGTGATTTGACATCAAAAATCTAATATTTGACTATGTATCAAAATTATGAGTTTGAAACGATAATCAACTAATTGATTGCTGGTTGTGCTGTTTGATTATTGGTTGATTAATTAAAATTTGTACCATATAGCCAAATTGAATCAAATAGTAAATTGTATTGAAATTTGGTTGCATTTGCTTGCATATACATGTACTTACATTGAACAGGTCATAGCAAGGAGGCTAGAGCAGAGAATAAAATTTGTTTGCCCGACAAATAGGTACATGTTTACTATAATTTACTGTATTGTTTGGGTGATGATGATTTTATGAGCCGCTTGGCTTTTTCTTTTTCTTTTTGAGATCAGAGGGCCTGTATGGCAATTTCGGGATTTTCCCGGTGCTCCCTGTGCAGGGGAGGTTATGGCGAAATTTTTCGAAAATTTAGGGTGTTAGCCAAATTTTTGAAAAATTTGAAAAGTTCTTAGAAACTGAAAAGTTGAAGAACTTAAGTCGTAATCAAAATAAAGAAAGTTGAGTTGATTGTTAAACAACTTTCGGCTTCGTTCCTTTTCGGGGACGAAAAGTTTTAAGTGGGGGAGATTGTAATAACCCGAAAATCTGAGCCAATTTAAAATTTTTATTTTGGAAATTTTGATGAATTTTGATTATTTAAAATGAATTATTTTAAATAATATCGATGAAAAATTTATTTTGAATAGAATTCGAACGTATATATTATATAGTTCATCGTTAGAATATAAATAATTATTTATATATATAAAAGGAATTGAAAACGGCGCGGTAGTTCGGTAATTCGATTTCAAAATTCAAATGAATGTACCGGGTGCAAAATAAATCGGATTTTAGTGAAACCAAAAATATTTGAATCTAATTGAGAATATCTTTCCAACGAATCCAAAAAATCGAAATTTCATAGCGGGGATAAAAAGATATGTCCAGTTGAAATTTCAGATTAGTCGCTATGGAATTTCGGCTCTTGAAAATAGCCATTTTGCAAATGACCTCGGATTTTGACGAAACCACTTTTGTTGGATCCGTGATGTCATATTATTGCTAGATTCCAAATTTCATAATTTTTCGAATCAATATGTGAGCGTGGCAAAGGAAAGCGCGTTTGACCAGTTTTAGTTGAATTTAATCGACTGGAAAATGGTCATTTTTCCAACGGTCTCGGAATTTGACGAAATTAGTTTTGCTAGGACCGTATCGTCAATACGAAGCTAGAAAATATTTTTCAGGAATTTTTCTAGTTAGTATGTGGCCCCGATAAATTGAAACGTGCGTTCGAATTCAATATATAGAGTTATATGTTAATTTTGACGAAAACTGATCGAAAAGATCAAATGAACTTGCGATACGTATCCCATTGTGTTCGGAATGGGGGTAATTAGCTATGGACGACAGTCGGCGGGTTCGATTTCGAAGTCGAAATAAAAAGTTGCTTTTTAGAATTAAATAAATAAATAAATAAAAAGGTCAACTCCCTCCTTTATCTTCACCCCCCTACACGATCTACTTCAGATCTAAAAAAAAACGGAGCTCCTCAAATCCGTCGCCCACCTCGTCGTTGGCTACCCAGCGCCCCGCCATCGTCAGCCATCCCCGGGACCACAGCACCCCCTCCGACCTCCTCTCTCCCCATGTCCATTCACGACCCTCAAGCCCACAACATCCCAAAATCATCAAAACTGCACCGAAGCACCGCCTGGCCCCACACCTCAACTTGCCGCGACCCCTGATGTGACGATCCCAAAACCCTGTGACACGGTGTTAAGGATAATCATTGTAATATAACACATCAATCATCATTAGCAGATCACAGATAATAGCATAAACATAAAATAGGATAATTTACACACATATGACAGCGGAATCATATAGATATCACCACATCAGAGAGCATAGTGCAGGATACAACTTAGTGCATAATAATACATAATCAGTTACCATCGCCAGAGGCGGAATCATATATAAAGAGTACACAAAATAAATATCAGTCTACATCGCCAATGGCGGAATCATAATACATATACTAAAATGGCGGAAAGAGTCGAAGTCAGCACGGTGTAGTCGAGCCTCGCCATGAGCCAAAAGTGCGCCAGATACCTGTAACTAGGCTGCCCGTGTGAAAATGAGGGCACCCGAGTTTGCAAGGTGAAACAAACTACAAGTCAGTCATGGGACTAGTATGAGAAATCTACTTAACTTATTAACAACAATAATAAGGCAAATCAAAGGACCACGCCACTTTCGCGGAACGGGTTTACTCCAATGAGTGCTAGTGCATGAAATAAAGTAAATGATTAAATCATCGCAATGCTTTTTATAAAATGAAGCCATTATAAGACTCAGGTCCCATCACACAATGCAACGCAAGCCGGAGGAGAGAGTTTTTACCTTATAATGGCCAAAAATGCTTCATATGAATAAAACAAAAGTGTTTGATATTATTACTAGTGCATATATGTTTCAAAAGCGATTTCAATCATAAATATCAATCATAGGCGGCATAAATGACCTGTACCACTATGTCGCCGTACTAGTAATACAATCACGTCCGCATATTTCGTATTGGAAATTGGATTCCGTCATGAGTCGAGGCAAGGGGCAAGCTCCTCTCCGATTCGAGACACTCTATCAAATGCCTCGGAACCGCACACAGCAATCCCTGGATCCTCCAAGGCCGGTCCTCTCTTACTTTTGAGGATTAATTATTCCTGAACACACGTTTCCCGGTCCTTACAGACCTATAATCAAGGCGCCTCGTATTCAAACAACCACACAGGTGAAAAGTAGATATAAATGTCAGGCTGGGAGGTCGCTGACACCACCATAGCTAGAAAGAAACGTCGTGCACTCCTTGGGTCCTTCTCCCGTTTTTGACTCATACCGGGGTGTGAGGCTCGCGAATTCACGTTATACACAAAGCTACGTCACACAAACCATGCTTTGATCATCAACCACAAGACTTTGTTTTGCAACAGAAGCCTTGATCATATGCCACTTAGGTGTGCCACACAGGCAATCCACTCCATGCGACTGATTTCTATCAATACATAACCTCTGAGCTCGTATGTCTCAGAGAAGGGCGTTAAGAAAGAGAATAAATTCTCCACCGCTAAACAGATATATATTTAACAGAGATCAATCAGCACAAAACAAAATCCAATGTCAGACACACAGTCCATTTACAAGTCCGTTCTGGGTCTGAACGAAACCGGAGGCACCAATTCCTCGCATATCCGTACAATCAACAGTATGTTTGGACGGCTACTATTTCAGCTCCTTCACGGTAGCTACTCCAATCACGAGCATCAATAGTGCCCATCCATCCAATGTGAAGATCGTCGGTCTTCAACCGTCTTCGACTCTTCGACTTCTCTATGTCGATCGATTATTTGAAATGAGATGAACTCGGCCTTTTCAAATAACCCACGTATATTTAGATTTTCAAATCAATTAATCACATGGTTGGACTATTCAACATTCACATTGCAGTTCTTTAGTTATAATTTTCATGTTAAATACATTCAACCATCACATATCAAGCAAACACAATAAAATTGGTTTATTTCCACTCTATATCGTCTATGGTATTCTATAACGATATATCGCCGTTTTTATTTATTTAAAACGGCCATATTAATTAAACGACGATTCAGGTCGTGCCGATGCACTGGCGTTGTTTTTCACTAAATTTGATTTACACATATCTGAAAATCTAACCGTTGGATCTTTACAAATTTTATATCATTAGGAAGGTCATTTCAAAACGAATCCAACGGTTTCTGTTTCGGGAAAATCCGATGGTCGGATCTTCCACACTAGCCATTCGAAGTTACGATTTCAATTTACGAACTACAGCGTCATTATTCGATTTAATTTAATTATATTTATATATATATAAATATAATCGTTTCTGGCGCTGTTTTTCTTCAGATTTGAATTAAACATTCCAGACAATCCAACCGTCGGATCTTCACAAAGTTGGTGCCGTTGGAAAGATATTTTCAAGGCGAACCCAACGGTTGCGGTTTCGGGAAAATCCAATGGTCGGATTTTCCGCACTAGTCGTTTGAAATCACGGTTTCAAAACACGAACTGCACGGCCACGTTTCATTTTAATTTTATTTATATTTATATATTTATATAAATATAGTTCATTCAAAAATTCCCATATCGTTTTCACTTCAAATATTTCAGTAACGCCTTTAAATTTTGGAAAATTTCGCCATAACCTCCTTTGTACGGGAGGGGCTGGGAAAATTCCCAAATAGCCACACGGGCGTCTCAGGTCAAAAAGAAAAAGAAAAAGCCAAGCGGCTAGCCAACAGGCTCATAAAATCATCACCCAAACAAAACAGTAAACGTGTACCTATTTGTCGGGCACAAAATTTTATTCCTCTTCTCTAGCCCCTTTGCTATAACCTGTTCAATAAATATGCATGTACATATATACTATTCTTATCACTTCACATTTTCCATTTAACTTCATATTTGATTTACTTCGGTTTAAAAACACCATTCGTTCTAATGTTGCATGCATAGGCAAAAAATCATATCATTAGCTAATTAATGAATATTTCAACTCATGCATATTTATTTGAACAAGTGGCTATTTTTAACACTTCACATTTCAAAATTGATAATTTTGGCGAACTAAAATATGTTTCAACACATGACTATTTTATTTAGTTCCTATGCCTGTTTAAAATAATATTTCTTTCACAAATATTTATTTCAACGCTCGCATATCTTTAGCATATCACATATATGATAAAAATTGATATTTTTATCATTTAAAATATTTATTCAACAAATGAATGTTTCCAACACTTCATAGTTTCAATAAAAATGTAATTTGTATTGTTCGATCTTTTTATCCAACACATGAATTTTTCCAATACACACACTTCTCAACACATGAGCACCTCCACACATGGATATTTTATATATGTTGTTCATATAAGAAAGATGAAATTTTTATTATTGAAACTATTTATATATAAGGCGAATATTTTTCATACTTCATATATATTATAAAAATGTGACTTTATTGTTTATACACTTCATTCAGTCACACATGAATTTAATTTTCACACATCACTTTTCAACACATGAACATTTCCACACATGGATATAGTTTCAACATATGACTTTAATTTCAACGCATGAAGATAATTTCAACATATGAAAATAATTCTAACATATGGATATTATTCAAAATTTCGGCAGCATAACGGCAGGGTAGTTAAAACTGGCACCGTCCCTAGTACGGCTCCTCGTTCTACCTTAAAACTCGTGGTTTTTGACAATGGGGATTCATGCATCTAATTCACACGCAGGCGGCATGTTTTATTTTTATTTCCACAATTTTTCCAATTCATTTCAATCACCAATGGGTATTTTTCAACCACAACCAAACAATATCAACCACAAACAATTATTCAACCATTCGTATTTTTCATCCAATGTTTCACACCAATTCACAACAATAAATATCGTCCATGGTTTGTGGACGAGGGGAGTGTATATATATATATATATATATATATATATATATATATTATTGCTATATTTCACTTGCATTTCAACACATATATCAATTATTCTATGCATGTATAATTCATACTTCGCTTATATAGCTTACACCACACATGTACATGAGGTATACAACACGTGTGTAATTTATATTTCACTTATATAATTTATACACGACAGTTTCCATTCAAATTCATTTAATTTAGGTATCTCACATTGGTTTTCGGAGTGCTAAAAATCGTAGATGACTCAGAAAAATTCGCGGTCTCTTCTATGTGGTAGAGAGCTTCCTTGTGGTCCCGATGTTTAATGTTTCATCGAATTTCGTCAACACACCATAAAGATATGTTTTTTCAAAGTGCAAACATAAAAAAGAACTCATCTTTCACGATGGTTCAAAACTAGGGTTGCGGTTTTCGCGAAAACCGAGGCACGAGGGGATGATCGGAGGTGATGACGTGGAAGAGGGAGGAGAGGGGAGTCAATCGGTGGCGGTTTGGGGTGGCTCGGTGGTCGGTGGCGATCGGGGCGGCGCTGGGAAGTCGGCGACTTCCTGGGCTTGATTCAGGCGATGGAGGAGGCGATAGGGGTCGGGGTAGGGTCGGATTGGAAGAATGGAGGCGGCGGCGTCGACTGGTGGTGGCGGCGGCGGCGATAGGGGGATGAGGCGGCGACGATTTGGCGGTGAAGGTTCGAACGACGTCGATCGTCGATCGGGGGAGAGAAACGAGGGTTTTCGGGTTTTTTTTTATTTTAAATAATGAATGGCTAATTCTAATTGGCCCATGGTTTTAATAAATTTTTAAATAGTGTTTCTCCACACGGACACCAATTCAAACCCAACGACTTTTGTCCCTAGCAAATTACCCCCATCCCGGACACAATGGGATATGTTTCGTTGGCCAATTCGACTGTTACAGTCAGCTATTCTTCAAATTAAAGTATAAAACATTTAATTTTTAACTCTGAACGTACATTTCAATTTGCCAGGGCCACAAACTGACTCGAAAAATTCCAGAAAAATAATTCTAGTTATGTTTTGACGCTACAATCCCAACAAAACTAGTTTCGTCGAATTCTGAGATCGTTTGAAAAATGGCCATTTTCTGGTCGATCCAATTTAACAAAAATTGACCAAACACATTTTCTTTTGCCACGCTCACATACTAGCTTCAAAAATTATGAAATTTGAAACCTAGCAATAGTTTTACATCCCGGACCCGACAAAAGTGGTTTCGTCGAATTCCGAGGTCGTTTGCAAAATATCAATTTTCCAGGGCTATATATTCTATATAGCGACCTTTCTGAAAATTCATTCGGCCATAACTTTTAATTCCCATTATGAAACTTTGATTTTTCAGATTTGTTAGAAAGGTATTCACTAATAGATTTAAATATTTTTGGTTTCGCTAAAATCCGTTATATTTTCAACCCTGCACAGTCAGTCAAAGTTTGAATTCAAATTTTCAAGCTGACTCACTATTTTATTGAAATATTCTATTTCAATTGTACAAATTCCTTTGAAATAACCAATTTAAAATTTTTAAATTGGCTTGTATTTTCCATGTTGTTACACCTGCACCCTTCCCCGGCGGCCTGCGCCCCTCCACCACCACCTAAAGCTGACTGTGGGACTCCCCCCTCGAAGTTCAACAGCAAAGGCCTCCCTCAGCCACCGATGAACACAATAAACCCCCCCTTTCCTTCTAAGGTGAGTTTTTATTTCATTTTAATTCTTAGTTAGTTAACTTAATTTAAATAATTGAACAAAAAAAAATCAGTTTTCTTTTATTTATTTAAGCAAAGGTCTGATTTTTAGTTAGCAAAGGAAAATTAGATTTTTACCTATAGAAAGTTACGATTTTTACGTATAGAAAGTTATCATTTTTGCCTATACAAAGTTGTGATTTTTATCGAACAAAGCTTTGATTTTTAAATCGAACAAAGATGTGATTTTTATCAAAACAAAGATTGGGTTTTTAATCGAATAAAAATTCAATTTTTATATATTGAATAGCGAAGTAAAAATTCGATTTTTATATATTGAATAGCGAAGTAAAAATATGATTTTTATATATTGAATAGCAAAGTAAAAATATGATTTTTATATATTGAATACCGAAGTAAAAATATGATTTTTATATATTGAATAGCGAAGTAAAAATACAATTTTTATATATTGAATAGCGAAGTAAAAATTCGATTTTTATATATGTAGTGAATACGGATGACGAAAGTGATGAAAGAAGAAACGGGGGAGATTTTCTACGTAAGAAGAGTCGAGGCGTTTGGTATAGCTTGGGTGAGAACTTCTCACTTTGAATTTTCTTTTCTAGTTAATAATATATACTAGGATGCAAACGGTGTTTAGTAGCACCCGACACCCGTCGTCCACAGACCATGAACGGCTTGTATGCTTGTTTGATTTTGATGTGTAGTTGATTGTGTGATGTGATGTGAAATGAAATAAAATATTTTATAGTTAAAAATAGAATTTTTAACGTGTATATGAAATGAAATAAAAATAAACAAATCAGACGATTTGTTTATATATACACATTTGACTGATAACTGTTTGAGACGATAAATTTTACACATCGCCCAACTGCACAAATAAAATCTGTGTTTGATTGTTTGAAAACCCCACACGGGTATTGGGGTGATATATGACATACACTAATCCCAATAGTTAGTTGTATGTCGAACGATTGATTGATAGACTGTTATAAGCGTTAAATATCTATATTCGATGCCTATACAGTGTACAATGCACTTTGGATGATGGTTGATTATTCATCGTTGTTATTGTATACATGTGTTGTAGAAAATCCATATAATTAACATTATATGGTAATTGATTGGGCCTCATTCCAGTTTTGAAAAAGAAAGTTTTGAAAAAGAAATATTTGAAATAGAAATATTTGAAATAGAATATTTGAAAATAGAAATATATGAAGCCGTGTTGATTAGATTGACGCCATTTTGATGTGAACGATATTTATATCAATTTTATTCATTTTATAATGAATATCGAAAGTGATTTCAAAATCTGATATTTTGAAAAGAATTGAAATTCGAATTAAATTGAATAGAAATGAATTCGAACTGAAATTGAATATAAATGAATTCGAATTGAAATTGAATAGAAATGAATTCCAATTGAAATTGAATTGAATTGAAAACGAACTAAAATTGAATTCAAAATCGATTTGAATTGAAATCAATTTGAAATGAATTTAAAACGAATTTGTAAGGGAAAATTCAATTTTGATTTGAATTTGAAAAAGAAGTTGAAATCGTTTTGAAAACGAATTTAAAACAATTTATTAAATACGTTTTAAAAAGGGAATCGACGAAGTATATATTATATATATTATATATATAATATAATGGCCTGAATAGAACGCGCCGCGCCGCGGCAGTTCGCGAATTTCGACCATTGACTTCGAACGGATATTACGGGAGATCCGACCGTCGGATTCTCCTAAAACCAGAACCATTGGGTTCATATCGAAAAGATCTTTCTAACGAATGTTAGAAATTTGAAATCTAACGGTTGGATTTGCAATTATGTCCAAATCAAAATTGAAAAAGGTCACTGTAAGTGCAGTTCGATGGCCGTTGATGGAAATCGACTGTACGGGCCTTGATAAAATTATTAAAAATAGTAATAATTTGTGTAAAATCATAAGAAATGATTGGTGAAGATTTGGGATGAAAAACTCCATATTTGAAAAGATAAAAATAGATTTTTATCGAAATGAACTAGTTTTGAACTAGAATAGTAATTTATTTATTTTTAAAATAAATAAATTGGATTTGAAATGGTTTTGAAAATAACCAGAATTTCCAATAATTGAATTGGAATAGATTTGAATCGAAATTGTCTTCGGAATATTTCGATGTTGGATTTCGTGATGATACAGATATGGTTCTGGGAATTTGAAAGATATATTTATATCGTTATTTCCAATACGATATTTGTTAGTCATAGAGTTTGATATTGAATATAAGCCGATATAATTTCTATTCAGAGCCTTGTATTTAATATCAAATGTGATTTGGGTTTGTCGTGAATGGTGTCTTCATTAACACTGTTCTTGAGCCCAGTTGAGAAAAGATTAAATCTTTTTATTTATATTTAATGAAGTTTACCAATTAAATAATATTTAATTGGAATCGAATTGGTATTGATTTTTGGGTTTATCATGAACAGTGTTTTAAATAACACTTGTTCTTTAACCCGATAATTAATCGAATGTGATTTTGGGTTGTCGTGAACGGTATCTTCAATAATACTGTTCTTAGACCTAAAGGAGTTAAGAAAATCATAAACTAACTGAAGATTAGTTAAGTTGAATGGTTTCAGAGGTATTGATCTGATGTTGGTTTCGGCCTTCGGGGTTAATACTTAGGGAATTGCTCACTTGTTATTTTACGGTTAGGGACTGATTGAAATGTGATGTGATTTTGGGGTTTATCGTGAACCGTGTTTTAAATGACACTGATTCTTTAACCCAGTTATAGATTAAAAATAAGTGGAGTTTTAATGAATCTTTAATTAGATTGAAATGATTGAGAATGGAGTATCACCTGTTTTTCTCCAGGCGATAGTTAAATCTTTAATTAGATTTAAACGTGAAATGGTAATTAAATTTACCGATAACACCGTGGTGTTAGATATGAAGTAAGACTCGTTTTACTTCATGGGATGAATAGGTTGGGATTGGGAAATTAAAACAAATGATTACTTCGATAAGGTTCGCTAATCCCGACTAGTTTGAATTGATATTCAAAATTAGATTAAAGAATAAATGAAAAGGATTTATCTTTGATAAAATTAATGGGAACCTTTCCCTATGAATGTGAAATTTAGAAACTAACTGTCGGTTAGTTAAGAAGAATGGTTTTCTGGATATTGATCTGATGTTGGTTTCAGCCTTCGGGGTTAATATTTGGGGAATTGTTCTCTTGTTAATTTACGGTTAGTGACTGATAAATTGGAATGAGACGTATGTTGTGTTTGTGTAACACTTGTTTATAATATACGCAAGTTATTCGGAAAGACCAGGTTTATCCCATTCTGAATAACTGATACGACGATAAGTCGAAGATGAAGACGGTGGTCGAAGACCGGAGGTCTTCACATCGTTTGGGTGATTACTGATGATCTTAATTGGGATGTACACTTAAGAAGATGGAAACAGTTAGTGATCGTCTAGACGTACTTGGAGATCGATGGATATGCGGGGTACTAGGTGCCTCCGGTTTCGTTCAGACTCAGAACGAACTTGTAAATGGACCGTGTGTCTTACATTGGATTTCATTTTGTGTGACTGATATCGATTGCATAGAGTGGTTTGCCTGTGTGGCATGCTAAGATGCAAATGATCAAGGCTTTTGTTGAAAAGCAAAGTCTTGTGGTTGATGATCAAAGCACGGCCTTTGTGGCATCGCTTTGTGTAGCGTTGATTCGCGAGCCTCACACCCCGGGGTGAACCAAAAAGGGAGACGGACCTCAGGGAGAACATGCATTTTCTTCTAGCTAAAAGTGGCGTCAGTGGTTTTACACGCCCTGACGAGTTTGACTTATGTGGTTGTTGCTGTTGCGAGGCGCATCGGATATATCGTTCGTTCTCGAACCGATGGAGTCATTTAGTTGGCTCACCTACGCCCTAAAGGGCGGGGAAATGCAGTGTTCAGGATTTCGTCTAATCCACATCGGTGGACCGGCCCTGTCGCTCCAAGGGACGATGTGTTCTGTTCCTGAGACACGGGCTAGAGCGTCTCGAATCGGTTGAGGACTATCTTTTGCCTCGGTTCATAGATGGAAATCCAATTCCCAAATACGTAACTTTGCGGTTTTATTTGTAAACCTATTTATGGCGACATAGTGGCATGGGACGCTCATGTCGCCTATGATTGATACTTATGATTTGAAGTTTTTTTATACACTATGCACTTATAATAGTATCAAATGATTTGTTTTAAACGTATCAAGAATTCTTGGCTATTATAAGGTAAAAACCCTATCCCCCGCTTTCCTTGCATTGTGTGATAGGACCTGGGTCTTATAATAGCTTCATTTTTCTTTATTTAGCATTGCACTGTTGTTATATACACTGGTATTCTTGGGAGGAAACCCGTTCCGTGTTATATGGTGTGGTCTCTTGATTTACCGAACTTTAAAAATAAAGATTAATAACTATTTTAGTTCTCACACCAGTCACATGACTGACCTGGAGTTTATTGTTTCAACCTAAACTCTGGGTGCCCTTATTTTGACACGGGCAGCTAGTAGTTTTGGTTTTGCAAATTTATATTCACAGGATCCTGGTTTACAGCTGGAACGATACTCGGAATGCTTTGTATCCGCGTATTACTTCTAGTTGTGTATTGTATTATTTTCCGCTGCTATGTAATGTATTTAAATCTCTGATATTTTCTGTGTAATATTTATTCGTACTCTGTATATTATTGTATTCTGATGGAATTTTTGTAATATACAATGAATTGTTCTTCCGCCCGCGTTCTATTTTGCCGTGTTCTCAAAACAATTCGTTCTTTCTCTTCTCTTCGGAGACCGGGTTCGGGTCGTTTCAGTTTTGGATACAAAACCAAAAATGATTTGAAAGTTTTAGTAAATATGATTTACTATTGTAAACAGATTTGGATTGTTTTCTAAAAGTGAATAACATTGCCCAACCCTCATCTATATCTAATATATGGTTTTGTAACATTTCTGACTTCAATTATAATACTTCTATTGTCATTCCATACATGTTTGAATATTTTACAAATGTACAAGGTAGGGACTTGGTTGCCTATGTATACACACACACACACACACACATATATATATACTATATAAATTTAGATCCTATTAAATGTACTTGGATCTAATAGTTTAAAATTGTTTTAAACTGAATTCATTTATTGAATTACATTTGAATACACAGTCATGAGTATATGTTAGATATACCCACTGATTTTGTGTATATACTTATATATAATTTTATGGACTAAATTATTTTATCAAGCTTATGTTGTTGAAGTCCTTATAACAATCTATAACAGTATAGTATTTGTTATAAACTCCATTACCACATAAAGCCTTTAGCACTGAAGTATTAACCAGAGATTATTTTACTGTAAATATGAAATTGGTTCACTTTTGATCTGAAATTGTTTCATTGCTAACCTGAAATGTTTCATTGTTAATTTATGAATGATGTTTCACTGTAATTAGGTAATATGTGTTTAATTATTTCCAGCACGAAATTTGTAAATACTGATTTGTAAGATCATTTTGAATATCAAACCTGTGATGATTTTACTTATTGTGTTAAGCTTGTGTTGAATATATAAAAGATGCACATGCAATTAAATTTGTTACTGAACCTTATACTATTTTTTTTTGAAACAGATTTAAAACAAATTGCATAAATTTATAGTACGATGATGCTATGTTTATATATATATATATATATATATATATATATATACACACACACAAACTGGTGATTGAATAATACAAACATGTTTTGTAAATTCTTTTCCGTGTACACAATATGACTACTGTGGTACCCAAATCCTATTTTTGAAAATGTTCAAATCTTAAGGATGGTGTTTGTATATATATGAATATTAGTATAAATTGACTGGCCTGATTTCTTTTTTTTTTTAGAACTTCTTAAATTTGATTTAAGAATCATATCTGTAATAACTATTCAAGCTAATACATATATACATATACATATATATATATATATATATGTGTGTGTGTGTGTGTGTGTGTGTGTGTGTGTATGTGTGTGTGTTTATATTTGTATCTAAAACTGCAGATCACACTTTTAAAATAGTGAAACAAAACTGTTTGTTTTAGGATATGCATGTTGATGACTTAATGGTTTACACTGTATACTATTATATCTTTGGAACATCAGATTTGAAATGATATATGTATGTTTATATTAATGTATATATACATGCTTTTATATATATATATATATATATATATATATATATATATATATATGTGCACATTGTTAAAATCAAGTCAGGATATTGAATTAGATAAAATCCAGTCACCATTTATACATACTGTATGTATAAGGTTCCTGCAGTATTGTATACTTGTTTGATATACAGGTGCTTGTCAATTTTTTTATATATACTGGAATTTTGAATTCTAGCCAAGCTGCCACTATTTATTTCATATGATGGAATAAGAATTTATTGATATATACATTTATAGGTCTATCTGGATGGGCTAAAACTGAAATTACAGGAGTGTGTGGATTTGATGATTTAACATCAAATATTAGAGTAGTATAAACACTGTAGTTATGGCATATGGATGCTTTGATGGTAATCAAAATATGCAACAACCCGGAAAATCAGAACCAATCTAAAAATTTTATTTCAAATAATTTGGTTGGAAAATGTGCCAGAAATTAAAATTTTCATTTTTAAATAATATTAAAGCCATTGAAAATAGTCAATTTTCAAACGACCTCCGTTTGCGACGAAACCACTTTTGTTGGAACCGGAATGTCAAATTATTGCTAGGTTTCAATTTTCAGAATTTTCCGGATTAGTATGTGAGCATGGCAAAAGAAAATGTGTTTTGTTCATTTCAGTCAAATTTAATCGACTGGAAAAATAGTCATTTTTCAAACGGTCTCGGAATTCGACGAAATTAATTTTGTTAGGACCGTATCATCATAACAAAGCCAAATATATTTTTTTTGGAATTTTCTGAGTCCGTATGTGGCCCCGTTGAATTTAAATATACGATAGAACTAATTTAATAAAGGATTTAAATATTAAATTAAAGAATTTAGGCCACAGACAGTCGTTTGGGCTGACGAGACCTAGCCCATTGGATTCGGGACGGGGGCTTTTGGGTAGGGTCAACTCCTGTTGGACCGAAATTGGATTTGTTTAGTGCTTATGGTTTTTGTTTTGCAAAATTAACATTAAATTATTATAAATATTCACAAAATTCAAAGCAAAACCCTAATCCACAAATATACAGCCGCCGCCCCCTTTGGAAATCCATGGCCGGCGTTACCCCAAACTTACCCCACTAATTTCCGTCGATCCATACATCAAAACCAATTCCTCCTTCAGGCTTTATCGAAGCTCTCCTCACCGCCTCTCCATCCATATGGCAATCACCTCCTGACATAGAGCAACCAGCAAGTTACAGGCCCCCAAACCCTCGACCTTTCCACCGCCGTACACCCCCATACCCGCCGCTGAGTTGGCCGACTCCCCCCTAGACCAACGCGCCTCCCCGAGCCCATTAACCCCAGACAATCCGATCGCCAGCACCCCTCACCAATTGGAAGAAAAGACCAACCCTAGCTTTGAACGAATTGTGAAACCCACGGCCGATATCTGTATTGAGGAAGCAGGGGTAAAATTTTATATTATTTTAATAATTTAATTAAAAAAATTATAAATCTTGTTTAAGCCATAACTAATACATACGCCATCGAAAACGAACGATTTCAGATCCTGCGCGATCGTAGAGACGAGATCTACGCTGCTGTCCAGACTAGGTCCAATTCTGAGCTAGTTGAATTTTGGCCAAATCTGCAACTCGACTGTGAGATTTCTAATTTTTATATAATTAAATTATTTAATTATATTTTCTTTTCTCGCTATGTGAATCGCTGTATGTATGTAAATAATCTAGATCTGCGATGTTGGTAAACTAGAATTTATCTATTGTTGTTTGTGGAATGTTCTGATTTGTTAGATTTACGATGAGATCTCATGTTTGTAAATTTTTAGTTGTCATTAGAATTCAGATCTGAAATTATATTTTATTTCAAGTCTAGGGATGTTAAATAAAATTATATTTTATTCACATTTTAGATGTGAATAAAGACATGTATTTAAAAAGTGAATTTTTATTCATATTTTAGATCTGAATAAAAACATGAATTGCAAAAGTGTATTTATATTTACATTATTGATGTGAATAAAAACTTAGAATTAGAAAGCACCTTTTTATTTACATTCTTATTGTAAATAAAAACATGATTAAAAAAAACATGATTATAAAAAGTGCATTTTTTTACATTATAGTTGTAAATAAAACATGAAAGTAAAAAGTGCATTTTTTCACATTATAGTGTAAATAAAATATGAAATTAAAAAGCACCTTTTTATTTACATTATAGATGTGAATAAAAACTTAGAATTAGAAAGTATATTTTATTTACATTCTACATGTAAATAAAAGACTTGAATTAAGAAAGTATATTTTATTTACATTCTACATGTAAGTAAAAGACATGAATTAAGAAAGTATATTTTATTTACATTTTACATGTAAAAAAAAACATAATTAGAAAAAGTATTTTATTTGCAATTTAGTTGCGAATAAAAACATGATTAGAAAAAGTACATTTTTATTTGCAATTTAGTTGCGAATAAAAACATGATTAGAAAAAGTACATTTTTATTTGTAATTTAGTTGCAACTAAAAACATGATTATAAAAAGTACATTTATATTTACATTTTAGGTGTAAATAGAAACATGGATTAAAAGTTGACATTTATATTTACATTTAGGTGTAAATAGAAACATAGATTCAAAGTGAAACCTTTATTTACATTTAGATGTAAATAAAAAGAACACATTTGAAGTTACACTTTTTGTTTACATTTTAGATGTAAACGAAGACATAGAAATGCAAGTTATATTTTGTTTACATTTTAGTTATAAACAAAAACATAAAAGTAAAAAAATTATATTTTGTTTACATTTTACATGTAAACAAAAACATAGAAAAAAGTACATTTTTATTTACATTGTAGATGTAAATTAAAACATAGAAATAAAAACATAGATTTGAAAAGTGCATTTTTAATCACAATTTAGATGTGAATAATAACATAGAATTAAAAAGTACATTTTTAATTACATGGTAGATGTAAATAGAAACATAGAATTAAAAAGTATATTTTTACTTACATTTTTTATGTAAATAGAAACTTAGATTTAAAATGGCATCTTTATTTACATTATATATGTAGATAAAAAAAATAATTTTGAAATTACATCTTTATTTACATTTTAGATGTAAATAAAGGATTAGATTAAAAATTTATATTATTATTTACATTTTAGATGTAAATAAATGAATAGATTAAAAAGTTATATTTTTATTTAAATTTTAGACGTAAATAAAAAGAGTAGATTTAAAGCGATATTTTTTTTTGACATTTTATATTCAATAAAAAGTATGGAATTAAAAGAAGCATTTTTATTGTCATTTTAGAGACAATAAAAAAAGAGTAGATTTAAAGCGACATTTTTATTGACATTTTATATTCAATAAAAAGTATGGAATTAAAAGAAGCATTTTTATTGTCATTTTAGAGACAATAAAAGGGTAGGTTTAGAAGTGACATTTTTATTGATGTTCTATACTCAATAAAAAGGATATATTTTAACGTTATATTTTTATCATTATTTTAGATGCGATAAAAAGAATAGAATAAATGTTATATATTTATCGTCATTTTAGATGCGATAAAAATAGTAGAAATTAATGTTATATATTTATCGTCATTTTAGATGTGATAAAAAGGATAGAAATAAATGTTATATTTTTATTGCAATTTTAGATGCGATAAAAAGAATAGAGATTAATGTTATATTTTTATGTCATTTTAGATGTAATAAAAATGATAGAATTAAAAGAAACATTTTATCGTCATTTTAGATGCGTTAAAAAGGATAGATTTTAGTAGTTGAAATCGCCAAACGATTTATATTTATATATATATATAAATTAAAATTAAAATTAAACGAATCGCGCATGGTAGTTCGCGTTTCGGCAATCGTAACTTAAAACGATTATACCGAAAGATCCGACCATCGGATTTTCCTAAAACTAGAACCATTAGGACCGCTTTGGGAAGATATTTCCAACGATATAAATTTCATCAAAATCCAAGGGTTAGATTTCAAGATATGTGTAAATCAAATTTTGGTAAAAACAGCGCCAGGGTCGCCCATCGACCCTAAGCGTTGCTTAATTATAATTGAGCTATTTTTAAATAAATAAAAATAGCGATAAATCGTTATAAATAAATATGAACGATATGGAATGATTTTTAATGATAATTATTCGAAAATTATTTGAAAAGACCGAGTTCAACTCATTTCAAATAATTATACGACGACTTTAAATCGAAGACGTGAAGACGGTGATTGAAGACCAGCGATCTTCAACATTGAATGGATGACTACTGATGCCCTGGACTGATTTGCTCCCAGGAAATGGTTACAGTGGTATCGTAGCCAATACCCAGCCGAAATTGTGGCTCCTGTGTGGACCACAATGCCTGGATGAGATGTTTGTGAGCCAACGGGGACGCTGGGCTCTGTAGGAGGGGAGAATGTGACACCCCTAAGTCCCACATCGTGGAAGCTTGTGTGAAGTGAGTAGTTATATAGTGGAGCCCATCTCTTACTAACGCTGAGGCCTTTTGAGGAACAAAACCCCACACCTACACAGTGGCTAAGTAGGGGACAATATCTTGCGCGAACGGAGGTGCGGGCAGTTGCAAAATACTTGCTCATTTATATATTTATTTGCAGTTTGATAATCTAGTACTGCAAATATGATTTGAAATTTATGTTTCCTATAATTACACATTAATTTGATGCAAAATGCCTTAAATTCAAACTAGGCAGAATTTTTTATGTAGATGTATATAGACTATTATGTATGAATGTGTGATAGCCCGTAACTTCCTCGGTAAGAAAAGCCCGGATTACCTTGAGAACAACACACAATAGAACGCAGACCGAAGAACATTTCAATGTTTATTACAACAATTCCATCAGATACAAGAATATACAGAGTATAATTGAATAAATTACATTCGATAAATATCAGAGATTATAATAAATTACATTGCAGCGGAAAAACAATAGAAAACACAACTGAAAGTAATACACGGATACAGAGCTTTCCGAGCATCGTTCCAGTTGTAAATCAGGATCTTGTGAATATAAATCTGCAAAACCAAAACTACTAGCTGCCCGTGTTGCAAATAGGGGCACCCAGAGTTTAGGTTAAAACAATGAACTCCAGGTCAGTCATGTGACTGGTGTGAGAACTAAAAACAGTTATTTAAAACTTTGCTTTAAAAGAGAGTAATTCAAGGGACCACGTCGTATAACACGGAACGGGTTTCCTCCCAAGAATACCAGTGCATAGAATAAACAACGCAATGCTTTTTTGAAAAATGAAGCTATTATAAGACCCAGGTCCCATCACACAATGCAACGCAAGCCGGAGGATAGGGTTTTCGCTTATAATAGCCAAACATGCTTGGTACGTTTAAAACAAATCATTTGATACTATTATAAGTGTATAGTGTCAAAACAATTTCAATTATAAATATCAATCATAGACGGCATAAGTGCCTCATCCCACTATGTCGCCATACTAGGCTCTACAAATAAAACCGAAATACACGTATTGGAAATTGGATTTTCGTCATGAGTCGAGGCAAGGGGCAAGCTCCTCTCCGATTCGAGACACTCTAGCAAATGTCTTATGACTACACACTCTGGGCAGCCACTTGGATCGGTTGGGCCGGTCCTCCGTTACATTTGAGGATTGGCAATTCCAGAACACACGTTTCCCGGTCCTATCGGACCTAATATCGAGGCGCCTCATTCCAACAACCACAAAGGTGAAAAGTATATAAATGTCAGCCAGTTTAAGCACTGACACCACCCATAGCTAGAAAGTAACGTCGTGTTCTCCCAACGGTCTGTATCCCGTTTTTGACTCATACCGATGTGTGAGGCTCGCGAATTCACTCTATACACAAAGCTACGCCACGTAGACCGTGCTTTGATCATCAACCACAAGACTTTGCTTTTCAACAAAAGCCTTGATCATTTGCCACTTAGGCGTGCCACACTGGCAATTCATGCCATGCGACTGATGTCCATCGATATACAACCTCTGAGCTCGTACATCTCAGAGAAGGGCGTTAAGCAAGAGAATAAATTCTCCGCCGCCAAACAGATGTATATTTAATAGAGATCAATCAACACAGAATAAAATCCAATGTTAGACACACAGTCCATTTACAAGTTCGTTCTGGGTCTGAACGAAACCGGAGGCACTTTCCTCGCATATCCATCGATCTCCAATTACTTCTGGACGACCACCAACTGATTCCCTCATCTTGGGTGTACAGCCCAATCAAGATCATCAGTAATCACCCAAACGATGTGAAGACTTCTGATCTTCAACCACCGTCTTCATCTTCGACTTATCGTCGAATCGGTTATTCAGAATGGGTATAAACCCGGCCTTTCCGAACAACCCGCGTATATAGTAAACAAATGTTACACAAACACAACATACGCCTCATTCCAATTCAGCAGCCACTAACCGTAAATCAGCAAGAGATCAACTTCCCAAATATTAACCCCGAAGGCCGAAACCAACATCAGATTAATACCCAGGAAACCATTCTTCTTAGCTAACCTACAGCTAGTTTCTAAATTTCATAATCTTAGGGAAAGGTTCACATTAATTTTATCAAAGATAAATTCTTTTAAATATATTCTTTAATCTTCCTTTGGATATCATTTCAAACCAAATTATGGTTTTCCAAACTAGTCGAGGTTAGCGAACCGCACTGAAGTAAATATTTATTTTATTTCCCAATCCCAACCTATTCATCCCATGAAGCAAAACTGGTAATACTCCATATCTAACACCATGGTGTTATCGGTAAATTTAATTACCATTTCACGTTCAAATCTAATTAATGATTTATGTGACGGCCCACCCCGCACCAGCCTGCATTTCCTTCGAAAGTGCGTTGTACACATGCCCAACAAGCACGGGACGGTCGTCAGAAGAAAGGAAAGAAGGGAATTAACTAATCAAGAACCTGTAGAATGTCTCACAGCGCATGGAATAAAATATAATAATAATATACTTGACATAAAACAGGTGAGACGGTGCATAAGCTGATAACTAAAATCAACATCAACATCAAAGCAGCGGAAATCCAAATACAGCTTATTCCAACTTTCCAATTTTACTGTCTCTAAACAAAAGAAAGCTAAAGTAGAAGATACACCACTAATGCCCAAGCAGTGATCTTCAACGACACAGGGAGAATACTATGTATATATTACGTGGAAGCCTCCTGCTCGTCTCCGGATCATCTACCCGTGCATCACCCGCTAACCTGTCTCTAGTCTGCTCGTGTGAGCACCCAGAGTAATAAGAGGAGACATAAAACTCTGGGTCAGATATAAAGCCTGGTATGAGCAATAAGCATCTAAACAGAACAATAACAGGTATACTAAACCATACCTGAACCTGGACCTGCAGCCAAAGAGTTAGTACCACATACCGTACAATACTCTAAGGTGCCATAATAAATAGTGTAAATAATACGGGGGTGGGGTGTGCATGTCATAATGATAGCAAACAAATCATCCATAGCAACCATCCTCACATCTCTCACTCAGTGCATAAAGCATACAATGTCCACCACTGTCAATCGCTAGACCCATCGAAGTAGTGACGGAGTTCAACTTGTACAACTACTGGTACTACCAAGCTTACCACATGGAGTCATGACCAAATCTTTACAAATGACCCCACTTCATTGGTCTATATCCCTTTAGTCGTACGTAGGCCATTGAAGCCCTGAATCCGTTCACGTACTTCCCATACATAATGATCCAAAGTCATAAACATCGACTGCCTCTTGGCACACGTCCCGCAGCAAAGCCCAATCATGAAGTGAACTCATCGGTCCCCAACTGGATCCTAAGCTCTAACTTCCCATATTGGACTACCTTTGCATCTCGGGTTATTGGTCAATACTGGGTCGGGTTGGGTTTTCCTTCTAGCCATTGGTTCGGGTCGGGTTCTCTACTTCGGGTCGGTTCGTAGTCTTCTCCTGTAGCGGTTCGGTTCGGGTCCACAGCGTCGCATCGGTTCGGGTATTCCACTTCGGGTCAGGTCGGGTATCCTCCTCCGGGTCGGGTGCAATCTCCCTTCCAGTTCGTGCTTCTGCTCCGATCCGCTCCCCCGTTCTTCACGTGCTCCGATCCGATCCCTCCTTCTTCGTCTGATCCGATCCGAGTTCAATTAGCGTGGCCTTACCTCTTGCCAGTTCTCCCAAGTACCAAGTTCCGATCCGAGCCCTTCGTCCCTTAGTCGATCCGATCCCCAGCTTAACCAACATGGCCTTCCTTTTTAGCCAAGTTTATTTTGCGCCAGGTTCCAATTCGGGTCGGGTTCCTTGCCCAGGTCTCTAATCCGATCCGAGCCCATGTCCGATCCGATCCGAAACCCTGCATAATTTTCTGCAACTTTTTCCAGCAACTTGTTTACGCCATTCGACGACGTTTTTGACAAATCTAACACTTCTAACCAATCATAAAACACACCATAGAGTCATAGCAACATGTAATAGCAACCACAAACAGCAAAACAACAATTTAAATGAACCAAATTGGATCAAAAGTGGCTAAAACCTCACATTTTCCCAAAATCCCACTTAATCATGTTTAAGCACATACTTAGTAAAACTTAATCGAATCGTCCAAATTTTCTAACAGAGGCATAAAATATTATTTTCAAATTTCTAAACATTTTTCCAGAATTTATTAGTGTGTAAATTCGCTAATCTTCACTAATTACCCTTAATTACCGTAATTAGTGCAAAAACTGTGCAAATCACTCATCTTTGCCACAAAATAAAACACCAAATCTGAATTACTCTCTGTTTGGGTCGAATTCCTATGTATAGCAGCAGCTCCAACCTTGCTCTGTTGCTATTTGGCCTTGTTTTGATGTAGTTTAGGCTTAATCTTCACTAAAAATGTGTTTTGGAGTGGTTTTAGAGGATGGAAGCCATTACTAGGGTCTCAAGAAGGTTTGTGGCGGCTCAAAACTGAAATGAAAGTGATTTCCTAACCCTAATCAGCCCTCCTATGCCTCTAAACCCGAAATTCCCCTCTGGGCCTAGCTGCTAATTACCCGGTTATGCCCAATTAAGCTGTTTTTCACCATCTGAAACTTGTTTCGGCCATATCTCCCAAACGGTGAGTCCGTTTGGCTAATGTGACCACTCTACGGAATTGTAAACCATCATCCGGAGTCAATGGAAGTGGTTTCAGGTCAAAATTCCTTTCCAGTCAAAAGTTATGGCCAAAACAGTACCAACTAGGGGTAAAATGGTCATTTAAAAATCGGGAAAAAATCATGAACATGGGAAATGACCCCAATAGTCGTCTCCCAAAGTTACATGACCATAGGACTTCGTATGTGAAAGAAATAAATATTCTACGATCCTATGATGCGTAGAATACGGGTCGTTACACTCTCCCCCCTTAAGAAATTTCGTCCCCGAAATTCCTTAACCCAAAACATACAAAGCATCCCGCTTGCCTAACAACCACATACAACAATCAAACATGCAAAACAAGCAAACAAGCCTATCCTAGCATGCGGAAAACTAAATTGAAGTCAAAATCTTACCAGGCAAAGAGTTCTGGGTGTGTCTTCCTAACGTTCTCCTCTGTCTCCCAAATACAATCATTCTCGTCCTCGCCCCACTGAACCTTGACTAGCTTCACCGCCTTTCTTCGAAGTTGCTTCATGTCGTGCTCAACAATACGGGCTGGCTTGCGGTTCCCAACCGCCTCGGGATCTACTTCGAAGTCCTCTAACTGATCAGGTGAAATAGTCATATCTTAGTCGTGAACGAACTTCCTTAGTTGGGAAACATGAAATACATTGCGAACTCCCGTCATCTTCTCTGGTAAGTCAATTCTATATGCCAAATTCCCGACTAGTTCAAGAACAGGGAACGGGCCAACAAATCTTGGTGCCAACTTGCCTCTCCTGCCAAATCATATTACGCTCTTCAACGGAGAAATCTTGACAAACACCAAGTCACCAACGGAGAATTTTAAGTCTCTTCTCCTCTTATCAGCATAACTCTTCTACCTATCTTGGGCAGCCTTCATTCGTTGTTGAATGATCTTGATCTTATCTGAAGTTTCCCTCACCACATCTGGTCCAAGCATAAACTTCTCGCCAGTCTCTATCCAACATGATGGTGAGTTGCACGGTCTTCCGTACAAAGCTTCATATGGAGCCATACCGATACTAGATTGGTAGTTATTATTATATGCAAACTCTACTAGATGCAAATGGTCATCCCACGATCCACCAAAATCCAATATACATGCTCTCAAGAGATCTTCCAAAATACGATTCACCCTCTCCGTCTGACCGTCGGTCTGAGGATGATATGCGGTACTGAGATGTAACTCTGACCCTAGAGCCTCTTGTAAGCTCTTCCAAAACCCACTAGTGACCAACGGGTCTCGGTCGCTCACAATGCTTTTAGGTACTCCATAAAATCTCACTACCCACTTCATATACAATTTTGCTAACTTAGTTGCCGTTCTGGTCGATTTGACTGGTATAAATCATGCACTTTTAGTCAATCGATCCACAATTACCCAAATGCTATCATGTCCTCATCTAGTCCTTGGTAAACCATCGATGAAATCCATCGAGACTTACTCCCATTTCCATTCGGGAACTTCTAATGGCTGCAACAACCCACTAGGCTTCTTTTGCTCGGCTTTAACTAGCTGGCAATTCATGCATTTGGATATAAACTTCCCAATGTCTCTTTTCATCCCTTCCCAGTAGTAGGTCTGCTTCATATCTCGATACATCTTATTACCACCGGAGTGTATAGTCAGTTTTGAGTGATGACACTCTCTAAGCACTTCATCCCTCAATCCATTGACATTGGGTACAACAAGCTTTCCATTCTTTCTAAGCCATTCATCCCGATCAAGCCCATACTTGTTCATCTCCTCGTCGATACCCATCTCTAACTTGGAGATGATTTCCAATAGGTTAGGATCGTCCCTCTGACTAGAGCCGATCCGCTCAATCAAAGTGGGTCTGATCGTCAAACTTGCTAACATTTCTGGATCCAATTCGCACTTTGGTCTGAAATCAAACCCCACGATATACTCCAGTGGCTTCCATTCTAAAAACATAGCCCCTAAACTGGCATGTCTTCTACTCAATGCATCAGCCACCGCATTGCCCTTTCCCGGTGTATATGCGATGTCAAACCATAGGAAGCCAAGAATTCTAACCATCTTTGTTGCCGGAGATTTAGATCCTTCTGGGAGAAGAGATACTTCAACGACTTATGATCTGTAAACAGCTCAAATCTTTCTCCCAAGAGATAGTGTCTCCACATCTTCAACGCGAACACGATCGCTGCCAATTCCAAATCATGGGTAGGGTATCTTTTCTCGTGCGGTTTCAATTGCCGACTTGCATAAGCTACAGCCCTACCGCCTTGCATCAATACAGCACCCAGTCCGGTACCACAGGCATCCGTGTATACCGTCATCTCTTCATTCCCCTTAGGAATGACTAACACTGGTGCTCTTGTCAACTTGTCCTTTAGACTCTTGAATGCATTCTCGCACCTTTCATCCCAGACAAAAGCTTGATTCTTCTTGGTCAACTGGGTCAATGGTGCTGCTATCTTGGAGAAACCTTGGATAAACTTACGATAATATCCAGCTAACCCCAAGAAACTTCTTACATCTGTTGCATTCTTGGGCGTAGGCCAATCCTGTACCGTAGCCACCTTCGCCGGGTCCACGGCAATACCATTCTCTGATACAACAGTGCCCAAGAACCTCACTTCCCTCCTCCAGAAGTGACACTTAGAAAACTTTGCTTTCAATTGGTGTTTTCTCAACACCTCCATCACTATTCTTAAATGTTCCTTGTGTTCTCCCTCTGTCCTCGAATAGACCAAAATATCATCAACGAACACAAGGACAAACTTATTCAACTGATCTCTGAATACCCTATTCATAAGATCCACAAAATATGTCGGGGCAATGGTCAGCCCGAATGGCATGACCAACCACTCATAAAATCCAGACGGCGTTCGAAATGCCGTTTTAGCCATACTCTCAGCTTCCACTCTAAGCTGATGAAAACCTGTTGCGAGATCCAACTGAGAAAATACTCTCGCGCCACTCAACTGATCGAACAAATCATCTATCTGCGCTAGAGGATACTTATTCTTCCTCGTTACTTTATTCAACTCGCGGTAGTCTACATACAAACGAAGGGAACCATCCGCCTTGGTAGCAAACACAACTGGTGCTCCCCATTCAGAAACACTCCTTCTGATAAATCCCTTCTTCAAAAGATCGCTGACTTGCACCTCGAGCTCTCGCTGCTCCCTTGGTGCCGTACGACGAAGTGGCATCACTATAGGTCTGGCATCTTTTACCAAATCAATACGGAACTCAATCTCTCGGTGTGGTGGAAGCCCAGTCACTTCTTCGAAAACATCCGGATACTGGCCAACCACGGGCAAACCTGACAACTCACTATGCGGAATGTCGAGGGAGTTTAGAAAACTAGCCAATACCCCCTCACTGGGTAGACCACCAAACACTATCCTCCTCCCATCATCCGCTCTAGTTGTCACCAAAAAGCCCTCACAGTCTACCACCACCCCCTATCTTCGGAGCCAATCTACTCCCAAAATAATGCCAAACCCAGTAAAGCCCAAAACAAAGCAATCACAAACAAACATGCATGCATGACTCGATAAGACCACATTACGACAAATCATGCTAAGGCTAGTCGAACCACCAATCGGGTTCGTCACTACTAAAGGTCTATCGACAATCTCGGGCTCCAATCCCAACCTATCTACCAGGTCACTAGATATGAAAGAACTGGAAGCTCCGATATCAAACAAAACTCTAACAGGAACATCATAAATAGAAAGCATACCTTGAATGACGACATTCTTTCCCTTCTCCGCCGCAGTTGGGGCATTTGACGAAGAAGGAGTAGCATTAAGAGCATATGCTTTCACCATTTGCTTTTCTTTAGGGGGCTGTGGACACTTGTCCTTGTGATGTCCCATATGGCCGCAGTTAAAGCACTTCCTTTCCCCAGGCTTTTCTCGACAATCTCTGGCGTAATGGCCCTTCTTGCCACAACTAAAGCATTCATCATCTTTCTTATTTTTCTTATTCTGACCATCCTTGGTCGGGTTCTGCTTCCTCTTGTTCTGAGAATTCTTCTTGCCTTCACCGCCTGCTTCCGGCTTTGGCTCCTCTGCAGATGCCGTAGCAACTTCGGCCTTCGACTTAGGGAAAAGGCTCTCTGACCTTAATGCCTTTACTATAATAGACTCGAACGTCTCATCGATATGGTTTATAAGTCTTTCCCCCAAGTACCCATCCAAGCCAGTTATGAACTTCTCGTTCTTCTTTTCGACTTTATCGATAAGGGACCATCCATATTTCGATAAAGTGTCGAATTCAGCGATATACTCCGAGACTGCTCTACCGTTCTGCTTAAGCTCCAAGAACTTCCTGAACAATTCTGATTTATGAGCAGCTGGAATAAACTTATCACAAAAGCGAGTCTTAAACTGATTCCAAGTAACTTGATCCTCTGGAGTAGCTGTCTTTATAGCATTCCACCAATTCATTGCCCGCCCTTGCAGCTGACGGGATGCTAGCTTTCTCTTCATCGCATCCTCGATACCCAAGTCCTCGAAGATACGTTCCCAACTAACCAACCAATCCTGAACACCCGTAGCCGACTCCGTTCCATGGAACGGCTTCCTACCAAGACTAGTATAATCCTTATTCAGCTTGGCGAAGTCGACTCTAGGCGCCTGCACTGTTGGACCACCACCGTTTCCACCATTGGGAGCTGCCCTCTGTACATCTCTAAGCATCTCTCTCATGAGGTCAGTAAACATTGTCCTCATGTCAGCAGCATTCCCATTATTGGCTCCCCTACCAGCACCTCTAGTATATCGGCTCATCGTCAATCTGAAAAGGGAAACGATTAACGACCCCATAGTGGTGCTAGTGCAGTACGACTTCATTCTTATACTACTAATAGTATATATATAGCTTTTAAAAACCAAAGTAATCACAAATACGCTCTCTCGTATACGTATATTATCTCTCCCTGATAACTTCCCTAGGTTAACTACGCAACCTAGAGCTCTGATACCAAGTGTGATGGCCCACCCCGCACCAGCCTGCATTTCCTTCGAAAGTGCGTTGTACACATGCCCAACTAGCACGGGACGGTCGTCAGAAGAAAGGAAAGAAGGGAATTAACTAATCAAGAACCTGTAGAATGTCTCACAGTGCATGGAGTAAAATATAATAATAATATACTTGACATAAAACAGGTGAGACAGTGCATAAGCTGATAACTAAAATCAACATCAACATCAGAGCAGCGGAAATCCAAATACAGCTTATTACAACTTTCCAATTTTACTGTCTCTAAACAAAAGAAAGCTAAAGTAGAAGATACACCACTAATGCCCAAGCAGTGATCTTCAACAACACAGGGAGAATACTATGTATATATTACGTGGAAGCCTCCTGCTCGTCTCCGGATCATCTACCCGTGCATCACCTGCTAACCTGTCTCTAGTCTGCTCGTGTGAGCACCCAGAGTAATAAGAGGAGACATAAAACTCTGGGTCAGACATAAAGTCTGGTATGAGCAATAAGCATCTAAACAGAACAATAACAGGTATACTAAACCATACCTGAACCTGGACCTGCAACCAAAGAGTTATTACCACATACCGTACAATACTCTAAGGTGCCATAATAAATAGTGTAAATAATACGGGGGTGGGGTGTGCATGTCATAATGATAGCAAACAAATCATCAATAGCAACCATCCTCACACCTCTCACTCAGTGCGTAAAGCATACGATGTCCACCACTGTCAATCACTAGACCCATCGAAGTAGTGACGGAGTTCAACTTGTACAACTACTGCTACTACCAAGCTTACCACATGGAGTCATGACCAAATCTTTACAAATGACCCCACTTCATTGGTCTATAGCCCTTTAGTCGTACCTAAGCCATTGCAGCCCTGAATCCGTTCACGTACTTCCCATACATAGTGATCCAAAGTCATAAACATCGACTGCCTCTTGGCACACGCCCCGCAGCAAAGCCCAATCATGAAGTGAACTCATCGGTCCCCAACTGGATCCTGAGCTCTAACTTCCCATATTGGACTACCTTTGCATCTCGGGTTATTGGTCAATATTGGGTCGGGTTGTGTTTTCCTTCTAGCCATCGGTTCGGGTCAGGTTCTCTACTTCGGGTCGGTTCGTAGTCTTCTCCTGTAGCGGTTCGGTTCGTGTCCACAGCGTCGCATCGGTTCGGGTCGGGTATTCCACTACGGGTCAGGTCGGGTATCCTCCTCCGGGTCGGGTGCCATCTCCCTTCCAGTTCGTGCTTCCGCTCCGATCCGCTCCCCCGTTCTTCATGTGCTCCGATCCGATCCCTCCTTCTTCATCTGATCCGATCCGAGTTCAATTAGCGTGGCCTTCCCTCTTGCCAGTTCTCCCAAGTACCAAGTTCCGATCCGAGCCCTTCGTCCCTTAGTCGATCCGATCCCCAGCTTAACCAACATGGCCTTCCTTTTTCGCCAAGTTTCTTTTGCGCCAGGTTCCAATTCGGGTCGGGTTCCTTGCCCAGGTCTCTAATCCGATCCGAAACCCTGCATAATTTTCTGCAACTTTTTCCAGCAACTTGTTTACGGCATTCGACGACGTTTTTGACAAATCTAACACTTCTAATCAATCATAAAACACACCGTAGAGTCATAGCAACATGTAATAGCAACCATAAACAGCAAAACAACAATTTAAATGAACCAGATTGGATCAAAAGTGGCTAAAACCTCACATTTTCCCAAAATCCCACTTAATCATGTTTAAGCACATACTTAGTAAAACTTAATCAAATCGTCCAAATTTTCTAACAGAGGCATAAAATATTATTTTAAAATTTCTAAACATTTTTCCAGAATTTATTAGTGTGTAAATTCGCTAATCTTCACTAATTACCCTTAATTACCGTAATTAGTGCAAAAACTATGCAAATCACTCACCTTTGCCACAAAATAAAACACCAAATCTGAATTACTCTCTGTTTGGGTCGAATTCCTATGTATAGCAGCAGCTCCAACCTTGCTCTGTTGCTATTTGGCCTTGTTTTGATGTAGTTTAGGCTTAGTCTTCACTAAAAATGTGTTTTGGAGTGGTTTTAGAGGATGGAAGCCATTACTAGGGTCTCAAGAAGGTTTGTGGTGGCTCAAAACTGAAATGAAAGTGATTTCCTAACCCTAATCAGCCCTCTTATGCCTCTAAACCCAAAATTCCCCTCTGGGCCTAGCTGCTAATTACCCGGTTAAGCCCAATTAAGCTGTTTTTCACCATCTGAAACTTGTTTCAGCCATATCTCCCAAACGGTGAGTCCGTTTGGCTATTGTGACCACTCTACGGAATTGTAAATCATCATCCGGAGCCAATGGAAGTGGTTTCAGGTCAAAATTCCTTTCCAGTCAAAACTATGGCCAAAACAGTACCAACTAGGGGTAAAATGGTCATTTAAAAATCGGGAAAAAATCATGAACATGGGAAATGACCCCATTAGTCGTCTCCCAAAGTTACATGACCATACAACTTCGTATGTGAAAGAAATAAATATTCTACGATCTTATGATGCGTAGAATACGGGACGTTACAATTTAACTATCGCTTGGAGCAAAACTGGTGATACTCCATTCTTGCTCATTTTCCAAATTTGATAATTTAAATTATCAATTCACATTTCAATCTAATTGTAGTTTCATTAAAACTCCCTTTACTGGGTTAAAGAACTAATGTCATTTAAAACA
The DNA here is from genome assembly GCA_030737875.1 of Allium sativum. Classification (NCBI taxonomy): domain Eukaryota; kingdom Viridiplantae; phylum Streptophyta; class Magnoliopsida; order Asparagales; family Amaryllidaceae; genus Allium; species Allium sativum. The sequence goes on along the minus strand of CM060919.1, from coordinate 776,308,492 downwards.
CAGTTCACGATAAACCCAAATCACATTCTATTTATTATCGGGTTAAAGAACAAGTGTTATTTAAAACACAGTTCACGATAAACCCACAAATCAATTCTAATTCAATTCCAATTAAATATATTAGAAATTCCGATTATTTAAAACCCCTTTCAGATCCAATTTATTTATTTAAAAATAACTGGGTTTTAAATTTAATTTAAAACTAGTTCATTTCAATAAAAATCTATTTTTTTATTTTTACAAATGTGGGATTTTTCATCCCAGTTCTTCACAAATCATTTCTTTTGATTTTACACAAATTATTACTATTTTTAATAATTTTATCGAGGCCCGTACAGTCGATTTCCAACAACGGCCATCGAACTGCACTTACAGCGACGTTTTCCAAATTTGATTTGGACGTATCTCCAAATCCAACCGTTAGATTTCAAATTTCTAATATTCGTTAGAAAGCTCTTTTCGATACGAACCCAACGGTTCCGGTTTTAGGAGAATCCGACGATCGGATCTCCCGTAATGTCCGTTCGAAGTCAATGGTCGAAATTTACGAACTACCGCGGCGCGGCGCGTTCTATTCAGGCCATTATATATAATATATAATATATATATTATATATTTCGTCGATTTCTTTTTAAAACAAATTTTATAAATAGTTTTAAATTCGTTTCAAAACAATTTCAACTTCCATTTCAACTTCCATTTCAAATTCAAATCAAAATCGAATTTTTTTTCCTTATAAATTCGTTTTAAATTCATTTCTACTCAATTCAAATTTCGATTCAATTTGAATTCATTTCAAATCGATTTTTATTCTCTTTCAATTTGTTTTCAATTCAATTCGAAATCGTTTTATATTCAATTCAATTCGAAATCGTTTTATATTAAATTCAATTTGAATTCGTTATATATTCAATTCAATTCGAATTCGTTTTATATTCAATTCAATTCGAATTCGTTTTATATTCAATTCAATTCGAATTCGTTTTATATTCAATTCAATTCGAATTCGTTTTATATTCAATTCGAATTCATTTTATATTCAATTCAATTCGAATTCGTTATATATTCAATTCAATTCGAATTCGTTTTATATTCAATTCAATTCGAATTCGTTTCTTTATATATATTCGATTTTTATCTCTTTTCAATATTCATTATAAAAACGAATATAATCGATATAAATATCGTTCGCATCAAAATAGCGCATCTCTAGTCAACACGGCTTTATATTTTTCAACAACTTCGTTATTCTATTCAATAAATGAATCTATATTTCTTTCAATACATGACTCGATATTTTTGTCAACACATGACTAATCTCAACGAATGAGTACTGTCCACGTGTGACTATTTTTTTTATTTAATATATTTTATAAAAATTATGGTATCTATCGTTTGATTTCAAATCAGACTCCAACCGTAAATTAGTAAGAGAACGATTCCCTAAATATTAACCCCGAAGGCCGAAGCCAACATCAGATCAATATCCAGGAGACCACTCATCTTATCTATTTTCCAGTTAGTTTCTAATTTTATATATGATAAAGATGTAAATTTTTTTGTTAAAATATTTCGTTCAACACATGACTAATCTCAACGGATGAGTACTGTCAACACATGAACCTTTATTTTATAATATTCTTTATTTTCCCAATTGGAATGAGGCCCAATCAATTACCATATAAAGTTAATTATATGGATTCCATACAACACATGTATATAATAGCAACGATAAATAATCAACCATCATCCAAAGTGCACTACACTGTATAAGCATCAAATATAGATATCTAACGCTTATAACAACCTGTCGATCCATCGATCGACATACAACTAATTATTGGGATTAGTGTATGCCGTATTTTATCCCAATACCCGTGTGGGGTTTCAAACAATCAAACACAGATTTTATTTGTGCAGTTAGGCGATGTGTAAAATTTACCGTCCCAATCAATGTCCTTCAAATAGGTGTACATAAACAAACCGTCCGGTTTGTAAATGAATATTTATTTATTCACATTTACGTTAAAAATTATATTTTTGACGACCAAATTATTTTATTCAACCTATGAATATTCTATTCGGTTCATTTATTAAATAAAATGATATCTTTATTTTTCTAACTTATTTTTTTTAGAAAATTTCGGCGGCATAATGGCACGATACTTGAAACGGGACAAGGCCTAGCCTTATCCCCGGTCTAATAATGGCCCACGCCATACACATATCAATCAAATCCATTCCATTTCACCAAACAATCAAATTCAAATCAAATAATCTAATCAACTACACAACCAAACAAACAAGTCCATGGTCTGTGGACGATGGTGTCGGGTGCTACTAAACACCATCTACATCCTAGTATATATATTTAACTAGAAAAGTAAAGTTAAGATGAGAAATTCTCACCGAGGGATCCACTCCTCCATTTCATTTCTGAACCGTCTGAATTCCTTTTTGATTTCAATCTGTCCCATCTCACTTCTTTTCACGCTGTTCATAGTAAAAATCATATTTTTATTTCTACTTTATATATATACAACGCTTCTTTCTATATAAAAATTATATATTTATATTCCTGCTTCTTATATAACGATAATATTTTTACCAGTTTTATAATATAAAAATCGTATTTCTTCTTTCTATACTATAAAAAGTATATTTTTAACTTCTACATATAATAAAAATTATATTTTTATCTTCTCTATATAATAAAAATTATATTTTTAACTTCTCTATATAATAAAAATTATATTTTTAATTATCTCTACTTTTCTTTCCGTTTCTAAAAGTCAAATATTTCCACAAGCAAAAATCATATCTTTACAACGCTATTATATAGATAAAAATTCTACCTTTACTATGAAAAAGAAAAAAAAATCTGTCTTTACTAATTTAAAATCCGATCTTTACTAAATTAAAAATCCGGCCTTTGTATAGATAAAAATCCGACCTTTGTATAGTTAAAAATCCGACCTTTGAATAGTTAAAAATCCGACCTTTTCATCTCTAAAAATCATAACTTTTCTATTTCGAAAAACCCTATCTTTTATTTTTCTTTTCTTTAAAAATTCCATCTTTTTTTTTCCCTTCTAAAAACTAGAAAATAAATTCAATGTGAAAAAGAAAAACAAACTGAAAATAAAGTTGAATAATAAATAAAATAGAAAACTCACCCCTTTTTGTTCTTTGTTGAAAAATGAATTTTAGAAGGAGACGGGGCTTGGCGTTCTTCTCGTCGACTGGGATTGGATGGACGGAGGGCAGTGGAAAGGGGCGATTCGAAGTAGGGGGTCAGGGTTTGGCATCGTCGGTTGCTGGAGGGCTGGGCACCGAAGGGGGAGGGGGTGCGGTGTTCGTACTGGTGGCGGATTCTAGAGGCGAGGGAGGGGAAGAAGAAAGAGGGGAGGAGAGAGAGTCGCGAGGGGGAGGAAATGAACGGGAGGAGGGGAGGCGAGAGCGGGAAGGGCCTGGCGCCTCCGACGGGCGGCGCATCAGCTTGGAGGGCATCGCAGTGGCGGTCTTCCGCCTCCGTCCTCTTTCTTTTCTTTTCTTTTTTTTATTTTAAAATCGGATTGTGGAATAGAGAAACGGGGGGGGCTTTATATAAATATATATATTTTATTATTAAATTAACTCTAAAAAGCAACTTTTATTTTCGACCTCTAAACGAGGCCCACCGCCTGTCGTCCATAGCTAATTACCCCCATTCCGAGCACAATGGGATATGTATCGTAAGCCAATTCGATTGTTACGATCAGTTTTCATTTGAATTAAAATATAAATCCACATATATTAAATTCAAACGTACATTTCAAATTACCGGGGTCACATACTAACTAGAAAAATTCCAGAAAAATATTTTCTAGCTTCGTTTCGACGATACGGTCCTAACAAAACTAGTTTCGTCGAATTCTGAGACTGTTTGGAAAAATGACCATTTTCCAGTCGATTAAAATCAACTAAAACTGGTCAAACTCGTTTTCCTTTGCCACGTTCACATATTGATTCGAAAAATTATGAAAATTGGAGTCTAGCAATAACTTGACATCACAGATCCAAAAAAAGTGGTTTCGTTGAAATCCGAGGTCGTTTGCAAAATGGCTATTTTTAAGGGCCTGAATTCCATAGCGACTATTCTGAATTTTCAACCGGGCATAAATTTTTATCCCCGCTATGAAATTTCAATTTTTCGGATTCGTTGGAAAGATATTTTCAAATAGATTCAAATATTTTTGGTTTCACCAAAATCCGGTTTATTTTGCACCCGGTACGTTCAATTGAAATTTGAAATCGAATTATCGAACTACCGCGCCATTTTCAATTCCTTTTATAATTATATATAATTATTTATATTCTAACGACGACGTATATAAATATATACGTCGAATTCTATTCAAAATAAATTTCTCGTCGATATTATTTAAAATAATTCATTTTAAATGTTCAACCTTCGCTAAAATTGCCAAAATAATTAAAAAAAAAACTGGCTCGCATTTCCCAGGTTATTACAGAATGTCTATTTACTATCCCCATTACATATGTATATAATATATGTTTACACTCCTGTATATAGATACAATAAAAACTCTATAAATTGGTTCATATATTTTATGCAATGGCATATGACACCACTACTAGAATATGACTCCTGAAAACTGTATATGTGTATGATGATACACTGTTAAATTTAAACAGTGGCATATAAATGTGTGTGTGTGTATATATATGATATATATATATGTATAATGCACTGTTTGTATTTAATTGAATGGCTTAGTATGATATGATCATCTTGCAGGCAACTTATTTTATAAGTTCTGAAATTATTTCAGATGGTGATGATCCAGATGAATGCAACATGGTCCATTGTGAATGGTACTAATGCTTGCACTAAGATGGATATGCCGATGCAAAATAATGTTGCATATGAAGCAGCTTGAAGCGACCCGAACTTCCCCGGTCTCCGAAGAGAAGAGAAAGAACGAATTGTTTTGAGAACACGACAAAATAGAACGCAGACGGAAGAATAGTTCATTGTATTTACAACAATTCCATCAGATACAAGAATATACAGAGTATAAATGAATATTACACAGAAATATCAGAGATTTAAATTACATTCAAATACATAGTAGCGGAAAATAATACAATACACAACTAGAAATAGATATACGGATACAAAGCTTTCCGGATATCATTTCAGCTGTAAACCAGGATCCTGTGAATATAAATCTACAAAACCAAAACTACTAGCTGCCCGTGTCAAAATAAGGGCACCCAGAGTTTAGGTTAAAACAATAAACTCCAGGTCAGTCATGTGACTGGTGTGAGAACTAAAACAGTTATTAATCTTTATTTTTAAAGCTAGGTAAAACAAGGGACCACGCCGTATAACACGGAATGGGTTTCCTCCCAAGAATACCAGTGCATAGAACAACAGCGCAATGCTAAATAAAGAAAAATGAAGCTATTATATGACCTAGTTCCTATCACACAATGCAAAGCAAGCCGGGGGATAGGGTTTTTACCTTATAATAGCCAAAGAATGCTTGATACGTTTCAAATAGGTGATTTGATACTATTATAAGTGCATAGTGTATAAAACAACTTCAAATAATAAGTATCAATCATAGACGGCATAAGCGCCCCATCCCACTATGTCGCCATATATAGGATTACAAATAAAACCGCAAATGTCGCGTATCTGGAAATTGGATTTCCGTCTGTGAACCGAGGCCAGGGATCGTCCTCACCGTCTTTGAGACAATCTAGCCCATGTCTCCGGAACAGCCGCAACTGCCCCTTGGAGCGACAGGGCCGGTCCACCGATGTGGATTATAGTGCCAGAACAATACGTTTCCCCGCCCTTTGGGGCGTAAATGAGCCAACGAATGACTCCATCGGACCCGGATCGTCCGATCTAACCGAGGCGCCTCGCAACAGCAACAACCACACAGGTGAAAAGTATATAAATGTCAGGGCTGGTAGGTCACTGACACCACCCTAGCTAGAAAGAAACGCATGCCCTCCCTGAGGTCCTCTCCCGTTTTTGGTTCACAACCGGGGTGCGAGGCTCGCGAATTCACGTTACACAAAGCTGTGCCACACAGGCTGTGCTTTGATCATCACCACAAGACTTTGCTTTTCAACAGAAGCCACGATCAATTGCCACTTAGGCATGCCACACAGGCAATTCACTCCATGCGTTTGATATCCATCAATATATAACCCCTGAGCTCGTACGTCTCAGAGAAGGGCGTTAAGCAAGAGAATAAATTCTCCGCCGCCAAACAGATGTATATTTAATAGAAATCAATCACACAGACTAAAATCTAATGTCAGACACACAGTCCATTTACAAGTTCGTTCTGGGTCTGAACGAAACCGGAGGCACCTAGTACCCCGCATATCCATCGATCTCCAAGTACGTATGGACGATCACCAACTGTTTCCATCTTCTTGGGTGTACAGCCCAATCAAGATCATCAGTAATTACCCAATGACGTGAAGACCTCCGGTCTTCAACCACCGTCTTCATCTTCGACACCACGTCGAATCAGTTATTCAGAATGGGATAAACCCGGTCTTTCCGAATAACTCGCGTATATTTTAAATAAGTGTTACACAAACACAACATATGCCTCATTCCAATTCATCAGTCACTAACCGTAAATTAACAAGAGAATAATTCCCCAAATATTAACCCCGAAGGCCGAAACCAACATCAGATCAATATCCAGAAAACCATTCTGCTTGGCTAACCGACAGTTAGTTTCTAAATTTCATATTCATAGGGAAAGGTTCCCATTAATTTTATCAAAGATAAATTCCTTGAATTTATTCTCTAATCTTCATTTGAATTTCGATTCAACTAGTCGAGATTAACGAACCTTACCGAAGTAATCATTTGTTTTAATTTCCCAATCCCAACCTATTCATCCCATGAAGTAAAACTGGTAATACTTCATATCTAACACCACGGTGTTATCGGTAAATTCAATTACCATTTCACGTTCAAATCTAATTAAATATTTAACTATCGCCTGGAACAAAACTGGTGATACTGCATTCTCGATTATTTCAATCTAATTAAAGATTCATTAAAACTCCACTTAGTTTTAATCTGTGACTGGGTTAAAGAATCAGTGTCATTTAAAACATGGTTCACGATAAACCCAAAATCACATCACATTTCATTCAGTCCCTAACCGTGATATAGCAAGTGAGCAATTCCCTAAGTATTAACCCCGAAGGCCGAAACCAACATCAGATCAATACCCCAGAAACAATTCAACTAAACTAATCTCCAGTTAGTATCTGATTTTCTTAACTCCTTTGGGTCTAAGAACAGTATTATTGAAGATATCGTTCACGACAACCCAAAATCACGATCCATTAATTATCGGGTTAAAGAACAAGTGTTATTTAAAACACTGTTCATGATAAACCCAAAAAAATCAATACCAATTCAATTCCAATTAAATATTATTTAATTGGTACGCTTCACTCAATCTAAATAAAAAGATTTAATCTTTTCTCAACTGGGTTCAAGAACAGTGTTAATTAAGACACCATTCACGACAAACCCAAATCACATTTGATACTAAATACAAGGCTCTGAATAGAAAATATATCGGCTTATATTCAATATTAAATTCTACGACTAACAAATGTCGTATTGGGAATAACGATATATATATATATATATATATATATATCTTTGAAATTCCCGTAACAATATCTGTATCATCATGAAATCCAACATCGAAATATTCCGAAGACAATTTCGATTCAAATCCATTCCAATTCAAATATTGGAAATTCTGGTTATTTTCAAAACCATTTCAAATCCAATTTATTTATTTAAAAATAAATAGAATTATAATTCTAGTTCAAAAGTAGTTCATTTCGATGAAAATCTATTTTTATCCTTTCAAATATGGAGTTTTCATCCCAAATCTTTCTAAATCATTTCTTATGATTTTACACAAATTATTACTATTTTTAATAATTTTATTAAGGCCCGTACAGTCGATTTCCGACAACGGCCATCGAACTGCACTTACAACGACCTTTTCCAAATTTGATTTGGACATAACTCCAAATCCAGCCGTTAGATTTTAAATTTCTAATATTCATTAGAAAGCTCTTTTCGATACGAACCCAATGGTTCCGGTTTTAGGAGAATCCGACGGTCGAATCTCCCGTAATATCCGTTCGAAGTCAATGGTCGAAATTCGCGAACTGCCGCGGCGCGGCGCGTTCTATTCAGGCCATTATATTATATATATAACATATATAATATATACTTCGTCGATTTCCTTTTCAAAATGATTTTTAATTCAATTTCAATTCATTTTCAATTCAGTTTGAATTTCAAATTCATTTCTATTCAATTTCAATTCGAATTCATTTCAAAACGATTTCAATTCTATTCGAATTCTTTTCAAAACGATTTCAATTCTATTTCAATTCTATTCGAATTTCAATTCACTTTAATATTCACTTCAATTTTGAATAAAATCGATATAAATATCGTTCACGTCAAAATGGCGTTAATCTATCAACGCGGCTTCATATATTTCGATTTTCAAATATTCTATTTCAAATATTTCTTTTTCAAATATTTCTAATTTTCAAATATTCCTAATTTTGAAATATTCTATTTCGAATGTTTCTTTTTCAAATATTTCTATTTCAAATATTTCTATTTCAAATATTTCTATTTTCAAACTGGAATGAGGCCCAAACAATTTCCATATAATGTTAATTATATGGATTTCCTACAACACATGTATACAATAACAACGAGGAATAATCAACATCATCCAAAGTGCATTCTACACTGTATTAGCATCAAATATAAATATTCAACGCTTATAACAGTCTGTCAATCAATCGATCGACATACAACTAATTAATGGGATTAGTGTACGTCAAATCTCATCCCAATACCCGTGTGGGGTTTCAACCAATCAAACACAGATTTTATTTGTGCATTTGGGCGATGTGTAAAATTTATCGTCCCAATCAATATCAGTCAAATGTGTGTATATAAACAAATCGTCCGATTTGTTTATTTTATTTCATTTCATATACACGTTAAAATTCTATTTTCAACTATATAAAATATTTTAACTATATAAATATTTTATTTCATTTCACATCACACAATCAACTACACATCAAAATCAAACAAATAAGCATACAAGCCGTCCATGGTCTGTGGACGACGGGTGTCGGGTGCTACTAAACACCGTCTGCATCCTAGTATAAATTTATTAACTAGAAAACAAAATTAAAAGGTGAGAAGTTCTCACAGATTAGCCAATCCAATTCCACTATTCTTCTTATGTAGAAATCTTCGCCGTTCTTGCCTCTTGTCACTTTCTTTGCCCGTATTCTCTACATATATAAAAATCACATTTTTACTTCGCTATTCAATATATAAAAATCGAATTTTTTCTTTGCTATACAATATATAAAAATCGAATTTTTTCTTTGCTATTCAATATAGAAAAATTGAATTTTTTCTTCGTTGTCATGTGTATAAAAATCACATTTTTACACTACTACTCTATAGATAAAAATTCTACTTTTACACCGCTAATAATCGCATCTTTTCTATTTTAAAAATCTAATCTTTTCTATTTTAAAAATTGAATCTTTTCTATTTTAAAAATCTAATCTTTTCTATTTTAAAAATCTAATCTTTTCTATTTTAAAAATCTAATCTTTTCTATTTTAAAAATCTAATCTTTTCTATTTTAAAAATCTAATCATTTCTATTTTAAAAATCTAATCTTTTCTATTTTAAAAATCTAATCTTTTCTATTCTAAAAATCTAATCTTTTCTATTTTAAAACAATGTATAAATCAGTTTTAATAAATAAAATAAAGTAAAAAGGGGGGAAAAACTTACTGCATTCTTTTTCAGTGAATTGGGGCGTCGGGGTGGAGGCTGACTGGCGGTCGGCGCTGCGTCGGAGGCAGGTGGCTCGCGGATCGAGGAGGGGGCAGCAGCAATCGGCGGCGGTGGTTGGCTTCGCGTCGAGCTGCTGGGTCTTTGAGGGCTCGAGAGGAAAAAGGGAACGGAGGAGGGAGGGTTGATCGGAGGAGGTGCTAACGCGAGAAGGAAGAGGAGGGATGGGAGTTTCGCCAGCCTTGGCGGCGGCGGAGGCGACGACGATCAGCTGGGGCGACGGGGAGCAGTTCAAGGGAATCGGTTTTTTTTCTCTTCGTTCGATTGAAATGAACGGTGATGGGGGGGCCAGAGGAGTTAAAAGGAAGAGAGAGAGAGTTAAATTTTAATTTATTTATTTATTTTATTTTCAAAAAGGTACTTTTATTTTCGACCTCGAAACAAGGCCCACCGCCTGTCGTCCATAGCTAATTACCCCCATTCCGAACACAATGGGATATGTATCGTAGGCTGATTCGACCGTTTCGATCAGTTTCCGTTAAAATCAACATATAACTCTATATATTGAATTTGAACGCGCATTTCAATTTACTGGGGTCACATACTAACTAGAAAAATTCCCGAAAAATATTTTCTAGCTTAGTATTGACGATACGGTCCTAACAAAACTAGTTTCGTCGAATTCTGAGACCGTTGGAAAAATGGTCATTTTCCAGTCGATTAAAATCAACTGAAACTGGTCAAACACGTTTTCCTTTGCCACGCTCACATATTGATTCGAAAAATTACGAAAATTGAAATCTAGCAATAACTTTACATCACGGATCCAACAAAAGTGGTTTCGTCGAAATCCGAGGTCGTTTGCAAAATTTCCATTTTTAAGGGCCTGAATTCCATAGCGACTATTCAGAATTTTCAACTAGACATATCTCTTGATTCCCGCTATGAAATTTCAATTTTTTGGATTCGTTGGAAAGATATTCTCTATTAGATTCCATTATTTTTGGTTTCACTAAAATCCGGTTTATTTTGCACCCGGTATGTTCAATTGAATTTTGAAATCAAATTATCGAACTACCGCGCCATTTTCAATTTATTTTATAATTATATATAATTATTTATATTGTAACGACGATCTATATAATATATACGTTCGAATTCTATTCAAAATAAATTTTCTCGTCGACATTATTTAAAATAATCTATTTTAAATAATCAAAATTCGCTAAAATTGCCAAAATAAAAAATTTAAACTGGCCCAGATTTCCGGGTTATTACACAGCTGTAATATGAATTGCAGATTTTCATTAGGCATGCGTGCAATAATGTACATAATTTCATTTGTTACATATTATGTATATAAAATGTTATATGTATATATGTAGTAATTGATGAAAAAGAAAACTATCTGTATATTATGATGTGTACATAACTGTTGTAACATTCCATTTAACTATTAATCTGGGTTGCGTGTGCCTTTGAAACATGTTGTATTCCCTTTTGTTAATATGCCAATATTAGCTAATGATTTAGATATATATTGATGTATATATTTGTATATGTCCGATAACTACTGCATTTATAATATGAGACATATTATCTGTTTAGTTTGAAATATACAGTCTCTTTTATTATTATTATATATATATATTGGGCTTAATAAATGATTCGACCTATTTAATTAATAGATACATGTATTCCATTTACACCTTTTAAAAGCTATAATGGAATAATTGATCTACTAAATTGTTGCAATTTTAAAACTACAAGGTATGTTTTGAAATGTTCAAAAACAACGGTAGAGAATATTTTAATTTCTTTAAACGCTAATGCTATTTAATGTGTTAAATATTCAAAAGGTGTAATATCTTTATAATTGCGTTTATATGGAATTACCATACAAAATATATATTATGATATATATATAAATAAAACTTAATACAGTTTCGACACTACGAATTATAAGTTCCCTTTAAAGCAAAATTTTGTTATATTAAGTCATGGTGACGTCTTCCAATAATATACTCATCACTATCCAAGATCAATGGTTGTAACTAACGCCAAAGCATTATGCACCTTTTATTTTGGTTATATGCGATGGAGTAAAATGTGGTGCTCCGACCTATTATTGGGTCTGACTTAACTAGGCTGCATAATAGGATTATGGCCTTAGAGACAAAAGCATGAATTATTCTATTTTGAGCAAATGAATAATATTGAACAAACTATTCAATAGGAGATCCAAGAGTTATATAGACGATATAATTGACATAAGATGTCTAGGTTGTGTTTTGGGTTTAGCCAAAGCTGGGTCAAGGCATGACTAGATATGGATCTTGGAACACCATTATATGTATATAATGATATACATATAAAAACAGAGGGATGCTAATTTGAGTGGGAGTGTATTTTAGTTTAAATTACATATTTATGTTAATATAAATTTTGATTGTCAAAATTTTGTGATTAAATAAATATTACATAATTAGTTATTATTTTATCTAATGTAGATATTAAACAATAAATAACTCGATAATTTAAATTAATCCTTAAGAAGGATATAAATTGAAGTAAATCAAATTTCTTGCTAACATTGAAATTTGAGGATTGTCCTCAAACAAATCAAACATAATTGTTATATAAACATAGAGGATCTAAAATGAAAGGTTGAGGTATGACTTCAACCGAATAATATATAAATGTTATAACAATCTACTTATATATTTCTATTACTAGATACTAGATATAAACCACTTAAATGTATATTAATTTACAGAAATCGCAAAATAAGTAGAAATCTAATAAAATGACAAGTGGACTTACGAATGGAAATGAAACAAAAGTTGCTGGATTATCCAAAGAAAGTTGATTTTTGTTGTGTATACTGGCTTAATAAAATTAATAAAATAATTGTTATTATGAAATTCCATTTAAAATAAACGTTATTATAAATCTTGTTCAGACAAGTTTAAATTTCATTTGTAATAAAAGAACAATTGTTATTCATTTTATTTAAATGAAATATCTTATGGAATTTCACAAATAGTTAATGATCTTTATAAATTGTTAACTATAGTGTACTTGACATAAACACAGACTGAATTAAATTTAATAATTTAAATCCAACACATCTTTAGCATTGTCAGTTAACCAATATAAACAAGAAACACGTATCAAAACTCCATAATGATGGAATTTTGAGGTCATTTGATTTTGAATCATATGAAGAATGTAAATCTTGTTTATATGACAAAATATCTGAATCACATTTCACTTGACACAGTGAATGTACTATAAAGTATTGGGTCTCATACATGATGATGTATCTGAAGCAATGAATACATAAGCCAGATGTAGGTTTTATTACTTCATACATTTGCTGATGATGTCAGTGGATATAGATGTGTGTATCTTATGATACACAAATTAGAATCCTTTGAAAAGTTCAAAGAATTCAAAAATTAAAGTTCAAAACCAATATTAATAGAATATAATTACCTTTCGAATAGTTCGAAAGAGAATATTTAAGCCAATAAATTTAATGACTATCCAGGTGAGTTTGAAATTGTTTCACGACTCACACCACCTAGAACACCATGTTGAAATGGTGTGCCTGAAAGGAGTAATCACAACTTATAAGATATGGTACGACCAAGATAAGTCGTATAGATCTTCCAATAAATTAAATTGAGAACAATTATATTAATCCTACTCAAACAAGTCTAAAGACGCCATATAAGATATGCATTAGGAAATGTCCTAGTATGTCTGAATGCGCAGATTTGGGATGTATGGTGCTTGTTAAACGTCATTCCTCTAATAAGATCGGACCCAAATCAAATAAATATTTTGTGGAATATCCAAAAGAAGAAAAATGGATACTAATTCTATAAATCCTCTGAGAATAAAATGTTTACTGCTAGAATTGGTATCCTTATAAAGGAGAGTCAGTCTCTAATATACTGATGAGAATAAAATAGAATCTGAAATGTCAGAGACCACAAAATACCATTGAATCTTGTATAGACAAGAAATTAAGTGGGAGTGACACAATAATTAAAAAGTTATATATTGATAACACATTAATTATTTTGAATAATGTTAGTTTTAAAACAAGAAATAGATACTGATTCTAAGAAAGAAAATGTTTGGATTAAGAAGTTCATAATTGAACTTAATTCGTTGTTGATCCAGTGATTTACATTGCGATAACAATGTGGCTATTGCTCAAGCCTAAAACGTTAAACTCATAATCGATCCAAACATATATTTAAGAAATATAATTCTTATGTGAAATTGTTCACAGAGGATATGAACATATCTGCAAAGATGCAAAATCTGTAATGTTGCAGACCTACTGAATTAAACACTGTCGCAGCAGAAGTTTAATAGTCACACTAGTTTCATGAGTATATGATACATGAATGATTGACTCTAGTGCAAGTGGGAGATTGTTAGAGTTTATGCCCTAGAGGCAATCCATTTGATGTGATTAATAACGTTATTGTTTTATTTGGAATAAAAATATTCTGTTATGTTATATTTACTGCGTAATATAAATAATAATTTAATAGAAGTCCTTAGAATAATAATATGGAATTATATAGTTCGAGTAAGACTGAACTTGAGATTATGTAATGTGATAAGTATTATAATTCTTAAGTGTCCGTAGTCGAGTTTTATTGTTTATATAAGACAACAATAAAGCGTTGAGATTAGTATATTGATTGACTGATGATCACATCTCATTGATCATTAATATACGTGATATTAAAGTCAAGATATAAATACGTATTGGAGAATAGTGTGTTGGGATGACCCACCGTGAGATAACTACATGGAATATAATTAACAGTATCATAAGTTGTTCTCATAGTGACAGCGATGTAATGGTCCTCAGACCTGAAAACATTATAATTTTATTCGAGGATATTTGTATTTTGATATCATCTAAAGTTATTTCGTAACAGAGTAATGATAACGGTGATTATTGGATATATCTCGAATCGAATGGAAATTATGTATGATCTAGATGGAATTTGACCCTACGATATATTTGTAGTGATATCCATGGGCCTTTTGATTGAGTAAGACTGTGAAATGCATAGCCGTGCTCAAATATTGATTTGTTTTAAACAGTCTACTCATCGATCAAGAAAACCGGATTAAATTATAACGAGGATGATACGATCCATGCCTCTAGTTTAATCCTCGATATAATGGTTAAAATGATTATATTACTTTGATACATTAGTCACGGAAAGGTTGTATCGAATCGACGATCTTATTATAACTTGGGTAGCAGCGATGTTTTACTAGATGTCGCTCACTGTTTATAATTTAAATACGATTTAAATTGTTGCCGACGTTGTAATAACCTATAGGCTCACACAAATAGAACGTAACAAGGGAGAAATTATTTTCTTTGGGTCAAATAAAACATCAATTTGTCGATATTTTATTTGAAGTTGGAATTAATAAATGGGTCGGTACCTATTCAATGGTGAATGTTTAAATATAAAGGAGATATTTATTCTCCTCCTTTAAATATACACATGCATATATAGTTTATTTTGAGTCAGTCAAAAATAAGAAAAACCGACCCGTAACTTTTATTCTCCAAAACCTTAGAAAATAATGTAGGCGGCTAGTACCGTTTACTCCCTCTTCCTCAATTCGATTGAATAAGGAAATCGTTCTCGTGGACTTCTCAAGAGGTATGGCGCTTGACATACTGTGATTCTATCCGTTCAAGTTTCTCGAGTTCGCGTTGTCCTTTCGTCACAGATTCATCACGGTAGGTATGAATTTCAACCTAATTCAATTTCGTATTTCTGTTTTGCAATAGATTTGTGGTTTAATTTGTTAAATGATATAAATTAGCTTTATCGATTAGATCGCAAATTCCCATCAACCCGAACAATCAACAAGTACGTCCGGACTACTACCACTGTAACCCCTCCTAGGAGCAAACCTGTAACAACCCGTATTTTTATAGCTTATTAAAACAAGAAATCAAGGCAGAATTAAATTTTAAATTCAGAATCAGGGGAAACGTGTTACACCATTGCGTTCGTCTCGAAATTTTACATGAAATAGAGTCCGAGTTTTCGAAAATCGGAGTCCGAATGAAGAAGTTATGGCTTGTACAAGTTTCAGCAGTTTTCAGGCAGGACTGACCGAGGGGGGTCGACCACAGGGTCGACCTACCCCCCGAGGTCGACTATAGGGTCGACCTACCCCCCAGGTCGACCTGCCCACCTTACAGGTCGACCTGGTTGGCCTGGTTTGACCCAGAACTCATTTTTGCAGCCTGAGACGTGTTTTGACGGTCCGAATTGATTCTAGGGTTAATCTAAGGGCCTAAACTAGTTGCTACACCTATAAAAACACCCTTAGACCTATCATAATTCATATCGAATCATTGTTACACTATTATGCTGCTGGATTTCCTCTTGATCATGGCCGCCGCTCTCTAAACTTTTCTCTTAGCCTCCAAACTAGATTCAAACTAGAGATTAAAGCTTCTATAGCAATTCTATAACAATTCAAGAAGATAAATCAATGTCTATGCAACATTTTACGACAATTTTTGTTCTTAATTCATTAGCCATGCTCTATAAGTTCTAGTTATTTTCAGATTAAAATAATTAAATTTAATATGGACATGTGATGAAATGAAATTGGACTTTTGATTCAATTCTTGTTTCTTCTTGGATCTCGATCTTGAGAACTTTTCTATCTTTATTCGCATGACAAGTTTATGGTCTATTCAGCCTGTTGTAAATCAATTTTTCTTGGTTCATGTTGACGTTATTATCAAGATCTATTCTTTATGCCTGAGATGATGCTTTTATGTCGTTTTCTCTCTGATCTTTTTTTATCGCAACTTCTACCTCCCCCTATTTATTTTCTTTTGATGAACCTAGGTCAATTTCGGACCTAGGCCTAAACTACGATATACGTGCGATGGTATACGGCGGAAATATTGGAATATTGCCTATTGTAATATATGTGTTTGAGGGAATCGAAGGCATAATATGAAAATTTGATGTTTAGGGATAATTTACCATTAACATGAAACTTGATATTTGGGTATTGTCATTATAATGGTAATTGCAAGAATGGGGATTGGCATATATAATTTGATATGGATCTTGATATATGTATATATATATATATATATATATATATATATATATATATATATATATAATTTGACATGTATCTTGATATATGTAATTTGGCTAGAACTTGTTATGAGTAAATTGGTGTAAACGTAGTATACATGTAATTTTGGGTATAAACTTGTTCTATGTAAATTGGGCATAGCTTTGTAAACATGTAAATCATGAATCTTGACATATGTAAAGCGGCATGAAACTTGGTATATGTGTAAATTGGCATACATGCAAAACGGCTTAAATTGAACACATGTAAATTTGGTACAAATTGGGCATATGTAAAATTTACATGTAATCTAGAACTTGGGCATATGTTAATTATCTAAAATTTGGAGTTGAAACATATACGATAATTTATGACTTTGTAGAGGTTTAATATGAACGCGCCTAAGTTGGGTTTTGGGTAATTGACATGTATTGTAAATAAAAGGCTATAACTTGGCATAACCTTATAGTGAATTATGATAATAATTCGGGAATATGTTTTGGGGCAAAAACGTGAATCATGAACATTTCTATATGTTAAACACATGAACTGATATTGTGGTTTTGGGTGGAATACGACCATTAATGAACCTTTGACACGAGGTTAGACTCGGTTTGTGGTGTAAATCTGCCCGGAACCGCCCGGCAAATCCAGTAGCCACAAAGTGTCAGTCTAATTTGAGAGGTCGAAGGTCGAATTGTAGGCGTAACGATTTATGACACGAGGTTAGACCCAGTTTGTGGTGTAAATCTGCCCGGAACCGCCCGGCAAATCCAGTGGCCACAAAATGCACGGTCTAATGTGAGAGGTCATGATTCATTCGTCATAATGAATGAATAAAGGAATATTAACCATAATAAGATGTGGGTATGGTTAGAGGGTTAGGTGGGATGACATGGAAATTTGACATGTGACTATGGACCTAATCGGTATGAGTTAAGAACATGTAGAACTTATAAATGTGGGCTTAACCAACATAACTGTTAATCAGACTAATGGGTAGGTTAAGTAATATAGCTAGGCTAATGACACTTGACCATTATAACATGACTAGCAGATGGGTTGGGCTAACTTGAATAGGTTGGTAACACCCAATCGATATAACCTGATGCGTGGTAGGGTTAAGTAAACACACGAGGGTAACACTTAACCATTATAATATGACTGGTGGATGGGGTTAAGTTAACGTGCACTTAACCAATATAACGTGATGCGTGGTAAGGTTAAGTAACAACAAAGGGTAACACTTAATCGTCACAACATGATAAGTAGGTGGGCTAAGTCAATGTACACTTAACCAATATGAAATGACATGTGGTGGGGTTAAGTTAACACAAGGGAGAACACTTAGCCAGTATAACAAGGCTTGCGGTAGGGTTAAGTAACACAAGGAACAACACTTAACTGATATAACATGATGTGTGGTAGGGTTAAGTAAAACAAGATGAAACACTTAACCAACTTAACGTAATGGACGGAGAGGGTTAAGTACATATCGGGTTGGAGGGTAATATTAGTAAATATAGGCACACAAACTTAACTATTAATAAGCACGCTTGAATAGGTGGGTTAAGTACATGACGGGAAGGTGGGTAATATCTTTATATATAGGCCCACACACTTAACTAGTAGGAAACCCTAGTAACGAGGACCCATTTCAGCAGTAACCCAAATCAGGTATCAATGGTACCCTGAAACTAGGCAGGGTGGGGCACGATTACTGGGCTGATTGTAAGCGGTCAAACGACGGCGGTGGGTGCACAGTGTAGGTCTAACTGGGTGTGGGCGTGCACACACTCCGGAGCAGACAACCAGGGCACTGGGGACACTAGTAGTATAACCTATGCCTTCTAGAATTGCGTCGGGCCGCCACCATGGGTCTTGATACACCCCATGGTGGGACCAGCATAGGTATCTACAATCATTGGGGGTTGTATGACACACATAGGTAGCATAATCCCTAGGTTGGACCTAGGTGGCATAAAACCTAAATCCGAGAAGCGTTCAATAGGTAGCGTAATCCCTAAGTTGGACCTAGGTGGCATAAATCCTGGTTGAATCTAGGAAGCGCTCGATAGAAAACCCTAGATTAGATCTAGGTAATAAATAATAGATGTACACGTGAAAGTAACCTTAATTTTCGGGGATTGGGATCACTTTATGATATTATCATTTTATATAGATTACTAGCTGGGACACTAGTTAGGTGGTGCAGAGAAAATAGATATCATTTTAGTGGTGAAGCAGAGAAATCTTGCGATGCTTGATAGAATTCTTACGATGCTATACTTAGTTCATCTTGAATGGGAACCTTGCAATGTTATACATGACAGAAATCCTATGATGTTATTCTTAGTTATCGTGCCTGTAGCTTATCTTGTCATCATGCTTATGTTTACTTTCAGTTTATTCATGCCATGTTATCTTTACCTGTTTTTATGCTGAAAGTCACTAGGACTTACTCAGTCTTTATGACTGACCCGGTTTGTTTCGCCTCTTTTTCTTCTGTTCCCGCCCCCTCCAGGTTCACAGTGTGGAAATACAGCTTAATTCGGATCTTACCAAGCTCCAAGGCTCTTTCATGTGCGGCTTGGATTTCTCTTGGCTATGGCTTGCTTTGCTTTATTGGGAAATGCTACAGTTTATTTTTATGCTTCTTTGTTTTTGAGCAAGACAGATATTTTAGCTATGTATTTGGGTATTGGAAGTTGATGGGCTTTTTATTGTAAACAATTCTATTTAATAAATGATTTGAAGTACTTCTACTTCATTTTCCGCTGTTTTATATATGTATGTCTTGTAATATTTCTGTTCCAGTACCCATAATTCTCCTTTCAAATTAAGGCATTCCCTTTGTGAGTGACCTTAACGGATGTGGGGTGTTACATTTGGTATCAGAGCAGAAGGTTACCAGACTGGGCAAAAGCTTTTAAAAACCTTCTGAAATTATTTTCAAAACGTTTACAAAGAAGCATTTTTCTAAAGAAAAGTTTCGTTTTACGAAAGGCATATCCCCAAAGCCATATGCACTATCTTTTGATTCTCTCCTTGAGTCTCTTCTCTCTTTCTCTTTCACCATAGTTTGTTGGCGTGCGACACATGTTGGAGGGCAAAGTAGTGTCCAACCTCCATCTGTAGCTGCAGTAGTTTTACTTGCGACTAAGCTTATTTCAAGCTTTCTAGGGTTGTCGTGCGATGGAATTAGCTTTCGAGGAACTTTTCAACAAGCCATACGAGGATAAAGAACATAAGCCTAAGGATGAGAAACTTGTTGATATGGCTTAATCCACGAAAGAGGAGAAAGGAAAAGGAAAGAGGCGAAGTGAAAGAATAATAAAACCCATGACAAGAGAGAATATCTTTGGTATGGTAAAAAGGGACATGTAATTAAGTATTATAGGACAAGGACAAGGGAAAAGAACAAGATCGTCGAGAGGGAAATTGTATGCTCTCACTACTAGCGTAACTAAGAGAGGTGGTAACGTTTCTGTTAAAGGATTAGCTTTTCTTTTCTATCATCCCGTTAGAACTTTGTTTTTGTACATCGCATCCTTTTAATTCTGCTTCGATAGTTGAGTCTCTGCACCTTAGTACTAGCGTAGTAGAGGATCCCATTTTATCCTCAAATCCTGTTAGGGAATCTACTCATTTATTCATGACTTGTTTGGATTTGAGAATGTCTATGCTAAGTGTTGAGTTTAGAAGTAATGCTTATGTTTTTTTTTTGGGCTATGGGTTGATTCTAGGGATGGAGTGGTTATCCAGAAATGGTGCCATTCTTGAGTATGAAAAGAGGGTAGTTATATTATTGACTTGCCTTGGTAATGCCCTCGAAGTCTAGTGTAACCCTTAGGGTTCTACCATGTTTAGTTACCTAGAATCTCTTGATACATTTATCGATCCGCTCGAGTAGTGTTCACCACTAAGGCGGATGGTTCATTTCTCTTATGCATGAGTTATAGAAAATCACCTTAGTAGGTACATTTGGCAAAATGGTTGGCATTTGTTTGTTTTCAAGAGATAATTATTCTGCGTGGAATACCTTATAATAAGTAAACGAGATCTAGGTTCACTAGTGAATTTTGGAGAGCTTGCATGAAACCATGAGTACGCAGTTATGTTTGAGCCGAGTATACTAGAGAAAGAATAAATGAAAGTGGAACGAGAGACAACAGTGAAATGAGTTCCAACTCATAGTTTGGAAACAAGAATTAAGAAGCTACGAAATTATGAAGTTAAAGACGGACAAAACACAATGGAGTTAAGCTCAAGGAAATGCGACTTAGAAGATTAAAGACTAGACACGCGCATCATATCTCTTCTTAAGAGTATATCGTTAATCCCTCTTTTCCTGTAGAGCTTACCTGTATGCTATCTTTTAAGTATAACTACTCGGTCCTATTCCCCATCCTATTTCTGTTGCAAACCCCATAGGGAGTATGACTCATCTGTTAGTAATACATGTTGGGGCTTGAGGGTGTTCATTGGGTTGACTAAACTTTTTGGGTCTTATAGTATATGGGTTGGTCTTAGGAAGAGATTTCTTGTGACCAAAAAGGAGTCCATCATGCTTAGTTTCCTAGAAACATATATATTGGTTGGTTAATTCTTTGGGTGTCAGCTTGATGTTGATTTCGGTCTTCGGGGCTGGTGCTTAGGGAGTTCTTCTCCAAATCAGTATATATAAGACATAGATTTCCAGTTTTGACATTGCCTAATGGGCACAAGGTTTTTACTTGCTTCTATCGTTCGACTATACCTTTAGGTAGGAACAATTGGGTGTAAACATGTGTTTGAGACATGTTATAATTGATGGTTGCAAGTGGTTGCAGGTGGCTGCTAGTGGTTGCTCGTGATTGCATAACACACATTAGGCACTAGATCGGCTCAGACACATTTCCATATTGCATATGCATGAGTGTTTATACTTGTTTATGGATGAAATTGGATGTGTTATCATATGGATGATGCATATGGATGGATGTTTGTGCACACATATAGTGTGTATGTGACTAGGACTATTTGCATACATGTTGGACTCATTGCACTAAACATATTTTGCATTAAGAAGATAAATCAGGCCTGATCATTTGCATTAGCTAAGGAACATATACACTCACTTTCTACATAGGTTCATACCGCATTAGAAATCTCTTAAGGACAATGAATGCCGGTGATTGATGATTTAGTCGATGGATGATTGGATGGTAGGACACATTCTTCTTAACTTGAAGATTTCGGGGACGAAATCCTTTAAGGAGGGGAGAATGTAACAACCCGTATTTTTATAGCATATTAAAACAAGAAATCAAGGCAGAATAAAATTTTAAATTCAGAATCAGGGGAAACGGGTTAAGCCATTGCGTTCGTCCCGAAATTTTACATGAAATAGAGTCCGATTTTTCGAAAATCGGAGTCCGGATGAAGAAGTTATGGCCTGTACAAATTTCAGCTGTTTTCAGGCAGGACTGACCCAAGGGGGTCGACCATAGGGTCGACCTACCCCCCCCCCCCCCAGGTCGACCATAGGGTCGACATACCCCCCAGGTCGACCATAGTGCCGACCCTCCCACCTTACAGGTCGGCCTGGTTTGACCCAGAACTCATTTTTGAAGCCTGAGACGTGTTTTGACGGTCCGGATTGATTCCAGGGTTAATCTAAGGGCCTAAACTAGTTGTTACACCTATAAAAACACCCTTAGACCTAACCTAGTTCATATCGAATCATTCTTACACTATTATGCTGCTGGATTTCCTCTTGATCATGGCCGCCGCTCTCTAAACTTTTCTCTTAGCCTCCAAACTAGATTCAAACTAGAGATTAAAGCTTCTACAACAATTCTACAACAATTCAAGAAGATAAATCAATGTCTCTGCAACGTTTTACGACAATTTTAGTTCTTAATTCATTAGCCATGCTCTGTAAGTTCTAGTTATTTTCAGATTAAAATAATTAAATTTAATATGGACATGTGATGAAATGAAATTGGACTTTTGATTCAATTCTTGTTTCTTCTTAGATCTCGATCTCGAGAACTTTTCTATCTTTATTCGCATGACAAGTTTATGGTCTATTCAGCCTGTTGTAAATCAATTTTTCTTGTTTTATGTTGATGTTATTATCAAGATCTATTCTTTATGCCTGAGATGATGCTTTTATGTCGTTTTCTCTTTGACCTTGTTTTTATTGCAACTTCTACCCCCCTTATTTATTTTCTTTTGATGAAACTAGGACAATTTCGGACCTAGGCCTAAACTACGATAAACGTGCGATGGTATACGGGGGAAATATTGGAATATTGCCTAGTAGAATATATGTGTTTGATGGAATCGAAGGCATAATATGAAAATTTGATGTTTGGGGATAATTTACCATTAACATGAAACTTGATATTTGGGTATTGTCATTATAATGGTAATTGCAAGAATGGGGATTGGCATATATAATTTGATATGGATCTTGATATCTATATATATATAATTTGACATGGATCTTGATATATGTAATTTGGCCAGAACTCGTTATGATTAAATTGGTGTAAACGTAGTATACATGTAATTTTGGGTATAAAACTTGATCTATGTAAATTGGGTATAGCTTTGTAAACATGTAAATCATGAATCTTCACATATGTAAAGCGGCATGAAACTTGGTATATGTGTAAATTGGCATACATGTAAAACGGCTTAAATTGAACATATGTAAATTTGGTACGAATTGGGCATACGTAAAATTTACATGTAATCTAGAACTTGGGCATATGTTAATTATGTAAAATTTGGAGTTGAAACATATATGATAATTTATGATTTAGTAGAGTTTAAATATGAACGCGCCTAAGTTGGGTTTTGGGTAATTGGCATGTATTGTAAATAAAAGGCTATAACTTGGCATAACCTTATAGTGAATTATGATAATAATTTGGGAATATGTTTTGGGGAAAAAACGTGAATCATGAACATTTCTATATGTTAAACACATGAACTGATATTGGGGTTTTGGGTGGAATACGACCATTAATGAACCTTTGACACGAGGTTAGACTCGGTTTGTGGTGTATATCTGCCCGGAACCGCCTGGCAAATCCAGTAGCCACAAAGTGTCAGTCTAATGTGAGAGGTTGAAGGTCGAATTGTAGGCGTAACAATTTATGACACGAGGTTAGACCCAGTTTGTGGTGTAAATCTGCCCGGAACAGCCCGGCAAATCCAGTGGCCACAAAATGCACGGTCTAATGTGAGAGGTCATGATTCGTTCGTCATAATGAATGAATAAAGGAATACTAACCATAATAAGATGCAGGTATGGTTAGAGGGTTAGGTGGGATGACATGGAAATTTGACATGTGAATATGGACCTAACCAGTATGAGCTAAGAACATGTAAAACTTATAAATGTAGGCTTAACCAACATAACTGTTAATCAGACTAATGGGTAGGTTAAGTAACATAGCTGGGCTAATGACACTTGACCGTTATAACATGACTAGCAGATGGGTTGGGCTAACTTGAATAGGTTGGTAACACCCAATCGATATAACCTGATGCATGGTAGGGTTAAGTAAACACACGAGGGTAACACTTAACCATTATAATATGACTGGTGGATGGGGTTAAGTTAACATGCACTTAACCAATATAACGTGATGTGTGGTAAGGTTAAGTAACAACAGAGGGTATCACTTAACCGTCACAACATGATAAGTAGGTGGGCTAAGTCAATGTACACTTAACCAATATGACATGACATGCGGTGGGGTTAAGTTAACACAAGGGAGAACACTTAGCCAGTATAACAAGGCTTCCGGTAGGGTTAAGTAAAACAAGGAACAACACTTAACCGATATAACATGATGTGTGGTAGGGTTAAGTAAAACAAGATGAAACACCTAACCAACTTAACGTAATGGACGGAGAGGGTTAAGTACATATCGGGTTGGGGGGTAATATTAGTAAATATAGGCCCACAAACTTAACCTTTAATAAGCACGCTTGAATAGGTGGGTTAAGTACATCACGGGAAGGTGGGTAATATCTGTATATATAGGCCCACACACTTAACCAGTAGAAAACCCTAGTAACGGGGACCCATTTCAGCAGTACCCAAATCAGGTATCAACAGTACCCTGAAACTAGGCAGGGTGGGGCACGATTACTGGGCTGATTATAAGCGGTCAAACGACGGCGGTGGGTGCATAGTGTAGGTCTAACGGGGTGCGGGCGTGCACACACTCCGGAGCAGACAACCAGGGCACTGGGGACACTAGGAGTATAACCTATGCCTTCTATAATTGCGTCAGGCCGCTACCATGGGTCTTGATACACCCCATGGTGGGACCAACATAGGTATCTACAATCATTGGGGGTCGTATGACACACATAGGTAGCATAATCCCTAGGTTGGACCTAGGTGGCATAAAACCTAAATCCGAGAAGCGTTCAATAGGTAGCATAATCCCTAGGTTGGACCTAGGTAGCATAAATCCTGGTTGAATCTATGAAGCGCTTGATAGAAAACCCTGGATTAGATCTAGGTAATAAATAATAGATGTACACGTGAAAGTAACCTTAATTTTCGGGGATTGGGATCACGTTATGATTTTATCATTTTATATAGATTACTAGTTGGGACACTAGTTAGGTCGTGCAGAGAAAATAGATATCATTTTAGTGGTGAAGCAGAGAAATCTTGCGATGCTTGATAGAAATCTTGCGAAACTATACTTAGTTCATCTTGAATGGGAACCTTGCAATGTTATACATGACAGAAATCCTATGATGTTATTCTTAGTTATCGTGCCTGTAGCTTATCTTGTCATCATGCTTATGTTTACTTCCAGTTTATTCATGCCATGTTATCTTTAACTTTTTTTATGATGAAAGTCACTAGGACTTACTCAGTCTTTATGACTGATCCGGTTTGTTTCGCCTATTTTTCTTCCGTCCCCCCCCCAAGGTTCACAGGGTGGGAATACAACTTAATTCGGATCTTACCAAGCTCCAAGGCTCTTTCATGTACGACTTGGATTTCTCTTGGATATGGCTTGCTTTGCTTTATTGGGGAATGCTACAGTTTATTTTTATGCTTCTTTGTTTTTGAGCAAGACAGATATTTTAGCTATGTATTTGGGTATTGGATGTTGATGGGCTTTTATTGTAAACAATTCTATTTAATAAATGATTTGAAGTACTTCTACTTCATTTTCCGCTGTTTTATATATGTCTGTCTTGTAATATTTCTGTTCCAGTACCCATAATGCTCCATTGAAATTAAGGCACTCCCTTTGTGAGTGACCTTAACGGATGTGGGGTGTTACAAAACCGATCCAGGGCATCAGTAGTAATCCATTCGATGTGAAGATCACCGTTCTTATACCGTCTTCATATCTTCGACTTTTAATCATCGATCAATTATTTGAAATGAGTATTAACTCGGCCTTTTCAAATAATTCACGTATATATAGAATTCAAATCAATTCTTTCCATGCTAAATTATTTGACAACCATGTTTCAGTTCATTAATATAATTTTCATGTCGAACACATCCAACCACCAAAATATCCAACAAACCAAGTAAATTCAGTTTATTTCGATTCCACATCATTTATAATATTTTATAACGATTTATCGCTATTTTTATTTATTATAAAATAGCCCATTTTAATTAAACGACGCTTCCGGTCGTGCCGTGGCGCTGTCTCTGTTTTTCTTTAGATTTGATTTACATATATCTGAAAATCTAACCGTTGGATCTTAACGAATTTATCATATTGGAAAGAACTTTCCAAAGCGAACCCAACGGTTCCGATTTTGAGAAAATCCGACGGTCTGATCTCTCAGTATAATCATTTAAAGTTACAATTCCAAAACGCGGACTGCAGCGGCTCGAATCGTTTTATTTAATTTATATTTATACATATAAATATAATTCATTCGATGATTTCCAAACCGTTTTCGCTTCAAGAATATGGCTAACGCCTTTAAATTTCGGAAAAATTCGCCATAAAGTCCTTTGTTCGGAGAGGGGTTTGGAAATTTATTGGGTTGTATTAGGCACCCAATAAATCCGAAAACAGCATACATAATTTTTAGTGACCTATTCTATGCCCAAGGGAGAGTGTAGGTCATTACTCCAGAGAATAAATTATCATTACCTTGTCCAGTATTGGAAAATAAATAGTCCATGTGCCGTATCTAATAACTAGAGAGACGTAATTATTGTCAACTCCGGACCCATGTGCGGTTTTTATTAAATCTGACAATTTACCTTTTTTTTAATTTAGTCAATATCAGTCCTCCGTTCAACCTGTAATTCAGTCATTGCCATACGAGCGTCTTGCCCATATGGTAATCTCAACCTCGTCACATAAGCTCCAAATGCTTCTGTGGTATATGATAGAGTATGCTATCTTCATGAAGTATGCCATGTAGTGTAGTTCAAAATTAATTGTTGCTATCTTATGGCGTTGTTTATAATCTCACACAGAACAACCAGGACACCGCACCCAATGACATTCACAGGAGTTAATATAATAATAAAATTGCGCAGCCAACTCATTAAGGCTTATCTATTTGTCGGGCATGCAAATAAATTCTTTACTCACCAGCTAATCCATTTTCCTGTTCAGCATATGTATATATTGCATATCTACGCTAAAAATAATATTTTTAGCGAACAAATGTTTATTTTCATACATGGTTATTTTTAACACTTCATATACATGATAAAAATAATTTTTTCAATGAACGAATATTTATCTCAACACATGGTTATTTTACATAGATCGTTAAAACATTAAAAAAGATGTTTGCGATGTTCATATATTTATTTCAACCAATGACCATTTTTAAGGGTTCATCCATAAAATAAAAATGTGATCTTTTTATTGTTCAAATAATTTATTCAACACATGAATATTTTTAACACTTCATATATACAATAAAATTGTTAATTTTATTGTTCAATGAATTTATTGAACACATGAATATTTTTATTACTTCACATATATTTGATAAAAATGTGATTTTTACCGTTCTAACCATTTATTCAACATATGAATATTTTTATAAATTCACATATATGATAAAAATGCGATTTTTTTCATTCTAACCATTTATTCAACATATGAATAGTTTTATAACTTCACATATATGATAAAAATGTGATTTTTGTCGTTCTAACCATTTATTCAACATATGGATATTATTATAACTTCATATATATGATAAAAATGTGATTTTTATTGTTTAAACAATTTATTTCAGACATGAATATTTTATATACTTCAAACATATTTTTCAACACATGAATATTTTTCAACACATGAATATTTCAGAAATTTTGGCATTACATCGGCAGGGTGGGTAGCACCGGCACCGTGTCCAGCACGGCTCCTCACTTATCCTAGGCCTTGGCTCGCGCCATACATAGTCATTTGATTCAATAATTCCATAATATCATTCATTTTCATGACACAATGAATTTACCACAAACACAACCAATTTTGTTGCAACCACAATCAAACAAACCCCACAATACAATCAAGTCGTCCATGGTCTATGAATGACGGGTGTCAGGAGCTATTAAGCCCCGTCTGCAACCTAATATATTTTTTCTAAATTTTATTTGAATTTAGAAATCTCACTATGGTTTTTATTCTTTCTTAAATTGTAGCGAGCTCCAAAAATTCTCCGGTCTCTTCTAGAATGTAGAAGACACTGACACGATCACAACGGTTCCTAGTTCAGGGGATTTTGTCACCGTATGAGAAAGTTGTGAATTTTACAGTGTTATGACATTTTAAATTTAATTAAGTAATTAAACAAAAAACACTCCTTCTAAATTAACCCAGGATGACATGTTCAAAACCCTATTCGAAATTAGCGTTTGAAATTTCGCCTTAGACGTGTAGTTTGGCGCTGATCGGTTTGCACTCCGTTGATGACCTTCGACTGCCGCGCCACAGGTCAGAAATTCGATGAACTCGGTCTAACGGCGATAGAGGAAATCGACAGCGAACGGTAGAACTTTGAGCGGCGAAATCTCCTTCCACGATCCACGATAAATTACCAATCAAGTATGGATGTAAAGCTCATTCGATTCCCTTTCATTTTTGTATTAGAGATTTCTGAAAATGTTTCTGGATTAGAAGGAAATCGCACGAGAAGTTTGGAGCTCTGGGAACCGTCGTTTTAGCGAAGATGCGGCTACTGATTAATGTGCTAAGGTTTAGAGTTTTTCAATGTTTATATAAATAATTTTTAATATTATTTAATTCCAAAAATATTTGTTTATTGATTCGAACTCCAAATCTAACCCGACGAATATCGCCCTTAGCTAAATACCCCCATTCCGGACACAATGGAATATGGTTTGTACACCCATTTGACTGTTTCCGTTAGTTATTCTCAAAATTAAAATATAAAACATTCAATATTAGATTTGAACGTACATTTTAATTTACCGGGGTCACATACTGATTCCAAAAATTCCCGAAAAATAAATCTAGCTATGTTGGGACGATACAGTCCCAACAAAACTAATTTCGTTGAATTTGGAGACCGTTTCAAAAATGGTCATTTTCTGGTCGATCTAATTTGCACTATATTTGCAAAGCATGTTTTCTTTTGCCACGCTCACATATTAATTCCAAAAATTATGGAATTTTAAACTTAGCAATAAATTGACATTCCGCATCCCAAAAAAGTGGTTTCTTCGAAAACGGAGGTCGTTTGCAAAATTGCTATTTTAAAGGGCTTTGTTGTTATTTAAAAATGTAATTTTTAAATTCTGACCAAATTTCTCTTAAAATTATTCAAAATAAAAAAATTTAATTCGATCTGATTTTCCGGGTTGTTACAATCTCCCCCACTTAAAACTTTTCGTCCCCGAAAAGGTAACAACAGTAAAGTAGGAAACAAAACGGAAATGCAAAATATTGTAAATGTACCTTGCACCAGAGCTAATCAGAGATATCCACTTTGCACTTGGGATAAGCCAATTTGATGTTATCTTCTGTCTCCCATGTACAGTCTCTTGGATCTCCACTCCACTACACTTTGACTAAGTGAATCTTCTTGTTCCTTAGAACCCTGGTTTCTTTGCCAATAATTTTCAGTGGCTCTCTTCTCACTGCTAGACTCGAAGTAATATCCAAATCCTATTGAGATGCTTCTTCCACAATCAGATCTGGATCATGCACATGATTTCTAAGTTGAGACACCTGAAATACATCATGTACTGTAGGCAACCAGCCAGGCAATTGAACCCTATAAGAAAGAGTTCCAATCCCTTCAAGTATAGGAAATGGACCAATAAATCTAGGTGCCAACTTCCCTGTTTTGACGAATCGGACTACTCCTCTCATCGGAGAAACCCTCAAATACACATAATCACCAACAGCAAATGCTAAATCTCTTCTTCTAGAGTCTGCATAACTCTTCTGTCGGCTTTAAGCTATTTGCAGTCGCTTCTTGATGAAATCTACTTTATCTAAGCTTCTCGAATCATATCGGGAACCAATACTAGTCGATCACCAGTTTCTACTCAACAAGCGGGAGATCTACATGGTCTACAGTACAAGGCTTTGAATGGTGACATTTCCAAGCTCGCTTGGTAGCTGTTATTGTATGAAAACTCAGCCAAGTGCAAGTGGTCTTCCCATGATCCACCAAAATCAAGAATGCAAACCAGCAATAAATCTTATAATATGCGATTCACCCTCTTAGTTTGGCCATCTGTTTGAGGATGATATGCAGTGCTTAGATTCAACTTTGTTCCCAGCTCTTCCTGAAATGCTTCCCAGAATTTACTAGCGAATATGGGATCATGATCACTAACTATACTACTGGGAACTCCATGTAGTCTAACGATTTCTTTGAAATAAATCTGCGCCAGACTCTGAGCTGTTCTATTCGATTTGATAGGTGTAAAATGGGCGGTCTTCGTGAAATGATCTATGATCACCCATATGATGTCATTTCCTTTCTTGGTTTTGGGCAAACCATCTATGAAATCCACGGAAATTTGGTTCCACTTCCAATCTGGAACCTTCAATGGTTGTAGCAATCCAACGAGTTTTTGTTGGTCACTTTTGACTTGTTGACAAGTGGAACACCGGCCAACATATATTGAAATGTACCTTTTCATTGCCTTCCACCAGAATGCGCGTTTGAGATCATTATACATCTTGCTCATTCCTGGATGGATACTAAGTTTGGACTTGTGACATTCATCCAATACTTCTCTTCGGAGCTCACGAATATTCGGGATACAAATTCGGCCCTTTAACCTCAGAACTCCCATGTTATCAATCTGGAAACCCGAGGGTTCGCCTTCCTTGATTCTTTTGATAATCCTATGAATAAATTCATCATCTTTTTTAAGATCAGAGATCTTATCAATCAATGAACGCAAAATGATAAGATTAGCGATGATTGCATTATTTCTGCTGAGCGCATCAGCTACAACATTGGCTTTCCCCGAAGTATAAAAAATATCAAGATCATATGTCGCGGGAAATTCTAGCCAATGCTGCTGTCTCAAATTCAGGTCCTTCTGGGTGAACAAATACTTTAATGACTTATTGTAACACCCCATGGCCATTAGTGTCACTCACAAAGGGAATGCATTAATGTCATGAAGCGTTATAGTAGTATCGAACAGATAAATTACAAGAGTAAATAAATAAAACACAGCGGAAGATAAAACTTACTTCATAGCATCATAACTTAAAAACAAGCTTACATAAGTAGTCTCCAAAACCATTACAACATGATCAATTGTCTTTTCCAAAAACTTCAAAGTACATAAAGAAGCAAATACTTAAATACCATAAATGCATAAACCCCCACTGAGCATAAGCAAAGCGATAAAGATGAGAGAGTCCAAAGCGATACATCTACTCTTTTCAAGCAATTGAAAGAAATCGGCACTAAGCTGTAGTATTCTCTCCTTGCAAACCTGAGGGGGGAAAAGGAAAGAGAAGAGGTGGAAACAAAACGGGTCAGACATAAAGTCTGGCGAGTCCAGTAATTTTAACAAATAATAGGTAAGGTAAATGATCAAGACATAAATAGGCATCATGATATGGCTGTAACATAGATAAGGTAGATAAAAAGGATGGACAAGATGATTCCGTTCCTAAGTACTAAGACAATCCTACACCTTGGCTATGCGAACAACCCTCCAAGTACTAACCCCGAAGACCGAAGTCAACATCAGACTAGCACCCAAAGGACTATCCAACTCAACCAACATGTATTTCGTTACACCTCCCTTTTGCTAAGTTACACCACGTTACTTAATTACACCGCACATCTACTAGTCTTTATTCACTAAAGGTTGATCCCTTCCCACTAACTATACCCACATGACACACTTGGTAGTTACTTGTACCTAGCTGCTATCGTAGGTGCCGGCATGCTCCTACCACCGCTAAGGTACCCTTACCCTACCCATTCGATCGGTTCCCTAAACCCCATAGGAACCCGTGCTGGCCCCACGGTGCGGTGTATCACTCCCCAAAGTGGCAACCCCGATACCAACATAAAATGCACGGCCATACCTACACGATGCAACAACGTCTTACCTACTAGCCCAGACCCATGCACGCACATGAACCCGTTAGACTCGCGTTGCCACCACTATTCACGTTTTGACCTCTTACATTTAAGTCCAGTAAGCGTGCCCCAACCCCGGCCTAGTACCCGGCCCAATTAGATACTCAAACGGGTTACTAGTTGAAACGGGTCCCTCATCCGACACAAGCCTCCCACCTATGCTTGGTCCCAACTAGGTTTTTCTCCCACTTAACCATTTTAATTTAAATGTCCATGTCTTACACATGCTGTGGTTAAGTCCATACTTACATGTCTTCTCTTATACCGGTTAAGCCCATATTTACATGTCATAATTTACATGTCACCCCACTTAACCCTCTAACCATACCCATATCTTATTATGGTTAGTATTCCTTAATTCATTCCTTATGACGAACGGTGCATGACCTCCCACATTAGACCGAACGCTTTGTGGCCGCTGGATTTGCCGGGCGGTTCCGGCCAGTCTTACGCCACAAACCAGGTCTAACCTCGTGTCATTAACCGTTGCACCAACAATTCATTCCTTTGACCTCTCACATTAGACGTCCAATTGTGGCAGCTGGATTTGTCGCGCGGTTCCGGGCAGTCTTACGCCACAATTGAGCCTAACCTCGTGTCAAAGGTTTATTAATAATCGTATTTCACCCATACCCAATTTTCATGTCATGTATATCCAATTAAACATATAATCATGTTTATAATATTGCCTATTCCAAATTGTCACTAATTACATATTAATTAGCCTCAATTACAAATTCACAATTATAGGCAATTTGTAATGACACGTATTTTTGGCAGCCATATATTTAATTTAATTTATTTAATTTAAATATTATATTTGCAATATTAATGAATTTTAATATTGAATTCGTTTATTTAAAACAACGGTTAAATGTTATAATTTATATAAATATAAATAGAGCTTGAAAATGGCGTGTCGTTCGTAATATGGAGTTTTGAACTTTAACTAAATATACAAGATCCGATATAAGTCGGATTTCTGTGAAACGAGAAACGCTGGAACCGTATTGATGATAATTTTCATATGAAAGAAGAAAATTCAGATTTTGTGTTATAGATTGTAAGTTATGGCTAAATCAAATTTTAAAATAGTCGTTGTAAAAAATCATTATTTAAAATATAGGCCTTTAAAATGGCCATTTTGCAAACGGACTTCGTTTTCGACGAAATTAGTTTCATTGGGACTGTAACGTTAAATTATTGCATGATGTTAAATGGCATGGCAAACCAATGTCGTATGTGTCCACGGTAACTGTAAACCCCCGTTCAATTTCTATAGCGCGTATTTAATTTAATAAAGAGAAATTTGAATGTAAATTGAACAGACGATCAAATTAAGCCAAGAAACCAGTTCCATTAAGTTCGTATCGTCGATTAGAGTCAGGATAAGCATATAGTTTGTTATTTTTGAAGACCGGGAAATTTGGTGTCCAAAAGGGCATTGCGGTGCGCGTAAAAATGGCCTACCGGGGAAACAGTCTCAGAATGCGACAAAACTGGTGTTGTTGGGTTCGTATTGAAAAATTATTATAGGATTTCAAAGTTTCAAGTTGATTTGATTTATCTGGTGATTGTGAAAAAAATTAAACGCGTGTTCAAATCTGGTTTTATAAAGGAAATTTTTCCATTCGACCTCGGATTTCGACGAAACTTGTCCCATTGGGTCCGGAATACCTTTTTACACTAAGATTAGCCTTTTTATCAGTAAACAGAAATCATTTGTAGTGATTTTACCGTGTTACTTTAGGACGAAGTTTCATTTTATAATAAATTATTATAAATCAGTCCATCCCAATGCACTGTATATACAAAATGTTCAGAACAAATCTTTTCCGTGTTACATCTCGGCTATGACTGTTCGATCTGCAAACTGTCAACAGCTAACCCATAGCACAGATACACTACTCCGCTTCTACCCTATTTTTCTGAACCTACCTATCCAACGTAATCTACTTGAAATGAAAATTCATGGCAGAAGCATTTCACTTCAACAAACTCATCACGGACACCCTACATAAAAACGACTCCTATCTATTTTCCAATCAGAAGTTTTCACCGTACTAATCTACCTAATAACTAACCCTCACAAACCGATGCATGTTTGATCCCATCACTCAGCTAGGGGAGTGAAGACACAGTAGATTTGACATAAGAAACCCATACCCTATTCTTCTACATGGGTACATACACGTCCCCATCGAATTAATGCAATGCACAGACCCCTGCTGTGCAGCTACCAATGCAAGTAACATGCAATTGTACCCCTGCCAATCCAAAAAGTAACGTGTGTGGCATACGTAGCTTTGTGATATGACTCACTGCGGCTAACCCCATGCCAAATGAAGTTGATCAGCGTATAAAAGAAGAAGGAGTAAGTAGCTGTTAAGCTTTATAACGTAATTTAACAAACGGTGTAACATGGCTGGAAATATGGTAGAAGGTGCCAGTTAGTTTTCGCATGGCCGACAATTTTATTCCCTTATTACATGGTTTGTAGTAAGTATGAATAACAGGTTGTGGAATATTTAATTAAGGATATATATATATGTACAGGCCGAATTTTATAAACCGCCTACTCCGTAATTTTAAATGATGTCTAATAATAATTTAACCTTCTCATCCATATAAACTAAGTATCATGACCACCGTTTTGTTTTAATAATGAAAATAACGTTAAAATAATAAATGTTAATAATAACTTAGATTAATTCTAGTTTAAAGTAAACCGGGTACTGATATATTATGTAACGCGTTCCTATGATCGTCAGTATTCGACAAATTCAGTCGCATGGGAACTGTATTGGCAAGCATGACGTTATAGAGTTGATTTGGCAAAGTTGGACGCAGCTGGAATCTTATAAAACGAATCGTTTTGACAACGAATAGAAACCCAAGGTGAGTTAAATTCACTCAGTTTCCCTATTTATATTTTATATAAATTGGGTTTTGGTTTTGTGTGCTCTAATTACTGATGTTGACTTTTTGCTAGTATATATTGACCGTTGATTTAACTAATGAAATTAAACCATGTTTAATTTCAGTAAAATTCCAAATCGTTATTTTAACGATTGGATCCAACGGAGGTAACTCACCCTGTTGGTCACGTTTATTAATAAACGTGCTTAATTGTTTGAATTGTTCTGTTATTTGGTTGGTGTTAAATGGTCGTTATTTATTACCAATTAAATGTGATTGCTTTGATTGTTGATTATTGATTGAAAATTCAACATCTGTTTGATTTGAACCAATGAGTGATATTGGTTGGTTATTTGGCGACAGTATATGGCCTGTGAAATCAGTTGTTTATAAACATTGATTTACCGTCAGACAAATCGACAGAGAAGAAGATATAAAAATAATTTTTATAATTGGAAATAGATTTTTGAAATGTACTTTATTTTGAATAAAGGTTTGTGTAAAAAGGAAATAAATATTCATTATTTAAAATAAAATTTTAAATTATTTTATAAGGGAATTCTGATGATAATCAGAATGATATAGACTGAATAGAAATTAACCTGGCAATTTAAACCTAATAAGGGT
This sequence comes from Allium sativum, assembly GCA_030737875.1. NCBI lineage: Eukaryota > Viridiplantae > Streptophyta > Magnoliopsida > Asparagales > Amaryllidaceae > Allium > Allium sativum. Next base: position 776,272,230 of record CM060919.1, on the reverse strand, counting down.
TTGATAAGGAATAATTAAATAGAATTATTTAAATTTATTAATTTAACAAGGGAAAACTAATTGGAATCGGTTAATGAGATAACCCTGTCTAAGGTGACTAAATTGACTATTTTTAACTGGAATTAATTATCGAATTAGCTTGTTTGGATTAATCGAATTAAATACTTTAAAGAATATTTGGTTTATTTTAATGAAGTTTTTAAAAAGAAATTTACTCTTTATTTTAGTTAATAAAGGGATTAACTACTTTATAGTAGTTAAAGGTTAAAGTAACTCATTATCCTAATTAATAGTAAATTTAGAAAAAAAATTTAATTAAATAAATGGAAAGGTAATCAGAATTGAATTGAAATCAAATGGTAATGGGAAGGGGAGTTATGAACGTGTTTTATATTTAAAACCCGAATTTTTACAACTAAGTTATAACGAGGAATTTAAGCGAATACGATGCTTAAATTATGTTGACTTAATTTTTGGATTAAGAAAAAGAAAGTGAGATGGAAAAGTGGTTTTAGTTTAAACCAGAATGTTTTGGAAACAAGGGTGTTGAAAAGCGATGAGGTTTATCTTGTTAATTCCAAATTAACGTTATTTTGTAATGGAATTAAGAAAAGGGAAATGGGAATGAGATTTCCAAAGTGGAAATGGTCGAATAGAATTTTTAAAGGAGACTGGAATAGAATATTGGTTTGATTACAGCTTATATTTATCTGAGGGTAAGAACAATGTTGATCAAGGCCTGAGAGGTAATTAAAATACCCCAACTTGAACAACATCAGGATTATCTGAAGATGATATTAGTTGGTAATCGTAAAAGAGGTTCGTGATAATACTACAAATGTTTTGAAAGGAGATTGAAGTGGAAATTTAATATGAGTGTACGTTATTTCACTATGGTTTTTGGGAACATTAGTTTATTAAGTGAGAATTCAAATATCGTATTTTTAAATATTCGAAGAGTTAGAAGTTTAATTAAATAAAAGTGAATTAGTTTGTTTTAATTAAAAGGCCAAGTGATGCTGAATACTGAACCAGTGAACTCATTGGATTGTAATGTTTGAAACACTGTTTATTTTGATTATTAAAACACCGACTATCAAATCTGTCCAATACGATTATTGGTACGGAAAGATCGGGATCGAATTTATTCGAAAACCATTCCGACCAACAAATACGTGAAGATATAGAAGATGATCGAGATGGAGCATTGAAGACCGTGGATTTTCATAAACGGAAGAACCACTAATATTCTCTGCCTGGCAAGCAGAGATAAGCTGTGATTCTGTCGTAGTTGAAAACAATGGGTTGCAAGGACTTCTCGCTACTGATCCATGGGGTGATTCCTATATTGGATGTAGTAGGGGAATTCCTTCTGTTCATCCTGTTCCTGGATGACTTGTATGGACGGATGTCTGACAGAGGATTTCCAAAGGGTCACGTACGTTGATATCTTCAAACATGCTATAGTTATGGGCAGAGAATTGCCGTTCTCTTAGCTTAACTGCTAGAGTATTTTTGAGGTCGTCAATTGGTGATATCTGGCGGATCTAACGATGTGGCATTCAAAGTGAATGATGACTAGATGATCAAAAGTTAATCTAAACCTCAAGCCTTACAATCGGGAAATGACAAAAATCGAGCAGGCAGCATGGCTATGTGGGTCGCTCCCATTAGGGTGTATAATCACCTATCTAGAGAAATTCTTTTTGTTTTCTTAAATTTATATTTCGATGTTGTCCCTTTTCGGGAAACGGTGGTTTGAGCCCAATCGTTGGTGATATACATTCGATACACTCAAGCGAAATGAGTGGTCGGTCATGTGAGGGTCGGATTGCAAGACGTTCTTGTTGAACCCAGTGTATTCATCTCTAGAGATACACTATCGGTAGGTGGTCCCATACCTTGTCATAGTCGGAATCCAATCTCCAGTAAGCGCCCGCAGTTTTGATAGTAAATTATATATGTGTAGCGTGAGATGCAAGTGTTCCACTAGATTCTACTTACTTGTATTTAGACATTATTATAATATCAGAAAAGATATTGGTTTCAAAACTGTTTTCGGTTATCATAAGGTAAAAACCGTCTGTGTTTATGTATGGATTCGATCTTACGATTATCTTTTTCTTTTGAAAGGATTTCAACTTTAAAAATCAAGTTGTGTGATAACCTTAATACTGTGCGAGTTTTTTCTCACTCTGGTTCACCAAACTGACCCGGTGTTTTGTAAATGCTCGGGTTAGCCCGGAGTGTACAGGTTCAGGTTATCGAATGCTGTGAAGTCCAGAGACGAGCTAGAGTTGTTCAGACGTATGATATTATATAGCTACTATTTCGCTGTGTGTTGTATCTGAGGACAGGTTATTATATCTGTCCAGATGTGTGTTGTACTCTGATATTGTAAGTATTTTAAAACTCTCAATAAATATTTATTTCTGTATTATATTTTGTTCCGCTGCGATGTGAGACTCTGTGTTGTGTTGCTTCTTCTTCTTCTTCTATTCTAATTTTTCTTTCTTTCTTATCTCACCATCTAATTTCTTTCTATAATCGTTCTAGTGATTTCAGTGTTTGGAAGATTGACATGAGGTACGGTAAAGGTATTTATGTCGATTTTCAGGGCCGAAAATCCCTGGGACATTACAGTGGTATCAGAGCTATTGGTTTAGTGATAACCTTGGCTCTGTGGTGTAACTCGATAGAGATGGGGTTAGTAATACCCTAAATTGAGTTTGAGTGTATATATATGAGCGCGTATTTGTAAATTGATATAACAACTATTTATAATGTGTTGATTGGTTTGTTGAGCAGTTTATGAATTCTGGTCGATACGGTAATGCAAACTGTGTCGATAAGTGTTTCTAAAGTCTTGAACAGAATAATTCGACACAGTGTGTTTTTGGAAGAGGGTAAATGGAAATTTTTACCCAAAATATATATTGATATAAACAAGGGATATATATTAAAATTATTATAATGAATATATTAGTTGTGTTGATTTGTTAATATAATCGAATCAGATTATAATCAAGATGGTTATAAATAACCAATTAGAATTAGTGAAAATGTAATAAATAAAGTCAGATGAATTAGATCTGAATTTAACCAGAATTTAGATTAAAATTGTGAAAACTTAGAAAAGTGTGAAAAAGAATTTTGGATTAAATATATGGGAATTTTAAGATCCTGGGTGAATTTGAAATTGTTTTCCCAGCATTTATATTTTGAAATATTTCAAAATGGGAGTGTTTAAAAATGGTTTTTGAAAGGTAATATGGTATCAAACTCACTTTGATTGCTGGAAAATAATTCCGATAATGACGGCCGCATCATTAGTGTCATTTTCGAGTTTCTAAGTGACGGATTACTACCAAGGATTTTGTTTTGAAATTGTTTTGAGGAAACAAATTGCTTAAAAATTCAAATGTTTGAAATTATTATTATATATGATTTCCAATCGATTTGACATAAAAACCCAGGAATTTGAAGTTTTTGAATTTGGATTTAACTTATAGAGTTAAATATATTAAACCGATAAATAAATAGATTAGAACTTAATTTGGACCAAGTTTAATGATATTGGAATTGAATCGAAGCCAGTTACCTGGAATCGTATTAGAATAGAATTTAACTTGGAAATTAATGGGAATCATAGCATTTTTCTTACTTTAGCAATTTCGAGGACGAAATTATTTTAAGGGGGAAGAATGTAACGACACGTATTTTTGGCAGCCATATATTTAATTTAATTTAAATATTATATTTGCAATATTAATGAATTTTAATATTGAATTCTTTTATTTAAAACAACGGTTAAATGTTATAATTTATATAAATATAAATAGAGCTTGAAAATGGCGTGTCGTTCGTAATATGGAGTTTTGAACTTTAACTAAATATACAGGATCCGATATAAGTCGGATTTCTGTGAAACGAGAAACGATGGAATCGTATTGATGATAATTTTCATATGAAAGAAGAAAATTCAGATTTTGTGTTATAGATTGTAAGTTATGGCTAAACCAAATTTAAAAATAGTCGTTGTAAAAAATCGTTATTTAAAATATAGGCCTTTAAAATGGCCATTTTGCAAACGGACTTCGTTTTCGACAAAATTAGTTTCATTGGGACTGTAATGTTAATTTATTGCATGATGTTAAATGGCATGGCAAACCGATGTCGTATGTGGCCACGGTAGCTGTAAACGCCCGTTCCATTTCTATAGCGCGTATTTAATTTAATAAAGAGATATTTGAGTGTAACTTGAACAGACGATCAAATTAAGCCACGAAACCAGTTCCATTAAGTTCGTATCTCGATTAGAGTCAGGATAAGCATATAGTTTGTTATTTTTGAAGACCGGGAAATTTGGTGTCCAAAAGGGCATTGAGGTGCGTGTAAAAATGGCCTACCCGGGAAACAGTCTCAGAATGCAACGAAACTAGTGTCGTTGGGTTCGTACTGAAAAATTATTATAGGATTTCAAAGTTTCAAGTTGATTTGATTTATCTGGTAATCGTGAAAAAAATTAAACGCGTGTTCAAATCTGGTTTTATAAAGGAAATTTTTCCATACGACCTAGGATTTCGACGAAACTTGTCCCATTGGGTCCGGAATACCTTTTTACACTAAGATTAGCCTTTTTATCAGTAAACAGAAATCGTTTGTAGTGATTTTACCATGTTACTTTAGGACGAAGTTTCATTTTATAATAAATTATTATAAATCAATCCATCCCAATGCACAGTATATACAAAATGTTCAGAACAAATCTTTTCCGTGTTACATCTCGGCCATGACTGTTCGATCTGCAAACGGTCAACAGCTAACCCATAACATAGCTACACTACTTTGCTTCTACCCAATTTTTCTGAACCAACCTATCCAACGCAATCTAGTTGAAATGAAAATTCATGGCAGAAGCATTTCACTTCAGCAAACTCATCACGGACACCCTACAAAAAAACGACTCCTATGTATTTTCCAATCAAAAGATATCACTGTACTAATCTACCTAACAACAAACCCTCACAGACCGGTGCATGTTTGATCCCATCACTCAGCTAGGGGAGTGAAGACACAGTAGACTTGACATAAGAAACCCATACCCTATTCTTCTACCTAGGTACGTACACGTCCCCATCGAATTAATGCAATGCACAGACCCCTGCTGTGCAGCTATCAATGCAAGCAATATGCAATTGTACCACTCAAACGTGCTCTCCAAACTATCTTGCACCTATAAATGTAGCAACAAAGTTCACTTTCATTCATTATTCCCTGAAGAGGAAAACATACCCCTCGGATCTAAGAATCACTTCATATCTCCACACCATCACTTATTTACCGAGGCATTTAATAGAAAAAAGGAATGATGAGAAGGAAATGTTGGTGGGTGTTGTACACGAGAGGGTGGCGCATGAGTAAGTACGTTGAAGCAAAATATGGGAAGTGGCTTTTGTGAGGATGGGAAGCTAGAAATGTGGGGTTAGTTGCTGTCACATGCGAGAGGAGTAACAGCAAGTATAAAACATTAATTACTTGGAGGGGATGAAAGCAAAGCGGGTCTGTTGGCAAGGGAGATAGACGTGGAGATCTGGAGACAGTATGAACAAAGTACTGTAGGAATAAGAGATGTGGGAGGGCAGTTTAACGTGAAGGAATATACATGCGGTTTCGTTTCCTACAGCAAATACATAAGGAAGAGGATGAAGTTGTAGTGTGCGGATGGAATGATATTAGGCTCGTAAAATGTAAGGCCCGTTTTTATTATTATTTTTGCAGATAATTTTAGTATAAGTAGTGAAGTCACATGCCAATCCAAAACGTAACGTGTGTGGCATACGTTGCTTTGTGATATGACTCACTGCGGCTAACCCTGTGCCAAATGAAGTTGATCAGCGTATAAAAGAAGAACGAGTAAGTATCTGTTAAGCTTTATAACGTAATTTAACAAACGGTGTAACATGGCTGGAAATATGGTAGAAGGTGCCAGTTAGTTTTCACATGGCCGACAATTTTATTCCCTTATTACATGGTTTGTACTAAGTATGAATAACGGGTTGTGAAATTTTTAATTAAGGATATATATATGTTAAGGCCGAATTTTATAAACCGCCTACTCCTTAATTTTAAACGATGTCTGATACTAATTTAACCTGCTCATCCATATAAACTAAGTAGCGAGACCACCATTTTGTTTTAATAATGAAAATAACGTTAAAATAATAAATGTTAATAATAACTTAGATTAATTCTAGTTTAAAGTAAACCAAGTACTGATATATTGTGCAACGCGTTCCTATGATCGTCAGGATTCGACAAATTCAGTCGCATGGGAACTTTATCGGCAAGCATGACGTTATAGAGTTGATTTGGCAAAGTTGGACGCAACTGGAATCTTATAAAACGAATCGTTTTGACAACGAATGGAAAACCCAAGGTGAGTTAAGCTCACTCAGTTTCCCTATTTATATTTTATATAAATTGGGTTTTGTTTTTGTGTGCTCTGATTACTGATGTTGACTGTTTGCTAGTATATATTGACTGTTGATTTAACTAATGAAATTAAACCGTGTTTAATTTCAGTGAAATTCCAAATTGTTATTTTAACGATTGAATCCAACGGAGGTAACTCACCCAATTGGTCACGTTTATTTATAAATATGCTTAATTGTTTGAATTGTTCTGTTATTTGGTTGGTGTTAAATGGTCGTTATTTATTACCGGTTAAATGTGATTGCTTAGATTGTTGATTATTGATTGAAAATTCAACATCTGTTTGATTTGAACCAATGAGTGATGTTGGTTGGGTATTTGGCGATAGTATATGGCCTGTGAAATCAATTGTTTATAAACATTGATTTACCGTCAGACAAATCGACGGAGAAGAAGTTATAAAATTAATTTTTATAACTGGAAATAGATTTTTGAAGTGTACTTTATTTTGAATAAAGGTTTGTGTAAAAAGGAAATAAATATTCATTATTTAAAATAAATTTTTAATTTATTTTATAAGGGAATTCTGATGATAATCAGAATGATATAGACTGAATAGAAATTAACCTGGCGATTTAAACTTAATAAGGGTTTGATAAGGAATAATTAAATAGAATTATTTAAATTTATTAATTTAACAAGGGAAAACTAATTGGAATCGGTTAATGAGATAACCGTGTCTAAGGTGACTAAATTGACTATTTTTAACTGGAATTTATTATTGAATTAGCTTGTTTGGATTAATCGAATCAAAAAGTTTAAAGAATATTTGGTTTATTTTAATGAAGTTTTTAAAAAGAAATTTACTCTTTATTTTAATTAATAAAGGGATTAACTACTTTATAGTAGTTAAAGGTTAAAGTAACTCGTTATCCTAATTAATAGTAAATTTAGAAATTTGTTTTAATTAAATAAATGGAAAGGCAATCAGAATTGAATTGAAATCAAATGATAATGGGAATGGGAGTTATGAACGTGTTTTATATTTAAAACCCGAATTTTTACAACTAAGTTATAATGAGGAATTTATGCGAATACGTTGCTTAAATTATGTTGACTTAATATTTGGGTTAAGAAAAAGAAAGTGAGATGGAAAAGTGGTTTTAGTTTAAACCAGAATGTTTTTGAAACAAGAGTGTTGAAAAGCGATGAGGTTTATCTCGTTAATTCCAAATTAACGTTATTTTGAAATGGAATTAAGAAAAGGGAAATGGGAATGAGATTTCCAAAGTGGAAATGGTCGAATAGAATTTTTAAAGGAGACTGGAACAGAATATTGGTTTGATTACAACTTATATTTATCTGAGGGTAAGAACATTGTTGATCAAGGCCTGAGATACCCGAACTTGAACAACATCAGGATTATCTGAAGATGATATTAGTTGGTAATCGTAAAAGAGGTTCGTGATAATACTACAAATGTTTTGAAAGGAGATTGAAGTGGAAATTTAATATGAGTGTACGTTATTTCAATATGGTTTTTGGGAACATTAGTATATTAAGTGAGAGTTCAAATATCGTATTTTTAAATATTCGAAGAGTTAGAAGTTTAAGTAAATAAAAGTGAATTAGTTTGTTTTAATTAAAAGGCTAAGTGATGCTGAATACTGAACCAGTGAACTCATTTGATTGTAATGTTTGAAACACTGTTTATTTTGATTGTTAAAACACCGACTATCAAATCTATCCAATACGATTGTTGGTACGGAAAGACTGGGATCGAATTTATTCGAAAACCATTCCAACCAATAAATACGTGAAGATATTGAAGATGATCGAGATGGAGCATTGAAGACCGTGGATTTTCATAAATGGAAGAACCACTAGTATTCTCTGCCTGGCAAACAGAGATAAGCTGTGATTCTGTCGTAGTTGAAAACGATGGGTTGCAAGGACTTCTCGCTACTGATCCATGAGGTGATTCCTATATTGGATGCAGTATGGGAATTCCTTCGGTTCATCCTATTCCTGGACGACTTGTATGGACGGTTGTCTGACAGAGTATTTCCAAAGGGTCACGTATGTTTCAAACATGTTATAGTTGTGGGCAGAGAATTGCCGTTCTCTTAGCTTAACTGCTAGAGTATTTTTGAGGTCGTCAATTAGTGATATCTGGCGGAACTGACGATGTGGCATTCAAAGTGAATGATGACCAGATGATCAAAAGTTAATCTAAACCTCAAGCCTCACAATCGGGAAATGACAAAAATCGGGCAGGCAGCATGGCTATGTGGGTCGCTCCCATTAGGGTGTATAATCACCTATCTAGATAAATTCTTTTTGTTTTCTTAAATTTATATTTCGATGTTGTCCCTTTTCGGGAAACGGTGGTTTGAGCCAATCGTTGGTGATACACATTCGGTACACTCAAGCGAAATGAGTGGTCGGTCATGTGAGGGCCGGATTGCAAGACGTTCTTGTTGAACCCAGTGTATTCGTCTCTAGAGATACACTATCGGCAGGTGGTCCCATACCTTGTCATAGTCGGAATCTAATCTTCAATAAGCGCCCGCAGTTTTGATAGTAAATTATACATGTGGAGCGTGAGATGCAAGCGTTCCGCTGGATTCTACTTACTTGTATTTAGACATTATTATAATATCAGAAAAGATATTGGTTTCAAAACTGTTTTGGGTTATCGTAAGGTAAAAATCTTCCGTGTTTATGTGTGGATTCGGTCTTACGATTATCTTTTTCTTTTGAAAGGATTTCAACTTTAAAAATCAAGCTGTGTGATAACCTTAATACTGTGCGAGTTTTTTCTCACTCTGGTTCACCAGACTGACCCGGTGTTTTGTAAATGCTCGGGTTAGCTCGGAGTGTACAGGTTCAGGTTATCGATTGCTGTGAAGTCCAGAGACGAGCTGGAGTTGTTCAGACATATGATATTATATAGCTACTATTCCGCTGTGTGTTGTATCTGAGGACATGTTATTATAACTGTCCAGATGTGTGTTGTACCCTGATATTGTAAGTATTTTAAAACTCTCAATAAAGATTTATTTCTGTATTATATTTTGTTCCACTGCGATGTGAGACTCTGTGTTGTGTTGCTTCTTCTTCTTCTTCTTCTTCTATTCTAATTTTTCTTTCTTTCTTATCTCACCCTCTAATTTCTTTCTATAATCATTCCAGTGAGTTAGTGTTTGGAAGATTGACATGAGGTACAGTAAAGATATTTATGTCGATTTTCAGGGCCGAAAATCCCTGGGATGTTACACAATTTCATCAATTTCATGTAATTCATACCCAAATATGCCAATTTCACATATTATCCAATTATCCAAAATGTCCAACAATATCCAATTTTCCATATTTCACATATTCCCTTCGTTCCCACGTATTCGCATTCACGCGTATTTTTAACATAGGCTCGAAGGCAGCCTAGATCCAAAAATAAAAGGAATAGGGATAAGAAGAGAGAATCAAATAACAAAAAATTGGAATTAACACAACATCATGAAATAAAGGGGCATATAAACTGGTATAGATGCATAATGACAGATTCAACATGAATAAACTGATAAAGGTACGAACTTTACATAGAAACATATGCATATGATGACATGAATAAAAAAGGTGAAGATTTGGATGAGATTTATATTACATACATACAAATGAATCCTCTTTACAACTTCATCATGTTACTTTTAATCCCATTATATTGTGAAAATCACCGTACTCACCTTTCGTGGTTAAAGAATAGAATTATGCACTGAAATTGGTGTAGAAACGTTGCGGTGTTGCTGATTTATCTTCTTGAATTGTTGTAGAAGCTCTAATCTTTAATTTGAGTTGAAGTTGTGTACTTGAGATTTAATTTAGAGGCGGTGGCTTGGGTTTAAGAGAGAGTTTGACAGCATAATGGTGTCATAGATAATATTTATGAATTAGGGTTAGGTCTTAGGGTGTATATATAGGTGTAGGAAGTTATTTAGGACCATTAGATTAATCCTGAACCATGAGAACCAATCAGATGCCACATCTGCCTTTGAGCGAATCGGCCCACGGGTTGATAGCCAAACACCCTGGATCAACCCCTAGTCGACCCAGCGAAGCTCGGGTCGACCTCAAAGATGGGCCGGTTCGGTTATTCCCCCTCCCAATTCGCTGTTGTGAACTTTTTTTTTGCATATTTATTTATTTAATTTTTTATATATATATATTTCTCTCATATGCATATAAACTTCAAGGCTTAATAACATCTTCATAAGTTATCTGTTTTGTGCAAACCAAATGTCATCCCAAAATTTTGAAACGAACATAATAGCGCAACCCATTTCGATTAATTCTTTTCTAAAAATTAAGTATACTTTAATTTGTGAATTTTAATGTTATAAAATTATGGGGTGTTACATTCTCCCCTCCTTAAAGGATTTCGTCCCCGAAATCTCCAAGTTAAGAAGAATGTATCCTACTATCCAATCATCCATCTACTCAACCATCATCCACAAGCATCCATTGTCCTTAAAAGATCTCTAATGCTTTTCATGTACATATGCATAGTGTGTGTATATGTCCGTATACTAATGCAAAATTAGGCGGTCCACTGATTTAGTCGACCTCCTTAATGCAAATAATGATAGTGCCATGTATCCATCATGTATGCAAAGAACCCTATACATATCATTACTACATGTGTGCACAACCATTCATTTAAATGCAACATCCATATGATACACACATTCAATGTACATTCATTTTACTAAATGCATCCATTTATATGCAATATGCAATATGAAAGTGATTAAGCCAATCTAGTGCCTAAAGTGTGTGCATATGCATCCAAGAGCAACCGCTAGCAAACACTTGCATCCACATGAATCCACCATACATACATAACATGTCTCAAACACATGTTTCAACCATAGGACTACCCTATCTAAAGGTCAAAGATACTAGCGAGAGGACATGCTAAAGATAGAATAAGTACAAGCTAAGCGATAAAGGAGAAATTAAAAGACATACCCTCGAAAAGAAAAGGGTACAATAAATGCATCTTCTCTTCCGTCTCCCTAGTAGCGTCGCTCTCATCATCTCCCCATTGCACTTTGACTAGCTTGACCTATCGATTCCTCAACTTCTTAATCTCCGACCCAAGAATGCATGTAGGAGCTCGTCGAATCATCGCATCACGCTCTATCTCCACATCTCTAAGCAAGCTCGGCTCTACCACTTCCGTGGTCTCATGCAAGCACTTCCTCAAATGTGATACATGGAATACGTCGTGTACACCACTAAGTCTCTCGGGCAACTCCACTCTATACGCCATCTGTCCAATCCTCTCCTTAATAAGAAACGGCCCTACGAACCGTGGTGCTAACTTCCCAACGGACCCAAAGCGAACAACATTCCGTAATGGAGACACCTTGATAAAGACCATGTCCCCAATATCAAACTCAAGATATGTCCTCCTCTTGTCCACATAAGATTTCTGCCTATCTTGCGCCGTCTTCATCCTCCTTCGAATCAAATCGATCTTTTCCGAAGTCTCTCTAATCATATCGGGCCCAAGCAAGATCTAATCCGTAGATTCCCACCAACATGTAGGTGAACGACAAGGCCTTCCATAAAGAGCCTCGAAAGGTGCCATGCCAATGCTAGATTGAAAGCTATTATTATACGCGAACTCCACCAAAGGAAGATGCTCCTCCCATGTACCTCCAAAGTTTAGGACACATAACCTCAAAAGGTCCTCTAGAATGCGATTCACCCTCTCAGTCTGGCCGTCCATCTGAGGATGATATGCGGTACTTAAGCATAACTAAGTCCCTACAGCCTCTTGCAAACTCTTCCAAAACTCGCTAGTAAAGATATGATCTCGGTCGCTTACTATGCTAGAAGGAACAGCATGCAAACGACCAATCTCTCGAATGTATACGGAAGCTAACCATGGAGCGGTCCTCTTACTCTTCACGAGAATGAAATGGACGCTCTTAGTAATTCTGTCTACCACAACCCAAATCCCCGTATTAGCCTTCCTCGATCTCGGCAACCCATCGACAAAATCCATCGAGACACTATCCCACTTCCACTGTGGAACCTCCAATGGGTGAAGCAACCCACCGGGTTTCTTTTGCTCTGCTTTTACTTGTTGGCACACCAAGCATCTAGCGACATACTCGGCCACATCCCTCTTCATACCGGCCTAAAAGAAAACTCGCTTCATGTCATCGTACATCTTGTCTCCGCTGTGATGAATGGTCATCTTTGAACGATGTGCATCATCAAGAATAGCCTTCCTCAAACTCTCGTCCCGCGGTACACAAAGTCAACCGTCCCTACGCAACCAACCATTATCATCTAGGGCATACCTACTAAGATGGCTCGATGACTCCCCCCTTATGAGCTTCTCTACTAACTCAACCAACTGTGGGTCATCTTGCTATGCCTCACCAATCCGTCCCAAAAGCGTAGGTCTGACCTCTAAGGATGCTAGCAAACCGGGTACATAATCAACGGATGGTCTAAAATCAAAGGTGGAGATGAACTCTAAACTTCGCCGCTCAACAAACAAAGGACTCAAGCTCAACCTTTTCCTACTCAAGGCATCTGCCACAACGTTACCCTTGCCGGGGGTATATGCTATCTCGGAATCGCAGGACGCCAAGAACTCCATCCACCTTTGCTTCCTTAAGTTCAAGTCTTTTTGAGAAAACAAGTATTTTAGAGATTTATGGTCCGTGTACAATTCGAACTTTTCGCCAAGAAGATAATGTCGCCAAGACTTAAGCGCAAAAACGATAGCGGCCAATTCTAGGTCATGTGTAGGGTAATTTCTCTCATGCACTCTCAACTGCCTTCCACCATAGGCTATTACCCTCCCCTCTTGCATTAAGACTGCGCCTAGTCCTGTCCTACAAGCATCGGTATAAACGGTAAATGCCTTACTCCCATTTGGCAACACTAAGACTGGGGCTGTGGTCAAAGCTCTCTTTAAACGTTGGAACGCATCATCACAATCTAGGTCCCACGTGAAAGCTAGGTTCTTCTTCGTCAAGCATGTCAATGGGGCTGATATCTTTGCGAAGTACTTGATAAACTTCCTATAGTAGCCAGCCAACCCCAAGAAACTCCTCACCTCGGTAGCATTTTTAGGGACCTTCCAATCTTGGATGGCCACCACCTTCGCGGGATCCACAACTATCCCTTCCTTGGAAACCACGTGCCCTAAGAATCGCACTTCCTTCCTCCAAAAGTGACATTTAGAAAATTTAGCTTTAAGGTTATGCGCTCAAAGGGTCTCCAACACTTCCCTAAGATGTAGGGCATGCTCTTCCTCGCTCTTAGAAAAGATCAAGATGTCATCCACAAAGACCACCACGAATTTATTAAGGTACTCCCTAAACACCCTACTCATTAAGTCAACAAAGTATGCGGGGGTGTTTGTCAAACCGAAGGGCATCACAAGCTACTCATAGAAACCATCCGGAGTCCTAAAAGCAGTCTTGTTTATGCTATCCTCAGCCTCTCTCAATTGATGGAAACCAGTGGCTGAGTCCAACTGCGAAAACACTGAAGCGCCAATTAACTGATTGAAGAGATCGTCAATTCTCGGCAGTAGGTGCCTATTCGTCTAAGTAAGCTTATTAAGTTCTCTATAGTCCACACAAAGTCTAAGGGACCCATCCGCCTTCGTGGCAAATACTACTGAAGCACCCCACTCCGATATACTACGTCTTATGAACCTCTTCTCAAGCAACTCCCCTACTTGCTTATTGAGTTCCCTCCTCTCACGAGGAGCCATGTGGCGTACTGGCAAAGATACGGGTTTTGCATTGTCTACAAGATAAATACGAAAGTCTATCTCATGTTTTGGGGGTAGACCCCTCACCTCATCGAAGACATCAACGTATTCACGGACTATACGAATAGAATGTAAATCATCATTGGATGCGTCAAGTGACTCAAGATAACTAAGCATCACCGATCCTCTAGGGTCACAAGAAATATCAAGGGTCTTTCCACTACGAGTCAACAATTTTACTACCCTTCGTTCACAATCTAGGATGACACCATGTCTGGCTAGCCAATCCATCCCTAGAATCAACCCATAGCCCATGAAACCAAGCACAAAAGCATTACATTCAAAACCAACGCCTAAGATAGACAATCTCAAATCCCTACAAACCATGGATAAATGAGCCAACCCACCAATAGGATTTGAGACTACAATGGAATCCACAACGAGACTAGTATTTAAGTGCATTGTTTCAACTAATGATGTTGAGATAAACGAATGTAATGCGCCAGAATCGAATAAAGTACGGACATGATGATCAAAAAAGAAAATCAAACTTTCGACAGAAATTTTTCTACCTTCCTCTTGTCCCAGAGCCATGATAGCATGAACTTGCCCTCCCGAAGTAGACCCTGCCCTCTGCCCTTGCTTCTTAGGACAGTCCTTCACACCATGACCCGCATCACCACAATGATAACAAGCGAACTTCTTCTTCTTCCTACAGTCCTTCTTTAGATGACCGGGTATCCCACAGTTATGACACTTCCTCTTCTCTTTGCCACCCTTCTTTTGTTGTTGGGCTTTCTTTTGATCCCCTTTCTTCTCCGGTGCCTTATTAGCATTAGCGCCTTTCTCCCCTTTATGCATAATCGCCATGTCAAACAGCTTCTCAAAGGTGGCCCCCATGGGAATGTGGGTCATAGCCAGCCCGTGTAGCGGCTCATTCAAGCCTTTAACAAATCTCAAGGCCTTCTTTTCGGGTGTGTTAACCAGGTCTAAGCCAAACCTCACCAACTGATTGAACTTGTTGACGTACTATTTTACTGATAGATTTCCCTGCTTCAATGCCAAGAACCTTTCCATGTATAAGTTCTCTTCTGCTCGTGAGAGAAATTTCGCTTCGAACCTATGCCTGAAGTCCGCCCATGTCTCAACTGGACGCTCTCCATTAGTGACCTCCCACCAATACAAAGCCTCATTCTTCATCAACCAAGCAGCCAATTGGACTTCCTCCTATCATCCACCTCAAAGATACCAAAAAGATCCTCTACTTCTTTAAACCAATTTCTAGCTTCAACGAATGTTTCGGACCCACTAAAAGGTTTTCCACCCATCGAACGAAAGTCTTTACATATCTTGGAGAAAGCATCTCCACGCGGAGGAATGACTTGAGCTGGGGGAGGAGGAGGAACGTCGGTCGGGCCCGCGGCAGCGACCCTAGCCTCGAGATATTGACGAAACCAACCGGGTACATGAACACCCTCTGGTATCTCAGATGCTCCAGACATGCTGGAAAGAAAAAGAAGGAGTTTCAAAATAAGGGAAGAGAAAAAGAGATGTATGGCTTGCGGGGATTATGCTCCAAAAAGTAAACTTTCTTTGAAAATAGCTTCTTTAAAACAAGTTTTTGAAAATAATTTCAAGGAAAATAATACTTTGGAAAACACTTTTCAAAACTTTTTATCTGTTCTTGCAACCATAGCTCTGATACCACGTGTAACACCCCATGGCCATTAATGTCACTCACAAAGGGAATGCATTAATGTCATGAAGCGTTATAGTAGTATAGAACAGATAAATTACAAGAGTAAATAAATAAAACACAGTGGAAGATAAAACTTATTTCATAGCATCATAACTTCAAAACAAGCTTACATAATTAGTCTCCAAAACCATTACAACAGGATCAACTGTCTTTTCGAAAAACTTCAAAGTACATAAAGAAGCAAATACTTAAATAACATAAATGCATAAATCCCCACTGAGCATAAGCAAAGCCATAAAGATGAGAGAGTCCAAAGCGATACATCTACTCTTTTCAAGCAACTGAAAGAAATCGGCACTAAGCTGTAGTATTCCCTCCTTGCAAACCTGAGGGGGGGAAAGGAAAGAAAAGAGGTGGAAACAAAACGGGTCAGACATAAAGTATGTAGAGTCCAGTAATTTTAACAAATAATAGGTACGGTAGATGATCAAGACATAAATAGGCATCATGATATGGCTGTAACATAGATAAGGTAGATAAAAAGGATGGACAAGATGATTTCGTTCTTAAGTACTAAGACAATCCTACACCTTGGCTAAGCGAACAACCCTCCAAGTACTAACCCCGAAGACCAAAGTCAACATCAGACTAGCACCCAAAGGACTATTTAACTCAACCAACATGTATTTCGTTACACCTCCCTATTGCTAAGTTACACCACATTACTTAATTACACCGCACATCTACTAGTCTCTATTTACTAAAGGTTGATCCCTTTCCACTAACTGTACCCACATGACACACTTGGTAGTTACTTGAACCTAGCTGCTATCGTAGGTGTTGGCTTTCTCCTACCACCGCTAAGGTACCCTTACCCTACCCATTCGATCGGCTCCCTAAACCCCGTAGGCACCCGTGTTGGCCCCACAGTGGGTTGTATCACTCCCCAAAGTGGCAACCCCGATACCAACATAAAATGCACGGCAATACCTACACGATGCAACAACGTCATACCTACCATTCCGGACCCATGCATGCACATGAACCCGTTGGACTCGCGTTGCCACCGCTATTCACGTTTTGACCTCTTACATTTAAGTCCAGTAAGCGTGCCCCAACCTCGGCCTAGTACCGGACCCAATTAGATACTCAAACGGGTTACTGGTTGAAACGGGTCCCCCATCCGACAAAAGCCTCCCACCTATGCTTGGTCCCCACTAGGTTTTTCTCCCACTTAACCATTTTAATTTAAATGTCCATGTCTTACACATGCTATGGTTAAGTCCATACTTACATGTCATAATTTACATGTCTTATCTTATACCGGTTAAGTCCATATTTACATGTCATAATTTACATGTCACCCCACTTAACCCTCTAACCATACCCATGTCTTATTATGCTTAGTATTCCTTAATTCATTCCTTATGACGAACAGTGCATGACCTCCCACATTAGACCGAAAGAAAAATAGAGTCAGACATAAAGCCTGGTAAGTCTAGTGACTCTTCAGTATGTGAATAAGAAAAAGGGCATGATAGGAATAAACTGAAAATAGGAAAGTATTATAAACTAAGATAAAGTTATTTTGAACTGAATATACAATCGCATCACACACTATATCTCTGCACCTACTGGTATTTGATCCAACTAGCACCCCGTGACCAGGGTGAAGTGATCCCCTTTCTTAAGATCGGCTCCTACTTGCATAATCATATGTGTCATACGACCCCACTTGATTATAGATACCTATGCTGGTCCCACCATAGGGTGTATCAAGTCCCATGGTGGCGGCCCGACACAATTCTAGAATGCATAGGTTATACTACTGATTCCCAGTGCCCTGTTTGTCTGCTCCGAAGTGTGAGCACGCCCGCACTCCGTTAGAACCTACACTGCTGCACCAACCGCCGTCGCTTTTGACCGCTTACAATCAGCCCAGTAATCGTGCCCCACCCTGCCTAGTTTCAGGGTACCATGATACCTAATTGGGTTACTGCTGAAATGGGTCCCGTTACTAGGGTTTTCTGGTCAAACATGTTAAGTGGTTAAGTGTTCAGATTAACCTAACCCCACCCATCAGATTTAGTTAACATGTTGAGTTGGTTAAGTGTTTTAGCTAACTTAACCCTACCAATCCTAACTTAGCTATAATCTATTCATTAAAGCACCAACCACTCACATTAGATTGGTATTGTTGTGGTTACTGGATGTGTCGGTCGGTTCCGGGCAGGTTTACACCGCAACTCAGTCTAACCTCGGGTCCTTTTTGGGCTCAATGCTTAACCTCCCACATTGGATAGGTATTGTTGTGATTACTGGACAGCCGGGCGGGTCCGGGAAGGTTTACATCAGAACTCAATCCAACCTCGGGTTAAGCATACTCGTATTTTCTAAATTTACGTATTTGTCTCTTTTACTGTTATATGTAAATGTTAAGGCCCACTTTCCAAGTTCATTATTTTTGGTATAACAATTTATACCACTTAAATGTCACAAATTATTGGCATGTGCCAAACATGCCAACCACATATATTTTCATGTATAATCCCAACGATATTCCCCCGTTTGTACGTTCGCAAGATTATAGTGAATGTTGGGCTCAATATTTCATCCCAACTTATAAACATAGAAGGGAAAGCCAAGAACATGAAATATTCTTAATAACATAAAGGGTGCGTGACATATGAACTTGCAACTTTGAGAACTAATTAACATGAATCATGGGTTTCAACTTGTCATGTGAACTTGCATTGAAATGGGAATCTAATTAAATAGGTGTCACATGAAATGGCATATATAATTTAGACTTGCATAAAACATAAGCCTAAACATGTTTAGATCTAGGCATAACATTTAAACATAAACTAGCATATGACAAGGTTATTTTTATGTCCATAAAGATGTCTATTTTTGACATTAACACAACGGTGTGAACTAGATCAAATCATGTATCCTATTATAACATGAAACTGTAATGATCGTGTGAAAACCATTTGGTACTTGGCATGGACCCAAATATAAACTTGCAAGGATTCCATCTCCTACTCCACCAGTCTCAGACTCATCCTTAGAAGTGATTCCTAAAGTTTGACGCCTCATTCTAAATCTGAAAACTAGAATGATTAGTCCACATAGAAAATAACTGCTAAAGAGATACAACCGCTACTGCTGTATATGCTAATATATATATATATATAGTAAGCATCCAACTGGAATCTAGAAGTACGTCTCTCATACGTGATTATGTCCTCGAACTTTGGCCAAAATCGTTGACCAGAGCTCTGATACCAAATGTGATGACCACCCATAACCCCAGCACTAAACAAGAGGAATAATACGCTGAAGGGTGTGCCAAGCAGCTATGGACGATCATCAGAGTAAGCAAACACAATCGGAAACTGTCGTAGAACTCACAACGCAAGGATAAAATATAATAGAACATATATAACAGGTAAAAGTAATCAGGCATCATATAGAAAACTTTTGAAAAGAATCTCAACATCTTAAAAGATTATCCAACTGATACAAAAGTTTGTGCATAAGTCCTCACTACAACACTCACAGAGCACTCAATAGCGGAAATAGAAATACTAGATAGTAATAAAACTGGTACGCCAGCCTCCTGCTTGCCTCCGCACAGCAACATCGTCCTCACTAAACACATGTAACCTGCTACTTAGTCTGCCCATCCACAACCGGATGAATAGCCCAAGGTATAAAGAGGAGACATAAAACCTTGAGTCAGACAACAGTCTTAGTGAGCGATAAAACAACTAACCAACTTCATCAATAAAGTATATAAGGATAGGTAGATTAACAAGCCAATCTACCAAACACCAGAGAGGAACTCAACTCCCATCTTCCCCCACATCGGACAGTGATAGCCTTTACAATCCATTCAATCAAGGGAATAACAATTCATCCAGGGGAACCAGAACAACCATTGATAACATTCACAGCATCCAGAGTACATAGATTTCACGTAGACAATCCTAATCGAGTTTAACATCCCTCAAGCACTCACCCCAGAGGCCTAAACCAATATCAGTAAAGCACTCAAGGAACATCTCCCTCGACTTTGGATAATCCACGTGAGATGGTACAAACAGAACAACCAATCATCCATTACTGACTCTGGCTATCACCACCAATCCTGCTTTGAAACCATCGTAATCGTATGACTGGCCCATATTGCCATCCATCAAGGGCTAATGGTAACCCCGGTTCTAGCAAAAACCCCATACGCCTTTCAACGATACCCGGGGTACTCGACCTACATCCAGTCTTTTAGATGCCCCAATTACACTCCTGCTTTGAGCCCGCTAGAATATACGACAACTATAATTCCTCAGCCTTCACATCTCTAGTCATCTTCACTTGCGACTATCCATAGGCTCAGAACACTTTAGAGAAACCATTACTTCACACGAGCTCAATACATCCTTGAGTCGTCCTTTCACATGAACTCAATACAACATTGAGTCATTCTCACATTCGTTGCATACGACGAACAACAAACAAATCACTTCACTTCGAACATCCTTATCCGGACTCTCGTCGAAGTTATCATCTCAACACCCTTGAGTTGTTATACCCTTCGTTGTTCTACACCGATCAACGAACACTTTTCAACACTTCGAACCTTCCAACTTGAATATACTTCGAAGTCCCACCATCACCGGACCATACAGCATTAACATACTTAGGCCATCCCCACCTTAGGTCGTTCTCGACCTAAGCCTCATAACAACCCAAACTTTGTAACGACCCAAAGTGTTACAATGACTCAAAGCTTTAGATCTAATTCCTTAGATCTAAAAATGACCCAAGACCTTAGATCTAACTCCTTAGATCTAAAAACAACCCAAGACATTAAATCTAACTCCTTAGGTCTAAAAACAACCCAGAGCTAAGGAAAAACAACCCAGAGCTAAGGAAAACGACCCAAAGCTAAGGAAAATGACCCAGAGCTAAGGAAAAAAGACCCAAAGCTAAGGAAAACGATCCAAAGCTAAGGAAAACGACCCAGAGCTAAGGAAAATGACTCAGCTCCGGATCTGACCAAATTAGCTCCAAACTTAACCAATTCTTTGCCAAAACGATTCGTTCGACGAAACCAACTCATCCAATACATCCAATACAATCATAAGCACATTATGAAACCACTAACATTAAGAAAATTACAATTATCATCAAATTGTGCAAATTCACCAAAAACCATAATAAATGAACATATGATCTAAATTGTAGATCTAACTTACATAATCATATGAAATAGCATTGAAATCATTACCTTAATCTTGCTAAAATAGATCATAGGGTGACTTATGTCAAAATGGACTTAATATAGCATGGATCTATGATTAAACACTTGAATTTGATTAAAAAAACATGATCTAACATTCATATACTTCATTGAATCCTTGTGAGAGATGTAAATCACTCACCAATTCTCCAAAACAAGTCAAAACTAATGAAATAAGAATCCGAACAGCAAGCACCTCGCACCAAACACCTTGATCCGATGAATCCTTGCTTCAATTGACGTAGATCTAGCCTCCAATGGTGTAGATCTTCAATTTCCTTCCTTGGATTATGATTTTTTGATGGTGGAAAAGTGTTAGAGGAAGGAGGAACTCAAGACCTCCCAATGAGAAAATGGATAATTCAAACCCTTTCTCATATCCCTTACCCCCTATTAATAGTTTCCACCAACCCCCTAATTGGTCTTCCCAATTCAGCCCATTTTGGCTTACTAAACCTTTACAGCCTACGGAAAAACCTTAAAATAGCGATTTCTCCCAAACCGCTGAGCCAAATCTTTAGTGTAACCAAACTACGGAAAGGCAATCATCAATTCCTTTCCAATGGCACAGGTCTCACCCTCTGATTCGACCTAAGTCAAAAGTTATGCCCTATACAAGACTGATAGGGGCAAAATGGCCACAAAAAAAATTGATAAAAATTATGGACATGTCTCACATCTCCATAAGCAACATACCAAAAGAAGAGAACGATCTAGCCCTTAGGGAATAAAATAAAAACATTTTACGATCTTCCGATACGTAAAGTGCGGGCTGTTACAGGTTCTTTAACCCAGTAAAGATAGGATTTATTTCCTAATTTTGAATAATCATTAAATAAGGATTTTTGGAGATTAGAACTAAGTGGAGTTTCAATGAATCTTTAATTAGATTGAAATGTTAATATGGTAATTAAATTTGCCAAATTTGAGAAGTGTTCGACAATGGAGTATCACCAGTTACTTCATGGGATAGTAGATTTGAACGTGAAATGATAATTGAATTTAACGATAACACAGTGGTGTTAGACGACCAGTTTTGCTCCATGGGATGAATAGGTTGGGATGGGATAATAAAATAAATGATTACTTTGGTAAGGCGTTAATCCCGACTATTTTGATAAACCTTAATTTGGTTTAAACTATGAAAAGATACTATAAAATCTTTTGAAATGATTTCAAATAAATTGATTTAACAGTGTGTTTAAAAGTGATAATCTTTGATAAGATTAATGAGAACCTTTCCAGAATAAAGAAATACGAATAAAAGAATATTCTGGATTGGAATGAGGCATATGATGTGTTGTTATAGCACTTGATTATAAGATACGTGATTTATTCGGAAAGTCCGGGTTTAACCCATTATGAATAATTGATACGACGACTAACCGTCGAAGAGATTGAAGACGGTGCAAGACCGACGATCTTCATATCGAATGGATGGGTTGCGACTGATTCCCATTATTAGAGTAGCTACTTTGAAGGGGCTACAGTGGTAGTCGTCCAGACGTACTTGTTGATTGTACGGATATGCAGTTCCTCTATCCTGTATTGGACATACGGGACGAGGAATATGGTGCCTCCGGTTTCGTTCAGACCTAGAACGGACTTGCAAATGGTGTGTCTGACATTGTATTCCATTATGTTGTATTCGTTGATCTCTGCTAATTATATATCTGTTTTGTGGCGGAGAATTTACTCTTTTGCTTAACACCCTTCTCTAATACGTACGAGCTTAGAGGTTATATATTGGTAGAAATCAATGGTTTGACATGGATTGATAGTGTGGCATGCTGAGATGCTGTGATCCAAACTTTTGTTGAAAAGCAAAGTTTGGTGGATGATGATCAAAGCATAGCTTTAATTAGCATAGCTTTGTGTAGCGTTAATTCGCGAGCCTCACACATCGGTATGATGGTGAACAAATGGTTAGATCAGTATAATTTCGATGTGAGGATGGATTTGGTCAACCGAGATAGGCTTGGTGTGGTCGCTACACACCTGGTAGAGATAGGGCACACCCCCGATTCCCAGAAGGATAGAGTAAGCGGCGTTTTCTCATGCACGAGAGCGGAGATAGTCGATATCCTGGATATAGTGCAGATGTGCATTACAGTGTATTCTCATGCCTGGGACGTAAGCCGTGGGGTATTGCACTACGTGATCGATCTTTCAGATTAGTAGCCATCATGATGGAAATCCAAACTTCCAATACGATGTTTTTCGGTTTTAGTTGTAAACCTATATATGGCGACATAGTGGGATGGAGTGCTCATGCCGTCTATGATTGATACATTTATATTTGAAGTTGATTTCTTCACTTGTAGTAATAATAAAAGATAAATTTCGTGTACCAAGCATATTTGGCTATTATAAGGCAAAACTCTATCCTCCGGCTTGCATTGCATTATGTGATGGGACCTGAGTCTTATAATAGCTCCATTGTTCTTTATTTAGCATTACGCTGTTTGTTTTATGCACTGGTATTTTTGGGGGTAAACCCGTTCCATGTTATACGGCATGGTCCCTTAATTTACCTTACTTTAAATTCAAGCTAATAACTGTTTTTGTTCTCACACTAGTCCCATGACTGACTCGAAGTTTATTGTTTCTACCTGAACTCTGGGTGCCCATATTTTCCATGCAGCAAGTAGTTTTGGTTTTCATAGATATTTCTTCTCCCAGGATCTTGGATTACACCTGGAGCTATATTCGGAAAGCTTTGTATCTGTGTATTTCATTCAGTTGTGTTAGTCATTATATTTATACATTTTAATTCCGCTGCTAGGTAATTTGAACTCTGATATTTTCCAATGTATATTATTTATTTATACTCTGATATCATGTACTCTGATGTAATTGTTGTAATAGCAATGAAATGTTCTATTGTTTGTGTCTGTTGCGTCGTGTTCTCAATTCAATCTGGGCTTTCCCGTAAGGGGAAGTTTAGGTCTTCTTAATATAATTCGGCTTTTTAATGCGTGAACTAATCACTGAGATGCCTAAATAGTAAGAATTATGAGGCAATACCATTAAACCAGCAAATTTGATAATCTCATCCTTTCTACCTTGTGAAGCCTAGCAATCATTATGTGTGACTTGTTCAGATTAATGTAAAGCCCTGTTAGGGGGTAAAAATTTTCCAAGGTGGATAGAACACTTTGAATATTGGAGATAGTGGGTTTAACAAAGATTATAAGATCATATGCGAAGAGAAGATGTGCGATCAACGGCTCTTTACAGCGAGGATGCAGTTCCGAATTCCCTAATTCCACTTGCTTAACAAACAGAGAGTTCAATACTTCCATTACTATAATGAAGAGATATGCAGAAATTGGATCCCCTTGTCGTACTCCTTGTGTCCCTTTGAAAAAACCATGTAAACTACCACATCTAGAAATGGAGTATCTTGATGACGAAATACATGTATAAATCCAAGATATAAAAGGTATGGGAAAGTTCAGCCTTGCCAATACAGCAAGAATTGAGTGCCAAGATAAGGAATCAAAAGATTTATTAATATCCAGTTTTATCATGCATCTAGGCGAGATCAATTTCCAACTGTATCCACAGAGTAATTCTTGTGTAATTAGAATACTATCACGAATGGATCTTCCACTCACAAAGGCAGATTGGTTAGCTGATATTATAGATGGGAGAACTTGTTGTAATTTGTTGCTAACACTTTAGAACTTACCTTATATACAACAAAACAACAAGAAATCGGTTTGAACTCAGAGATAGATAAAGGATTTTCCACTTTAGGAATTAAAGCTATAAATATAGCAGCTAAACTTAAAGGCAGCTTAATGTTCAAGAAGAAAAACTTTAATCCATTTAACAAGTCTTCACCATTTACCTTCCAACAATGTTGAAGAAAATAAGCATTAAACCCATCAGGTCCTCCACTACTTGAAGCATCCAATCCAAAAACTGCATCCTTTATTTCATTTTTAGATACTTCAGCTATTATATTCGGAGACTGTTCTAAAGATAGATAAGGTAGGTTAATATGAGAATAGTTCTCAATATCAATTTGAAGAGGGTTTAGTGCAACTAAAATAGAGGAGAAAAAATTGACAAAGGCTTCTGTTAATGATATTTTCGTCAACACCGCAGATAGGTCTATGGAAGTGGACCTAGGAGAAAAATAAGTTGTTTAGCCTTCACAAGTTTGAGTTAGTTCACCGTTTCCTAGATATCAAGGTTTAGAATCCGAAAGAATAGTTACTCTTCCCTCAATGGGGTGAATATCACGCTTAAGTGATTCGAGAAACAACATTTATCTTAGGATGAAGGATTACTAAGTGCAACCCTTAGCGAATGACTTAACAGTTTGTGGAGAGGGGTTCTGTACTGGGCTTGCAGAAGGGTCTAAATTTGTAGAAAGAGGGATGTTTCACTTAGCTTACGGAAAGAACTTGATATAGGCTCTTATACATGTTGGAAGCAAACAGTATGTTGTGGCAACAATAACTAAGAAATCATATAACAATCCCATAAAGAAAAACTCTTGAGTATTGATTCACACTTTATTGATATTTGATTTACAATACATGAATAGAATAGAAGAAATCCCTAAATCGATCAAAGAATTAGAGTTTACCCTAGAGAAAAAGAATACAAGAATTTGAATGAGGAAATACTCCACAAAATGTGACCCCTGGGGTCTTATTTATAGAGAATTCGGGGGCCCTTCTGCTGTTGGGACATTGGGCTTATAGAAGCCTGTGACGCTGGCCCTGTACCATTAGATATTTCCTCTAAATGGGCTGTGCCAATGCCCGACTAGCACGGGACGATCGTCAAAAAGGTTGAAACGATGAATTACCAAAGAACCTGTAGTATATCTCACAACGCACGGAATAAAATATAATAATAACATAACTTGATATAAAACAGCGAGACAGTACATAAGCTGGAAACTAAACCATATCCATCAGATTAGCGGAATCCAAAATGCAGCTTCATATCCAATTATTACAACTTTTAAATACTGTCTCTAAATGAAAATAAAAGAGGCACACTACAAATGCCCAAAGCAGTAACCAAAATCAACACAGGGATAATATATGTATATAGTACGTGGAAGCCTCCTGCTCGTCCCCGGATACCTACTCATGCATAACAACATAACCTGGATCTGTTCTGCTCGTTTAGGAGCACCCACAGTAATATTAAGTGACATAAAACTCTGGGTCAAATGAAAGTCTAGTGTGAGCGATAGCAAATCTATGTAACCGAATAAAGCAATAACAGGTATAAATAATCATACCTACAACCAAAGAGTTAGCACAACAAGATGTAAAATACTCTAAGGTAACACTAACCTAGAGTGTAAAATGGGAGTGTGCGTGTCATGGTGATAGCAAACATCAAACATAGCAATCATCTTCACATCTCTCACTCAGTGCGTAAAGCAATTTTTCCAACGAGCTAATTTCACCAAACGATGGCATTTTCAACCATTCTAACTTTCCAATGCAATCATAAAACATACCAAACAGCAGTAGTAACATGTAGAATCAACCAAATTCATATATGTGACATAAATATGATTTTACATATTTTTCATATTTTTATGAGTCATTATTTCGCTAATTATCACTAATCACCCCTAATTAGCCATAGTTAGTGCATAAACATGCTAATCAATCACCTTAGCCAATAATAAATGATAGATCTGAAACTTTTACTGATTTGGCTCGGATTCCAATGTGGTGTAACAGCTCTACCTCGAATTTGGTGTTAATCCGGCATGATTTGATGTAGATTTGATTAATTTGTGATTAGGGAGTGATAAGAAAGAGATTTAGAAGATGGAAGCCATGATTAGGGTTTGAGAAAGGTTTGTGGCAGCTAGAAAAATGAAAGGGGATGATTCTCATCTCCTTTCAGCCCTCCCATAACTCTAATCTCGAATTGGGTTATGGGCCTAGCTGCTAATCACTTAATTAAGCCAAATTAGGTTGTTTTCCCATCTTTAAATATAATTTCAACCATATCTCCCAAACAGTAAGTCAGTTTCATTACTCTGACCAATCTACGGAATGGGAAACCATCATCCGAATCCAATGGAAGTGGTTTCAGGTCAAAACTCCTTACCAATCAAAAGTTATAGGTGAAACAAGATTCTCCAAGGGAAAAATGGTCATTTTAAATCCGACAAAAATCGTGAATGTGGGAAATGACCCCAATAGTCGTTTCCCAAAGTTACACGACCATATGACTTTGTATGATAAAAAAATCTACGATCCTCTGATACGTAGAATACGGGTCGGTACACTCCCCCCCCCCTTAAGAAACTTCGCCCCCAAAATTCCTTAACCAAGAAAACATACATTAGTGTCCCGCATCCTATCAACCATTTGCAAATAATCAAACATACATAATAAACACAACAACCCTGTCCTAGCATGCGGTTTACTAACATGGGAATAACTATATCGCATTTAAAATCTTACCAGGTAAAGAGCTCTAGCTACGACTTCCTTATGGTCTCCTCGGTTTCCCAAGTACAGTCATTCTCATTATCACTCCACTGAACCTTAACCAGTTTCACTATCTTCCTTTGAAGTTGTTTCGTATCGTGTTCGACAATACGAATCATTCTGCGGCTTCCAACTACCTCGGATTCTACCTCGATATCATCCTACTGATCTGGTGAAATAGTTATACAAGAATTGTGTACGAACTTCCTTAACTGTGAAACATGAAATACGTTGTGCACTGATGCCATCTTGTCGGGTAATCCAACTTTATACGTTAAATTCCCAACTCGTCCGAGAACTGGAAATGGACCAACAAACCTTGGTGCTAACTTACCTTTCCAACCAAATTGATTCACACTCTTCAACAGAGAAATCTTGACGAATACCAAGTTGCAACCGGAGAATTTCAAATCTCTTCGTCTTTTATCAGCATAACTCTTCTGCCTATCTTGGGCAGCCTTCACTCGCTGTTGAATAACCTTGATCTTACCTGAAGCTTCTCGTGTCATATCTGACCCAAGCACAAATTTCTCACCGGTTTCCAACCAATATGATGGTGAGTTGCATGGTCTTCCGTACAAAACTTCAAATGGAGCCATACCAATACTAGACTGATAATTATTATTATATGCGAACTCAACCAGATGCAAATAGTCATCCCATGACCCCCTAAAATCCAATATACAAACTCTCAAGAGATCCTCTAATACACGATTCACCCTCTCTGTTTGACCGTCTGTTTGAGGATCTTACGCGGTACTGAGATGTAATTCTGACCCTAAGGCCTCTTGTAAGCTCTTCCAAAACCCACTAGTAAATAATGGATCTTGGTCACTCACAATTCCTTTATGTACTCCATGAAATCTCACTACCCACTTCATATACAGTTCTGCTAACTTAGCTGCCGTTCTATTCGACTTGATCGGTATAAACCTTGCACTTTGGTCAATTGATCCACAATCACCCATATACCATCATGACCCGATCTAGTCCTTGGTAAACCAACAATGAAATCCATTGCGACTTGTTCCCATTTCTATTTGGGAATTTCCAACGGTTGTAACAAACCACTAGGATTCTATTGCTCGGCTTTAACTAACTGGCAGTTCGTGCACTTGGGTATAAAATTTCCAACGTCTCTCTTCATCCCTTCCCAGTAGTATGTCTGCTTTATGCCTCGATACATTTTGTTACCACCAGGATGTATGGTCAGTTTCGAGTGATGACACTCTCTAAGCACTTCATCTCTTAATCCACTAACGTTGGGTACAACTAGTCTCCCATTTTTCAAAACCATCCTGCTCGATCAAGTCCATACATATTCATCTCCTCACTGTCGATGCCCATCTTAACTTTGGAGATGATTTCCAGTAGGTTAGGATCGTCCCTCTGACTGGAACCGATCCGCTCAATCAAAGTCAGTCTGATTGTCAAACTTGCTAACATCTCTGGATCTAATTCACACTTAGGTCTGAAATCATATCCCGCAATATACTCTAGTTGCTTCCATTCAAGAAACATAGCCCCCAAACTGGCATGTCTCCTACTCAACGCATCAGCTACCGCATTGCCCTTCCCTGGTGTGTATGCGATATTGAAATCATATGAAGCCAAGAACTCTAACCATCTCTGCTGACGAAGATTTAAATCCTTTTGAGAGAAAAGATACTTTAATGACTTATGATCGGTAAACAACTAGAATCTTTCTCCCAAGAGAAAGTATCTCCACATCTTCAACACGAACACGATCGCTGCCAATTCCAAGTCGTGGGAGGATATCTTTTCTCATGTGGTTTCAGTTGCCGACTAGCATAAGCTACAACCTTACCGCCTAGCATCAGTATAGCACATAGTCCGGTACGAGAGGCATCCTTGTATACCATTATCTCTTCATTCCCCTTAGGAATAACTAACATGGGTGCACACGTTAACTTCTCATGTTGACTTTCAAATGCATTCTCACATCTTTCGTCCCAAACAAAAGCTTGATTCTTCTTGGTTAACTGGGTTAATAGTGTCTCTATCTTGGAGAAGTCTTGAATAAAGTTATGATAATATCCAGCTAATCCCAAGAAACTTCTCACGTCCGTTGCATTATTGGGCATAGACCAATCTTGCACCATAGCCACCTTCACAGGGTCCAAAACAATACCATTCTCTGAAACAACATGACCCAAGAATCTCACTTCCCTCCTCCAGAAGTGACACTTAGAAAATTTCGCTTTCAATTGGTGTTTCCTCAACACCTCCATTGCTACCCTCAAATGTTCCTTGTGTTCTTCCTCTATCCTCGAGTAAACCAAGATATCATCCGTGAACACAAGAACAAACTTATTTAATTGATCCCTAAAAAGCCTATTCATAAGATCCACAAAATATGTGGGTGCATTGGTCAACCCGAATGGGATTATCAACCACTAATAGAATCCAAACGGCGTCCAAAATGTCGTTTTACGTATAATCTCAGCTGCTACTCGGAGCTGATGAAATCATGTCACGAGCTCCAATCAGGAAAACACTCTTGCTCCATTTAATCGATCAAAAAAATCATCTATCCGTGGAAGAGGATACTTATTCTTCCTAGTCACCTTGTTCAACTCGCGGTAGTGCATACATAAGCGAAGGGAACCATCAGCCTTGGTAGCAAATACAACAGGTGCTCCCCACTCGAAAACACGTCTTTGAATAAGTCCCTCCTTCAAAAGATCGCCTACTTGCATTTCGAGCTCTCGCTGCCCCCTTGGCGCCATACGACGAAGAGGCAACACTATAGGTCTGGCATCTTTCACTAAATCAATTAGAAACTCGATCTCTCAGTGTGGTGGAAGTCTGATCACTCCCTCAAAGATGTCTGGATACTCGCCAGTAATAAGAACATCTGATAACTCATCATGCGGGATGTCGAGGGAATTCAGAAAACTAGCCATCACCCCATCACTAGGTAGGCAACCCAATACCACCCTCCGCCCATCATCCGCTCTAATGGTCACCAAAGACCTCTCATAGTCTACCACCACCTCATACCTTTGGAGCCAATTGACTCCCAAAATAATCCCAAACCCAGTAAAGCCCAAAACAAAGCAATCACGAGCAAACACACATCCATGACTCGATAAGACCAAATTTCATAAAATCATACAAAGGCTAGTCGAACCACTGATCAGATTCGTCACAACTAAAGGTTTATCGACTATCTCGGGTTTTAAATCCAAACTATCTACTAGGTCACTAGATACGAAGGAATGGAAAACCCCAGTATCAAAAAATACTTGAACAGAAACATTATAAATAGAAAGCATACCTTGAATAACGACACCCTTTCCCTTCTCCTCCACAGTTGGGGGCATTCGACGAAGAAGGAACAACGTTGACAGCATATGCTTTCACGATCTGCTTCTCCTTACGGGGTTGTGGACATTTATTCTTGAAATGTCCCACTTGGACACGGTTGAAGCACTTCTTCTCCCCTGGCTTTGCTCGACAATCTATGATATAGTGGCCCTTCTCTCCACAGCCAAAGCATTCGATATCTTTCTTATTCTTCTTTATCTGACCATCCTTAGTTTGGTTTTGTTTTCTCTTATTTTGGAACTCCTTCTTGCCTTTACCGCTTGCCTGCGGTTTTGGCTCCTCTGCAGATGTAATAGTAACCTCAGTCTTCGTCTTAGGTTAAAGGCTCTCCGATCTAAATGCCTTCCCCACAATAGATTCGAAAGTCTCATCGATATGGTTTATAAGTCTTTTCCCCAAGTACTCATCTAGGCTAGTTATGAACTTCTCGTTCTTCTTCTCGGCGGTATCAATAAGAGATAATCCATATTTCGATAAGGTATCGAATTCAGCAATATATTCCGAGACTGCCCTACCATTTTGCTTAAGCTCCAAAAACTTCCTAAACAATTCTGATTTCCGAGTAGTTAGAATAAACTTATCACTGAGGTGAGTCTTAAACTTATCCCAGTTAATTTGATCTTCGGGAGTAGCCGCTTTAATAACATTCCACCAACTCATTGCCCTCCCTTGAAGCTGACATGATGCTAGATTTCTCTTCGTTGCATCTTCGTTCCCCAAATCCTCGAAGATGCGCTCACAACTATCTAGCCAATCCTGAACCTCCGTAGCCGATTTCGTTCCATGGAATGGCTTCCCATCAAGACTAGTATAATCATTGTTAAGCTTGGCGAAATCGGCTGTAGGCGCCTGCACTACTGCACCAACACCGTTACCAGCATTAGGAACTGCTCCCTAAGCATCCACAAGCATCTTTCGCATGAAGTTAGTAAACATCGTCCTTATATCAGGGACATTCCCATTGTTTTCCCTGAACCCGCAACCCTTCAATTCCCGATGCAGGGTTCCTCACCGTGCTCCTCATATTTCATCTCATCGTTCAATCTGTAAAGAGAAAACGATTAACTTTCTCCTTAGTGGTTCCAGTGCAGTGCGACTTCATCCTTAGATATACTAATAGTATATATATAGTTTTTGAAAACCAAAATATCACAATTACGCACTCTCATATACGTATACTATCTCTCCCTGATGTCTTCCCCTAGGTTAAACTACACAACCTAGGCTTTAATACCAAGTGTGGCTCACGCCCCGTACCATCAGACATTTCCTCTAAATGCGTTCTGCCAATGCCCGACTAGCACGGGACGACTGTCAAAAAGGTTGAAACGACGAATTACCAAAGAACTTGTAGTATATCTCACAGCGCACAGAATAAAATATAATAATAACATAACTTGATATAAAACAGGAGAGACAATACATAAGCTGGAAACTAAACCATATCCATCATAGAAGCGGAATCCAAAATACAACTTCATATCCAATTATTACAACTTTAAAATACTGTCTCTAAAAGGAAATAGAAGAGGTACACTACTAATGCCCAAAGTAGTGGCCTTAAACAACACAGAATTAATATATATATAGTAAGTGGAAGCCTCCAGCTCGTGCCCGGACAGCTACTCGTGAATAACCTCCTAACCTGCCTTTAGTCTGCCCCTTTAGGAGCACCTGGAGTAATAAGAAGAGACATAAAACTCTAGGTATGACGAAAGTCTGGTGTGAGCGATAGAAAGTCTATGTAACTGAATAAAGCAATAACAGGTATAAATAATCATACCTGACCTGGACCTGGAACCTACAGCAAAAGAGTTATCACAACAAGATGTACAATACTCTAAGGTAACACTAACATAGAGTGTAAAATGGGAGTGTGCATGTCATGGTGACAGTAAACATCAAACATTCCAATCATACTCACATCTCTCACTCAGTGCGTAGAGCATACGATATCCACAGCTTTGATCACCAAATCCATTGGGGCCATGACGGGTCCACACCGCACTGGACTCCGTACAACTATTGTAATGACCACACCGCCCTGGTCTATTATCAATAGCCGTGCCCAGTCCACACCGCCCTGGCTCTAGGTACGGGCCAACCAGCCCACACCGCCCTGGCTATGGTACATCTACATGCACCCTCTCTTAGTGGTGAACCAAAGTTATAGATTTCAATAACTCCTTTGCACACATCCCGCAGGAAAGCCAAACTCTTGTAGTTAACTAGTTGGTTCCCATCTGGATCCTGAGCAATAACTCCCCACTTGGACTTCCTTTGCATCTCGGGTTTTGGTTGAATTGGCATTCAGTTCAGTTCTTCATCTCCTATCCAATTCGGTTCGGGTCTCCTCCTCCTATCCGGTTCGGTTCGGGTCTCCTCTTCCTATCCAATTCGGGTCTCATCCTCCTATCAGGTTCGGTTCGGGTCTCTTCGCCCTATCCTGTTCGGATCGGGTCTCCTCCTCATATCCTGTTCGGATCGGGTCTCCTCTTCTTATCCGGTTCGGATCGGGTCTCCTCCTCTTATCCGGTTCAGATCGGGGTCCTAAACGAAACCCTGCAATTTTTCCAACGAGCTAATTTCGCCAAACGACGTTGTTTTCAAACATTCTAACTTTCCTATGCAATCACAAAACATATCAAACAGCAGCAGTAACATGTAAAATTAACCAAATTCATATACCTGACATAAATATGATTTTACATTTTTTCCATATTTTTATGAGTCATTAATTCGCTAATTATCACTAATCAGCCTTAATTAGCCATAATTAGCGAATAAACATGATAATCACCTACCTTAGCAAATAATAGCAGATAGATCTGAAACTTTTACTGATTTGGGTCGGATTCCAATGTATTGCAATAGCTCTACCTCAAATTTGGTGTTAATTCGGCTTGATTTGATGTAGATTTGATCAATTTGCGATTAGGGAGTGATTGGAGAGAGATTTAGAAGATGGAAGCCATGATTAGAGTTTGAGAAAGGTTGTGGCGGCTAGAAAAATGAAAGGAAATGATTCTCCAACTCCTTTCAGCCCTCCCATAACTCTAATCCCGAATTGGGTTATGGGCCTAGTTGCTAATCACTTAATTAAGCCCAATTTGGTAGTTTTTCCATCTTCAAATCTTATTTCAACCATATCTCACAAACAGTAAGTCTGTTTCATTAATGTGACCACTCTACAGAATTTGAAACTAT
This sequence comes from Allium sativum, assembly GCA_030737875.1. Classification (NCBI taxonomy): domain Eukaryota; kingdom Viridiplantae; phylum Streptophyta; class Magnoliopsida; order Asparagales; family Amaryllidaceae; genus Allium; species Allium sativum. The sequence goes on along the minus strand of CM060919.1, from coordinate 776,237,935 downwards.
CATTTGAATCCAATGGAAGAAGTTTCAGGTCAAAACTCCTTACCAATCAAAAGTTATAGGCAAAACAAGATTCACCAAGGGCAAAACAGTCATTTTAAATCCGGAAAAAATCGTGAATGTGGGAAATTACACCAATAGTCGTTTCCCAACGTTACACGACCATATGACTTCGTATGAAAATAAAACAAATATTCTACAATCCCCCGATACGTAGAATACGGGTCGTTACAAAGCCTCTGTCGGCCGCTTTTCTCCTTGGTCTCGGATATTTAGCTTCCGACCACCTTCGTGGTGCTGATTATTGCTTCCGGGGTAAGGTTCCCGATTAGTTGAGGCTTCTTCGAGATTGATATAAGCTTGTTGATGTAAATGACTTTCGGAATACTTTTGTGCTCCCGGTTGTAGCTTCCTGGTCTATGCTTCCGGTTTTCTCATGAATACTTTGAGGAGATTACCCTCGTGATGTATGTAGATAACAATCGGTTCGGAACCCCTATCGGTGTCGGTACCGAGCAAATTAGTGTGGATATCCGGTATCCCATTAGGGTTCTGGTTTTCCTTCCGATGGAGTCTTCGGGTATAGCTTGGTCTTCCGGAAGGTGGCTCCCGATGATTTATCTGTTTGTATTATCAGTGTGGCCTTTCGGTGCTTATGCAGTGGATGTTTCGGAAGCTGGTTCCGGATAACTCCTACGTGCTTTCAGCTTGGTATTCTTCATGTCTTCGTCTTCTGATGTATCGGTATTAAGCAGGTTAATATCGACATCCCTTCCGTCTTTCTGGGTTTCGGTTAGCGGAGCTATTGCTTCCCTCTTTCTTAGCTTTTGACTTAGGTGACCTTTCGCAATAGAACCCCCTTGCCGAATACACCCTTCCGTATAGACCGAGTCGGATATGATCTGCCGGGTAGACCCTACAGGATAGATCCTGCCAGATAGACCCTATCGGTAATCCGTAGCTTTTGAGTTCTTTCTAGTGTTTGGCTCTTGCTTTTGGAGAATTCTTCTGTGCTTGTGTTCATCCAATACCCCTTCACCGTCAGCTTGTTTCGGAGTTAATTTTGGTAGTAACATTTTCCCCCTTAGTAAAGGGGTGTTTTTGACTTTTCAAGTCAAACTTTTTGTCTTTTCCTAAGTGTCACATCTGTGTCTTTTGATCTTCCTCGACTGGAAGCGTTGATTGGTCTTTTCTTGTACGGTTCATATCAGCATTGAAATTTTAATATAAATTCTTCTTCTCCCTTGTTTCCGCCTTTCACCTGCAAACCAAATTCTCGAGCAAGATTACCGTTCCTTTTAAAAGATACTCAAATTTTCTCTTCGAAAATCAAAGCTCGATTCTTTGTGAGTATCTTTATTCCTACTATAAGTTGTAATCTTAATCATGTACTAAAATTGACGGGGGAGTCGATTAAGATTATGCTAAACGTAAAATGGAGTTTAAGCAATAACAGTCTCTTTCATTGTGATTAATGTCCAACATGAGTGGCCACCAATTTCATAGATTACTCTTTTAGGAAGTGTGGTATGCAAAAAAAAATACACAGGGAAAAAGAAACTTTCTCTTTAGCCAGGATTTTAGGCCATCGATGTGAAATGAGTCCAACATAATTAGAGTTAATCCATCCCAATCATTTGTTTTGTTTTCTCTTTAGATCATATTGAGTTTTGGAGTCTAACTAAGTTTTGGGTGATAATGTTGAATTATCTGGTTCTGACGGAATTCCCATTGGAATATTAGTGATGTTTTAGGTGCCCGTTTCCCATTCTTGAAATTTCGATGTTAGGATATCTGCTTTCCTTGTTACCAAAAGCTTAGTTGTCACTAACAAAAGTACATTATGTATAATCCTTTTTATGTTCAATATCTGGGTTCGGTTTGTCTTTTGACAAGTCGAAGTTTATGTTAACGAGATATAATGATGCTCAATCTATTTATAAGTGTTATGCATGAATTTATGTAAGAAGAATGTATACTAATTGCTTTGTTATGGAATGATGTCACCTAGCAGAATCATTTTTGGTAAAAGTCCTGCTAAGGCGAAGACCAAAAATTCTAAGGTTCCACGACCTCGGAAAGAATTTACTCCATGACCGTCCTCAATCACTTCCCAAAATTCAATGAAGGCTATATTAGACAATTTTGGTATATCGGGTATTGATGCCATCGTAGATTCTTCTCCAGATTTCCTCCAAAATCCACCAAAAAGGTATTTTACGTATTCAACGATTCGCATATGGCACGGAGGCTTTCTTCCTATCCCACTTTTCTACACAAGCTTTTATGTGATCTGAGAGTTGCTCCTATTCAACTCTCTCCCAATACATATACAACTCTTTTATGTTTGGAAGCTCTAGCGCTTGCATCAGGCCATGATTCTTTAAGCCCCAAACTCATTCGTTATATGGTCCGATTTTCTAAAAGTTCGGAGTCGCCAATATGGAGGGCTAATCCCGTAAGGAGACTGATTAGCGATAGTATTAGAAAAACTAAGCCATAAGAAGATTAGTTTTTTCTCGTTAAATGCCCTCCCGGTATATCAGGAAATTTTGTTGATCATGGTAGGCTTCTTGTTTCAGAAAGTAATTGTTTTACATTTGCAGCTTTCGTTAACCTGTATCCTCCTTTTATCACAGAGCCCCCTTCTAAAGATACAACTTTATCGACAGAGGAAGCCCAGGTTGTGGAGGCTATCTTCAAAGCACTGGTGGAGCATATGTGTCGGTCATTTCTTTTAACCACTGACAGGCTTCGTCGGTATGGCTAGATTCCCCCGGCACAGAAGATACTAAGTCAACCTCCTATCCAGTTTTCTGGTTCTAAAGGACTGTCGCTGAGTTCTAGCACGTCCAGCGCAGGTTCTCCTATATTTCCAGGTGACTTAGATGAGATCATACCATTGATTGGACAACATTTGTCATCTTTTCTCTTGTTTCCTTGTTCTTATTTTTCTAATTTAACTCTTCTTTGTTTGGGATCTACAACTTCTCTGGATACATCTTCTCTCTAAGCTTTTGACCGTTCAGCGCCAGAGATTTAAAGAGGCTTGCTCATCCCAACATTGAATCATTGTCAAAGAACTCCAGGCATGATAAGCCAGTTACCTTTTCATAAGATATCGTTGTTACCTCGAAAACAAGGTTGACTTTAGATCCTGCAACTATTGATGACAACCAGGTTGTCGATGTTGGCGCCTCTCCTAATATTTCTCCAAAAAATAAGTTCGCAAGTAGCCATGTCTTCTCCGATACCCTTGGTGAGCTAGATATGGAAAGGAATGGTCTCTCAATGCCTTCCTTTTCTTAGCCTGCTATCTCTCCCGTTCCTCTTCCTTCAGCCTCAGACTTCGATATGCTTGTGAATCTTGCTCTTTCATCTCCTGAAGTCGCTAACATTACACCGACTTCTTCAAACCTTGGATTCAGAATAATTCCACCGGCAAAAAATCGAAGATCAACTTTCGGTATTGGCTTATCTTTTCTAATGCCTTTTGTACTTATGTGGTTTCTATGAGAAGCTTAATCCATTTATTTTCCTTAGGTGATGAAAACTTGGTATTCATCCAGAGGGACAACTTCCTCTTCAGCGGTGGAGGTTAATGCCCTTAAGGAGGAGAACAGGACGCTGGAAGACAAGGTTAACACTCTGTTGTGGGAGAAGGCGGAGGGTGATAGCGAACGTAGGGAGTTGGCGATCCTTCTGGAGGAGGAGAGAAAGGCCAAAGATGTGTGGGCGAAGCATGTTGAAGATCTTAAGGAAGAAAAATCAAGGATGGAGATTGATTATGCCGCCGATATGGATAGGATGAACACTCAGTGTAACACCCCACCTCCGCCAGGGTCACTCACAAGGGAATGCACTAGCTTTGGAGGGGCGTTGTCTAGGTAAACATGCACAGAAATATTACGAGATAGAACATATAAAACAGCGGAAGAAAAACCAAATTTCATTACCTCATAAAATTATAAGGTCTAAAGCCTTTTACATCAAAATGCCTATAAAAGCCATTATATTGGAAACCTGTCTTGCAATAGTTAAAGAAGCATAAAACCACAGTCATAAAATATTCCCCTAGTAAAACGGTAAAGCAGCCATAGCCAAGAAAAATCCAAGCCATACATGATGACCTTGAAGCAGAAGAAGTCCGAGCTAAATAACAGTATTTCCTCCCTGAAAACCTTGGGGGGGGGGGGAACGGAAGACAAAGAGGCGAAAGAAAATGGGGTCAGTCATAAAGACTAGTAAGTCCTATCTACTTCCAGCATAAAAACAGGTAAAGGTAACATGACATGCATAAACTGAAAGTAATATGATGACAAGATAGACAAGCTAAACTAAGGTAACAGGATGAACTACTGTATCAAGATAAACTACGGTCACTATGAATCAAGTATAACATCGCAAGGTTCTATCGAGTATAACATCCCAAGGTTCAATCGAGTATAACATCCCAAGGTTCTATCGAGTATAACATCCCAAGGTCCTATCAAGTATATTTGCCCTGCACCTTCCATACTTGTATCCCAACCCGTGTCATGTGTTAGCTACAAAATGTCCCTTGCCCAATGTCATGAAATGGTCCATGTCAACCTAATGTAGGTTTTCCCAACTCGTATGTTTCTTTCCATGTATATGTTTAGTCCTTTGCCGTAAATCCTACGGGCTTCCTCACGTAGTTCTATACTACTTCAACGTAGTTACATTATCCTTGAAATCATTTTGGACTGTCACCCTTGATCTAGCTGTATTTTCTTACCATGAATTCTCGAATGTTCGGCTAGGATTTATGCCACCTAGGACCACTAGGGATTACGCTACCTACTAAACGTTTTCGTAACTCGGTTTGGGTTTAAGCCACCTAGGACCGCTAGGGATTACACTACACGTCAACCACACCCTTTTTCCCATGTATGTATCGTGAATCGTTTTTCCGTGTCTAGATGCACATGTATCTCAATGTGCCATCCAAGTCCCGTGCCAGGGCTAATAAAGAAATACAGGACTCGGTCGGGAGCTTTAGGTTATCTGCCGATGCAGATATCAAGGTATGTTTTTCTACAGGTGGTTATGATCCCACGTGACCCCTCCCTCAACTACTGAAAGGCAATCCAAGAAAATCATGCACGAGAACTATACTCCGGCCATCTATGCCCCACTTTCCTATTGGCCAACCTCACCCATAACTAGATAGCAAGTATATGGTCTATTGGGAGTTCTCTACCTTTCCGCATACTTACACGATTGACTAAAGATGGTAGGTAGTCGACGACATGCTATCACAGGGCTAAAATAGGTATCGCCGACTCCACGCTAATCCACCCCAGTCTTTAGGTTGCTCGCACAGCAACCAAGGCATACCCTTGGTTCTTCTACCGCAGACCTTAACCTCTGTGAGCCCAGGATGATCGTCTGCAACCGCACAGAGGGATACCAAGAGTACCCTCACATCCCCTGAAGCTACCGCTTCGTCACCCAGTTCGCTGGAGCCTTTATCTAAGTCAGATAAACCTTCGCTCCTCCTCGTGTGTTCGTTTTAAACGATGACTTACCGTATCAGGTTACTCATCTATCTGTGAACTGGTCCAATTCTGTTGACTAAGAATTATTACTTAGTTATCCTTAACTAAGGTTTATCACTTAGTTTCCCTTCCCGTTATCCTTATTAACTACGATTTTCCACTTAGTCCCCTGAAGTAGGGTTTTGTCTAATGGGTTAAGTGTTGTCATTAGACTTCATGACTTACCCCGCCTATGAATCATGTCAAAATTGGCTAAGTATTCAAGTTCAAGGCTTAGCCCTACAAACCATGTATCAAGTTGGTTAAGTATATCAAGAAGTTCATGACTTAACCCTAGGTTATCGTGTCAGATTGGTTAAGTATAGGTTAACTTAACCCTTTCAAATTACCGTGTCAGATTGGTTAAGTATAGGTTATCTTAACCTCATCAAGCTACCGCGTCAGATTGGTTAACTATAGGTTGTTTTAACCTCATCAAATCATCGAGTAAAATTGGTTAAGTGTAGGTTAACTTAACCCCATTAAATTATCGAGTCGGATTTGGTTAAGCATATTTAAGAGGTTCGTGATTTAACCCTATCAAATTATCAAGTCAGATTGGCTAAGTGTAAGTTAACTTAACCCCATCAAATTGCTGAGTTAGACTGGTTAAGTATAGGTTAACTTAACCCCATCCACTAGTCGTATTTATAATGGTTAAGTATCATTCTTGTGGGTTTACTTAACCCTACCACGCATCGCGTTATCCCAGTCGGGTGTTATCAACCCATTTAGTAAAACTAACCCATCCACTAATCGTGTTATATGGTTAAGTGTCATTAAGTAATCAAGTCCGGTCTTACTTAACCTACCCATTCATGTCATATCGGTTGAGTGCCATTAGTCAAACTAACTTAACTTTATCATGTGGCATTAAGTAAATTAATGCACCCCAAACTCTCACATTAGACTTTGTTGTGGTTACTGGTTACGCCGGGCGGGTTCGGGCAGCTTTACATCACAACCTAGTCTAACCTCGGGTTTTGAGCGCGATATGACCAACTTCTCACATTGGGTCTTATTGTCTGTAGCTACTGGATTTGCCGGGCGGTTCCGGGCAGATTTATGCTACAAACTCAACCCAACCTCGAGTTGGCCACTTTCATGTTTTCCTACATATCATGTTCATGTCAAATTTAGGCTACGACAAAGTCCACGTTTTACACTTATGCCCATTTTCCCCTTTACTTAATTCATGTTAAATTTCATAGCCCATCTCACGTTTGCCTAAACTACCCAAGGCGTATTCCCAACGCAAGTGAAAGCGAGTCAACATAGTAGGAATAATATGACAACATATTGGCCTCAAACATGTATGATAGCATAAAGGGATTGGCCTCAAATATGTATGATAGCATAAAGGAATTGGCCTCAAACATGTATGATAGCATAAAGGGATTGGCCTCAAACATGTATGATAGCATAACACTAGGTTCATCATCATAGGCATGTAAATGGTCATGAGGGGTTTAGGTTCTTTTACATGCATAAGCCCCAAGTCAAGTTCATGTGAATGTTCCACAAGTCAAATTGTTTTAAGGGTTCATGCCAACATTCCACAAGTCAAGATTCAATCTTGCATGATAAACTAGGTTAAACACAACATGAGTGGCATGATTTAATCACTAAGAAATAGCCCAAAGTCATAGGTTCAAAAGAGGGGCAAGACTAGATTCACATATACTAACATACTTAGTTTTCATCTCATTTTATTCCATGTCAACATTAGAACTACCATTTAGATCTAAAAGTAGCTAGAACTTACAAAGCGTGGCTAGAGATTTATGAGCAAGCATTTGTCGTAGAACGCTGTTGAGATGATGCTCTACTTCCTTGATTTGATGTCGAAAGCTTGCTCCTTTGGCATGGATCTAGTTTGAATGCTCAAGCCTTTGAAGTTGGAGATGGAGGCCATGACCAAGAAATATTTGGGCAGCACTTTGTTATTAGAGTGAATTGCAGTGAATTAGGCTAGGTCTTAGGGTGTTTTTATAGGAGTAGGAACAAGTTTAGGCCATAGGATCAACCCTAGAACAGATCTGAGCCATCAAAAATCGTCACAGGCCAACAAACCAGACCACAAGTCCCTTCAGGTGCACACAGGCCAACCTGGCTCGACCAGGGAGGTCGACCCCCAGGTCGACACCCAGGTCGACTGGGCAGTCGACCTGGTCCCTGGGGGGTCAACAACCTAGTCGACCTGGGGCTGGGCGGGAAATTTTCCCGCCCAATCTGTTTGGGGCTAAACTCGAATTTCGAAAATCTGTTTTCGTTTTCTGATTTTTCGTGAAACTTCTACAGGCCATATCTCGGTCATACGGACTCCGATTTACGAAATTTCGGACTTGTTTCCAACCAGAATTCCGAGACGAACGCAACGGCGTAACCCGTTTTGCTTGACTCTTATTTTAAAATTTAGTTCTTCCTCGATTCTTGTCTTAACACGTTATTAAAATTCGGGTTGTTACATTCTCCCCTCCTTTAAGGATTTCGTCCCCGAAATCTCTAAGTTAGGGAGGATGTGTCCTACCATCCAATCATCCATCTACTCAAAGCATCATCCACAGGCAACCATTCTCCTTAAAAGATTTCTAATGCTATATGAACATATGCAGAAAGTGTGTGTATATGTGTTCCTTATCTAATGCAAATGATCAGGCCTGATTGATCTTCTAAATGCAAAATATGTTTAGTGCCATGAATCCACATGTATGAAAATAGTCCTAGTCACATAAACACTATATGTTTGCACAACCATTCATCCATATGCAATATTCACATGATAACACATTCAAATTCATCCATAAACAAGTATAAACACGTATACATATGAAATATGAAATGTGACTGAGCCGATCTAGTGCCTAGTGTGTATTCGCGCATCCACGAGCAACCACTTGCAACTATATCAATCATAACAAGTTTTCAAATACATGTTTACATCCACTGGGTTCTACCTAAGGTCCTCAAGATAGGACCGAGAAGATAAGCAAGATAAACTCCTTTTGGATTACAAGAAATCCCTTTCTATACCCAACCCATATCCTATAAAGCCCAAAAGGTTTAGTCAACCTAACGGACACCTTCAAACCCTGACATGTATTATTAACCGATGAGTCATACCCCCTATGGAGTTTGCAACAGAAATAAGATCGAGAATAGGACCGAGAGGATATGCATAAAAGATAGCATGCGGGTAAGCTCTACAGGAAAACAGGGATCAAGAATATACTCTTAAAAAGAGATATGATGCGCGTATCTTGTCTTCAATCTTCTAAGTCGCATTTCCTTGAGCTTAATTCCATTGTGCTTTGTCCATATTTAACTTCATGATTTCGTTGCCTCTTAACTCCTATTTCCAAATATGAGCTGGAACTCACTTCATTGTCGCCTCTCGTTCCACTTTTACTTATTCTCCCTCTAGTATACTTGGCTCAACCATATCCGTGCACTCATGGTTTCATGTAAGCTATCCAAAATTCACTAGTGAATCATGGAACTCGTTTACTCGCTCTACGGCATTCCTCGTAGAAGAACTTATCTCTTGAAAACAAACAGATGCCAACCATGTTACCAAGTGTACTTACTAGAGTGATTCCCATAACTCATGCACAAGCGAAATGAACCATCCGCCTTAGTGGCGAACTCTACTCGAACGGATTACCAACAAATGCATCAAGAGATTCTAGGTAACCAATCATGACAGAACCCTAAAGGTTACACGAGACTTCGAGGGTATTACCGAGGCAAGTCAAGAGCCTAACTATCCTACTTTCAAAACCGAGAATGGCACCCTTACTGGATAACCACTCCATTCCTAGAATTCAACCCATAGCTTAAAAGCATAAGCATTATTCCCAAAAGTCATAGGCGTCCTCAAATCCAAACAAGTCATGAATAAATGGACCGATTCCTCAACAAGATTTGAGACAAAAATGGGATCCTCTACTATGCTAGTACGAAGGTGCAGAGACTCAACTATCGAAGCAGACTTAAATGATGCGGTGATCAAAGCAAAGTCCTGACGGGATGATAGAGAAGAAAAGCTAAACCTTTCACAGAAACGTTACCATCCTTCTTAGGTACGCTAACAGTGTGAGCATACAATTGCTCTCTCGATGATCTTGTCCTCGTCTCATAATACTTGACTATCTTTCTCTTTTTACCCTACTAGAGATACTCTCTCTCGTCATGGATTTTATCATTCACCCTTTTCCTCCTTTGTGGATTAAGCCATACCAATAAGTTGCTTGTCCTTAAGCTTGTATCCTTTATCCTTGTTCTTACTGTCCTTTCTTGTAACGCGGTAATAGGTCTCTCGAGAACTGCCTCCATCGTACCGAAAACACTGACGTAGTTAGAAAAGGATTAGTCGCAGTTCAAACCACTGTGACTACAGGTGGAGGAAAGAAAGGAAAAGAGATTCAATCAAGGAAACAAAGGATAATGCTAATGGCCTTTTGGGGAATAGCCTTTAAAAATAAAACTTTCCTTGAAAAATGCTTCTTTGTAAACGGTTTTCAAATAGTTTTCAGAAGGTTTTAAAACTTTTGCCCAGTCTGGTAACCTTCTGCTCTGATACCAAATGTAACACCCCACCTCCGTCAGGGTCACTCACAAGGGAATGCACTAGCTTTGGAGGGGCGTTGTCTAGGTAAACATGCACAGAAATATTACGAGACAGAACATATAAAACAGCGGAAGAAAAACCAAATTTCATTACCTCGTAAAATTATAAGGTCTAAAGCCTTTTACATCAAAATGCCTTTAAAAGCCATTGCATTGGAAACCTGTCTTGCAATAGTTAAAGAAGCATAAAACCACAGTCATAAAATATTCCCCAAGTAAAACGATAAAGCAGCCATAGCCAAGAAAAATCCAAGCCATACATGATGACCTTGAAGCAGAAGAAGTCCGAGCTAAATAACAGTATTTCCTCCCTGAAAACCTAAGGGGGGAAACGGAAGACAAAGAGGTAAAAGAAAACGGGGTCAGTCATAAAGACTGGTAAGTCCTATCTACTTCCAGCATAAAAACAGGTAAAGGTAACATGACATGCATAAACTGAAAGTAATATGATGACAAGATAGACAAGCTAAACTAAGGTAACAGGATGAACTACTGTATCAAGATAAACTACGGTCACTATGAATCAAGTATAACATCCCAAGGTTCTATTGAGTATAACATCCCAAGGTTCTATCGAGTATAACATCCCAAGATTCTATCGAGTATAACATCCCAAGGTTCTATTGAGTATAACATCCCAAGTTCCTATCAAGTATATTTGGCCTGCACCTTACGTACTAGTATCCCAACCCGTGTCATGTGTTAGCTACAAAATGTCCCTTGCCCAATGTCATGAAATGGTCCATGTCAACCTAATGTAGGTTTTCCCAACTCGTATGTTTCTTTCCATGTATATGCTTAGTCCTTTGCCGTAAATCCTACGGGCTTCCTCACGTAGTCCTATACTACTTCAACATAGTTCCATTATCCTTGAAATCGTTTTGGACTGTCACCCTTGATCTAGCTGTATTTTCTTACCATGAATTCTCGAATGTTCGGCTAGGATTTATGCCACCTAGGACCACTAGGGATTACACTACCTACTAAACGTTTTCGTAACTCGGTTTGGGTTTAAGCCACCTAGGACCGCTAGGGATTACGCTACCCGTGAACCACGCCCATTTTCCCACGTATGTATCGTGAATCGTTTTTCCATGTCTAGATGCACATGTATCTCAATGTGCCATCCGAGTCCCATGCCAGGGCTAATCAAGAAATACAGGACTCGGTCGGGAGCTTTAGGTTATCTGTCGATGCAGATATCAAGGTCTGTTTTTCTACCGGTAGTTATGGTCCCACGTGACCCCTCCCTCAACTACTGAAAGGCAATCCAAGAAAATCATGCACGAGAACTATACTCCGGCCATCTATGCCCCACTTTCCTATTGGCCAACCTCACCCATAACTAGATAGCAAGTATATGGTCTATTGGGAGTTCTCTACCTTTCTGCATACTTACACGATTGACTAAAGATGGTAGGTAGTCGACGACATGCTATCACAGGGCTAAAATAGGTATCGCCGACTCCACGCTAATCCACCCCAGTCTTTAGGTTGCTCGCACAGCAACCAAGGCATACCCTTGGTTCTTCTACCGCAGACCTTAACCTCTGTGAGCCCAGGATGATCGTCTGCAACCGCACAGAGGGATACCAAGAGTACCCTCACATCCCCTGAAGCTACCGCTTCGTCACCCAGTTCGCTGGAGCCTTTATCTAAGTCAGATAAACCTTCGCTCCTCCTCGTGTGTTCGTTTTAAACGATGACTTACCGTATCAGGTTACTCATCTATCTGTGAACTGGTCCAATTCTGTTGACTAAGAATTATTACTTAGTTATCCTTAACTAAGGTTTATCACTTAGTTTCCCTTCCCGTTATCCTTATTAACTACGATTTTCCACTTAGTCCCCTGAAGTAGGGTTTTGTCTAATGGGTTAAGTGTTGTCATTAGACTTCATGACTTACCCCGCCTATGAATCATGTCAAAATTGGCTAAGTATTCAAGTTCAAGGCTTAGCCCTACAAACCATGTATCAAGTTGGTTAAGTATATCAAGAAGTTCATGACTTAACCCTAGCTTATCGTGTCAGATTGGTTAAGTATAGGTTAACTTAACCCTTTCAAATTACCGTGTCAGATTGGTTAAGTATAGGTTATCTTAACCTCATCAAGCTACCGCGTCAGATTGGTTAACTATAGGTTGTTTTAACCTCATCAAATCATCCAGTAAAATTGGTTAAGTGTAGGTTAACTTAACCCCATTAAATTATTGAGTCGGATTTGGTTAAGCATATTTAAGAGGTTCGTGATTTAACCCTATCAAATTATCAAGTCAGATTGGCTAAGTGTAAGTTAACTTAACCCCATCAAATTGCTGAGTTAGACTGGTTAAGTATAGGTTAACTTAACCCCATCCACTAGTCGTATTTATAATGGTTAAGTATCATTCTTGTGGGTTTACTTAACCCTACCACGCATCGCGTTATCCCAGTCGGGTGTTATCAACCCATTTAGTAAAACTAACCCATCCACTAATCGTGTTATATGGTTAAGTGTCTTTAAGTAATCAAGTCCGGTCTTACTTAACCTACCCATTCATGTCATATCGGTTGAGTGCCATTAGTCAAACTAACTTAACTTTATCATGTGGCATTAAGTAAATTAATGCACCCCAAACTCTCACATTAGACTTTGTTGTGGTTACTGGTTACGCCGGGCGGGTTCGGGCAGCTTTACATCACAACCTAGTCTAACCTCGGGTTTTGAGCGCGATATGACCAACTTCTCACATTGGGTCTTATTGTCTGTAGCTACTGGATTTGCCGGGCGGTTCCGGGCAGATTTATGCTACAAACTCAACCCAACCTCGAGTTGGCCACTTTCATGTTTTCCTACATATCATGTTCATGTCAAATTTAGGCTACGACAAAGTCCACGTTTTACACTTATGCCCATTTTCCCCTTTACTTAATTCATGTTAAATTTCATAGCCCATCTCACGTTTGCCTAAACTACCCAAGGCGTATTCCCAACGCAAGTGAAAGCGAGTCAACATAGTAGGAATAATATGACAACATATTGGCCTCAAACATGTATGATAGCATAAAGAGATTGGCCTCAAATATGTATGATAGCATAAAGGAATTGGCCTCAAACATGTATGATAGCATAAAGGGATTGGCCTCAAACATGTATGATAGCATAACACTAGGTTCATCATCATAGGCATGTAAATGGTCATGAGGGGTTTAGGTTCTTTTACATGCATAAGCCCCAAGTCAAGTTCATGTGAATGTTCCACAAGTCAAATTGTTTTAAGGGTTCATGCCAACATTCCACAAGTCAAGATTCAATCTTGCATGATAAACTAGGTTAAACACAACATGAGTGGCATGATTTAATCACTAAGAAATAGCCCAAAGTCATAGGTTCAAAAGAGGGGCAAGACTAGATTCACATAGACTAACATACTTAGTTTTCATCTCATTTTATTCCATGTCAACATTAGAACTACTGTTTAGATCTAAAAGTAGCTAGAACTTACAAAGCGTGGCTAGATATTTATGAGCAAGCATTTGTCGTAGAACGGTGTCGAGATGATGCTCTACTTCCTTGATTTGATGTAGAAAGCTTGCTCCGTTAGCATGGATCTAGTTTGAATGCTCAAGCCTTTGAAGTTGGAAATGGAGGCCATGATCAAGAAATATTTGGGTAGCACTTTGTTATTAGAGTGAATTGTAGTGAATTAGGCTAGGTCTTAGGGTGTTTTTATAGGAGTAGGAACAAGTTTAGGCCATAGGATCAACCCTAGAACAGATCTGAGCCATCAAAAATCGTCATAGGCCAACAAACCAGACCACAAGACCCTGCAGGTGCACACAGGCCAACCTGGCTCGACCAGGGAGGTCGACCCCCAGGTCGACACCCAGGTGACTGGGCAGTCGACCTGGTCCCTGGGGGGTCGACTCCCCAGTCGACTCCTCGGTCGACCTGGGGCTGGGCGGGAAATTTTCCCGCCCAGTCTGTTTGGGGCTAAATTCGAATTTCGAAAATCTGTTTTCGTTTTCTGATTTTTTGTGAAACTTCTACAGGCCATATCTCAGTCATACGGACTCCAATTAATGAAATTTCGGACTCGTTTCCAACCAGAATTCCGAGACGAATGCAACGGCGCAACCCTTTTCGCTTGATTATTATTTTAAAATTTAATTCCGCCTCGATTCTTGTCTTAACACGTTATTAAAATTCGGGTTGTTACACTCAGCTTTCTACCGCAAAAAGAATAATCTACGAGGCTAGTAACAGAATTTTCGATTTCCTGAAAGTCCATCTTAATAACATAGTTGTGGAGTATTACGAAGATGCCTTCATCCTTGGTTTTTATAACAAGTATAATAAGCTCTCGGAATTTGATTTTTCTTCAATTGAACCCTCTATCCGCGGTAAAGTTTTAGAGAAGATTGCGCAGATAAGGCGAGAAAATAAGGTTCCCTCAATGGACAAGATAAATCCCGCGTCTCTTTTATTCATTGCCGAGTTTTCTGAAGATTACGAGGAAGAGAAGGAGGAAGAGGCCATCACTGAAGGGAGATAGGAGGAGATGTGGACCGGCCGGGTGGATTTGGAAAGGGTGGTGGAATATCCTCTTCCACAGCGTGGGAGCTACCTGATGATGAAGGGAATATTATTGGTTCCATGAGCATTTCAATTACCCGTAGTCCGACTGCACCACCCTCTAAGGGATATGGTTCTTCGGATTCCAAGAATAAAGGAACTCTTGACTGGTCTGATGTTAATGTTAAACAAGTATGGCTTTCGCTCTCGAAATATTTCCCTTCTTCTTGAGTTTTGTTAATAACTAGTCTTTTCATGTTGGGGAAGTCCTCTTCTCCTCCAAAGATGTAAGCTCCAGTAATGCTTTAGATTTTGTGTTTGAAAACATGGAGGATTTTCAAGGAACTTGTCCTGCAAAAACAATCTAGTAGGGGGTTTCAAATATTTTTATATGAAGTATTTTTAACTTCTCCGTGAATGGTGTTGACTTCATGACAGTTGGTGATTTGTGATGTTGTATTAATATGTCAATGTGGATGTTATGCACATGTTTGTATGATTGATAAAAGTCATGTGATTATCCTTCCTTGGAATGCATGATGTTATTAATGTATACCTGATGTTTATGTTTTATGTATTACAATATCTCATCTTATCCATGCCTAGGAGGACCAATTCCAGACCCCTCCTTCACAGTTTAGAGAGGAAACTTTGAACATTGCTGGCTACAAAGATATTTTTGAGAGTGCTCCCCTTTCGGACTATAAAAAGATGTATTATCTTCAAAAGATAATTGTCACAAATCTCAAGGAACAGGTGCCCCATCTGGAAAAACAACTAAAGGAAAAAGATTAGATTATTTATAATTTGCAACGTAGGCTAACAGTAAAATTATCTGATAGCTCTGACGCGGAGGCTGATAGGCTATACCAACAAATCGACAAGTTGGAAAATGAACTAAAAAAAGCTAAGGAGGATTATGCTTCCTTGGAATTCACTTTACGAAATCCTGACTCAGAATGATAGACTTCTCTTATATGTTTGTAATGTAAATCTTTTTAAAATAGCGATTGTGTTTGTGTAACTGTTCATGTCATGACTTTTAGTAGGCATGCTTGTGTATTGTGTGGTTTATATGATGTATTGCTTTTGTCAGAAACAACGTCATCGCAACATAGGATGTTCTAACGACAGAAGACCTACTAGTGCCAAGAGTTAGTAAAAACTTCCTCATGTAACAAGTATTTCTGGGAAGACCCCTGCTATAAGATTTCCTAGAAAAGGTGTGGTCCTAATTATAGGACTCTATTAGGAATGTTTGGGATCTTTTCTCTAGTTCCTTTTCGAACTTATGTCTTAATGTGACGCTATTACCAGTACCGTGCAAGCATCTGGTATGTTGGTCAACAAGTTGATGAATGTACAAGTTAAAGACACTTCCATGAGCAATTGAGAAGGCCATGAGTTTTCGTCTAGAAATGGTGGAAATGTGATTCCAAGCCAGATTCGGATCACTGAGAAGGTTGAAAAGCTCTTTCTTGTTTAGATTTAGAGTTCTGGATCAATCCAGATTTGGATATTTGTGATGAGACTAGAACTCCCCATCTGGTCGCGGTTTGCATTTGAATCAGCCTAGACTTGGGTATTAAGATAGGATTCTCGAAACCTGCTTCTGGCCTTTTTTGAAATTCGAATCAACCCACATTTGGTATTGAGGTAGGACCGGGATTCCACTTCCGGTATTTATGAAGACCTGAACCAACCCAGATTTGGGTTATTTAAATAGGAGATCGGAAATCCGCTTTTGGTCTTCGTCAAGAGCCGAGTCAACCCAGATTTGGGTGTTAATATAGAAGACCCGAACCAAACCTTGTTTAGGTAATTAGAGATTGAGTACCAGAAATTCACTTTCGGCATTAATGTTTTAGTATTCTTGTTAACCGGCTTTTTAGTCCGGTTCCCTGGAGAGCATCCGACACGTGCGACTCAACATACCTCGTGAAGCTGAGGCCGAAAAGGAACACACAGGAGTGAAGGAAACAGGATCAAGAAGGGATTACATAGCTTATGGCCTCACGGCATGCAGAAGACGTCCGCAAACCAAGGCCCCGGACCTCGAAGGAGTTACGAGCCTCGACCACCCGGTCTCGGGACCCTTGCGCCCCTTAGAAGGACCTCACCCAGGCATGACGCAGAATTCGCACCCAACTGAGTGTGAAATATCACACCCATGCCTGGGTTCGAAATGTCGAATCCAGTAGGTGCAAGGTCTCGAGCCCAGCGGGTGCGAAATCTCGCATCTATAGCTGAGTTCGAGATCCCGAGCCCAACGGGCGCGAAATCTCGCGCCCACAGCTGGGTTCGAGATTCTGAACCCAGCGGAGCGAAATTTCGCGCCCGCGCCTGTGTTCGAAATTTCGAGGCACAAAGGTGGCCGGCTCGAATTTCCTATGTGTGGTCCCTATTTCTACCTAATCCTACGTACTCCCACTCCTATAAATAGCCCATGGCCTCACACTTCAAAGGGTTTGGATTTTCTTCCCTTGAGACCTTCCTAGAGCTCCATTAATGGCATCTTCTCTTTGAGGAAGAAGAAGTACAAAATTGTCTTTTTCCTTATTTATTCAATATATGATAATTATGACATCATATATGATGGAAAGTGAATGTAATGATCTTAGCTCTACCTTGTAACTCTTGAGTGATTAATAAAAGTTCAACATCCTTCCCAAGTAGACATAGGCCTAATTCGTGGCCGAACCACTATAAACACTTGTGTCATTTACCGCTTTCTCTTTCCTAGTCTTGCGACCAAATTAACTATTCCTAGTAATAGGAATCTTTGGTGTTTACGACATTTTTTGCCGTCAACATTTGGTGCTTTCACTAAGAATCCAAATTCAAGATTTGCGTCTTTCTTCCACGTTATCATCTCGACTTCGACAAGCTTGAGGTTCCTTGCCTAACCTGCTGTCGAGTTCGCTTACGATGGTAAAGAAGTCAAAGAACTCAATGGTTGGCTCTTCAGCCGCAGCCGAGGACGGTACCTCCCAACAACCTCAACCGGTAGATGTCCCGGCCCCTAATGAAACCATCCCTCCTGTTGTGGACCCCAAAGTGCCCGTTACCCAAGCCCAAATTTACGCACTTAGTGAAAGATATGAGAACACCGCGATCGAGCTTAACCAAGCATTAAGGGGTAGCATCAGTCTTATGCGCCAACTTCAAGAAAGTCAACGCGTCGTCGCCCAACTTCAATTGGCTCAGAACAATGCTCGACCCCGACCAACCGCATCGGAAACTTCCTCTTTCGAGTCAAGGGTCCCACAACAAAGGAGAAGGTTCACCCTCATCAACAATGTCGCCGCTCACACCAATGCTCTCGATAACTGTAACGGTCATGCCAACGGGAATGTGAACGGCAACGGCGACCGAACTACAGTCACATACAACAAGGGGAATATTATCAAGACCGCTCTCGCTTGATTATCAATGACAGACCTGATCCTACAAACCAACCCCTTCCTCGACACAACCCAACGGTCGCTAATCAGGGTGAGGGGCCCGCTATCCCAAAGGCCCACGCTCCTATAGAACAGGATCCGCATCACCCTGCTCCACCTCAACGTCCGCACATAGGCCCAATCATAGATGTCGAGGACATGGAGGAAGACGATCCGAACATCCACCATAGAAGGCAACCTCACAACAGGACTCCGGAACTGCTTCAAAACCCTTGGATCCCAATGGAGGATCCACATCCGACCTATCTCCCTGACTTGATCCGAAGGGTCATGAGAGATATGCGAGGGGGCGCCCACGGCGCATGGGAAGCTCACATTAGGCGTGACCCCTTCACAACAAGAGTAAATGACGCCGAGTGGCCATGGCGCTTTAGCATGCCATAAATGCCACTCTACGATGGTACCACTGATCCTTGTGCCTTCTTGAATCGCTATGAATGGCAGATAGACTCGAGCCGGGGCGAAGATCCAGTCAAATGTAAATGCTTCCAGGTCTTCCTGTCCGGTACCGCTCTACTTTGTTTCTCCCGCCTCCCTCTCGATTCCATTAACAACTTCGGGCAAATAGCAACAGAGCTGGTCAAGCAGTTCAGAGTGCATATCCCAACTCCGAAGAATGCGCTCACCTTATCCAACCTATACCAGGGGCCCACTGAGTCTCTTAGGAGCTACCTTTCCCGGTTCAACATAGCTCTCGCTGAGGTGGAAGATCCAGATCCTCGCACCATACTCTTTCAGTTAGCCAAAGAGGTCCTCCCTACTTCAAAATTCGGGGACTAGATCGATCGAAAACAGCCAAAGAGCCTTGATGCCTTCTATGAGAAGGCGGATCAGTACTTATTTCAAGAAGTAGCAAGGCAGAACTGGCTTTCCGCCTGGAGTCTTCCCAATGACCCCCAAGCCAATACCGCCAATAACCACTTCAGAGGTTGGCGAGGCGGGGAGCCCTTCGACCAAAACAGGGGGCATGTCCCCAAAGACAAAATCCAAACACTGGCAGGCCGGATGGATGAAACAACAGGCAAGCCCCAGCAAAATTAAGAAAGCCCGGCCCTCGCTAAGCTTTCGAAACTTATACCCCGTTGAATGAAGACATAGAGACAATCTACTTTGAAACGTGCAACACGCTGCCATATAAGAAGCCGCGCGTCAGAGAATCAACTGACCGCGAGAAGAACACCGGGAGGTACTGCAGATACCACGACGTGTATGGGCACGACACCAGCGAATGCCGCCAAGTTAAAGATGCAATCGAGAAACTTATTCGCGAGAAACGGCTCGAGCAATATGTCCAAGGGCCCTTTCCCGCCAAAGCAAACTCGCAGCCTCCGGCGCTAGCTCCATAAGCAGTCGCCAAGGGAGCTCCAGGACCATCTAATCCGAGACGAGGAATTGTGATCAACACCATATGTGGCGGACCTTACCCCACACATAACATCTTTTGAAAATGGAGGAATATGTGAGTTCCATAAAACATGCTACTTACGAAGCCTGCTCCGTTCTCCCTGAGTCCGTCCCATCTAAGCTACAAAAAACCATGTGGGACGACATCATCTTCCGAGAAAGGGAATCGACAGGGGTGGAAATCCCGACCACCGATCCTTTAGTCATCACTGCCCAGATCGGTGTCGCTTCCATTCGGAAGGTCTTAATCGACACAGGAAGCTCAGTCAATATTATCTTTAAGGTCGCCTACAACCAGATGAAATTGGAAATGAATGACTTGAAGCCATGTCATGCCACAATTCACGGCTTCAATGGGGCCTCTAGTTCCCCCGTAGGGATGATCGACCTACCCGTAGAACTGGGCGAGGGGGACCGAAGCCGAGTCTGAATTCTCACTTTCATGGTCATAGACATCGACTCCCCCTACAGTGCTTTCCTAGGGTTCCCCTTTCTCACCGAATTCCGAGTTTACATGGAACCATGGTCTCTCCTAATGAAATTCCCGATGGAAAATGGGATCGGAACCATTAAGGGCGACCAAGTAAGCGTCAGGGAATGTTACGCAATAGAATGGAAGAATGCGCGTAATAAGGACAAGGGCAAAGCCGTGCCCGCTCCTTCTTGCGCCAAGAACGTCTCAGCATAGCAATCAACGACGTCTGGGCCCTGGCACCACTCCTGTTTTTCGATGATCTCGACCCACGAAAGGACGAAGAACCCGAGTACGAGAGGGCTACCCCGGTCGAATCCATAATGGACGTTCCCGTCAACCTCGACGACCCAGTGAGGGTGTTGAAAGTAGGATTACAACTCCACCTGGCAGTTAAAGAATATCTCATATGCTTTCTGAAAGCCAATTTAGATGTGTTTGCATGGACTCACTCCAACATGAAAGGCATCGACCCCGCAATTGCTTGCCATTCCCTTGGCTTAGATCCCAGAATACCTCCAGTTAAACAGATGCGTCGCTTTTTAGGGCCCGAGAGGTCCAAGGCACTCGAAGAAGAGGTAGATTGTCTGCTCAACAATGACTTCATCCGCGGAGCTGACTATCCCGAATGGGTTTCCAATCCAGTTCTGGTTAAAAAGGCCAACAATAAGTGGCGAACATGCATCGACTTCTCCGATCTGAACAAGGCATGTCCCAAGGACAGCTTCCCGCTCCCAAAGATCGATCGACTAGTCGACTCGAATGCCGGATACCAGCTATTATCCTTCATGGATGCCTACTCAGGCTACAACCAGATTCCGGTGAGCCTCCGCGACCAAGATCATACCTCTTTCATAACCGACCTTGGGCTCTACTGCTACCATGTTTTTCCCTTCGGCCTTAAAAATGCCAGCTCCACTTATCAACGAATGGTTAATCAACTCTTTAAAAATCAAATCGGAAAGTCCATGAAGGTGTACGTGGATAATATGCTAGTAAAATCTAAAATATCAAGCGATCACGTCCACGACCTCTCCGAAATGTTCGATGTCCTTTGCCAGTACGACATGAAAATCAACCCCCTGAAATGCTCCTTCGGAGTCACCTCGGGAAAATTCTTGGGTTTCATTGTCAATTCTCTGGGCATCGAAGCTAACCCAGAAAAAATCCAAGCTATTCGGGACATCCGAATCCCTGAGAACATCAGGGATGTCCAAAGTTTGAATGGAAAGGTCACCACTTTAAGTCGGTTCATCTCTAAAGCCACCGACAATTGCATCCCTTCTTCGATTTACTCCGAAAAGGGAAACGCAACTCCGAGTGGACCCCCGAATGCATCTCCGCATTCAAGGAACTCCTGGATCACTTAGAGCAATCACCTATCCTCTCTAAGCCTATATACCACGAGGACTTATATATTTACATGGTTGTTTCTGCGCAGGCAATCAGCTCGGCACTAATACACCTTGAAGATCGCACTCAACGGTCCGTCTACTATATCAGCAAGCGGCTGACGGGGGCAGAGAAGAATGACCCGAAGCTAGAGAAGCTGGCATTCTGCTTATTGATTTCCTCTAGAAAGCTCCAACCGTACTTCCAGCCGCATCCCATAAAAGTTTTCACTAACCAACCACTACGTCCGGTCCTACAACGACCTGAGGCGTCAGGGCGATTACTAAAGTGGAGCATAGAGTTAAGCCAGTTCGAGACAACCTTCATCCCCCGACGAGCCATCCTCGGCCAGGCCCTCACGGACTTCTTCGTGGAGTTCACAGCCCCCAAGGAGGAACCCGCAGTGAACGTCGGAATTCCCGACGCCAAGTGGAAATTGTTTGTAGACGGCTCCTCTAATAGAAAATGCTCCGGGGCCGGAGTCGTGCTCATCATCCCTGAAGAAGGCCCGATGTATTACGCGTTAAGACTAAATTTCCCTGCCTTTAGCAACGACGCGGAGTATGAGGCCTTATCGTCGGGCTTAGAATCGCAATAGAACTCAAGCTGGAGACCGTCCACATCTTCTCTGATTCACAGCTTATCGTCCAACAAGTGCTGGGATAGTATCAAGCGAAAGAGGGACGGCTTGCCCAGTGCCTGGCTCGGGTTTAGGGGCTACTCGTCTACCTCGAGCATTTCACCATCACCCATATCCCACGCGAGCAAAATGAAAAAGCGGATTCACTCGCCAGGATGGCAAGTTCCGAAGATCCGCAACTTAATGGATTCTCCCCGGTTGAAATCCTTAACTCTCCAAGCATCAAGCAAGGGCAAGACGAGACGATCATGAGTACCAAACCCGAGCCCGAGTCCAATATGACACCAATCAAAAATTACCTGCAGCACTCTACCGCAGAGGTTTCTCCGTTCCCTTGCTCCGATGCGTAGCTCACGGCAACGCCCTCCAAGTGCTAAGCAGCATGCACGAAGGCGAATGTGGCGATCACACTGGGGGGCAAACCCTGGCCAGAAAGATTCTCAGACATGGCTATTACTGGCCCACACTTGATCAAGATGCCGAGGACTACGCCCGCAAGTGCGACAAGTGCCACCGCTTCTCCAAGATTTCATGAGCCCCGCCTACCGAATTATCTCAAATAGTCAGCCCTTGGTCGTTCGCCATGTGGGGAACTGACATCATCAGAACTCTTCCAATGGCCAGAGGCGGGGCACGATACGCCATCGTCGCAGTGGACTATTTCACCAAGTGGGCAGAAGCTGAAGCTCTCGCCACCATAACCACGAAGAAGATGATCAACTTTGTTGTTCGCAACATCATTACCTGCTATGGAGTGCCCCAAGCTATCATCTCCGACAACAGAACTCAATTCGAGAGCACCGAGTTCAAAGCTTTCTGTCAGTGCCACAACATTGATAAAAGATTCTAAGTGGTTGCTCATCCCCAAGAAAAAGGGCAAGTCGAGGTGGTTAACAAGGTCATTAAATCCATCATCAAGAAACGCCTGAAAAGGCTGGGGGCATGTGGGAAGACAAACTTCCTCTAGCTCTATGGGCCTACCGTACCACCTACAAGACAGCAACCGGTCATACTCTGTTCGCCCTCGCATACGGATCTGAAGCCGTCATTCCCGTTGAGCTCAAGCTTCAATCCCATCAGTCACGTACTTCGATCCAAAGACAAACC
The DNA here is from genome assembly GCA_030737875.1 of Allium sativum. NCBI lineage: Eukaryota > Viridiplantae > Streptophyta > Magnoliopsida > Asparagales > Amaryllidaceae > Allium > Allium sativum. The sequence continues at coordinate 776,214,714 of CM060919.1, read as the reverse complement.
AAGATTTACTTCTGGGATCACTCGACTTGCTGGAAGAAAAAAGGAACGACGCCGATATCAGAGCCACCGCCCAACGACAGTGAGTAGCCCGATACTTCAATTCCAGGGTTCGCCACAAGGACCTCAACATTGGCGACCTCGTTCTAAAGCGGGTTTTTCCCCTGCCAACCGGCTTCGCGCCTGGCTGGGAAGGCCCATACTCCATACATAGAAAGCTCAGCGATGGAACCTTCAGGCTCGCCACCATCGACGGAGCTGAACTCCCAAGGGCATGGAACAGCGAACATCTCCGCCGCTACTTTACATAACTCAGTTTATGGTTGTTTATGCTTTTTGAAATGTTCAGTTTTGTCTGAAATCCAAGGCATTATAAAGGCTATTACTTCCAAAATTATTAGTAGAAATAGTGTTCAATTTCCTATCACCCTATTGTTTAGTTCTCACGTAATGTGTCTTGTTTTCCAACAACCAACTCGATTCGCGCCTGCGAGAATCACATCGGCACCCTTGCCATGGGAGCCGGTGCGGCCATTCCGATTTCTAGGCAACATCGAGTCTGAAACGCTTGGCTACGCCCGGCACCTCGAGCATAGGAGCCAGCAACGCTACTCAGATCGCTGGCCCGTGGCGCGACCGAGTCTAAACAACCACTAACTCGAACCCCGGCCCAGTGCCGAGGCCGAGGACAAATCGTTTTGCGTCCTAGTCCAGGCGGCTTGGCGCCACTCAGCGACCGACTAAGATCGATGCAAATCTCTCTTCGCCAGTTGCGGGTGCCGGTCGAATCTTGGCGTAGCACCAAGACCGACCTTAAATCGTTTCTTCCCCTTAGCTCTCAAGGCTAGGGGAAGCCCGTGGCCACGATCAGACCTTACGAGCTGATGATCGGGGCTGAAAACTACGCCGACAAATAAACGATGTTTGGCGGCTCGTCTCAACCCGATGAACGATGAGCGAGCCACCCACCTGGCGGACCGCACAACGCGACGCCTTACGACTCGCTATACTTAGGTTTAACCCCGGGCCACCCAAAACAGCAGGCGCACGACCTGGTTTCGCAAACTACGGGTTCTGTGAGCTGAGGGAAACTTACTGAAACCAGCGCTCTACCTCACCTCTCTGGAATAATTTACCCAGAGACGACCCTTAATCGCTTTTATGACAAGTGTAATGATAATTAAGTTTATGCAAGTACAGGACACTGTAAAACATAAAAAGAACATCCGAACAATTGACATAAACAATGATCTTTACTAATTCACATTTCCTTTCCACACACACACGCTAAACAAACTGTGTGTCTAATACTTTTACTTTCAACTGACTGGGTGTACATGAGAACCAAACCGTGTCTTGAAAAACCAAAAGCGAGGGCCGTACTCGCGTAAACTATCGGCCTACCCTACCTAAATAACGATAACCCCTACTAAGATATCTAACACTAACCATGCTTCCTTTTCTTTTGCTTGTGCTTGCTATTTTTTGCAGATTCCACGCTTGACGGTTCATCCTTGGCTCTGGGCTTCTTCTTACCGAACTCACTATTTCCATCTCCACCCCTCCGGGAAGTGGTCGACTCGTGAGAAGCCGAGAGGCGTCTCTCGCCCGTCCCATCGCCACTAGAAATCTCATTAATGTCAATCATAGTGGCCTGTGGCATAGGCTTGGCGGCACCCTCAGCAGCGAGGCCGACCACAGCGTCACTCGTCTCCGGGACCGCCTTGCATTCCCCCTTAACTTTCTCCATGGCTTCTCTGGCGGCGTTCCGGGCAGCAAGCTTTTGGGACCTATGAGGCGTGACGCCGCCAGCTTTGGCTTTCTCAAGGGACTCGGTAGTCCTCTGTTGTGCTTTCTCATCCTCCCTCTTCTTTCGGGCCTCATCGTTGGCCCTCTTCTTCTCAGCCCCCTCATCGGCTCTCTTCTTCGCAACGGTGTCGGCAGCTCTCGCCTCGGCGTCCTACCGAGTCTTAGTTAGGATCTCCTTCCTGGCAGCTTCGTCATGCTCCCGCTTCTCCTCTACCTCTTCACACTTAGCCACCATATTGGCCTACTGACTCACCACCAGGGCCTCCATCGAAGCCACATTGGCTTCTACCGGGCCTTTGGCAGGGGAACTCAATCCATCGACCACCTCTCCTTCTTCGTTAAGAATGTCGACCATGCTAGAAGATATTATTATGCCAGAAAAGGTATCGAGTTGATCGCCGCCCTCTCCGGCTTGTGTCCCTATGGGACCCGACCCAGTTTCAGTCATTTGAGGGATCATGGGAGCAGGGTCCGCTGCTGTCATAGACACAGTAGGAACTGCATAAGCAAAGACACGACCTTTTTTAGTCCATAAATTCGGTAATCACTTCATTATCAGGGATGTAGGGTAAAAGGAATTTACCTATGGTCAAGGATGGCGTAGTAATGATCGAAAAGGTGATCGCGACAGTGGGTAAGGTGAATCTGATATCCCCTAGTGTCGGGAAGTCAGGATTATACTCAGTAGCAGTGTGGGCCAAACCCCCTGGACCACTCACCACGAAAGATCCGGAGTCCAGAGACGGATGAGAACTCCCCTCTGTGAATGCTTCCGCCACAACCGTGTGCTCGGTCACCGCGAACTTTCCTTTCCCTTCGGTGAGCCTCGCCAACCTTTCATTCTTAGCATCCTCTTGCAAAACCCTCCTTCCCTCCTCCAGCCTCTCACGTTCATCGTTGTCCAGAAGTACATCCGCAAGTTGGTGCTCGTCCAGAGTACTTACGTCCATTTGACGCAAGAAGACCTCGTAAGGTATCAACCTCTCCCATGTTCTGGCTAGCTCGCGAGGGTAGTCCTCGACCCACGAAATCCCTCGAAATCTTAAAGCTTTCACGTACATCTCATGGATACTTTCCTCGAAGGAGGACCCAATGCGGAACTCTGCATCATTCAGCTGTTCCCTCGGCTGCCCTACCTCCCTTTCATGCTCAGCTCTCAAACTCTCGGTAGTACTCAATACATCCCTGTTGCTAGCCTCGACATCCTCCTTCGCTTTCTTCATTGCCTCGAGCTGCCTCTTTAACTCAGCAACCTTGGCATTCTTGGCCCGCAACCTCTCGTTTTCCTCCCTCAAAGCGGTATTGTCATTATGGAGCTGAGTAACTTTCCTAATTTCCTTTTTCCATTTCAGCGCATACCTTGGACCACTCATCCTTATCGTTCTAAAGGGCTGTATTTTCAAGTGTCAAGCGACTTACTGCATCGCTAAAAGTTTCACGATCGCGCACATCTTTTGTCTTTAAAGTAGTATAGGCTTGCTTCAGCTCCGCTGCAATGACATAGTCAAAAGTTAAAACTGGGAAACACACGAGGTAGTGGTGAATTAACCACAATGCAGCAGAGAAACCCACCTATCTCGGCTTCCAAGTGGGTAACCAAGGTCTTTTCACCATCGATGGTCAGTTGACGGTTGATGAGCTCCAGGCTTTTCCTTTTAATCAACTCAGAAAGATGGAGGCAGTACTTGGTAAGTTCATTGGCCTGGTGATACGCAGCCTGTACATGGATCCATATATCTCTGGATTCCCTACTGGGGGCAGGACGGCAATCAAGGAGAGACGGTAGCTCATCAAAATGATATTGAGGGAAGTACAGCTTCTAGAACGTCCTCCTCTCTTCAACAGAAAACGATCGGATTTGGGACTCTGCCAGATTTTGCATTCCCGTTGCGACTTCCATGCCCGACCTTAGTTGACCAAACAGCAGCTCCCTCCCCTTAGCAGGTTGAATGGGATCCGTAGGGGTAGCCGATGGGGGAGTTGTCGAAGGCAGAGATCGAGATCCACCTATGTTGAGCCGAGCCTCCCCTACAGGAGCGCGAAAAGGAGAAGGGGGAGGAGATGTCGGAGATCGCCTAGATCGATCCCGGTCTCGACGACCGCTGCCTTGTTCTAATGGAGGTGGAGCACCGTACAAGTTAGCAGATCTTCTAAATCTCTCAAAAGAAGAACTCTGGGGATGCTGGCGATCCCCGCGCCCATAACTTCGTCTGCCACGTCCACCTGCCATGTCACCTGCCAATAGAACAAGCCGAAGTTAGTCAGGTAACTCACGCCGGTAGAACGTCTATGCTATGCAGTGTTATGGATGTATGTCCTAAGTGTTCTCTCAACAGACCAGATTATGGTCCGATCGGGGAAGTTAACCCCTTGGCAGCATAGGAAAGTTCTTCCAGGCTCGTCGTATTCGGCCATGGAGTCACTACTAAAGCAATTCCCTTTAAGCCATCAAACTGGCCCACAGGTTCAAGCGAGGCAGGGGCCCCTGAGTGAGTCGCAGGAGATTGCGGCCTAGCCAACTCTCCTTTCCATTCCCCTGTCGGAGGCGGGATGGGAGTGCTCGACAACCCCTCATCTCTGGCTTCCTCCTCTTCACCTTGAGCTTCAACCCCGTGCACATCTCCTTGAGGCGGAGTAGTCCTTTGCAATTCTCCTCCCGCGGGGGGCATTTTCCTCTTCCGCCCAATAGGGGTAGAGCCTGCCGCAGCTCCCTCCTTCGGCACACTGATAGCAACCCCGGATCTGATCAAAGCCCGGTTGTCCGGCAGCAACCTAGCGCGGAGGAGGCAATCCTAACTTATCACGGTACTAGTATCGCGGAGATTCGCTGGTATTGCCCGCAAAGCATTAAGGCGTTGCCGATATTCATCCTCTGTGGGCGCCTTTGGATTTCCTGTCATATCCCATAAAACCATGAATAAAGGAAGGAATCCTAAAGTTACGACAAGGAACGGAGTTAGAGAAACACTTACTTCCATCAATCAGCCTTCTGGCAAAGCCATGAGGGCAGCTAACAAAGAACCACTCGCGCTTAAACACAGAAAACCTGGGCCATGTCCCAACAAAGAATTTTGTAGCAGCTATCGCTTCCAGAGACAACTGAGAGGGAGAGGTCGCGCTCGTTTTCCTTAAGTGTAAGAAGTATCGAATATCGTCCCCAGTAGGCTCCTTGTTCAAAAACTCGCGGAAGAGAAAGTAAGTCCCCAGGGGAGAATCATAAGCATTGGGGTGTAGCTGTGATGGCGCGAGACGGAAGTAGAACAACATATCCCAGATAAAGTTATTGGCCGGGGGCACGCACCCAGGAAGGCAAGCTTGTTGATTACAGGCAGTAAAACCCTCGGGCGACATATAGGCTCTATCATCTCTCCCGGAGGCATGAGCATCGCCCACCGGAATTTTAAATCGAGCCTCCATTTTCCTGACTGTGGCAGCATCCATACACGACTGCACTAAGTCGATAGGGGTCTCCAAGATTATCGCATCGGGCAACATGTCCGGGGCCACCGGAGGTACGGGCTTACCATCGCCCATGATATCTACATTCTCGGCCTCTTCAGCCACGACCGGGGAATATTATCGTTCAGGTTGTTCCCAGTGCACAGACACTTCGGGCGAGCTGGTCGAATGGGAAGAAGTAGATCCTTCGGTGGTGATCTCAAGCTCACTGCTAGACGAGTCACCTCTAGGGGTAGGGTTGGATGTGTGCAAGGTGGGCGGGGAAGCCTCAGATTCCATAGTATTTCCAGTCCTTGATCTGGTTTGCATCTTTAGCTATACTTTAATGCATCAGTGTTAGAACGGGAAGTATATTGACATGTTCCCCTCGTGTTGGTGACAACTAATATGTACGTGAAATGCTATGCAAGGATGAGCTACGTAAAGAAAGTTCGGAACACTTCGTAACAGTTCAAGTCCCAGTCCGTTTGTATGCTCAACCATATGTGAACAATCCTAAACCCCGCTCACGCGGTTAACAATATATGCATCAATGCTAAGCACACAAATCCAGAGTTGAATACTGGAAAGTCAAAGTCCATTGGCGTAACAAGGTGGAAACCCGGCAAAGGCCATGTCCCGAACCCTATCGGGCTCGAAATTTCGAGCTCCAGGTTCGAAATTTCGAACCCAGACAGGGACTCAAGAATTCGAACCCATGGGGTTCATAAATGCGAACCAAGGAGGGTTCGATGCTTCAAACCCCCCGGGTTTGAAAATTCGAACCCGCAAGGGCTCGAGACTTCGGACCCAGTGGGTTCGAAAATCCGAACCTACCGCGGTTCGAAAATTCGAACCCACGGGGGCTCGAAAATTCGAGCCTGGCTGGGTTCGAAAAATCGAACCCGCAAGGTATCGAGGCCTCCGCCGTGGCTCTTCGACCTCCTCCCCTTCTCAAATCCCCATTTCGAGGCCTCACCTAGCTCGGTGGGAAATTAGTGGGCTCGAAGTTATCGGGTTCGAAGCTTTCAGCAATGGCGGCCAGAGATAGGAAAATTAGAAGGGAAAAAAGTGAAGGAGAGGGCCTATTTATAAAGGGAAAACGCGTCTTTTCGTATTCCAGCACGGGTTTGAAATTTCGAACCCATTGGGTTCGAAAATTCGAACCCATGGGTTCAAAATTTCGAAGCCCCAAGGGATCGAAATTCTGAACCACTGGGTTCGAAATTTCGATGCCCACGGGCTCGAAAATTCAAAACCCCAGGGGACCAAAATTTCCGAGCCCTTGGGTTCAAAATTTCGATCCCCTTGGGCTCGAAATCTCGATACCATCCAAGCTCAAAAATCTCGAACTTCAAAAAAATGAATGAATGACGATGGTGGTGATGGTTGCACTTCTAGGGTCAGGAACGTTGCGAAACGCATCCTTGTGTACACACTCCGCACACACGCATGCCGACACCCGCGCATCATGGAGGCCATGCACTACGGACACTCAGCGATTTGAGCACGGCACATCCTCCAAACGATGGCTCATCTGCACCGCCAGGGGGGATGAGCCCTGTAGCTAGTACCTATTTATCTTTTGAATTACAGGAAAAATTAACAGATTCGCCAATACCTCAACCTATGCAAAGCACAACATGTCAAAGACAAGATGTACTTTAGGGGGCAAATGTTAACCGGCCTTTTAGTCCAGTTCCCAGGAGAGCATCCGAAACGCTCAACTACACATACCTCGTGAAGCTGAGGCCGAAAAGGAACACACAGGAGTGAAGAAAACATGATCAAGAAGGGATTACACGGCTTGTGGCCGTACGACATGCAGAAGACGTCCGTAAACCAAGGCCTCGGACCTCGAAGGAGTTACGAGCCTCGACCACCCGGTCCTGGGACCCTCGCGCCCCTCGGAAGGACCTCACCTAGGCATGACGCAGAATTCGCACCCAGCCGGGTGCGTAATCTCGCACCCATGCTTGGGTTCAAAATTTAGAACCTAGTGGGTGCGAAATCTCGCACCCATGCTTGGGTTCGAAATTTCGAACCCATGCCTGGGTTCGAAATTTCGAACCCAGTGGGTGCGAGGTCTCGAGCCCAACGGGTGCGAAATCTCTCACCCATAGCTGGGCTTGAGATCTCGAGCCCAGCAAGCACGAAATCTCGTGCCCACAGCTGGGTTCGAGATTCCGAACCCAGCGGAGCGAGATGTTACGCCTGCGCCTAGGTTCGAAATTTCGAACCCATGCCCGGGTTCGAAATTTCGAGGCGCGAAGGTGGCAGGCTCGAATTTCCTGCATGTGGTCCCTATTTCTACCTAATCCTACCTACTCCTATAAATAGCCCATGGCATCACACTTCAAAGGGGTGGATTTTCTTCACTTGAGACCTTCCTAGAGCTCCATTAATGGCATCTCCTCTTTGAGGAAGAAGAAGAACAAAATTGTCTTTTACCTTATTTATTCAATATATGATAATTATGACATCATATATGATGGAAAGTGAATGTAATGAGCTCGGCTCTACCTTGTAACTCTTGAGTGATTAATAAAAGTTCAACATCCTTCCCAAGTGGATGTAGGCCTAATACACGGCCGAACCACAATAAACACTTGTGTCATTTACCGCTTTCTCTTTCCTAGTCTTGCGACCAAATTAATTATTCCTAGTAATAGGAATCTTTGGTGTTTACGACATTTTTTGCCATCAACAATCCTCTTGGATTTGATTTGTGAAGCAGGGGTTGTACGTGCTTCCTAAGCCACTCTCTGGGCTTTTGATGTCAAAGCAGAGGATGTACGTGCTTTGTGGGCCACTCTTTGGGCATGTGCGTCCGGTGCACTTGGCTAGCTTATCCACAAGCAAAGCCCAAGGACTTACTCGACCTCCCTCCAGGAGGCTCCTTATCCTGACCAACGTAGGCAGTGATAAGGTCCTAGAAACCTAAACTGGGCCATCATAGACACGGAATTAAGGTTTACTCTTTTGATGCACTATACTGACCATCGTAGGTACTGATAGAGGGTTACACACCAACTCCCTCCAAGGGATGCCCTATCCTGACCATCGAAGGCGATGATAGGGGTTGGCGTTCCCTTCTGTGGGTAACGCGGAACATAAATAGAGGTAGGACATGCTCTTCTGCGAGCAGAGGTAGGACGTGCTTAATTCATATCAGAGGTAGGGCGTACTCTTCTACGAGCAGGGGCAGGGCATGCTAATTTTAGATGCTCCACCACGACCATTTCTGGTGTGAAACGGAGGCTTACGCTTTTGATGCTTTAACCTAGCCCACTCTGATTCAGGCATGGAAAAGGACTAACACACCACCCCCTCCGGGGGATACCTTGCCCTGACCAATTTGGCGATGACAAGGGATTCGATCCATTTGTGTTTTGACCAATCTTAGGTTTCTTTAAGCTTTGAAAGGAGGGTTTTCTGTACCCTTGGTCATGTTTGATAATCCTTTTCCTAAGGACTTTATTTGAAGTTAATCTGATCTTTTTACAAACTCTTGTAATTGGCCTTGGTTGATGAATTTGATGACCGTTTCCTCAAGGATTCTAAAGCGGTTAGTTTCATGTCCATTCATCATGTGGTAATGACAGTAGGGTCCTCCTGACTTCCTTTCGTATTTGGGTTTTTTCTTTGTGAAAGACCAATATTCGAGTTTGTGTTTGGTTAGGAAGTAGATTTTTTCCATCGAAGTGGTAAAGTAGTATCCTTTGGGTATTCTTGACGTAAGTCTCTCCTTTTGCCGCTGAGATTTCACCCTTTTGTTACCCAATTTTGTTCTTTCACCTATATTTGTGTTTCTACTTCCCAAGATATACAGAAATTGAGGTGCTATTTTTTCAGACCATTTGTTGGTGAAGTGGTTAAAATCATCCATTACTTCTTGTTCAAACACTATTTCTCTGATTTGCTTATGGAGAGTTCTCCTTATGTGAGAGAAAATGTTAATATCCTTTGATGGAGAGCCACTTAGAGGAGGTTTTTGGGTTTGTCCTACGCGGGAAAGACTATTATCCTAAGCGTTGGAAGCATATTGATCTATTTCCCTTTTCTGCTTCATCATTCATAAGGTTTCAGTTCTCAGCCTTTGTTCTTCTGTCACTTTTGGGTCAGTGATTCCTTCCATCTCTATTCGAGATCCATAAGACTCTTGTGGGGACCTGTTACTCACAACTTTGCTTCTTCAAAGCCTTAGTCCAATCTGGGACGGAACAGCACAAGTAGATACGTGGTAAGTTAACCAAAGGATCGAAGGTTCTGGCACTCCTTCTAGCGCAGAAATGTTAACGATATTTTTCGTCAACACGGAAGATAAGTCTATAGAAGTGGACCTTGGGGAAAATTAAGTTGTTTAGCCTTCACAAGTTTGAATTAGTTCGCCGTCTCCTGGATATCAAGGTTTAGAATCTGAAAGAATAGTTACTCTTCCCTCAATGGGATGAGTATCACGCTTAAGTGATTCAAGAACCAACAGTTATCTTGGGATGAAGGATTCCTAAGTGCAACCCTTGGTAAATGACTTAACGATTTATGAAGAGGGGTTATGTACTGGGCATGCAGAAGGGTCTAAATATGTAGAAAGAGGGGTGTTTCACTTAGCTTACAGAAAGACTTGGATATAGGCTCATATACATGTTGGAAGCAAACAGTACGTTGCGGCAACAATAACTGAGAAATCATATAATAATACCATAAAGAAATACTCTAAGTATTGATTCACACTTTATTGATCTTTGATTTAGAATACATGAATAGAATAGAAGAAATCCCCAAATCGATCTAAGAATTGGGATTTCCTCATTCTTATTCTTGTATTCTTTTTCTCTAGAGTAAACCCTGATTCTTAGATCGATTTGGGGATTTCTTCTATTCTATTCATGTATTCTAAATCAAAGATCAATAAAGTGTGAATCAATACTTAGAGTATTTCTTTATGGGATTGTTATATGATTTCTCAGTTATTGTTGTCGCAACATACTGTTTGCTTCCAACATGCATATTAGCCTATATCCAAGACTTTCTATAAGCTAAGTAAAACACCCCTCTTTCTGCAAATTTAGGCCCTTCTGCAAGCCTAGTACAGAACCTCTCTCCACAAACCGTTAAGTCATTCGCCAAGGGTTGCACTTAGGAATCCTTCATCCTAAGATAACTGTTGGTTCTCGAAGATAATCACCCCATTGAGGGAAGAGTAACTATTCTTTTGGATTCTAAACCTTGATATCTAGGAGACGGTGAACTAACTCAAACTTGTGAAGGCTAAACAACTTATTTTTTCTCCTAGGTCCACTTCCATAGACCTATCTCCAGTGTTGAGGAAAAATATCGTTAACAACTTCAATAATAGCATTGGCCTGATTATGTATATTACCATGCACATCTTTAGTAAGGTAAATCATGTTGGGTTTCTTCACCTTAAGAAAGTTGTGGTAATATCTGGTATTCTTGTCAGCTTCATTTTCTTTCCTTAAAAATGTTGTTTGCCTCAAAGCTCAATGCAGATTCTAGTTTAAGCTTTAGATCCAATTTTGTTTTCTGAAGGCTTTAATTATATGGATCTCTTTGCACAGCTGTTGAACTCTTACTAACTCTTCTCTGATAGTTGTGGACAATTTGGAGCCTTTACCAAAATTAGAAGAAGACCAAGCTCGCAAATGAATTTAAGCTACTTCAATTTACTTAAAAGGGAAATCAGAGGATCACTTGAATTCTGATTAGACCAAACCTGCATTAAGATATTAGAAAATTCTGCACGTTTTAACCAAAAAAAATTACAATTGATTTTACCCTTGTTATTAGCATCCTCAATATCTAAATCGAATAGTAATGGACAGTGATCAAATAGGGTATATGGGAGTGAACGATAGAAGGATTTAGGCCAAAGGTTAAGAAATTAAGGATTAGCAAAGATATGGTCGAATTTGCAAAGAGATGGATTTCCTGATCTGTTACTATTAGACCAGGTATAATTTAATCCAAAACTGCTAATAGGAAGAAGGCTAGATTTAATAATACGTTGATTAAGAGGAGCAATGTCATTAACAGAGAGAGGACCGCCACCAAATTTATGATGAAAAGAGTACATGCAATTAAAATCTCCACCTATGATCCATGGAGAATTTGAATTATTTAGTTGATGAATCTTTTCCAAGAAAGGCAATCTTAATATAAGAGAATTATAGGCATAAACTATAGTCAACAAAAATTTGGAATTAGTGGGTATATAGCTACAAAGAGAATGAATGTAATTATCAGACTTGCTTAATGAAAGCAGATGAAAGAATGTTGGGTTCCATAATATCAACATTCTATCAAAACTTGCTTGATCTAAATTATGATCATATCTCCAACTAGTAGATATAAATGTTGTCATTCTTTTTGTAGAAGTTATGTCCAGCTTAGTTTCAGATAGACACAACATTTGAATTTTACTTTCTTGAATGAGTGACTTAATTTCTCCTTGTTTGAAGGGCAAATTTGCTTCTCTTATATCCAAAATGCAATCGAATTTATCATTTAAAAGGGAGAGGGTTAATGAGGGTGGATGGATTACTCCTGGTATGTCTTGTTGTGGTCTTCTGCCTATTATTTAATGGAAAAACTTCATCTGGTCTAAAAATTTTCCCATCATTTAAATCATCGATTTCTAAAGATTTCCCTTTTTTCTTGCCTGGTTTGTTGTACCCACTCATAAAAGAAGAAGGATTGGAATATGGAGAAGAGAATTGATAGGAAGGAAGTTTAATGTGAGGAGGAAGTAAAAGATTCGAGTAAGGATAAGATGAGGAAGTAGTTCCAGGGTTAGCTTTATTAGATTTGGCTGATGATGAAGGTAATTTAGAGCTGAAGGAGGAAGACCATGACATGGTGGTACTAAAGGAAATGGATGAAGAAGAAGATAAAGGTTTACTTTGTGAAGAAGTGGCTACTGCAGAGGACAAAAAGGACGAAGATGCATCAGAATGTGAGGTATCCACAGCGGATTTATCATTCAAGATAGAAAATGGATTTTACTTTGAAGCTTCTCAACTGTAGCCTTAAATTGTCTTTCAAGCTCATTGCTAGTTCCTGACATATTATCAATTGAATAGTCATCAAAACCAGCTTTTCCTTGTTGATGACAACAACCCACATTATCAACTTGATATGCTTTTTGCTTATTTTTCTCAAATACCTCTTCGTTTATGTTCATTTCCTCGAAACAGTTTATCTCTTCATCTACCATATTGTTTTCATCGCCCACAATCTCAACTACATCATTCATTGTTTTGCTAATTTCATTTACCAACGACTGTTTTTACCACTCACTTTCTTTTTCCAGATTTTTTCTTCTTATTAACTACCTCTTTCCAGTCATTGTAATTTCCTCTTGGTTTTACTTTATTCCTTGTTTGCCTATTTTCAAAACTTTCATGTCGTTGCCTTCCCTTATAGACACCTTTACCAATGAATTGTTGCTCTTCTCCATTCTCAACAAACCATTCCTCTTTGTTTATTTTCTCCTTAGAAAACAGTTCACACTTTACTGTTTCATGGCCAAAAACTTGGCAATGAGTACAAGTTTTCGGACTCCAGTCATATGACACCATAACTGATGGACACTTCTCACCTAGACCAGCCACTTCTATACATGTAGGCAATTCATATTTATGGGTAATTTCCACTAAAGCCTTTGCATGTTTAAACCTACGCAATTTCTCAGTACTTGAGTCAAAGCAAATTAGTCGCCCTACATGGCAAGACAACCAGTTAATTCCAACAAGGGTCCATAGAAAAAGTGGAATTCGTTGTAAGTGTATCCATACCGAGACTTTCCTAATTTGGGATTGAGAATTTCCTATTGAAGGATCCCATTTTGTTATAATGAACATTCTACCTTTGATGAAAATGGGATCTGCTCTTAAAACTTTCCCCTATCTAAATCATTAGAAAAATTGAAATAGAAATGCACTCCGTCATATTTTATATCCACTTCACCATTGAGTTTCAGAAAATTATGCAAGAAAATCACTATAGAGAGATAGGAAAGAGTACCATCCAAGAAAAATCACACCAAATGATTATTCCAATAATAGAGTCCTTCAACTTTGACCAGATCTGGAAATGATTTCGGTTTCCTATATCTCACAATATCAGATTGGATAGGTTTATAATTCCCTGCATTATAAGGCAAAGATTTGAAAAGAGAAAGATAATCTGATTTCGAATAAGGGTGAATGGAAGATGAGGTATTCGGTAGAAAGGTATTTGTTGATTTTGACCAAATTGGATTTGAAACAGCTATAGGAGGATAAAAAATGTTTACTCTATCAAGATTAGTTGATTCAAGATTAGCATCATTTATAGTGCCATCAATGGGACGATGATTCAAAGTGTTTGATGAATTGTCAGGATTCAAATTGGGATTAACAGATGAATTTAATGACAGATTCGCCAAGAGAGATGCATTAGAGGGATTACAAGAAACAGTGTTCAAACGAATTCCACCATCAAAATTTTGATTTGTAAAGGAAGCAGTAACATTGGCATGATTTGGCTTGGGTGAAGAATCAAGCGGATCAGGCAGTGAGAGGCGTGAAGACTGAAGTGGAAGAGGAGGGAAAGCAGAAGAATCAAAGGAGAAGGAAGACGAAGATAGGAGGGAGCTCGATAAGGAAGAAGACGCCATTAACGAAGGCTCGATCGATGCAATTTCTTAATTCTGGCGGTAACTTTAACATACCAAGTTTTTATACATTTCAAAACTAAAACTATAGAATTTAAAGTACGTATTAATTTGAGATAATTATAGGTAAAAGAGGAAATGACTGAAAATAAATGTTGAAAAAACATAAACATATACATCATTTACCGATTTTGCGTATTTTTCAGTCGAAATCAAGAATTTAGAGAAATAAACTTCGAATTTACGAAACAGAAAATACAGTCTTGCTCAGAAAATTTTCTAGTATTTTTAGGTAGAAAACGGCTAAGTTTCAACAATAATTTATTTTTAAAACGATTTATTCAAATTTAACTAAATATGAGAACAGAACAAAATTCTGTATTTAACTACGTTTTTTTTTTCTATGCTATGTTTAGTTGAACGCATCCCAAATATAATTTTTTAGATTTTATTTCAAATTTTAAATTTTAACATGACTTGCATTGAAATGACGAAATTAAATAAGTTGGCATTGACTTAGGGAGAGAAACAACACTAAATTTTCATATTTGCATGCCACTTACATAGAACAGTGTAGCTTACATGCATTTTTTCAGCAAAAAATGTGTGACATTTAAACATAAGTAGAAAAAAAATTAGTTTTTCCTTCATGTGAGCTCTGTATCTTCTTCTACTCGGGCTTTTTTCCTTTAAATCAAGCAATATATTTGAGAGTGTCTCAGAGTCAATTTCGTTTATGCAAACGAGTCGATGTATAAAACAAATCTAAAAGAGTTTGTTTTATATTAAAGGCGACGATGTACATGATTCAATTGAAAATCATGGATTTTGTAGGTTGATGCAACATGGATTGACAATGATTGATCAAAGTTAGAGCATTCCTAACGGCATGTTGATAGCTGAGAGGAGCAAGTAATTTAAAAATGTGAATTTTTTCCAATGTTTCAACAGTCATGGAAGACAAATTGACTCAATTTTTTATTAAAAATACGTTAAACGGTTTTATGAAAACCATTTAAGGCCTGAACGGTTTTCGGAAAGGGGACGACTATTTGGATACAAAATCAGATACAAACAGAGAGACATAAAGCCTAAATCGTTGCATATTTTTGTCCTTATATGGAGGAGTAGAATTTAGGAGCGATCCAACGGTGGAGAATGGTTGTGACACCGATTATGTCAAAATTTTGTGACTAAATAGACTTTCTCTTTCAGAAAACCATTTAAATATATGTATATATAGACACACACATTCCGAGGTTGTTTTTATAGGGATGTTTCTATAAAAAAACACTCGATCGTGGCAACTACCAAATACAACCTTTTTCTAAAATCCATCAAATCTTTCCAAAATTCATATCAATATCACCAACAATCAAATTTGTAGTCGTCTTTTTACTTTAATGCAATCAATTTCTCCATCATCATCTCAAAAAATTCAAATTTTCAATTTTTAGGATTTGCCTTTTCGGTTGATTATTGAAGATGGAAGGTGAATTGAAGGTTCTAGCATTGCGTTTGGTATCCGTAGAAGAAAAGCACCACGGGGGAATCAAAAGGTACTTGAAGGCAAAGAGCGCAGATATGGAATCAGGATGGACACCACTATTTCCCCAACATTTTCCTTTAGGTAGATTGCTAGTCTACAAGAGGGGATTCAACATATTTTCAACCATGGGAAAGAGCTTACGGTATATAATTTTTTGTTTCATAGTGATAAAACATTAATTATTCTATATGAACAAATAATTTACATTATGTAGAAACAAAATTAATCTTGAGAACAAGAGGTAGAGGACTTACTACATCAGAGGAAGCACGACAATTTTGTACTGGAGGAATGGATCGAGAGGATTGGCAGGAATCACGGCTAGAAGCTCAAAACCGATGGTCGCCATGAATTCTTCAGAGAAGATGAAGCCGCCCGCCATGATTTTCTAATTAGGGAAAGAATTTCAGTGGTGATTAATGTATTAGTTCTGATGTCTTTTATTTCCACGATTGTAAATATTGAAGCGTTGTCGATCGCTGGGTGGTATGCATCGTGATTTGGGCTGAAATATGCCTTTAATAATATATACCAATTTTCATAAAAAATAATAATTTACATTATTCCATCTTATATAAACAGAATAGTGATAAAATGAGATGTCATGGAGCATTCACTACAATGTTGAGATGTTGGAAGAAAACAAATGTTCATTTTCAAATTAGAGATTTGGTTTTGAAAATATTTGTTAGATTTATGGATATTGAGTTGAAAATCTTTGATAATAGATGTATACATGCTATTGCTGAGCGATGGTGACCGACTATACATAATTTTTTATTTCACGGTATGAAGATTGGCTTTACACTGTCAGATTTTACGATGCTAACATACATACCCATTGGAATGAATACACTTGGTTTCTAATTTTAATTTCATATGTTGGCTTTAATATTTTATGTGTCATTAAAAAATTAACTTTTAATATAATATTTAAATTATTAATTTTGATGTGTAGACAATTTTTTTAGAAATAAAAATGAAAACAAACTTAAACGGCTTTCTAAGAAAAAAGGATTATGAAAACCATTTAAGGATCCTCATTCTTCAATTTCAAATGGTGACATTCACCACTTCTATTCCTTTCCCACACTCAAAGTCATTCTGCTGCAACGCGAATTCACAATCACAAACTTCGATGTTATGATGCTTGCTTTTGTATTTCTCTAGTTGGGAATCAGGTAAAGCTCTGAATTCAAGCAACTTAGAATTTGTATTAGGGTAATGCAATTATCGTCATCAAACCATGCTGCAAAAGCCTATCAAAGCATTGTACTGCAATAAGTTCAATTTACGTTGTGATGAACCCATTACTTGAGCTAAAGCCCAATAAACCAACTGTAGTGGCGGCCCATTCTACTTTCGGTCTAGTTCTAGCAGTAGTCTGCATTAAACCCCATTTATTCACCTCCAAATAGAACTTTGTTTTTCAGTCAAAAGCCCTAACATGCCTGCTTATTCTCATAGTTACTTCTTTCGATGCTCATTATGCATGGGTATCCATTACATAGTGATGTTTTAAAAGTCTAGACAAGGGATTTCAATGTCCATTACATATGTGATTGGTAAGTTTGAAGCTTGGCATTTAGTTATCCATTTGGAGATTTCACATTTTCTTGTTCAAGTAAATTTCTAACCCGCAATCCACCAAGTATTCTTCTTTTCAATGCATTTTGATAGTCCAAGGTGCGGTCACGTTAGCGTTGCGTTGGCGTTCGACTTCTCGGACGTCTAAACACAGAATTCCACGTTTACCCACGATATTGGTGAACACTGGAAAATGATCCATTGGGGTCGGACGTGTCCGACGCCAATAGATCATTTTCAATATTCATGTCCCAATAGCTCCTTTATCACTCCATATAACTCATCTCTACTTCCTCCGCTTCTCATGCATCATCCACTTTTTCTTCTTATTCTTCAAAAAAAATGTCTACCTCTAATTCATTCTCCAATTTGGATGATTTACTTGATTTATACGGGATATCATTATGCCAAAATGCATGGAGGAATTAAATGACTCAGATTAATACTTCATAGTATAGCAGTTTAGCTTGGATCAACGACATTTTGAACGGGCATCAACAACGTTGTCAAAATAATTTTCATATGAAAAGAATTTGTTTCTACTCAATATGTGGCAGACTACAACTTCATGGTCTCTTTTCAACAGCAGAAATTTGTGTTAGCGAAATGATTGGTATTTTTGTTTATACAGTGGCTACTGGGCTATCAAATAAACAACTTAGCGAAAGATTTCAAAGAGCAGGTAGCACAATTTCCTTTTGTTTTCATGCTATTTTGAACACTTTTAAATTACTTTCTACTTATATAATAAAGCCAGACGATCCACAATTTAATCATGTTCCACATCACATCAGTAGTTCAACCTGGTACTATTCATATTTTAAAAACTGTATTGGTGCTTTATGCGGTACACATGTATCTGCCAACTTTCCAGTTGTTTGAGTTATTCCATATATCGGGAGAAAATCTTATGCTACACAGAATATATAAGCGGTATGCTCTTTTAATTTGCAATGTTATGGCTGGTTGGGAAGGGACTGAACATGATAATAGAATTTTTAATTCGGTTATAAATGATAGAAAATCCAACTTTCCTAAACCTCCAGTTAGACAGTATTATTTAGTCGATTCGAGATATCTACTTCAGACTGGATATTTATTACCTTATCGAAATATAAGGTATCATATTCCGCATGATCGTGAGACTGTGAATCAACCAAAATCTACCAATAAAGTGTTTAATTTCTACCATTCTAGTTTATGGATGGCTGTTGAAAGAACTTTGGCATTTGTAAGTATGCAAACATATTCATTAGAAACTCAAGTCAAAGTTGTCATAGCAACAATGGCCTTACACAACTACATGTGCAAATATAATAGTGGTGATCTAGATTTTATGGTTTTTGATGATGATCCTGACCTTATTCCCGATCAATACTAGAATGAAAATTATGCTCTGAGAAATGTGACGAACAGAGGCACTGATCAGGTACAGCGAAATGGATACCAAGAAATGTCAGCATTTCGAGATACGATTAGAGATCAGTTGGTTGCTGCAGGGTTGCATTGAAACATACTACTGTATTTGTATTTGTATTTGTATTTGTATCTATATTTGTAATTGTATTTGTATCTGTATCTGTAATTTAAATTTATTTATTTTTTATTTTTATTTTCTGTTGTTATTTTGAAATTATATTTGTATTTCTACTGATATTTTGAAATTGTGTTTTTTACAACGTTAAAATTAAATGCATATTACAAAATAACACATCTCAAATACCCCGTTCGCATGTCAAATTGAATGCACGGGACCAACACTGATAGGTATTGTTGACTTCAAATCTATGGAGTAATAGTAAATCATAATGATTGTAACTCTCCCATTAAATTTAGGCAATATCTCCTTTTTCCTTAATTCTTTTCAATTTCAGATATTTACTTCTAAAATTATAATATCTACCATTTTATATTTATTTACTAATCTCTTACATTATTTTACATTCAATATCCACTTCTAAAAAATTATACATTTTTTTTTGAAAAGAAGGGTACTTATATTACAATAAAAAGGAGTACAAATACTGGACAGAGCTGGCACGAATACAGAACAATAATAAAACAAATACTTTACAACACACATTAAACCAGCTCCAACCTATGCAACCGAAACACTACAAAACAGGAACATAAGAACCACAATACCAGCCCAGAGAAACAACCCCACAAGACAACCTAGAAACCCAGGAATACAAACACAGCCTACTGCACAAAATTCCACTTCTCGCAAGGCCCAAAAGAAGCCCAAACCCAAAAGAGGCCACCACCAGAACAATAGAGAACAAGAAGCAATATCAATAGACCATGCACCATACACGAAGAGAAAATAAACTGAATCTTCCATAGACCCCCACCAAAAAGGACCAATGCAGGAAAATAACAAAATATCACCCAACAGATCAAACTACACAAAGTAACAACTACAAAAATAGCCATCGAAGATAATTCTCCAGATAAACCAACATGCAGATAAACTTAGATCAAACATCTAGCCAAATCAGCAATAGAAAACAAAACATATCAACCCATCTAATAACTTGCAGAACCAGAATAACTTAAACAAAAAAGTCTTACTTTTTTGAAATTCCACCCTTTATAATCCCTCCATCCTTTTTTTCTTTTTTTGACTTCGATCTTTTTTGTATTTCAGACATTCACTTCACCCACTCCGGATTAGTTTCCACCAATGGCTCTCCACTCTTGATTGTGCTTCCTTTCTTAAACCTGTTTTTCTTCATTTTTGATCTTCTACTACTGAAACTACACATCGAACTGTCTGATTCATCTATAGAATAATCTGTACTTGTCATATCATCAATAGCTTGTAATATATTATCAGTTTCATTATTCACCACCCCAACATTCTTCAACTGCTTCGTATCATTCATCAAATTATCCGTAGAATCTGGAGATATAGTAAACTCCATGAAATTTCCTTGACATTCACTAGAGAACAAATTAATATGATTATTATGTTTCTCAATACTATGATTGTTCTCTTCTTCTTCCATTCTCCTGCATATTATTGTTGTTGTCTACGAGCACTTTAAATGAATTATTTGTTTAAATGTTTCCCACATGAGTTAAGAAATGGACTTCATTACGCATGCTCTTTTTTCCTCTATTATTCTCCACTTTAATAGCTCCACTTTCACCTGAAACCAATTTAATAGGTTGTGTTCCTCTCCTATCAATCACTTCTGCATTCGTAATCTTCCGATTATTCAATCAGTCTCTAGATCCATGTTATTATCAGCATCTAAATTTTCTTTTGGAATCCACATTTTAACAGCCTTACACACTGCCGTATTATGCCCAAATACTTTACAAAACGAACACACAGACGGTTTTCATTCATACTCTACCGTCTTCCATACTATATCTCTGTTATAACATTTAATAGGAATAACATCCAGGAAAGAAAATTCACAGTTAACTTCTATTAAGTTTCTTGCATACGAAATTCTGATTCGGTCTTCAGTAAAATTATCTAATTTAAGAGGATGACCTAATAAAGAAGCAATTCTACTTAAAGCTTCTACCGACCAGAAATCCAGTTCTAAATTTGGGAGTTCTATCCAAATGGGAATAGAATGTAGAAAATCATGAGTCAATTTCATTCATGGCTTCCATTTTTTCATGAATATCAGTCGCTTAATGTAATAACAAGGACGCTTGGCCAGTATTCATTCACAGTCTTCTATTTTTTCACATTTAACAATAAAGAAACCATTTTCACGCGTATATAGTTGATAATTTCCTTGCACTCACCAATTTCTTTCAATGTATTTTTTCAGAAATTTATAGTAAGGACGACTTTCGTACACATAGAATACTATTGAGTTTACCCAATTTTCTCCACCCTATTTGTCAAATTTTCATTGATAAACTGCTAATTTAAGATTACCTTCTAAGGTTGGCTCGTAGTATTTAGTTGAATTGAATCCATATGTTACTTTTCTTTAGTGATGACATCAACCCAAGCCTTTGACTGTACTAGGTTCGCCCTTTTTCCAGTTGCTTGAGAGTAAGAAATTAGATCTGGGAACTGATTCTTAGAATACAGATCTGGAGAAGGAACTTTGAGATTTAAAGACCTTCCTTGCTTTGCATGTTGTGGATTTAGCCTCAGATCTGGGGGATGAGAAGAACGAAAGTCGAAATCTAGATAACAAGCGGTTTTTGAAGGAGAAACAGGATTTTGATTTTCATAGGTCGCCATTATTCTCTGGCAAGCTCTTCGTTTTTTTGTTCTAAAAAAATATATACAATTATTTACAAAATATTTAACGAATTTCTCCTAATATTTTACATAATTAAGACCCACATATTTAAATCAATTAATTGATCCAAACTTTAAACTAATTGATAAGATTAGTTAACTTATGCTCCAAAAATTTCAATTTGCAAACTACGGACACATATACAAATTGGTAAAAAAAAGTAAACCGTATAGATACAAAAGTATATAAATTGCCATGCGTAACGCAAACCATATACATTAATGATAAAAAAATTATTTTATAATAACTAATTCATAAGTTTATCATATATTAAGATATAGAACTTCATTAACTTTAACAAATAAATTTAATTCTTTTACCAATACTTAGAAAACCTTCCTAGTTTTCTCTTAATATTTTTCGCTCAAGTTCATATATCTAATTAATTGTGTAAAACTATTTAAATATTTGATTAACTATCATTCATTAGCCTATCTAATAAGTCCTAAAAATATGAGAATTTCTACGAATGTGATATTCCTATACAATTAAAAATAATAATAAAATAATTTCTTCTATAAAATGAAGTAACATAATTTTATTCATAAATATAATATGTCATTTAATTTCCAGTTCGTTTATCCCCAAAAAGTTATTTTTCATTACACAGCGCAAAATTTATTTTTAGCAACTTATAAAAGAAAATTTCATATTTTACAACATCATGAAGCAAACGCTCAAATTAGCTGATAAAAATATATTAACATCCCATCTTTAAATAAGTTATAAATCATATCCAAAATATAACTCACATCGATGCTACATAATATTATTATGTAATTATCACAATTGTAACTATAACCCTTACAATTACATGAAATACTTGGTTAACTACAAAGATAAAACAGTTTAAAACTAAAACCACAAACAAAACCTCTTCTCAATTATAAATATGTACAAAGTTTTTCTTAGTTTTTTTTGACTTTTTTACATTCAACTCATTAATTGAATTAGTTGTGTTGATTATAAAATATTTAAGTAACATAAATTATTTAACATTCATTCCTTCATTTATATATCTCAACAAAAAATGAGAGTTAAATATACATTCAAAAAGTATACAAAAAGAATGATAAAGTTGTTTGTTCACTCATACATATAATAGATATATTTCACATAACATATATTCTTTACATGTACAAAACTAAAAATTTAGTTTTTTTCTCTTCGATTAAGACATTAATAGCTAGAAATATACGTAGTTATGTAATAACCCGCAAATTCTGGGCCAGTTTAAAATTTTTATTTTGGCAATTTTAGCGAATTTAGATTATTTAAAATAGATTATTTTAAATAATATCGACGTGAAATTTATTTTGAATATAATTCGAACGTATATATTATATACGTCGTCATTAGAATATAAATATTTATATAAAATTATAAATGAATTGAAAATGATTTCGAAATGAATTGAATTGAAAACGATTTCGAAATGAAATGAATTGAAAATGATTTCGAAATGAATTGAATTGAAAACGATTTCGAAATGAATTGAATTGAAAATGATTTCGAAATGAATTGAATTGAAAACGATTTCGAAATGAATTGAATTGAAAACGAATTCAAATGGAATTGAAAGCGAATTGAAATGAATTCGAATTGAATTGAAATTTGAATTGAATAGAAATGAATTTTAAACCGAATTTATAAAGAAGAATTCAATTTTGATTTGAATTGAAATGGAAGTTGAAATTGCTTTTGAAACGAATTTAAAACTATTTATAAAATTCGTTTTAAATAGAAATAGACGAAATATATATTATATATATTATATATATATAATATAATGGCCTGAATAGAACGCGCCGCGCCGCGGCAGTTCGTAAATTTCGACCATTTATTTCAAACAGACATTACGGGAGATCCGACCGTCGGATTCTCCTAAAACCGGAACCGTTGGGTTCGTATCGAAAAGAGCTTTCTAACGAATATTAGAAATTTGAAATCTAACGGTTGGATTTGGAGATACATCCAAATCAAATTCGAAAAAGGTCGCTATAAGTGCAGTTCGATGGCCGTTGATGGAAATCGACTGTACGGGCCTTGATAAAATTATTAAAAATAGTAATAATTTGTGTAAAATCATAAGAAATGATTTAGAAAAGATTGGGATGAAAAACTCCATATTTGAAAAGATAAAAATAGATTTTTATCGAAATGAACTAGTTTTGAACTAGAATTACAATTCTATTTATTTTTAAATAAATAAATTGAATATTGAAATGGTTTTGAAAATAACCAAAATTTCCAATGATTGCATTGGAGTGGATTTGAATCGAAATTGTCTTCGGAATATTTCGATGTTGGAATTCGTGATTATACAGATGTTGTTATGGAAATTTGAAAGATATATATATCTATATCGTTATTTCCAATATGACATTTGTTAATCGTAGAATTTGATATTGAATATAAGCCGGGATATTTTCTATTCAAAGACTCGTATTTAATATCAAATGTGATTTGGGTTTGTCGTGAATGGTGTCTTCACTAACACTGTTCTTGAACCCAGTTGAGAAAAGATTAAATCTTTTTATTTAGATTTAATGAAGTGTACCAATTAAATAATATTTAATTGGAATTGAATCGATATTGATTTATCGTGGACAGTGTTTTAAATAACACTCGTTCTTTAACCCGATCATTGATGAAATGTGATTTTGGGTTGTCGTGAACGGTATCTTCAATAATACAGTTCTTAGACCTAAAGGCGTTAAGAAAATCAGAAACTAACTGGAGATTAGTTAAGTTGAATAGTTTCCGAGGTATTGATCTGATGTTGGTTTCGGCCTTCGGGATTCATACTTAGGGAATTGCTCACTTGCTAATTTACAATTAGGGACTGATTGAAATGTGATGTGATTTTGGGTTTATCGTGAACCGTGTTTTAAATGACACTGATTCTTTAACCCAGTCACAGATTAAAACTAAGTAGAGTTTTAATGAATCTTTAATTAGATTGAAATAATCGAGGATGGAGTATCACCAGTTTTGCTCCAGACGATAGTTAAATCTTTAATTAGATTTGAACGTGAAATGGTAATTGAATTTACCGATAACACTGTGGTGTTAGATATGAAGTATTACCAGTTTTACTTCATGGGATAAATAGGTTGGGATGGGGAAATTAAAACCAATGATTACTTCGGTAAGGTTCGTTAATCTCGACTAGTTGAATCGAAATTCAAAAGAGGAATAAATTCAAGAAATTTATCTTGGATAAAATTAATGGGAACATTTCCCTATGAATGTGAGATTTAGAAACTAACTGTCGGTTGGCCAAGCAGAATGGTTTTCTGGATATTGATCTGATGTTGGTTTCGGCCTTCGGGGTTAATATTTAGGGAATTATTCTCTTGATTAATTTACGGTTAGTGACTAATGAATTGGAATGAGGCGTATGTTGTGTTTGTGTAACACTTTTATAATATATACGCGAGTTATTCGGAAAGACCGGGTTTATCCCATTCTGAATAACTGATACGACGAAAAGTCGAAGATGAAGACGATGGTAGAAGACCGGAGGTCTTCACGTCGTTTGGGTAATTACTGATGATCTTGATTGGGCTGTACACCCAAGAAGATGGAAACAGTTAGTGATCGTCCAGACGTACTTGGAGATCGATGGATATGCGGGGTACTAGGTGCCTCCGGTTTCGTTCAGACCCAGAACGGACTTGTAAATGGACTGTGTGTCTGACATTGGATTTTAGTCCGTGTGATTGATCTCTATTAAATATATATCTGTTTGGCGGCGGAGAATTTATTCTCTTGCTTAACGCCCTTCTCTGAGACGTACGAGCTCAGGGGTTATATATTGATGGATATCAAACGCATGGAGTGAATTTCCTGTGTGGCATGCCTAAGTGGCAATTGATCGAGGCTTCTGTTGAAAAGCAAAGTCTTGTGGTGATGATCAAAGCACGGCCTTTGTGGCGTAGCTTTGTGTAACGTTTACCTCGCGAGTTTCACACCCGGTATGAATCAAAAACGGGAGACGGACCTCAGGGAGGGCATGCGTTTCTTTCTAGCTAGAAGTGGCGTCAGTGGTTTTACACGCCCTGACGAGTTTGACTTATGTGGTTGTTGCTGTTGCGAGGCGCCTCGGATTGATCGGTCGTTCTCGAACCGATGGAGTCATTTAGTTGGCTCGTTTACGCCCCATAGGGCGGGGAAACGCAGTGTTCAGGCATTTTAATCCACATCGGTGGACCGGCCCTGACGATCCAAAGGCTTGACAGAGTACTTGCCTGAGGCTCGGGCTAGACAGTCTCGAATCGGTTGAGGACTATCTTTTGCCTCGGTTCATAGACGGAAATCCAATTTCCAAATACGAGACTTTGCGGTTTTGATTGTATATCCTATATATGGCGACATAGTGGGATGGGGCGCTCATGCCGCCTATGATTGATACTTATGATTTGAGGTTGTTTTATGCACTATGCACTTATTATAGTATCAAACAATTTGTTTTAAACGTATCAAGCATTCTTTGGCTGTTATAAGGGAAAACCCTATCCTCGGCTGCGTTGCATTGTGTGATGGGACCTGGGTCTTATAACAGCTTCATTTTTCTTTATTTAGCATTGCGCTGTGTGTTTTATGCACTGGTATTCTTGGGAGGAAACCCGTTCCGTGTTATACGGCGTGGTCCCTTGATTTACCGAACTTTAAAATAAAGATTAACTGTTTTAGTTCTCACACCAGTCACATGACTGACCTGGAGTTTATTGTTTTAACCTAAACTCTGGGTGCCCCTATTTTGACACGGGCAGCTAGTAGTTTTGGTTTTGCAGATTTATATTCACAGGATCCTGGTTTACAGCTGGAACGATATCCGGAAAGCTTTGTATCCGTATATCTCTTCTAGTTGTGTATTGTATTATTTTCCGCTGCTATGTATTTAAATGTAATTTAAATCTCTGATATTTCTATGTAATATTTATTCGTTTATACTCTGTATATTCTTGTAATCTGATGCATTGTTGTAATATACAATGAAATGTTCTTCTGTATGCGTTCTGTTGTGGCTTGTTCTCGAACTATCCGACGCTTTCCTTTACGGGGAAGTTACGGATCTTCACAGTTGGTATCAGAGCTTTGGTTTACAAAGCAGAGAACAAGGCACATTAGAACCATACGAAAGAATTCATCAGATATTGGATTAGTAATATCCAATTAGAATGACTCGTTAGAGATGGGATCAGTAGTATCCTAGAACGAGTGTGAAGAGTATATTTTTGAAAGTGAAAACAAATTTTGTTTTGAAAATTTAAATCAATTATTCGTATTTGATTATTTATTTATATTGATGTGGACAATCCAGTATATATAGACTTTGTGTATACGTCTGATCCGCGTGTATTCGAAGTTTTAATATACTGGATAGATATAGAGTCACACTCTAGTCGCCCGGAGACGATTCTGATGATAGTCTAGACATCATCAGAATTGGTATTCGAGTTTCGAAGGTGTGATTTTCTATATATTTCCATTAGACTGGGGTGAGAACCAAAACTAATATAGCTAGAATACATTGTTGTGATTTGGCATCAAAAATCTGATTTTTGACTATATATCAAAGTTATGCATTTGAAAAGCTAATCAACTAATTGATTGATGATTGTGTTGTTTGTTTAATTGTTTGATAATTTTGAACCATTATGCCTAATTTGATCAAATATTGAACTGTATTGAAAATAGGTCGCATCTGCTTGCATATACATGTATATCATTGAACAGGTCATAGCAAGGAGGCTAGAGCCAGAGAATAAAATTTGTTTGCCCGACAAATAGGTACATGTTTACTACATAATTTCCTGTTTTGTTTGGGTGATGATGATTTTGTGAGCCTATTGGCTAGCCGCTTGGCTTTTTCTTTTTCTTTTTGAGATCTGAAGGACCGGGGAAGCTATTTGAAATTCCCCGATGCTCCCGGTGCAGGGGAGGTTATGGCGAAATTTTTCAAAAATTTAGGGTGTTAGCCAAATTTTTGAAAATTCTCAGAAACTGAAAAGTTGGAGAATGAAAGCCGGATCGAACGTAGAGGTGAATAATCAAACCACTTTCGACTCGGGGACGAAAAGTTTTAAGTGGGGGAGATTGTAATAACCCGCAAATTCTGGGCCAGTTTAAAATTTTTATTTTGGCAATTTTAGCGAATTTAGATTATTTAAAATAGATTATTTTAAATAATATCGACGTGAAATTTATTTTGAATATAATTCGAACGTATATATTATATACGTCGTCATTAGAATATAAATATTTATATAAAATTATAAATGAATTGAAAATGATTTCGAAATGAATTGAATTGAAAACGATTTCGAAATGAAATGAATTGAAAATGATTTCGAAATGAATTGAATTGAAAACGATTTCGAAATGAATTGAATTGAAAATGATTTCGAAATGAATTGAATTGAAAACGATTTCGAAATGAATTGAATTGAAAACGAATTCAAATGGAATTGAAAGCGAATTGAAATGAATTCGAATTGAATTGAAATTTGAATTGAATAGAAATGAATTTTAAACCGAATTTATAAAGAAGAATTCAATTTTTATTTGAATTGAAATGGAAGTTGAAATTGCTTTTGAAACGAATTTAAAACTATTTATAAAATTCGTTTTAAATAGAAATAGACGAAATATATATTATATATATTATATATATAATATAATGGCCTGAATAGAACGCGCCGCGCCGCGGCAGTTCGTAAATTTCGACCATTTATTTCAAACGGACATTACGGGAGATCCGACCGTCGGATTCTCCTAAAACCGGAACCGTTGGGTTCGTATCGAAAAGAGCTTTCTAACGAATATTAGAAATTTGAAATCTAACGGTTGGATTTGGAGATACGTCCAAATCAAATTCGAAAAAGGTCGCTATAAGTGCAGCTCGATGGCCGTTGATGGAAATCGACTGTACGAGCCTTGATAAAATTATTAAAAATAGTAATAATTTGTGTAAAATCATAAGAAATGATTTAGAAAAGATTGGGATGAAAAACTCCATATTTGAAAAGATAAAAATAGATTTTTATCGTAATGAACTAGTTTTGAACTAGAATTACAATTCTATTTATTTTTAAATAAATAAATTGAATATTGAAATGTTTTTGAAAATAACCAAAATTTCCAATGATTGCATTGGAGTGGATTTGAATCGAAATTGTCTTCGGAATATTTCGATGTTGGAATTCGTGATTATACAGATGTTGTTATGGAAATTTGAAAGATATATATATCTATATCGTTATTTCCAATATGACATTTGTTAATCATAGAATTTGATATTGAATATAAGCCGGGATATTTTCTATTCAAAGACTCGTATTTAATATCAAATGTGATTTGGGTTTGTCGTGAATGGTGTCTTCACTAACACTGTTCTTGAACCCAGTTGAGAAAAGATTAAATCTTTTTATTTAGATTTAATGAAGTGTACCAATTAAATAATATTTAATTGGAATTGAATCGATATTGATTTTTGGGTTTATCGTGGACAGTGTTTTAAATAACACTCGTTCTTTAACCCGATCATTGATGAAATGTGATTTTGGGTTGTCGTGAACGGTATCTTCAATAATACAGTTCTTAGACCTAAAGGCGTTAAGAAAATCAGAAACTAACTGGAGATTAGTTAAGTTGAATAGTTTCCGAGGTATTGATCTGATGTTGGTTTCGGCCTTCGGGATTCATACTTAGGGAATTGCTCACTTGCTAATTTACAATTAGGGACTGATTGAAATGTGATGTGATTTTGGGTTTATCGTGAACCGTGTTTTAAATGACACTGATTCTTTAACCCAGTCATAGATTAAAACTAAGTAGAGTTTTAATGAATCTTTAATTAGATTGAAATAATCGAGGATGGAGTATCACCAGTTTTGCTCCAGACGATAGTTAAATCTTTAATTAGATTTGAACGTGAAATGGTAATTGAATTTACCGATAACACTGTGGTGTTAGATATGAAGTATTACCAGTTTTACTTCATGGGATAAATAGGTTGGGATGGGGAAATTAAAACCAATGATTACTTCGGTAAGGTTCGTTAATCTCGACTAGTTGAATCGAAATTCAAAAGAGGAATAAATTCAAGAAATTTATCTTGGATAAAATTAATGGGAACATTTCCCTATGAATGTGAGATTTAGAAACTAACTGTCGGTTGGCCAAGCAGAATGGTTTTCTGGATATTGATCTGATGTTGGTTTCGGCCTTCGGGGTTAATATTTGGGGAATTATTCTCTTGATTAATTTACGGTTAGTGACTAATGAATTGGAATGAGGCGTATGTTGTGTTTGTGTAACACTTTTATAATATATACGCGAGTTATTCGGAAAGACCGGGTTTATCCCATTCTGAATAACTGATACGACGAAAAGTCGAAGATGAAGACGATGGTAGAAGACCGGAGGTCTTCACGTCGTTTGGGTAATTACTGATGATCTTGATTGGGCTGTACACCCAAGAAGATGGAAACAGTTAGTGATCGTCCAGACGTACTTGGAGATCGATGGATATGCGGGGTACTAGGTGCCTCCGGTTTCGTTCAGACCCAGAACGGACTTGTAAATGGACTGTGTGTCTGACATTGGATTTTAGTCCGTGTGATTGATCTCTATTAAATATATATCTGTTTGGCGGCGGAGAATTTATTCTCTTGCTTAACGCCCTTCTCTGAGACGTACGAGCTCAGGGGTTATATATTGATGGATATCAAACGCATGGAGTGAATTGCCTGTGTGGCATGCCTAAGTGGCAATTGATCGAGGCTTCTGTTGAAAAGCAAAGTCTTGTGGTGATGATCAAAGCACGGCCTTTGTGGCGTAGCTTTGTGTAACGTTTACCTCGCGAGTTTCACACCCGGTATGAATCAAAAACGGGAGACGGACCTCAGGGAGGGCATGCGTTTCTTTCTAGCTAGAAGTGGCGTCAGTGGTTTTACACGCCCTGACGAGTTTGACTTATATGGTTGTTGCTGTTGCGAGGCGCCTCGGATTGATCGGTCGTTCTCGAACCGATGGAGTCATTTAGTTGGCTCGTTTACGCCCCATAGGGCGGGGAAACGCAGTGTTCAGGCATTTTAATCCACATCGGTGGACCGGCCCTGACGATCCAAAGGCTTGACAGAGTACTTGCCTGAGGCTCGGGCTAGACAGTCTCGAATCGGTTGAGGACTATCTTTTGCCTCGGTTCATAGACGGAAATCCAATTTCCAAATACGAGACTTTGCGGTTTTGATTGTATATCCTATATATGGCGACATAGTGGGATGGGGCGCTCATGCCGCCTATGATTGATACTTATGATTTGAAGTTGTTTTATGCACTATGCACTTATTATAGTATCAAACAATTTGTTTTAAACGTATCAAGCATTCTTTGGCTGTTATAAGGGAAAACCCTATCCTCGGCTGCGTTGCATTGTGTGATGGGACCTGGGTCTTATAACAGCTTCATTTTTCTTTATTTAGCATTGCGCTGTGTGTTTTATGCACTGGTATTCTTGGGAGGAAACCCGTTCCGTGTTATACGGCGTGGTCCCTTGATTTACCGAACTTTAAAATAAAGATTAACTGTTTTAGTTCTCACACCAGTCACATGACTGACCTGGAGTTTATTGTTTTAACCTAAACTCTGGGTGCCCCTATTTTGACACGGGCAGCTAGTAGTTTTGGTTTTGCAGATTTATATTCACAGGATCCTGGTTTACAGCTGGAACGATATCCGGAAAGCTTTGTATCCGTATATCTCTTCTAGTTGTGTATTGTATTATTTTCCGCTGCTATGTATTTAAATGTAATTTAAATCTCTGATATTTCTGTGTAATATTTATTCGTTTATACTCTGTATATTCTTGTAATCTGATGCATTGTTGTAATATACAATGAAATGTTCTTCTGTATGCGTTCTGTTGTGGCTTGTTCTCGAACTATCCGACGCTTTCCTTTACGGGGAAGTTACGGGTCTTCACAAGTTAGCTATACTTGAATATCATTTTAGTTTAAAATTGATATATCCTAATAAAATTTTCAAAAGTTTTATATAACATACAGTTTTAGACAATAACTACAAAATAATTATTATTGTTAACAACATAACCGTGTGCAACGCACGGGTTACACACCAGTTTATTCAAGTATTTCATTTGCACTGATATGGCATATAAGTGGATGGAATTGGCACAATATAAACATTCTTATTACAGCTGCATTATTTTATGTTTCCATGTTTCTTTTAAAGGGAATGCGTGAGATGCAAAAAATGAAAATTGATAACATATATCAAAAATGAAACTACTTATTTAAAGAGAATATGTGGCACTTTTCCCAACAAAAGATTGAATATTCATAATATATATATATATATATATATATATAAACATTAATTAATCTATAACTAGTGAAAATTGAACTTGTACCTCTAGTGGACCTGAAGCAATGTAAAAGTTAAACATTCATAAATACTTATAATATAAGCTACAAAAATAAACATTGATATTTTAGAAATATTAACATGAAAATTTACATTTTAGATGTATAGATTAGAAAAGTAAAGTACTAGAAATTTATAACCTATAAAAAGAAAAAATATAAACCTTAATCTTTAGACAAATGGTGACGCAACATAAATAAGAACCAAAGCTACACAATGAAAGTTGAAGTCAATGCAATTAACATATACATCAACTAACGCATTTTAACATATACGAAATAACAAATTATAAAACTTCTCCAAAATCGTATTTTAAGGAGTAAATACTAGTGTGACATTCTTAAAATGAAAAAAAAATATAATGCAGATCTATGTTCAAAACATATTGTAAAGAAGGTACTTTTTTAGTATACTGTAATAACCATGTTTTTAGTTTTTTCAATGACTAAAAAATCATAAAATTTTAAATACTAAAACGTGATAACTGAAAAATAAAGTTCATATATGTTTGAGAAATAGTGCGGATATGGATGTATACATTGGCCTAATATTTGTTGTAACTAAAAAACTACAAAAATGTTAGTAGTTTCTCAATAAAATTGAAAATTGCAGGTTTCCAAAAAGTGATATGTTTTTATTTTATAATTGTTTTGAATTAATTTTTCATGATTGTTCTACAATAAATATGATATTAAATATAATTCGAAATAAAATTTGATATTTTGAAAATTCATAAAAAATTGTATAAATATATGCAATTATTTTCAATAATTGCGTGTGTGTTTATAATTTTTGAATAACTGCAGTAATTTCTATAAGTTTGCCGAAACATTATGTTTTTATTTTTTCTTACATAAATACAAAGGTAATTATAGATTGAAATTAGTCTTGAAGTTTGTAATTTTACATTGTTTTTTTTATGTTTTCGATAATTTTCAAAAAACAGAGACCTACGTTACATATTTTTTTTATAAGGATGTTTTCAGAATTTTCAAAGTTAATATATATATATTATTTTTTTAATGCCATGTGTATGATAATGATAGGCACCAACTTGGGAAGGAAATTCAAGGTGAGGGAAGGTAAAAAAAATCTTAGCATGAAGGATAATGTCATTTATAACCAGTATTTTTTATGACGTAAAATTGGACGTAATGCAAGTTGTAATTAGCATTTTGTATAGTGTAGAGTTATAAATAAAAATATTTTCAAATAGCATTTATCCTTCAATCTGAAAATAAATTTTGATATCATTTAACCTAGTTCTTTTTAAGATTTTTCATTTCCGTAATTCCCCGTTATAGTAATGAGCATTATATTACGTTCTTGGATAATTATAAAAAGTAACAATTTACGAAAAAATGATTTGCATAAATATTTAATTATATTTTTTCTTTGTAATAAAATATTGATAGTTTTAGTTTCTAATCTTTTTTTTTTGAATTTGTTCAGAAGGGAAACCGACTGGAGTCGTAAAACATTCCCTAGTGCACCTAGCTCGGTCCGCGAGCACCACATAAGTGGCTGATCTTAGCGTATGCACATGGTAAGCTATTAGCATGCCATTCTGGGTTTCTAATCTTAGTTTTGCCTCTCTTTTTTGTTAGTTTAATTTTTCATTCCAATTAATAATTATTAAAAAAAGAATTTATAAGTAACGTGTATTTGTATGATTCTAATCTTAAGCGATATTAGGATCTAATAATATTCGTAGAAGCAATTTGAATTGGTAAATAAAATTATTTATTAGATTTTACTTTCAATAGTATTTAAATTTGATAATATCCATAGGTAATTTTTTTGGTAGTTCACACTGACACTAAAGAATTATCACACTAAATGTACTACAACTACTATTAAAAGTAAATACTTTCAAAGGCACGGTATGCAATCTCGTTCATCTAACCTGAGATCTCATTCAAGATATCATTTTCAAACATGAGTGAGACGATATATTAAGTTTTGTTTTTTATCTTGTTTAACACTCATTTCATTCAAGATATTAAGCCTTCAAGTAAAATTTGAAGAAGGATATCAATTTAAGATCTCATATGAAGTTATGTTTTTTCATTTATAAATTTATTTTCCTTCTTTAGTTGATCCAAATATAATTGCACTTCAATGATACTTTATTACCCTTTACTTTTATTTTAATTGTTTCAATAATTACGAAAAATAGGAAAAAAATAATTTTCTATTTCTAATACTCAGATGTAGAATTTATGCAACCGATAAAAGCAAATCAGTCACCTCTTTACTTTAAAAGGAAAACATAATACTATAATCTTATATAAATTATGCATGATAAAGAGTTTATATTTGAATAATAATTAATATAAAAATATTTTAAAAAGTCAATTTTAGAAGCTAAGTTATCTAAAGTGGACTTCCGAGATGTTAGATCATAATGTGTAACGACCTGGAATTTCGGACCAATAAAAATTTCCGAAAAATCCTTCCGTCCAAAACGAACAATGACAGTTACCATTTTATTTTATAAATATACAACATCACTAGATGCTCTAGATAAAATAAATACCACTTATCTAATTAACTGTTTGTGCTTAAATATGAATTAAACACAATTACCGTTAATTAACCATTGTGTAACTCCGACAAGGTGGACATCGATATTCATTCCTGCACACTTGATAAATTTGTCAGTATGGAGTGATAACACATGAAAGATGCATCAACACAAAATGTAATAACAACAAAAAATATTTTGATTTCTATAGATTATACAAGTTTCTAATTGCTAATTCAAGGCCAAAGCTCCGTCCTTTGGAAGAAAAATTGTTTATTACGCTGCAAACAAACCCTAAGGTGAGTGAGATTATTCGCCTTAGCGTGAGTGCGATTATTTACCTTAGGGTTTGTTTGCAGCGTAATAAACATTTTTTCTTGCAAAGGATGGAGCTTTGGCCTTGAATTAGCAATTAGAAACTTGTATAAGCTATAGAAATCAATTTTTGATCATAGTTATGCTCTGATACCAACTGTAACACCCCACCTCGAGACCCACATTAATAAAGAGAATTACATAGTAATCCCGTCTGCTAATGCGGAGAATAGGGCTGGTTAGGGGCGACCAACTACAACTTAGTCTTAGCTATCTATTGAACACGTCGACAAATGCTTTTTTTACTTCTCAACATAAGTGGGTCGACATATTCAATATCTAATTAATACAAAGTTATAGATGGCTGTGGATTAATCAGAACAAAACATACAGAGGCAAACGCGAGTGGTGAAGGAAA